>OZ020507.1:111118452-111830952 GCA_963971375.1 Platycheirus rosarum | reverse complement strand
TTGTTGTTGTTGTTGTTGTTGTTGTTGTTGTTGTTGTTGTTGTTGTTGTTGTTGTTGTTGTTGTTGTTGTTGTTGTTGTTGTTGTTGTTGTTGTTGTTGTTGTTGTTGTTGTTGTTGTTGTTGTTGTTGTTGTTGTTGTTGTTGTTGTTGTTGTTGTTGTTGTTGTTGTTGTTGTTGTTGTTGTTGTTGTTGTTGTTGTTGTTGTTGTTGTTGTTGTTGTTGTTGTTGTTGTTGTTGTTGTTGTTGTTGTTGTTGTTGTTGTTGTTGTTGTTGTTGTTGTTGTTGTTGTTGTTGTTGTTGTTGTTGTTGTTGTTGTTGTTGTTGTTGTTGTTGTTGTTGTTGTTGTTGTTGTTGTTGTTGTTGTTGTTGTTGTTGTTGTTGTTGTTGTTGTTGTTGTTGTTGTTGTTGTTGTTGTTGTTGTTGTTGTTGTTGTTGTTGTTGTTGTTGTTGTTGTTGTTGTTGTTGTTGTTGTTGTTGTTGTTGTTGTTGTTGTTGTTGTTGTTGTTGTTGTTGTTGTTGTTGTTGTTGTTGTTGTTGTTGTTGTTGTTGTTGTTGTTGTTGTTGTTGTTGTTGTTGTTGTTGTTGTTGTTGTTGTTGTTGTTGTTGTTGTTGTTGTTGTTGTTGTTGTTGTTGTTGTTGTTGTTGTTGTTGTTGTTGTTGTTGTTGTTGTTGTTGTTGTTGTTGTTGTTGTTGTTGTTGTTGTTGTTGTTGTTGTTGTTGTTGTTGTTGTTGTTGTTGTTGTTGTTGTTGTTGTTGTTGTTGTTGTTGTTGTTGTTGTTGTTGTTGTTGTTGTTGTTGTTGTTGTTGTTGTTGTTGTTGTTGTTGTTGTTGTTGTTGTTGTTGTTGTTGTTGTTGTTGTTGTTGTTGTTGTTGTTGTTGTTGTTGTTGTTGTTGTTGTTGTTGTTGTTGTTGTTGTTGTTGTTGTTGTTGTTGTTGTTGTTGTTGTTGTTGTTGTTGTTGTTGTTGTTGTTGTTGTTGTTGTTGTTGTTGTTGTTGTTGTTGTTGTTGTTGTTGTTGTTGTTGTTGTTGTTGTTGTTGTTGTTGTTGTTGTTGTTGTTGTTGTTGTTGTTGTTGTTGTTGTTGTTGTTGTTGTTGTTGTTGTTGTTGTTGTTGTTGTTGTTGTTGTTGTTGTTGTTGTTGTTGTTGTTGTTGTTGTTGTTGTTGTTGTTGTTGTTGTTGTTGTTGTTGTTGTTGTTGTTGTTGTTGTTGTTGTTGTTGTTGTTGTTGTTGTTGTTGTTGTTGTTGTTGTTGTTGTTGTTGTTGTTGTTGTTGTTGTTGTTGTTGTTGTTGTTGTTGTTGTTGTTGTTGTTGTTGTTGTTGTTGTTGTTGTTGTTGTTGTTGTTGTTGTTGTTGTTGTTGTTGTTGTTGTTGTTGTTGTTGTTGTTGTTGTTGTTGTTGTTGTTGTTGTTGTTGTTGTTGTTGTTGTTGTTGTTGTTGTTGTTGTTGTTGTTGTTGTTGTTGTTGTTGTTGTTGTTGTTGTTGTTGTTGTTGTTGTTGTTGTTGTTGTTGTTGTTGTTGTTGTTGTTGTTGTTGTTGTTGTTGTTGTTGTTGTTGTTGTTGTTGTTGTTGTTGTTGTTGTTGTTGTTGTTGTTGTTGTTGTTGTTGTTGTTGTTGTTGTTGTTGTTGTTGTTGTTGTTGTTGTTGTTGTTGTTGTTGTTGTTGTTGTTGTTGTTGTTGTTGTTGTTGTTGTTGTTGTTGTTGTTGTTGTTGTTGTTGTTGTTGTTGTTGTTGTTGTTGTTGTTGTTGTTGTTGTTGTTGTTGTTGTTGTTGTTGTTGTTGTTGTTGTTGTTGTTGTTGTTGTTGTTGTTGTTGTTGTTGTTGTTGTTGTTGTTGTTGTTGTTGTTGTTGTTGTTGTTGTTGTTGTTGTTGTTGTTGTTGTTGTTGTTGTTGTTGTTGTTGTTGTTGTTGTTGTTGTTGTTGTTGTTGTTGTTGTTGTTGTTGTTGTTGTTGTTGTTGTTGTTGTTGTTGTTGTTGTTGTTGTTGTTGTTGTTGTTGTTGTTGTTGTTGTTGTTGTTGTTGTTGTTGTTGTTGTTGTTGTTGTTGTTGTTGTTGTTGTTGTTGTTGTTGTTGTTGTTGTTGTTGTTGTTGTTGTTGTTGTTGTTGTTGTTGTTGTTGTTGTTGTTGTTGTTGTTGTTGTTGTTGTTGTTGTTGTTGTTGTTGTTGTTGTTGTTGTTGTTGTTGTTGTTGTTGTTGTTGTTGTTGTTGTTGTTGTTGTTGTTGTTGTTGTTGTTGTTGTTGTTGTTGTTGTTGTTGTTGTTGTTGTTGTTGTTGTTGTTGTTGTTGTTGTTGTTGTTGTTGTTGTTGTTGTTGTTGTTGTTGTTGTTGTTGTTGTTGTTGTTGTTGTTGTTGTTGTTGTTGTTGTTGTTGTTGTTGTTGTTGTTGTTGTTGTTGTTGTTGTTGTTGTTGTTGTTGTTGTTGTTGTTGTTGTTGTTGTTGTTGTTGTTGTTGTTGTTGTTGTTGTTGTTGTTGTTGTTGTTGTTGTTGTTGTTGTTGTTGTTGTTGTTGTTGTTGTTGTTGTTGTTGTTGTTGTTGTTGTTGTTGTTGTTGTTGTTGTTGTTGTTGTTGTTGTTGTTGTTGTTGTTGTTGTTGTTGTTGTTGTTGTTGTTGTTGTTGTTGTTGTTGTTGTTGTTGTTGTTGTTGTTGTTGTTGTTGTTGTTGTTGTTGTTGTTGTTGTTGTTGTTGTTGTTGTTGTTGTTGTTGTTGTTGTTGTTGTTGTTGTTGTTGTTGTTGTTGTTGTTGTTGTTGTTGTTGTTGTTGTTGTTGTTGTTGTTGTTGTTGTTGTTGTTGTTGTTGTTGTTGTTGTTGTTGTTGTTGTTGTTGTTGTTGTTGTTGTTGTTGTTGTTGTTGTTGTTGTTGTTGTTGTTGTTGTTGTTGTTGTTGTTGTTGTTGTTGTTGTTGTTGTTGTTGTTGTTGTTGTTGTTGTTGTTGTTGTTGTTGTTGTTGTTGTTGTTGTTGTTGTTGTTGTTGTTGTTGTTGTTGTTGTTGTTGTTGTTGTTGTTGTTGTTGTTGTTGTTGTTGTTGTTGTTGTTGTTGTTGTTGTTGTTGTTGTTGTTGTTGTTGTTGTTGTTGTTGTTGTTGTTGTTGTTGTTGTTGTTGTTGTTGTTGTTGTTGTTGTTGTTGTTGTTGTTGTTGTTGTTGTTGTTGTTGTTGTTGTTGTTGTTGTTGTTGTTGTTGTTGTTGTTGTTGTTGTTGTTGTTGTTGTTGTTGTTGTTGTTGTTGTTGTTGTTGTTGTTGTTGTTGTTGTTGTTGTTGTTGTTGTTGTTGTTGTTGTTGTTGTTGTTGTTGTTGTTGTTGTTGTTGTTGTTGTTGTTGTTGTTGTTGTTGTTGTTGTTGTTGTTGTTGTTGTTGTTGTTGTTGTTGTTGTTGTTGTTGTTGTTGTTGTTGTTGTTGTTGTTGTTGTTGTTGTTGTTGTTGTTGTTGTTGTTGTTGTTGTTGTTGTTGTTGTTGTTGTTGTTGTTGTTGTTGTTGTTGTTGTTGTTGTTGTTGTTGTTGTTGTTGTTGTTGTTGTTGTTGTTGTTGTTGTTGTTGTTGTTGTTGTTGTTGTTGTTGTTGTTGTTGTTGTTGTTGTTGTTGTTGTTGTTGTTGTTGTTGTTGTTGTTGTTGTTGTTGTTGTTGTTGTTGTTGTTGTTGTTGTTGTTGTTGTTGTTGTTGTTGTTGTTGTTGTTGTTGTTGTTGTTGTTGTTGTTGTTGTTGTTGTTGTTGTTGTTGTTGTTGTTGTTGTTGTTGTTGTTGTTGTTGTTGTTGTTGTTGTTGTTGTTGTTGTTGTTGTTGTTGTTGTTGTTGTTGTTGTTGTTGTTGTTGTTGTTGTTGTTGTTGTTGTTGTTGTTGTTGTTGTTGTTGTTGTTGTTGTTGTTGTTGTTGTTGTTGTTGTTGTTGTTGTTGTTGTTGTTGTTGTTGTTGTTGTTGTTGTTGTTGTTGTTGTTGTTGTTGTTGTTGTTGTTGTTGTTGTTGTTGTTGTTGTTGTTGTTGTTGTTGTTGTTGTTGTTGTTGTTGTTGTTGTTGTTGTTGTTGTTGTTGTTGTTGTTGTTGTTGTTGTTGTTGTTGTTGTTGTTGTTGTTGTTGTTGTTGTTGTTGTTGTTGTTGTTGTTGTTGTTGTTGTTGTTGTTGTTGTTGTTGTTGTTGTTGTTGTTGTTGTTGTTGTTGTTGTTGTTGTTGTTGTTGTTGTTGTTGTTGTTGTTGTTGTTGTTGTTGTTGTTGTTGTTGTTGTTGTTGTTGTTGTTGTTGTTGTTGTTGTTGTTGTTATCTATACCGGTTCATTTAATGGCTTGGCATTTTCTCAACAAGTTTTTTGACAATACCAACAAATTTTTCATCAAGTCCATTGGTTTTTGGATAATATGGACTGCAAAAATTAAATTTTATACCACTTTCTTTAGCTAATTCTAGACATGCCACACAGTTTAAAGGAGAATTATCTGCTATTATCTCTTGAGGTATTCCATGAGTTGAAAATATTTTTTTTAAATTTTTGATAATTTCCAACCTGGACTTGTTTTTCAGTCCAATTACTTCTAACCATTTAGAAAAATAATCAACTGGAACTAGATATGGATGATTTTTCGAAACCTAGAATATCCAATCCCAATTTAAAAAAAAGGCAGTTAAGGTAGGATATGCTGGATTATAGGCTCTTTTTTTCTGAACTTCTGTATTTTTGACAAATTGAACAGCTATTTACTAAATTTTCTGTCTTTATTAAGTGTAAGCCAGAAAACAAGTGATTGTGCCCATTTATTTGTTTTATTAATACTTAAATGATCTTCATACAAAATTTCTTAATACTCTTTTTGTACTGATAATGGAATAACTACATTGTCATTAAAAATATAATATCTCACTTAAAATAAATCATTTCGTAATTTAAAAAGCGGTTGTATACGTTTATGAACTTTATTAATACTATCATTTCATTTTTTAAATTATTTTCAGTTTTGATAAGATTTTATTATTTTCTGTTTCCATTTTTAAATGTGCTTTTTGAAATTCACTTATATTCACGAAACGACTAATGATATCTTCATCCGCTTTAGATAGAGCCCATGCCTCGGCGCCATAGAGCAGGACTGGGATGATAAGGGTCTTATACAGAGTCTCCTTTGTCTTTCGAGAGAGGGCTTTGCTACTCAATTGCCTTCCTAGCCTATAGAAACAGCGATTGGCAAGAGTAATTCTTCGCTTTATTTCTGACGAGATGTTGTTGTCAGATGTTATAGTGGATCCGAGGTACACAAAGTCCCTAACTACCTCAAAGTTGTGCCTGTCTAATGTGATGTTTTGTCCAATCCGGCGGTGTTGTGTGTCCCTTTTTGTGGACAGCAGGTACTTCGTTTTGGCCTCATTGACTGCTAGTCCCATTTTTGCCGCTTCCAGTGACAGCTCGTCGAGTTCTAACTATGGTGAGTATGTCGTCAGCTTATGCTAGCAATTGTACAGAATTGAAAAAAATTGTCCCACTACAATTGACTTGCGAGTTTCTTATAATTTTTTCAAGTATTAAGTTGAGCGCATTACCTTGTCGGAATCCTTTTTTGACGCCAAAAGCTTCTGTGAGGTCATTACCAACTTTGACGGAGCAGCGAGAGTTCTCCATCGTCACCTGCACAGTCGGACGAGTTTTGTGTGGATGCCAAAACCTGACATGGCTCTGTATAGCTCGTCTCTATAAATGCTATCGTACGTGGCCTTAAAATCGATAAAAAGGTGGTGGGTATCGATTTGGAATTCTTGGGTGGTTTCCAGGATCTGCCGTAGAGTGAACATTTGATCGATTGTGGACTTTCCTGGTCTGAAACCACACTGATAGGGGCCAATCAGGTTACTGACGAAAGGTTTCAGGCGTTCACATAGGACGGCAGAGAGGATCTTGTAGGCGATATTCAGGAGACTTATTCCTCTATAGTTGGCGCAGTTTAGAGGATCTCCTTTCTTGTGGTTCGGGAAAACCACTCCACCAGGTAATCTCCGGCCGCTTTAAAAAGTTCGGCGGGTAGTCCGTCGGGTCCAGCAGCTTTGTTGTTTTTGAGTTTAGATATTGCTATCCTTACTTCATTTTGGTCAGGTGGACGGAAGTTTTGTCTGCCATCATCCGTGTTGAATGGTTCATTCTGCCTGACAGCGGGATTTTGGCCTTCATCGCCGTTTAACAGTCTGCAGAAATGGTCCTTCCATGTACTCAGCACCGACTGTGACTCTACTACGAAGTTTCCATTCCTATCTCTACAGGCTTCTGTGCGGGATTTTTTTCCTTGGCATGTTCTTTTTACCTGTTGGTAAAACTTCCGCACGTTGTTCATGGAGTAGCATCTCTCAATATCTTCGATCGCGCGCTTCTCATGCTCTCTCTTTTTCTTTTGGAGAAGCCGGTGTTCTTCCCGTCTTTTCTGCTCGTAAAGCTCGCGAGCAGCTCTCGTCTTTCTTTGCAGCGCCGCTTTATATGCCTCTTGTTTGGCTGCATGGGCCTGCCTGCATTCGTCATCAAACCTTTTTTTCTTTTCTTTCTTTCTTCTTTTTTTTCTTTCGTTGGCACTTGATGCTGGCGACACTGGATTTCTTGAGAGGTTACGGGATATTCGATCAGCATAGGTTCTGGCGGTTTCTTGTGATTGCAGCTTTCCGACGTCATACTTCCTCACAGTATTACTCCTTTGTTATGGCGTTATTCGTATTCTTAACTTTCCTGCAACAAGGTAGTGATCCGAGTCGATGTTAGCTGCTCGGGAGGTGCAAACATCCAAGATAATGGAGGCGTGTCTTGCATCGATCGCAACGTGTCCCTTTGTGTATTTCGAGATGAGAAAACCGTGTGCTTGCAATGGTGACGTTATGTGCCGCTGCGAAGTCAATTAGCCTAAGTCCATTTTCAGACGTTGTGTCGTGTAGGCTATGTTTTCCGGCAGTTCTACAAAAGATTTCCTCTTTACCTATTTTAGCATTAAAATCGCCTATTACGATCTTAACGTCGGGCATTGCTCAAAGGTTTTGTCGAGGAGCTCATAGAAGTCATCCTTGGTGTCGTCATCTTAGTCCTCTGTGGGGGCATGAGGGCATATTAGGCTAATGTTGGCGAATTAAGCCGTGATACGGATTATCACAAGTCGCTCACTTACGTGTCGAAAGCACAAGACTTCTTGCCTAAGTCTACCGCTTATGACGAATCCGCACCCAAATAAACGCTGTGGTCTTCTTGCACAATCACCGTAGTACACGTCACAGTTTTTCATCGTCCTTTTGCCCGGCCCATTCCACCGCACTTCCTGGATGGCTTTAATTCCTGCTCTGTAGCAGTCTAGGGCCTCCGCTATTTGTTTGGCTGCACGTGATCTGTTAAGAGTTCTAACATTCCACGTGCAGATCCGAAGGTCGTTGCCCTTAATTCGTTTTTTCGGGTCGTCAACACTAAATCCGTCCTTTTTCGAGGCTATTGGTGGCTTCACAACTTTTTCTTTTTTCCGTGGTAGGGTTGTTAACCCCACGCACAGCCCCCAACGCAAAACATAAAGGCGCTCTAAACTGCATTAAGCAACATCCTATGCCGTTTTTTGAAGCGTCGAACTGAAGAGCTATTGGCTTAAGCCCGTCAAACATTTAAAGTATAGGAGCATTTGCGATAAATTTTTTGATTTTATTTAATGTTATAGTGTGAATATCACCATACAAAATCTCTATTGTTTTTTAGCAACTCGCGCAAGCCATCGGAAATTTGAGCCAGATTTTGTATACAACTACGAACGTAATTAATCATACCCGAAATTCTCTGCATCTAGCTATTTCTTGTTTGAAGGATTTTCTAAGTTTAAAATTGCTTTAACTCTATCTGGATCTGAAGCTATACTTAACTAAGAAAATATGACCAATATACTTAACACTTTTCATTTTGTACGGAAAATTATATTAATTAAATTAATTCTTATTTCTCGAGCTCTTATAAAGGCTAAATTTAAATTAATGTATTAATCCTGTTCATCATTTCCGAAAACAATCAAATCATCTATATAAATCTAATGTACTAAAATGTTGATAGGTATATTTTTGAAAGATTTCGGTTGGTACACTTATGCCAAAAGGGAGCCGAGAGAATTTAAAAAATCTGAAAGGTGACCTAAATGTGCAATATTAGCCTGCCAAAATACGTGCTTCAAATCTAATATTGATAAGTAGGTATTTCATACCGTAGAATTTATCTCTAATTTCTTCGAATTTTGAAATTAGAAATTTTTCAGACTTAAAAGCCTTATTTAAATCTCTCGGATCTAAACACACACGAATTTGTTTATTTGATTTCTCAACGATAATCAGATTACTTGCCCACCTTTTTGGACTATGTACTTTGTTGAGGCATGCGGTATTCACATCGATCGGAGTGTTTCACTTCGTTTTCATGTCTACACTTCGGTCACTTCCTCTTTTCTTAAAACGCTTCACTTTTTGTTTAACAATTTCCCAAAAGCTAAAATGATGAAACTGAATGGTGAATAGGATGAATTAGACGTAAGGGACATAAGACAACATTGTTAATTATTTAACAATATTCTGTGTAAGAAAATTCTTAAAAGAAATAATTTTGAAGATCCCGTCGATCGGTGCTCAGATTTTAAATTCTCCTTCTTTATGGGAATGCCTTCTTAATTTTTCCCCGGATCAAGTAAAACATGAGGATGTAGAAAAAACTAGAACCCGAATGGAGATTTATAATTTTCACTGGAATTTCTACCCATATGAGATAGTCTCGAGGTCTTTTGGAATTCAGACGTCCGCCAAAAAATACTTTGAGAGAAACAATGTACCTTCATTTAAAATGATGTATAGGAACTTTGTTATGCGAGTTTATTCAAATTAAATTAATTAAGAGTCCATGTCGAAACAAATAAAAAGTTAGGATGCTTTTAAAAGAAACTGTTCCTCTAGATGGCTTTAAAAACTGGGCATCACCAAAAAATGTATTATTTGAAAAAAAAAGTGTAAATTAAAGTACTTAGTCATTTTTTATTTGCGATTATAGGGACTATATGTCTGTCTGCCTGTCTGTCTGGGTGTATAACGAGCTGCAGCCTAAACGACTTGAGCTATTACCATATCAATTTTGGTATGTGTGAAATCTTTTGGCATTCCTCAGAGGGAAAATGGAAATTTAATTTTTATAGCTAAAAATAACAGTATACCTACCATATAACCATTAAGGAAAAGCTTATTTTTCTCAAAAACGGCTCGAACGATTTTGTTGAACATTTATTAGAGTTCTTTTGCAGGTATTGGTTATCATTTGGTTTAAACCGAATTAACTGCGAATTTCTATTAATGGTACTTTTCATTCAACGGTTTTTAAATTTTCTACTCTTTCGGTAACGGCTCATTGAATATTTATTTTTGTATTTTTATATAATTTTTTTTTAATACAATATTTTTAAAACCATTCAAAACAAATATTTTCAATTTTATATCCAGCTGAAAATTAATAAACTCTTAAAATCCGTCCTAGAATTTTGGAAATACTATTATTTCCATTAAGTGGTGGTGTACTTGGTTATGGTTTTTACTAAAAACCGTTAAGTCTTGTGTTTTCGACACTTTTTATGAGTTCAAACCATGTTATTTTTCTACATATTATATATATTACATGTTTCTTTCAAAGATCTAGCCCTACAATTTAATAAGACACATAAGAGCAAGTACGTGCGACCCAGTCACGCCCATTTTTAATTACGATTTATAGGGACTATAAGGCAAGTTATGTATTCGTAAATAAAATTCTAACAATCAAACATGACATTACGATGATAGAGAAGTCAAAAAAAGTGGGTCCGGAAATTCCGTCCGTCTGTCTGTCTGTCTGTCTACAGGCTACACGGTTGAGCCGATTTGATTCAAACTTGGTATATAGTATTTTTAGAGTACTCTACCCGACTGTTTTTCGAATTGGCATTCTAGCTCCAAAACTAACGATACCTGCCATATAACTTTAATGAAAAACTTATTTTTCTTGAAAACGGCTCCTACGATTTCGATAAAACTTTCTGAATGGTGTTTTCTATGCAAAATCTATCTTTTAAATTTAATAGATTTTGCAGAAAAAGTTTTATAACGGTACCTTTCATATGACCGTTTTTTTTTAAATCTGACTTTCTCGTTAACTAATTGAAGGATTTTGATGAAATTTTCAAAATATGTAGTGTTTTATTATTCAAATAATATTACTTCTTAAAATTTTCAAGAAATTTTTTTTTTAATTTTTAATAATTTTTTAAAAAAAAATATTTTGTTTTTTAAATATTTTGAAAACGAATTCATAGATTTTTTTTTAATTTTTCTCATAGTATAAACTATAGATTTCTTTAAATTGACTCAAAAAAAATTTTAAAATATGTTTTCGAAAAGTTTTTCAAAAAAAAAACATATTTTTGAAAAAACTGGTCGAACGATATTGAAAAATAAAAATAAAATAGAAAACAGCTAAAGAAATAAGATGGCTTACAACATTTTTTCCAAAAACGTTATGAATAGTGCTTTTTGATTTCATAAAAAATTTATTTCTTTAATATTTACCCCCAAATTTTGTTTTATATTGCTCAGTTGAGTCCTAGCCACTAATCAAATGAAAGCAAACTTCGCCATTTTTATTATTATTTATTTATCGTTATTTATTTTAAAGCATTTCATGATCATAACAGCATACAGAATAAATAATAAGGACGCCTATGATAAACATATAAACACGCAAAAACAACTAACAAAATAAGAAATAAATACTCCATTACCTACTGAATGCAAACAATTACAATCAAGAAAACAAAATTGTACACCTGCATACAAACACCCACTGGGTTAAGTTTTGATATTGTCTAACCCACTCGCTTCACAGTGGTTGGAATAGGTATCTTATTTTAGTACCTGTACCTTCCTTCCAACCTTATTATAGGTAGGTACATAATATCCTAAATAAATTCCATGAATAACCCCAACATGAGTTTATCGATCCACCAAACATAGTTAAGCTACCTTTTTTAATTATTTTTTTGTACAAAAAGTAAATTATTGTTAAATGTACCTTATATGTAGCTTATATCTAGGTATACCTACCTATACCTAGCTTTATTTTATTCTACAATGTGAGCGCACATATGACCAAGTACGTGTGATCCAGTCGTGCAATTTATTTCTTTGGTTGATCTGCAGAGCAAAAATAAATTGTTAATGTTACTTATTTTTAATCAAATGATAAATAATGTACCATTATTTTTTTCTTATTTATTTTAGAATTAAAATTGATGTTCTTAGATACATGTTGTTCCGCAGTCGTATTTCTTTGTCAATTCTTTTGTTTCGAAATTTTTCCAAAGGTTTATAGCCTTAAAGTTGACAAACAGATTAAAATGTCAAAGAAATCGATCGTGGAAAACACCTTAGTATGAGACTTTGTTTATTTTATATATCATATGCAATATTAATTTTTTTTTTTTTTTGTAAACTTCTTTGTTATAAATAGAATAGTCTTATCGTTGTAATAAAAGACTGATTTGAAATAATTTTGTTGTTCTCATATAATGATATAATAATTTTATGACGGCACCACGTTTTAGAGCAAAACACTACCATTTTTACTTGCGATAATAGAAACTAAGTAGGTAAACGGTTACTTCAGACTTGAAACTTTTTTACGACTATTTAATTGCTTTTTAATTGCTTTTATGAAATATGATATTTTAATTGCTTTTATAAAATATGATACTTTGTTTACATCCGTCGAGACACGATTATTTTTGGTGTGATTTGAGATGGATGAATGGGTGTTGGTATTATAATATAATAATTATAATTTAAGTATAATTTTGTTGTTCTCATACAATGCTATAATAATTTTATGACGGCACCACGTTTTAGAGCAAAACACTACCATTTTTACTTGCGATAATAGAAACTAAGTAGGTAAACGGTTACTTCAGACTTGAAACTTTTTTTACGACTATTTAATTGCTTTTTAATTGCTTTTATGAAATATAATATTTTAATTGCTTTTATAAAATATGATACTTTGTTTACATCCGGCGAGACACGATTATTTTTGGTGTGATTTGAGATGGATGAATGGGTGTTGGTCATGAATATGAAAGGGATCTTATCAGCAGAGCAATTATGTGTGTGTTTGTATACGCAATGTCATTGAGGATCGGTATTTGTGGTTTGTTTTTAATTGCTTTTTTACGACCTTTTTAGTTTTTTTTCAATTGCTTTGATTTTCTTTGTCGGCCCGTGCGTTGCACAAGTGGGTCGAGTTTTCTTTTCTTAACGACCTTTTTTTTCATTATGTTTGGTGTGATTTGAGATGGATGGGGTAGTTGGTCATGAATATGAAAGGAATCAATTATGTGTGTGTTTGTATACGCAATGTCATTGAGGATCAGTATTAGAGAATATCACTCAAGTGCATTTCTTGGGTGCTGCTCTTTGCTGTATTTAAAGTGTCGTCGTAGTTAGATTAACTTACATACACATGTATATTATATCTGTGTGTCATCAGATATATTGATTTCGTAGAAGAGGCTTCGACCTACAGTCCGATGGAATTTACTTCAAGTCAAATCATCAAAAAAAAAAATAGAAAAGTAATTTAATTTTCTCAAGTCTTTAGATGAATAAGAAAATTTTTCATACAAATAATAGCAATCAACTCCGATATCCTGAACAATTTGAATAATAAAATCATAATAAAACTTAGGAGAATTAATTACCGAGACGAGAAAAAAATCGAAGACATTAGTTGGAGAATTCGGCACCTCTTGACAAAAGATATTGGAAAAAAGAAACCTTTCCTTTAGTAAAGAGGGGCAATTAATGCTTGAGGACTCTACTCCAGTTTAAAAAAAAAAAAAAAAACAGTACATCATAAAAATTGTAGTTCCCTGCAATGACCACCATCTTTTAA
The DNA here is from genome assembly GCA_963971375.1 of Platycheirus rosarum. Taxonomy (NCBI): domain Eukaryota; kingdom Metazoa; phylum Arthropoda; class Insecta; order Diptera; family Syrphidae; genus Platycheirus; species Platycheirus rosarum. The sequence continues at coordinate 111,818,036 of OZ020507.1, read as the reverse complement.
AAATGCATATTTGTAGAATAACGCACTCAAGAGTATAAAACCAGGTCGTACTAAAAATCATAATTCAATTATCTTTCAAAATAAAAACGTTCAACTACTTACACCTAAATTTTTTTATTTTATTAAACTCAAATCATGTCGTCGGTATTAAAAAAAATTCGTGCTAACGCAAATGTCTTCGCTGGAAAGCAAGACAAGCCGCTTACGAGCTGAACAATTTAACGTTGAAAAAGCGCTACAATATTTTTAAAGCAAAGCGATGCACAACACGATATGGACAGCAAATTTTATTGGAGCTGGAAGTTTGCTCCGTCTACCTGCCGAAAAGTTGTGCTTGACAATTTGATGATGAAGACATCACTGAGTTACCCAATCTGGCATTGGAGGTTGTAGAGCCCTATGAGCAGTCCTTCAAACTGCATTTTCACGAAAAAAATCCGCAACAACAACAAACATTACAACAACAGCCGAAAGAAATAGTGGAGGTAAATCACCCTACTATGTTTAATACGCAGAAGCATATTTTTTACAACATTATCTTATTTTCTGTTTGTTACTTTTTCTAGCGAATCTAGGTTATCAGTGACTTGGAGTCATGCGTAAAATGCTTCAGGATTAGACCCATTCCAGAAAGAGAAGAACCAACGTCATGGATTAGGGAAGCAGTAAACGACATGTTTAAACATGCTCTAACAGGTCTCAGCCCTGCAGATAAAGTAGGGATTACTTTGTGGAAAGTGTTTTTCTGCAGAGCGAGGAAATTGGTGGATCAACTTTCAGGATTGCGCAAACGTTAAATTAAGTGACGTATGGGAAATGATTGCCAAAATCTTTCAGAGCAATTCGGAAGGTTTGAACACCGATGATTTTTCTCTCACCATAACGTCGGTTAGGCTCCTTTCAGAAACAGGAAAAGTCGTAAGTGGACAATACAATACATTTGCTGAGGAATGTATTAAACGCCGAGGAATAATAAACATAAGAAATAATGACAATTCATGTTTGCCTCAGGCTTTAGTTGTGGGCAAAGTATTTGCCGACAAGGAAAACTACCTTGAAAAAAATAAAATCAGACGAAACATTGGGAAAATTCAATCGAAACTTTAGAGGAAAACACTGTTTCCACAATCACAAAGCCATCAGCTCAATAGGTTATTCAATTTTCAAGCAAATAAAAAAAATGGCATTTATGCCTAAAAACTTACAGAGCAAGTCGTCAACATATCTGTGGTGAGTTCTCCTGCAAAATGTGTAGTAAGAATGTAGCAAAAGAACATATGTGCTATATTCTACACGATAATAGGACTCCTACATGTAAAGACTTCCTACATCTTTTATGATTTGGAGAGTCGTCAGGAGAAAGTAATAGGAGGAAAAATATAACCATTAAAGGCATCACATCAACTACTACAGTAAAAAATGCATGATCCAAATTTATGCCTTTTTCAAAAAAAGTGTGATAAATGTTTTGATGTTCCAAATTTGTACTTTTGTCAAAAGTGTAATTTATCGCTTAACATCATTAAGGAAGAAGAAGAAGGAAATGTTGTGCCTACATTCCTGAAACACATACTCAATGTCCGGTCAAAGTTTAAAAAAGTAATTGCTATAGCACATAGCGGGCAGTCATACGACCATCAATTTCTGCTAAATTAAATATTTGAACAAACAAGTTTGATCCCTCAATTAGTAATGCGAGGCAGTAAAATCATATTAATGCAAATTGCGAATATCAAGTTCCTAGATTCATTAAATTACTTTCCGATGGCTCTTTCAAAACTACTAAAAGAATTTCAACTTTCACCTGTTTTAAAAAAGGGTATTTTCCGCATTTTTTCAATACATAAGAGAATGCTAAATATATTGGGAAGCTACGTGCCATGGAATATTATTGAGCGGATTCAATGAAAACTGAAGATCGTGATGACTTCTTAAAATGGTATGCAGTACATCAAAACGATAATTTTGTTATGGAGCGTGAACTAGTGGAATATTGTATTAGCGATGTTAAAATTTTAACTGAGACTTGCTCAAAGTTTAGACAGTTATTCCTCCACCAAAGCAATGTTGAACCGTTTTTGGAAGCAACAACAATAGCATCAGCTTGTAACCTTGTGTTCAGGCGTAGCTTTCTTCAACCAAATACTATTGGGCTTATACCTAAAAAAGGGTATAGGTGTGTAGATAATCAGTCAACAGCTGCAATCAAATGGTTGATTTAGGAGGAAAAGAAGCGAAATATTGATATCAAGCATACCGCTAAAGGAAGGGAAGCAGTTATAAATGGAGTTAAAGTCGATGGTTTCTGTGAATAAACCACACAGATTTTCGAATTCAATGGTTGTTTTATCACGGTCACCCTACTTGTTTAAAGCATGTACAAGACGACCCTCTATCAGAAGTCAAACACGACACCCTGAACCACAGATATGAGAGAACGTTAGGCAAAACAACACGAATAAGATCATTTAATTACGAAGTAAATGAAATGTGGCACTGTTAATTTCAGACTCAACAAAGGTACCTAAATCATGAAGAACTTAATTTCTTGAATAATCACACGTTAATGCAATATACACTTTTAAATCCTCGCGATGCTTTCTATGGCGAACAGACAGGAAATACATTTAATTAATATAAATGTAAGGAAGGTGAAAAAATTAAATACATAGACGTATGTTCTCTTTACCCCCGGATTTGTAAAAATGGAAAATTCCCTATTGGTCACCCAAAAATTCACACTGCTAACGATGATATTTGCCCTATGAAACTCGGGGGTTTAAATGGACTTGTAAAATGTTAAATTCTTCCACCAGAAAATTTATTCCATCCAATTTTACCTATGAAGCAAAATAATAAACTGATGTTTTCCTTATGTAGAGCTTGCAGTAGTGGAAAAAATCAAGAACAAATCTGCACTCATTCTGATGACGAAAGAGCTTTACTTGGAACCTGGGTAATCGAAGAAGTTGTGAAAGCAGTTGAAATGGGGTATAAACTGCTTGCTGTTTTAGAAATTTGGGAATATGATGTGACCCAATATAATCCAAATACAAGTTCTGATGGTCTTTTTACTCGTATGATGAATGCTTATCTAAAAATAAAACAAGAAGCATCAGGATGGCCCAGTTCATGCACATCTCAAGAAGCTAAAAACAAATATGTTGCTGACTTCCTAGATAAGGAAAATATAGAACTAGAGTTTTCTGAAATAGAAAACAATCCTGGAAAAAGATCACTAGCCAAACTTAATTTGAATTCTTTTGGGGATAAATTTGGTCAACGGAAAAATCAGGAAAAAACTTGTATCTTGAATAAACCCTCAGATCTGTTTCTACTGCTTACTCATCCTTCTATTGAAGTTTTGCATATTTTACCAATTAATGAAGACAATATCGTGGTTAATTTTGAGTTGAAAGAAGAAACTGCTGACTCTCTCTCTCTACGGCTAATGTTTGCATAGCCGCTTATACAACAACACAAGCTCGTCTAAAATTGTACACATATTTAGAAAAAAACTGAAAGAAAGAGTTCTCTACTATGATACTGATTCAGTTATATATGTAAGCAGTCAAGGAGAATTCTATCCACCTACTGGAGAATTTATTGGTGATATGACTGATGAATTTGAGAGCTATGGTCAAGGAAGTTACATCACCGAATTTGTTAGTGTTGGTCTAAAAAATTATACCTATAAAGTCTACAGCACACAATATAATAGTGAACACGTTGTGTGTAAGGTAAAGAGCATCTTTCTGAACTATCAATCTTCTCAAAAAATTAATTTTGATGCAATTAAATAAGCATTGTTAAATTTTTCTGTAGAAGATGATGAAAGTATAGTTATTAAGTCTTATAACATAATGCGAACAAGGGAACATCAAGTGGTAACTATGGAGGAGGTCAAAACATACAAACCTAAAGCAGAAAAACGTCGTTTTCTTGATCATCATAGTTCCGTAACTTACGGTTTTAAAAGACAATCTTAATCAATCAAAAAAAATATATAGATATATAAAACAAAATTGTTGTTTTATTTATAAAATGTATTTATAATACAACTGTTTTACTTCTCTTATGAACTTGCTTAAAAGATCATCATTTTGAAGGGCGCAACATTTTCCATGGTTTTGGCATTTTATTTGATTAGGATAATTTCTTCGGAGTTGGACAGGTTAATGATTTTTATATTTTCACTATTAAGTAATTCTCTAAGCCATTGAGATTTTTTAGTTCCCTTAACGTAAACAGTCCCATTTTGGATTTGTTTTTGAAGAAATATCTTTACTTGAGAATTTTTTTTAAATCCATCATCCCAGGTTAGTCTATGATAATTTTGATATAACCAATTTATCTGTCTTCTAAGGTGTGGGTAGAAGATTTAAATCAAATGGAGGATTAACAATGAAATGATGATGATGGTCATTATGAAATACACCGACTTCTTTCATAATGAAGCCATTGTTAAATCCTCCAAATCCTTGAAAGTCTACAATATAGATATTCATGTATAAGATATGTTATCGATAAACTCACTTTTATTACTAACAACTTTATATATAATGACAATAAATTTAAGTGAATTTGTTAACTTCAGCTGAAAGATGGGAAGTTCTTCCGCTTAGCGTAAGTGTCAACGCCATACTGATACAAAATACAATGAAACCTTTTTTAAATAAAACTCTTTATTAATTTGAAAATAAACAATCATATAAAAATCTTTAACATAAATACCACAATTAAAAGAGTGATAATCTTGATATTTAGTATAATTATCATTAATTTTGTCACCCAAATAGATTATGATTTAAATAGGAGGCTGTAAATTTCCAAAGCTATCAAAATATTCAATTTTAGTGCCTTTTTTATTATACATTACTTAGTGTGCTCCAGGACCAATTGAGGAATCAAGATTCACAATTCCAGACTCATTTCTCATCGGTTTAGTTTTTGGTAAATTGACGCGCATGAAAACTCCTCGAAAATTCGGGGTTAAATTCTTTGCAAAATTTCTCAAATCTATTTCATTTAATGCACGATTGGGCAGTGAACTGAGGGGTTTTTTGGCTGTGGGTTCAAATAAAGCCCAAGGCCCTTTCGATACAGTTTAAGGTGTAAGCCTTGTCCACTTGCAATGGATTCTATTTTTTCTCCTCTAGATCTTTTTAAGCAGTGCTGATATCCATGACAACTTTGGCTACTCCTGCAGCTCCTCCCGTTAAAGCTCCAAGTGCTGAAAGTCCAGCAAACAGAGGAACAAGGAAAGGAATAACTCCTCCAATTTTTGGTATGGCAATAATTTGTTGCGCCTCAATTCTTTTAATGTTTTTTTGAACTGTTTCCTTGGCAGATGACATTGCTATTTAAAGAGCTTTTTCTAAATTGACTGTTTTTTACGTTTGATATTATTTCCAATAATATCACATACATACAAGGAATAGCAATCAACTCCGATATCCTGAACAATTTGAATAATAAAATCATAATAAAACTTAGGAGAATTAATTACCGAGACGAAAGAAAGACGAAGAAAAAAGAAACCTTTGTTTTAATAAAGAGGGGGCAATTAATGCTTGAGGACTCCACTCCAGTTAAAAAAAAAAAAAAAAAAAAAAAACAGTACATCATAAAAAATGTAGTTCCCCGCAATGCATCTCTTAAAAAATGCATATTTGTAGAATAACGCACTCAAGAGTATAAAACCAGGTCGTACTAAAAATCATAATTCAATTATCTTTCAAAATAAAAACGTTCAACTACTTACACCTACATTTTTTTATTTTATTAAACTCAAATCATGTCGTCGGTATTAAAAAAAATTCGTGCTAACGCAAATGTCTTCGCTGGAAAGCAAGACAAGCCGCTTACGAGCTTGAAAAATTTAACGTTGAAAAAGCGCTACAATATTTTTAAGGCAAAGCGATGCACAACACGATATGGACAGCAAATTTTATTGGAGCTGGAAGTTTGCTCCGTCTACCTGCCGAAAAGATGTGCTTGACAATTTGATGATGAAGACATCACTGAGTTACCCAATCTGGCATTGGAGGTTGTAGAGCCCTATGAGCAGTCCTTCAAACTGCATTTTCACGAAAAAAATCCGCAACAACAACAAACATTACAACAACAGCCGAAAGAAATAGTGGAGGTAAATCACCCTACTATGTCTAATACGCAGAAGCATATTTTTTACAACTCTTTGTATTGTATAATAATTATTATATTGTTTGTTTGGTTTGTTTTTTTTTCAACATTATCTTATTTTCTGTTTGTTACTTTTTCTAGCGAATTTAGGTTATCAGTGACTTGGAGTCATGCGTAAAATGCTTCAGGATTAGACCCATTCCAGAAAGAGAAGAACCAACGTCATGGATCAGGGAAGCAGTAAACGACATGTTTAAACATGCTCTAACAGGTCTCAGCCCTGCAGATAAATTAGGGATTACTTTATGGAAAGAGTTTTTCTGCCGAGCGAGGAAATTGGTGGATCAACTTTCAGGATTGCGCAAACGTTAAATTAAGTGACGTATGGGAAATGATTGCCAAAATCTTTCAGAGCAATTCGGAAGGTTTGAACACCGATGATTTTTCTCTCACCATAACGTCGGTTAGGCTCCTTTCAGGAACAGGAAAAGTCGTAAGTGGACAATACAATACATTTGCTGAGGAATGTATTAAACGCCGAGGAATAATAAACATAAGAAATAATGACAATTTATGTTTGCCTCGGGCTTTAGTTGTGGGCAAAGTATTTGCCGACAAGGAAAACTACCTTGAAAAAAATAAAATCAGACGAGACATTGGGAAAATTAAGAATGTAGCAAAAGAACATATGTGCTATATTCTACACGATAATAGGACTCCTACATGTAAAGACACCCTGTACATCTTTTATGATTTGGAGAGTCGTCAGGAGAAAGTAATAGGAGAAAAAATATAACCATTAAAGGCATCACATCAGTTACTACAGTAAAAATGCATGATCCAAATTTATGTGTTTTTCAAAAAAAGTGTGATAAATGTTTTGATGTTCCAAATTTATCGCTTAACATCATTAAGGAAGAAGAAGAAGGAAATGTTGTGCCTACATTCCTGAAACACATACTCAATGTCCGGTCAAAGTTTAAAAAAGTAATTGCTATAGCACATAGCGGGCAGTCATACGACCATCAATTTCTGCTAAATTAAATATTTGAACAAACAAGTTTGATCCCTCAATTAGTAATGCGAGGCAGTAAAATCATATTAATGGAAATTGCGAATATCAAGTTCCTAGATTCATTAAATTACTTTCCGATGGCTCTTTCAAAACTACTAAAAGAATTTCAACTTTCACCTGTTTTAAAAAAGGGTATTTTCCGCATTTTTTCAATACATAAGAGAATGCTAAATATATTGGGAAGCTACGTGCCATGGAATATTATTGAGCGGATTCAATGAAAACTGAAGATCGTGATGACTTCTTAAAATGGTATGCAGTACATCAAAACGATAATTTTGTTATGGAGCGTGAGCTAGTGGAATATTGTATTAGCGATGTTAAAATTTTAACTGAGATTTGCTCAAAGTTTAGACAGTTATTCCTCCACCAAAGCAATGTTGAACCGTTTTTGGAAGCAACAACAATAGCATCAGCTTGTAACCTTGTGTTCAGGCGTAGCTTTCTTCAACCAAATACTATTGGGCTTATACCTAAAAAAGGGTATAGGTGTGTAGATAATCAGTCAACAGCTGCAATCAAATGGTTGATTTAGGAGGAAAAGAAGCATACCGCTAAAGGAAGGGAAGCAGTTATAAATGGAGTTAAAGTCGATGGTTTCTGTGAATAAACTACACAGATTTTCGAATTCAATGGTTGTTTTATCACGGTCACCCTACTTGTTTAAAGCATGTACAAGACGACCCTCTATCAGAAGTCAAACACGACACCCTGAACCACAGATATGAGAAAACGTTAGGCAAAACAACACGGTTAAGATCATTTAATTACGAAGTAATTGAAATGTGGCACTGTTAATTTCAGACTAAGTTCTTCATTATTTCGGTACCTTTGTTGGTACCTAAATAATGAAGAACTTATTTTCTTGAATAATCACACGTTAATACAAAACACACCTTTAAATCCTCGCGATGCTTTCTATGGCGGACAGACAGGAAATACATTTAATTAATATAAATGAAAGGAATGTGAAAAAATTACATACATAGACGTATGTTCTCTTTACCCCCGGATTTGTAAAAATGGAAAATTCCCTATTGGTCACCCAAAAATTCACACTGCTAACGATGATATTTGCCCTATGAAACTCGGGGGTTTAAATGGACTTGTAAAATGTTAAATTCTTCCACCAGAAAATTTATTCCATCCAATTTTACCTATGAAGCAAAATAATAAACTGATGTTTTCCTTATGTAGAGCTTGCAGTAGTGGAAAAAATCAAGAACAAATCTGCACTCATTCTGATGACGAAAGAGCTTTACTTGGAACCTGGGTAATCGAAGAAGTTGTGAAAGCAGTTGAAATGGGGTATAAACTGCTTGCTGTTTTAGAAATTTGGGAATATGATGTGATCCAATATAATCCAAATACAAGTTCTGATGGTCTTTTTACTCGTATGATGAATGCTTATCTAAAAATAAAACAAGAAGCATCAGGATGGCCCAGTTCATGCACATCTCAAGAAGCTAAAAACAAATATGTTGCTGACTTCCTAGATAAGGAAAATATAGAACTAGAGTTTTCTGAAATAGAAAACAATCCTGGAAAAAGATCACTAGCCAAACTTAATTTGAATTCTTTTGGGGATAAATTTGGTCAACGGAAAAATCAGGAAAAAACTTGTATCTTGAATAAACCCTCAGAACTGTTTCTACTGCTTACTCATCCTTCTATTGAAGTTTTGCATATTTTACCAATTAATGAAGACAATATCGTGGTTAATTTTGAGTTGAAAGAAGAAACTGCTGACTCTCTCTCTCTACGGCTAATGTTTGCATAGCCGCTTATACAACAACACAAGCTCGTCTAAAATTGTGCACATATTTAGAAAAAAACTGAAAGAAAGAGTTCTCTACTATGATACTGATTCAGTTATATATGTAAGCAGTCAAGGAGAATTCTATCCACCTACTGGAGAATTTATTGGTGATATGACTGATGAATTTGAGAGCTATGGTCAAGGAAGTTACATCACCGAATTTGTTAGTGTTGGTCTAAAAAATTATACCTATAAAGTCTACAGCACACAATATAATAGTGAACACGTTGTGTGTAAGGTAAAGAGCATCTTTCTGAACTATCAATCTTCTCAAAAAATTAATTTTGATGCAATTAAATAAGCATTGTTAAATTTTTCTGTAGAAGATGATGAAAGTGTAGTTATTAAGTCTCATAACATAATGCGAACAAGGGAACATCAGGTGGTAACTATGGAGGAGGTCAAAACATACAAACCTAAAGCAGAAAAACGTCGTTTTCTTGATGATCATAGTTCCGTAACTTACGGTTTTAAAAGACAATCTTAATCAATCAAAAAAAATATATAGATATATAAAACAAAATTGTTGTTTTATTTATAAAATGTATTTATAATACAACTGTTTTACTTCTCTTATGAACTTGCTTAAAAGATCATCATTTTGAAGGGCGCAACATTTTCCATGGTTTTGGCATTTTATTTGATTAGGATAATTTCTTCGGAGTTGGACAGGTTAATGATTTTTATATTTTCACTATTAAGAAATTCTCTAAGCCATTGAGATTTTTTAGTTCCCTTAACGTAAATAGTCCCATTTTGGATTTGTTTTTGAAGAAATATCTTTACTTGAGAATTTTTTTTAAATCCATCATCCCAGGTTAGTCTATGATAATTTTAATATAAACAATTTATCTGTCTTCTAAGGTGTGGGTAGAAGATTTAAATCAAATGGAGGATTAACAATGAAATGATGATGATGGTCATTATGAAATACACCGACTTCTTTCATAATGAAGCCATTGTTAAATCCTCCAAATCCTTGAAAGTCTACAATATAGATATTCATGTATAAGATATGTTATCGATAAACTCACTTTTATTACTAACAACTTTATATATAATGACAATAAATTTAAGTGAATTTGTTAACTTCAGCTGAAAGATGGGAAGTTCTTCCGCTTAGCGTAAGTGTCAACGCCATACTGATACAAAATACAATGAAACCTTTTTAAATAAAACTCTTTATTAATTTGAAAATAAACAATCATATAAAAATCTTTAACATAAATACCACAATTAAAAGAGTGATAATCTTGATATTTAGTATAATTATCATTAATTTTTTCACCCAAATAGATTATGATTTAAATAGGAGGCTGTAAATTTCCAAAGCTATCAAAATATTCAATTTTAGTGCCTTTTTTATTATACATTACTTAGTGTGCTCCAGGACCAATTGAGGAATCAAGATTCACAATTCCAGACTCATTTCTCATCGGTTTAGTTTTTGGTAAATTGACGCGCATGAAAACTCCTTGAAAATTCGGGGTTAAATTCTTTGCAAAATTTCTCAAATCTATTTCATTTAATGCACGATTGGGCAGTGAACTGAGGGGTTTTTTGGCTGTGGGTTCAAATAAAGCCCAAGGCCCTTTCGATACAGTTTAAGGTGTAAGCCTTGTCCACTTGCAATGGATTCTATTTTTTCTCCTCTAGATCTTTTTAAGCAGTGCTGATATCCATGACAACTTTGGCTACTCCTGCAGCTCCTCCCGTTAAAGCTCCAAGTGCTGAAAGTCCAGCAAACAGAGGAACAAGGAAAGGAATAACTCCTCCAATTTTTGGTATGGCAATAATTTGTTGCGCCTCAATTCTTTTAATGTTTTTTTGAACTGTTTCCTTGGCAGATGACATTGCTATTTAAAGAGCTTTTTCTAAATTGACTGTTTTTTACGTTTGATATTATTTCCAATAATATCACATACATACAAGGAATAGCAATCAACTCCGATATCCTGAACAATTTGAATAATAAAATCATAATAAAACTTAGGAGAATTAATTACCGAGACGAAAGAAAGACGAAGAAAAAAGAAACCTTTGTTTTAATAAAGAGGGGGCAATTAATGCTTGAGGACTCCACTCCAGTTAAAAAAAAAAAAAAAAAAAAAACAGTACATCATAAAAAATGTAGTTCCCCGCAATGCATCTCTTAAAAAATGCATATTTGTAGAATAACGCACTCAAGAGTATAAAACCAGGTCGTACTAAAAATCATAATTCAATTATCTTTCAAAATAAAAACGTTCAACTACTTACACCTACATTTTTTTATTTTATTAAACTCAAATCATGTCGTCGGTATTAAAAAAAATTCGTGCTAACGCAAATGTCTTCGCTGGAAAGCAAGACAAGCCGCTTACGAGCTTGAAAAATTTAACGTTGAAAAAGCGCTACAATATTTTTAAGGCAAAGCGATGCACAACACGATATGGACAGCAAATTTTATTGGAGCTGGAAGTTTGCTCCGTCTACCTGCCGAAAAGATGTGCTTGACAATTTGATGATGAAGACATCACTGAGTTACCCAATCTGGCATTGGAGGTTGTAGAGCCCTATGAGCAGTCCTTCAAACTGCATTTTCACGAAAAAAATCCGCAACAACAACAAACATTACAACAACAGCCGAAAGAAATAGTGGAGGTAAATCACCCTACTATGTCTAATACGCAGAAGCATATTTTTTACAACTCTTTGTATTGTATAATAAAAAATGATTTTACTAAAATGCATTTTGCTTTCTTATTGTTTGTTTGGTTTGTTTTTTTTTTTTCAACATTATCTTATTTTCTGTTTGTTACTTTTTCTAGCGAATCTAGGTTATCAGTGACTTGGAGTCATGCGTAAAATGCTTCAGGATTAGACCCATTCCAGAAAGAGAAGAACCAACGTCATGGATCAGGGAAGCAGTAAACGACATGTTTAAACATGCTCTAACTGGTCTCAGCCCTGCAGATAAATTAGGGATTACTTTATGGAAAGAGTTTTTCTGCCGAGCGAGGAAATTGGTGGATCAACTTTCAGGATTGCGCAAACGTTAAATTAAGTGACATATGGGAAATGATTGCCAAAATCTTTCAGAGCAATTCGGAAGGTTTGAACACCGATGATTTTTCTCTCACCATAACGTCGGTTAGGCTCCTTTCAGGAACAGGAAAAGTCGTAAGTGGACAATACAATACATTTGCTGAGGAATGTATTAAACGCCGAGGAATAATAAACATAAGAAATAATGACAATTTATGTTTGCCTCGGGCTTTAGTTGTGGGCAAAGTATTTGCCGACAAGGAAAACTACCTTGAAAAAAATAAAATCAGACGAGACATTGGGAAAATTAAGAATGTAGCAAAAGAACATATGTGCTATATTCTACACGATAATAGGACTCCTACATGTAAAGACACCCTGTACATCTTTTATGATTTGGAGAGTCGTCAGGAGAAAGTAATAGGAGAAAAAATATAACCATTAAAGGCATCACATCAGTTACTACAGTAAAAATGCATGATCCAAATTTATGTGTTTTTCAAAAAAAGTGTGATAAATGTTTTGATGTTCCAAATTTATCGCTTAACATCATTAAGGAAGAAGAAGAAGGAAATGTTGTGCCTACATTCCTGAAACACATACTCAATGTCCGGTCAAAGTTTAAAAAAGTAATTGCTATAGCACATAGCGGGCAGTCATACTACCATCAATTTCTGCTAAATTAAATATTTGAACAAACAAGTTTGATCCCTCAATTAGTAATGCGAGGCAGTAAAATCATATTTATGGAAATTGCGAATATCAAGTTCCTAGATTCATTAAATTACTTTCCGATGGCTCTTTCAAAACTACTAAAAGAATTTCAACTTTCACCTGTTTTAAAAAAGGGTATTTTCCGCATTTTTTCAATACATAAGAGAATGCTAAATATATTGGGAAGCTACGTGCCATGGAATGTTATTGAGCGGATTCAATGAAAACTGAAGATCGTGATGACTTCTTAAAATGGTATGCAGTACATCAAAACGATAATTTTGTTATGGAGCGTGAGCTAGTGGAATATTGTATTAGCGGTGTTAAAATTTTAACTGAGACTTGCTCAAAGTTTAGACAGTTATTCCTCCACCAAAGCAATGTTGAACCGTTTTTGGAAGCAACAACAATAGCATCAGCTTGTAACCTTGTGTTCAGGCGTAGCTTTCTTCAACCAAATACTATTGGGCTTATACCTAAAAAAGGGTATAGGTGTGTAGATAATCAGTCAACAGCTGCAATCAAATGGTTGATTTAGGAGGAAAAGAAGCATACCGCTAAAGGAAGGGAAGCAGTTATAAATGGAGTTAAAGTCGATGGTTTCTGTGAATAAACTACACAGATTTTCGAATTCAATGGTTGTTTTATCACGGTCACCCTACTTGTTTAAAGCATGTACAAGACGACCCTCTATCAGAAGTCAAACACGACACCCTGAACCACAGATATGAGAAAACGTTAGGCAAAACAACACGGTTAAGATCATTTAATTACGAAGTAATTGAAATGTGGCACTGTTAATTTCAGACTAAGTTCTTCATTATTTCGGTACTTTTGTTGGTACCTAAATAATGAAGAACTTATTTTCTTGAATAATCACACGTTAATACAAAACACACCTTTAAATCCTCGCGATGCTTTCTATGGCGGACAGACAGGAAATACATTTAATTAATATAAATGAAAGGAAGGTGAAAAAATTAAATACATAGACGTATGTTCTCTTTACCCCCGGATTTGTAAAAATGGAAAATTCCCTATTGGTCACCCAAAAATTCACACTGCTAACGATGATATTTGCCCTATGAAACTCGGGGGTTTGAATGGACTTGTAAAATGTTAAATTCGTCCACCAGAAAATTTATTCCATCCAATTTTACCTATGAAGCAAAATAATAAACTGATGTTATCCTTATGTAGAGCTTGCAGTTGTGGAAAAATCAAGAACAAATCTGCACTCATTTTGATGACGAAAGAGCTTTACTTGGAACCTGGGTAATCGAAGAAGTTGTGAAAGCAGTTGAAATGGGGTATAAACTGCTTGCTGTTTTAGAAATTTGGGAATATGATGTGATCCAATATAATCCAAATACAAGTTCTGATGGTCTTTTTACTCGTATGATGAATGCTTATCTAAAAATAAAATAAGAAGCATCAGGATGGCCCAGTTCATGCACATCTCAAGAAGCTAAAAACAAATATGTTGCTGACCACCTAGATAAGGTAAATATAGACCTAGAATTTTCTGAAATAGAAAACAATCCTGGAAAAAGATCAGTAACCAAACTTATTTTGAATTCTTTTGGGGATAAATTCGGTCAACGGGAAAATCAGGAAAAAACTTGTATCTTGAATAAATCCTCAGATCTGTTTCTACTGCTTACTCATCCTTCTATTGAAGTTTTGCATATTTTCTTGAGGATCATAGTTCCGTAACGTACGGTTTTAAAAGACAATCTTAATCAATCAAAAAAAATATATAGATATATAAAACAAAATTGTTGTTTTATTTATAAAATGTATTTATAATACAACTGTTTTACTTCTCTTATGAACTTGCTTAAAAGATCAACATTTTGAAGGGCGCAACATTTTCCATGGTTTTGGCATTTTATTTGATTAGGATAATTTCTTCGGAGTTGGACAGGTTAATGATTTTTATATTTTCACTATTAAGTAATTCTCTAAGCCATTGAGATTTTTTAGTTCCCTTAACGTAAACAGTCCCATTTTGGATTTGTTTTTGAAGAAATATCTTTACTTGAGAATTTTTTTTAAATCCATCATCCCAGGTTAGTCTATGATAATTTTGATATAACCAATTTATCTGTCTTCTAAGGTGTGGGTAGAAGATTTAAATCAATTGGAGGATTAACAATGAAATGATGATGATGGTCATTATGAAATACACCGACTTCTTTCATAATGAAGCCATTGTTAAATCCTCCAAATCCTTGAAAGTCTACAATATAGATATTCATGTATAAGATATGTTATCGATAAACTCACTTTTATTACTAACAACTTTATATATAATGACAATAAATTTAAGTGAATTTGTTAACTTCAGCTGAAAGATGGGAAGTTCTTCCGCTTAGCGTAAGTGTCAACGCCATACTGATACAAAATACAATGAAACCTTTTTAAATAAAACTCTTTATTAATTTGAAAATAAACAATCATATAAAAATCTTTAACATAAATACCACAATTAAAAGAGTGATTATCTTGATATTTAGTATAATTATCATTAATTTTTTCACCCAAATAGATTATGATTTAAATAGGAGGCTGTTAATTTCCAAAGCTATCAAAATATTCAATTTTAGTGCCTTTTTTATTATAAATTACTTAGTGTGCTCCAGGACCAATTGAGGAATCAAGATTCACAATTCCGGACTCATTTCTCATCGGTTTAGTTTTTGGTAAATTGACGCGCATGAAAACTCCTCGAAAATTCGGGGTTAAATTCTTTGCAAAATTTCTCAAATCTATTTCATTAAATGCACGATTGGGTAGTGAACTGAGGGGTTTTTTGCCTGTGGGTTCAAACAAAGCCCAAGGCCCTTTCGATACAGTTTAAGGTGTAAGCCTTGTCCAACTGCAATGGATCCTATTTTTTCTCCTCTAGATCTTTTTTAGCAGTGCTGATATCCATGACAACTTTGGCTACTCCTGCAGCTTCTCCCGTTAAAGCTCCAAGTGCTGAAAGTCCAGCAAACAGAGGAACAAGGAAAGGAATAACTCCTCCAATTTTTGGTATGGCAATAATTTGTTGCGCCTCAATTCTTTTAATGTTTTTTTGAACTGTTTCCTTGGCAGATGACATTGCTATTTTAATAGCTTTTTCTAAATTGACTGTTTTTTACGTTTGATATTATTTCCAATAATATCACATACATACAAAGAATAGCAATCAACTCCGATATCCTGAACAATTTGAATAATAAAATCATAATAAAACTTAGGAGAATTAATTACCGAGACGAAAGAAAGACGAAGAAAAAAGAAACCTTTGTTTTAGTAAAGAGGGGGCAATTAATGCTTGAGGACTCCACTCCAGTTAAAAAAAAAAAAAAAAAACCAGTACATCATAAAAATTGTAGTTCCCCGCAATGACCACCATCTTTTAAAAATGCATATTTGTAGAATAACGCACTCAAGAGTATAAAACGAGGTCGTACTAAAAATCACAATTCAATTATCTTTCAAAATAAAAACGTTCAACTACTTACACCTACATTTTTTTTATTTTATTAAACTCAAATCATGTCGTCGGTATTAAAAAAAATTCGTGCTAACGCAAATGTCTTCGCTGGAAAGCAAGACAAGCCGCTTACGAGCTTGAAAAATTTAACGTTGAAAAAGCGCTACAATATTTTTAAGGCAAAGCGATGCACAACACGATATGGACAGCAAATTTTATTGGAGCTGGAAGTTTGCTCCGTCTACCTGCCTAAAAGATGTGCTTGACAATTTGATGATGAAGACATCACTGAGTTACCCAATCTGGCATTGGAGGTTGTAGAGCCCTATGAGCAGTCCTTCAAACTGCATTTTCACGAAAAAAATCCGCAACAACAACAAACATTACAACAACAGCCGAAAGAAATAGTGGAGGTAAATCACCCTACTATGTCTAATACGCAGAAGCATATTTTTTACAACTCTTAGTATTGTATAATAAAAAATGATTTTACTAAAATGCATTTTGCTTTCTTATTGTTTGTTTGGTTTGTTTTTTTTTTCAACATTATCTTATTTTCTGTTTGTTACTTTTTCTAGCGAATTTAGGTTATCAGTGACTTGGAGTCATGCGTAAAATGCTTCAGGATTAGACCCATTCCAGAAAGAGAAGAACCAACGTCATCGATCAGGGAAGCAGTAAACGACATGTTTAAACATGCTCTAACAGGTCTCAGCCCTGCAGATAAATTAGGGATTACTTTATGGAAAGAGTTTTTCTGCCGAGCGAGGAAATTGGTGGATCAACTTTCAGGATTGCGCAAACGTTAAATTAAGTGACGTATGGGAAATGATTGCCAAAATCTTTCAGAGCAATTCGGAAGGTTTGAACACCGATGATTTTTCTCTCACCATAACGTCGGTTAGGCTCCTTTCAGGAACAGGAAAAGTCGTAAGTGGACAATACAATACATTTGCTGAGGAATGTTTTAAACGCCGAGGAATAATAAACATAAGAAATAATGACAATTTATGTTTGCCTCGGCTTTAGTTGTGGGCAAAGTATTTGCCGACAAGGAAAACTACCTTGAAAAAAATAAAATCAGACGAGACATTGGGAAAATTAAGAATGTAGCAAAAGAACATATGTGCTATATTCTACACGATAATAGGACTCCTACATGTAAAGACACCCTGTACATCTTTTATGATTTGGAGAGTCGTCAGGAGAAAGTAATAGGAGAAAAAATATAACCATTAAAGGCATCACATCAGTTACTACAGTAAAAATGCATGATCCAAATTTATGTGTTTTTCAAAAAAAGTGTGATAAATGTTTTGATGTTCCAAATTTATCGCTTAACATCATTAAGGAAGAAGAAGAAGGAAATGTTGTGCCTACATTCCTGAAACACATACTCAATGTCCGGTCAAAGTTTAAAAAAGTAATTGCTATAGCACATAGCGGGCAGTCATACTACCATCAATTTCTGCTAAATTAAATATTTGAACAAACAAGTTTGATCCCTCAATTAGTAATGCGAGGCAGTAAAATCATATTAATGCAAATTGCGAATATCAAGTTCCTAGATTCATTAAATTACTTTCCGATGGCTCTTTCAAAACTACTAAAAGAATTTCAACTTTCACCTGTTTTAAAAAAGGGTATTTTCCGCATTTTTTCAATACATAAGAGAATGCTAAATATATTGGGAAGCTACGTGCCATGGAATATTATTGAGCGGATTCAATGAAAACTGAAGATCGTGATGACTTCTTAAAATGGTATGCAGTACATCAAAACGATAATTTTGTTATGGAGCGTGAACTAGTGGAATATTGTATTAGCGATGTTAAAATTTTAACTGAGACTTGCTCAAAGTTTAGACAGTTATTCCTCCACCAAAGCAATGTTGAACCGTTTTTGGAAGCAACAACAATAGCATCAGCTTGTAACCTTGTGTTCAGGCGTAGCTTTCTTCAACCAAATACTATTGGGCTTATACCTAAAAAAGGGTATAGGTGTGTAGATAATCAGTCAACAGCTGCAATCAAATGGTTGATTTAGGAGGAAAAGAAGCATACCGCTAAAGGAAGGGAAGCAGTTATAAATGGAGTTAAAGTCGATGGTTTCTGTGAATAAACTACACAGATTTTCGAATTCAATGGTTGTTTTATCACGGTCACCCTACTTGTTTAAAGCATGTACAAGACGACCCTCTATCAGAAGTCAAACACGACACCCTGAACCACAGATATGAGAGAACGTTAGGCAAAACAACACGGTTAAGATCATTTAATTACGAAGTAATTGAAATGTGGCACTGTTAATTTCAGACTCAACAAAGGTACCTAAATAATGAAGAACTTAATTTCTTGAATAATCACCCGTTAATGCAAAACACACTTTTAAATCCTCGCGATGCTTTCTATGGCGAACAGACAGGAAATAAATTTAATTAATATAAATGTAAGGAAGGTGAAAAAATTAAATACATAGACATATGTTCTCTTTACCCCCGGATTTGTAAAAATGGAAAATTCCCTATTGGTCACCCAAAAATTCACACTGCTAACGATGATATTTGCCCTATGAAACTCGGGGGTTTAAATGGACTTGTAAAATGTTAAATTCTTCCACCAGAAAATTTATTCCATCCAATTTTACCTATGAAGCAAAATAATAAACTGATGTTTTCCTTATGTAGAGCTTGCAGTAGTGGAAAAAATCAAGAACAAATCTGCACTCATTCTGATGACGAAAGAGCTTTACTTGGAACCTGGGTAATCGAAGAAGTTGTGAAAGCAGTTGAAATGGGGTATAAACTGCTTGCTGTTTTAGAAATTTGGGAATATGATGTGACCCAATATAATCCAAATACAAGTTCTGATGGTCTTTTTACTCGTATGATGAATGCTTATCTAAAAATAAAACAAGAAGCATCAGGATGGCCCAGTTCATGCACATCTCAAGAAGCTAAAAACAAATATGTTGCTGACTTCCTAGATAAGGAAAATATAGAACTAGAGTTTTCTGAAATAGAAAACAATCCTGGAAAAAGATCACTAGCCAAACTTAATTTGAATTCTTTTGGGGATAAATTTGGTCAACGGGAAAATCAGGAAAAAACTTGTATCTTGAATAAACCCTCAGATCTGTTTCTACTGCTTACTCATCCTTCTATTGAAGTTTTGCATATTTTACCAATTAATGAAGACAATATCGTGGTTAATTTTGAGTTGAAAGAAGAAACCGCTGACTCTCTCTACGGCTAATGTTTGTATAGCCGCTTATACAACAACACAAGCTCGTCTAAAATTGTACACATATTTAGAAAAAAACTGAAAGAAAGAGTTCTCTACTATGATACTGATTCAGTTATATATGTAAGCAAGGAGAATTCTATCCACCTACTGGAGAATTTATTGGTGATATGGCTGATGAATTTGAGAGCTATGGTCAAGGAAGTTACATCACCAAATTTGTTAGTGGTGGTCTAAAAAATTATACCTATAAAGTCTACAGCACACAATATAATAGTGAACACGTTGTGTGTAAGGTAAAGGGCATCTTTCTGAACTATCAATCTTCTCAAAAAATTAATTTTGATTCAATTAAATAAGCATTGTTAAATTTTTCTGTAGAAGATGATGAAAGTATAGTTATTAAGTCTAATAACATAAGGCGAACAAGGGAACATCAAGTGGTAACTATGGAGGAGGTCAAAACATACAAACCTAAAGCAGAAAAACGTCGTTTTCTTGATGATCATAGTTCCGTAACGTACGGTTTTAAAAGACAATCTTAATCAATCAAAAAAAATATATAGATATATAAAACAAAATTGTTGTTTTATTTATAAAATGTATTTATAATACAACTGTTTTACTTCTCTTATGAACTTGCTTAAAAGATCAACATTTTGAAGGGCGCAGCATTTTCCATGGTTTTGGCATTTTATTTGATTAGGATAATTTCTTCGGAGTTGGACAGGTTAATGATTTTTATATTTTCACTATTAAGTAATTCTCTAAGCCATTGAGATTTTTTAGTTCCCTTAACGTAAACAGTCCCATTTTGGATTTGTTTTTGAAGAAATATCTTTACTTGAGATTTTTTTTTAGATCCATCATCCCAGGTTAGTCTATGATAATTTTGATATAACCAATTTATCTGTGTTCTAAGGTGTGGGTAGAAGATTTAAATCAAATGGAGGATTAACAATGAAATGATGATGATGGTCATTATGAAATAACCGACTTCTTTCATAATGAAGCCATTGTTAAATCCTCCAAATCCTTGAAAGTCTACAATATAGATATTCATGTATAAGATATGTTATCGATAAACTCACTTTTATTACTAACAACTTTATATATAATGACAATAAATTTAAGTGAATTTGTTAACTTCAGCTGAAAGATGGGAAGTTCTTCCGCTTAGCGTAAGTGTCAACGCCATACTGATACAAAATACAATGAAACCTTTTTAAATATTTTTTATTAATTTGAAAATAAACAATCATATAAAAATCTTTAACATAAATACCACAATTAAAAGAGTAATTATCTTGATATTTAGTATAATTATCATTAATTTTTTCAACCAAATAGATTATGATTTAAATAGGAGGCTGTTAATTTCCAAAGCTATCAAAATATTCAATTTTAGTGCCTTTTTTATTATAAATTACTTAGCGTGCTCCAGGACCAATTGAGGAATCAAGATTCACAATTCCGGACTCATTTCTCATCGGTTTAGTTTTTGGTAAATTGACGCGCATGAAAACTCCTCGAAAATTCGGGGTTAAATTCTTTGCAAAATTTCTCAAATCTATTTCATTAAATGCACGATTGGGTAGTGAACTGAGGGGTTTTTTGCCTGTGGGTTCAAATAAAGCCCAAGGCCCTTTCGATACAGTTTAAGGTGTAAGCCTTGTCCAACTGCAATGGATCCTATTTTTTCTCCTCTAGATCTTTTTTAGCAGTGCTGATATCCATGACAACTTTGGCTACTCCTGCAGCTTCTCCCGTTAAAGCTCCAAGTGCTGAAAGTCCAGCAAACAGAGGAACAAGGAAAGGAATAACTCCTCCAATTTTTGGTATGGCAATAATTTGTTGCGCCTCAATTCTTTTAATGTTTTTTTGAACTGTTTCCTTGGCAGATGACATTGCTATTTTAATAGCTTTTTCTAAATTGACTGTTTTTTACGTTTGATATTATTTCCAATAATATCACATACATACAAAGAATAGCAATCAACTCCGATATCCTGAACAATTTGAATAATAAAATCATAATAAAACTTAGGAGAATTAATTACCGAGACGAAAGAAAGACGAAGAAAAAAGAAACCTTTGTTTTAGTAAAGAGGGGGCAATTAATGCTTGAGGACTCCACTCCAGTTAAAAAAAAAAAAAAAAAACCAGTACATCATAAAAATTGTAGTTCCCCGCAATGACCACCATCTTTTAAAAATGCATATTTGTAGAATAACGCACTCAAGAGTATAAAACCAGGTCGTACTAAAAATCACAATTCAATTATCTTTCAAAATAAAAACGTTCAACTACTTACACCTACATTTTTTTTATTTTATTAAACTCAAATCATGTCGTCGGTATTAAAAAAAATTCGTGCTAACGCAAATGTCTTCGCTGGAAAGCAAGACAAGCCGCTTACGAGCTTGAAAAATTTAACGTTGAAAAAGCGCTACAATATTTTTAAGGCAAAGCGATGCACAACACGATATGGACAGCAAATTTTATTGGAGCTGGAAGTTTGCTCCGTCTACCTGCCAAAAAGATGTGCTTGACAATTTGATGAT
The DNA here is from genome assembly GCA_963971375.1 of Platycheirus rosarum. NCBI lineage: Eukaryota > Metazoa > Arthropoda > Insecta > Diptera > Syrphidae > Platycheirus > Platycheirus rosarum. The sequence goes on along the minus strand of OZ020507.1, from coordinate 111,795,964 downwards.
GAAGACATCACTGAGTTACCCAATCTGGCATTGGAGGTTGTAGAGCCCTATGAGCAGTCCTTCAAACTGCATTTTCACGAAAAAAATCCGCAACAACAACAAACATTACAACAACAGCCGAAAGAAATAGTGGAGGTAAATCACCCTACTATGTCTAATACGCAGAAGCATATTTTTTACAACTCTTTGTATTGTATAATAAAAAATGATTTTACTAAAATGCATTTTGCTTTCTTATTGTTTGTTTGGTTTTTTTTTTTTTTCAACATTATCCTATTTTCTGTTTGTTACTTTTTCTAGCGAATCTAGGTTATCAGTGACTTGGAGTCATGCGTAAAATGCTTCAGGATTAGACCCATTCCAGAAAGAGAAGAACCAACGTCATGGATCAGGGAAGCAGTAAACGACATGTTTAAACATGCTCTAACAGGTCTCAGCCCTGCAGATAAATTAGGGATTACTTTGTGGAAAGAGTTTCTCTGCAGAGCGAGGAAATTGGTGGATCAACTTTCAGGATTGCGCAAACGTTAAATTAAGTGACGTATGGGAAATGATTGCCAAAATCTTTCAGAGCAATTCGGAAGGTTTGAACACCGATGATTTTTCTCTCACCATAACGTCGGTTAGGCTCCTTTCAGGAACAGGAAAAGTCGTAAGTGGACAATACAATACATTTGCTGAGGAATGTATTAAACGCCGAGGAATAATAAACATAAGAAATAATGACAATTTATGTTTGCCTCGGGCTTTAGTTGTAGGCAAAGTATTTGCCGACAAGGAAAAATACCTTGAAAAAAATAAAATCAGACGAGACATTGGGAAAATTAAGAATGTAGCAAAAGAACATATGTGCTATATTCTACACGATAATAGGACTCCTACATGTAAAGACACCCTGTACATCTTTTATGATTTGGAGAGTCGTCAGGAGAAAGTAATAGGAGAAAAAATATAACCATTAAAGGCATCACATCAGTTACTACAGTAAAAATGCATGATCCAAATTTATGTGTTTTTCAAAAAAAGTGTGATAAATGTTTTGATGTTCCAAATTTGTACTTTTGTCAAAAGTGTAATTTATCGCTTAACATCATTAAGGAAGAAGAAGAAGGAAATGTTGTGCCTACATTCCTGAAACACGTACTCAATGTCCGGTCAAAGTTCAAAAAAGTAATTGTTATAGCACATAGCGGGCAGTCATACGACCATCAATTTCTGTTAAATTAAATATTTGAACAAACAAGTTTGATCCCTCAATTAGTAATGCGAGGCAGTAAAATCATATTAATGGAAATTTCGAAAATCAAGTTCCTAGATTCATTAAATTACTTTCCGATGGCTCTTTCAAAACTACTAAAAGCATTTCAACTTTCACCTGTTTTAAAAAAGGGTATTTTCCGCATTTTTTCAATACATAAGAGAATGCTAAATATATTGGGAAGCTACGTGCCATGGAATATTATTGAGCGGATTCAATGAAAACTGAAGATCGTGATGACTTCTTAAAATGGTATGCAGTACATCAAAACGATAATTTTGTTATGGGGCGTGAACTAGTGGAATATTGTATTAGCGATGTTAAAATTTTAACTGAGACTTGCTCAAAGTTTAGACAGTTATTCCTCCACCAAAGCAATGTTGAACCGTTTTTGGAAGCAACAACAATAGCATCAGCTTGTAACCTTGTGTTCAGGCGTAGCTTTCTTCAACCAAATACTATTGGGCTTATACCTAAAAAAGGGTATAGGTGTGTAGATAATCAGTCAACAGCTGCAATCAAATGGTTGATTTAGGAGGAAAAGAAGCATACCGCTAAAGGAAGGGAAGCAGTTATAAATGGAGTTAAAGTCGATGGTTTCTGTGAATAAACTACACAGATTTTCGAATTCAATGGTTGTTTTATCACGGTCACCCTACTTGTTTAAAGCATGTACAAGACGACCCTCTATCAGAAGTCAAACACGACACCCTGAACCACAGATATGAGAGAACGTTAGGCAAAACAACACGGTTAAGATCATTTAATTACGAAGTAATTGAAATGTGGCACTGTTAATTTCAGACTCAACAAAGGTACCTAAATAATGAAGAACTTAATTTCTTGAATAATCACCCGTTAATGCAAAACACACTTTTAAATCCTCGCGATGCTTTCTATGGCGAACAGACAGGAAATAAATTTAATTAATATAAATGTAAGGAAGGTGAAAAAATTAAATACATAGACGTATGTTCTCTTTACCCCCGGATTTGTAAAAATGGAAAATTCCCTATTGGTCACCCAAAAATTCACACTGCTAACGATGATATTTGCCCTATGAAACTCGGGGGTTTAAATGGACTTGTAAAATGTTAAATTCTTCCACCAGAAAATTTATTCCATCCAATTTTACCTATGAAGCAAAATAATAAACTGATGTTTTCCTTATGTAGAGCTTGCAGTAGTGGAAAAAATCAAGAACAAATCTGCACTCATTCTGATGACGAAAGAGCTTTACTTGGAACCTGGGTAATCGAAGAAGTTGTGAAAGCAGTTGAAATGGGGTATAAACTGCTTGCTGTTTTAGAAATTTGGGAATATGATGTGACCCAATATAATCCAAATACAAGTTCTGATGGTCTTTTTACTCGTATGATGAATGCTTATCTAAAAATAAAACAAGAAGCATCAGGATGGCCCAGTTCATGCACATCTCAAGAAGCTAAAAACAAATATGTTGCTGACTTCCTAGATAAGGAAAATATAGAACTAGAGTTTTCTGAAATAGAAAACAATCCTGGAAAAAGATCACTAGCCAAACTTAATTTGAATTCTTTTGGGGATAAATTTGGTCAACGGGAAAATCAGGAAAAAACTTTTATCTTGAATAAACCCTCAGATCTGTTTCTACTGCTTACTCATCCTTCTATTGAAGTTTTGCATATTTTACCAATTAATAAAGACAATATCGTGGTTAATTTTGAGTTGAAAGAAGAAGCCGCTGACTCTCTCTCTACGGCTAATGTTTGTATAGCCGCTTATACAACAACACAAGCTCGTCTAAAATTGTACACATATTTAGAAAAAAACTGAAAGAAAGAGTTCTCTACTATGATACTGATTCAGTTATATATGTAAGCAAGGAGAATTCTATCCACCTACTGGAGAATTTATTGGTGATATGGCTGATGAATTTGAGAGCTATGGTCAAGGAAGTTACATCACCAAATTTGTTAGTGGTGGTCTAAAAAATTATACCTATAAAGTCTACAGCACACAATATAATAGTGAACACGTTGTGTGTAAGGTAAAGGGCATCTTTCTGAACTATCAATCTTCTCAAAAAATTAATTTTGATTCAATTAAATAAGCATTGTTAAATTTTTCTGTAGAAGATGATGAAAGTATAGTTATTAAGTCTTATAACATAATGCGAACAAGGGAACATCAAGTGGTAACTATGGAGGAGGTCAAAACATACAAACCTAAAGCAGAAAAACGTCGTTTTCTTGATGATCATAGTTCCGTAACTTACGGTTTTAAAAGACAATCTTAATCAATCAAAAAAAATATATAGATATATAAAACAAAATTGTTGTTTTATTTATAAAATGTATTTATAATACAACTGTTTTACTTCTCTTATGAACTTGCTTAAAAGATCATCATTTTGAAGGGCGCAACATTTTCCATGGTTTTGGCATTTTATTTGATTTGGATAATTTCTTCGGAGTTGGACAGGTTAATGATTTTTATATTTTCACTATTAAGTAATTCTCTAAGCCATTGAGATTTTTTAGTTCCCTTAACGTAAACAGTCCCATTTTGGATTTGTTTTTGAAGAAATATCTTTACTTGAGAATTTTTTTAAATCCATCATCCCAGGTTAGTCTATGATAATTTTGATATAACCAATTTATCTGTGTTCTAAGGTGTGGGTAGAAGATTTAAATCAAATGGAGGATTAACAATGAAATGATGATGATGGTCATTATGAAATAACCGACTTCTTTCATAATGAAGCCATTGTTAAATCCTCCAAATCCTTGAAAGTCTACAATATAGATATTCATGTATAAGATATGTTATCGATAAACTCACTTTTATTACTTACAACTTTATATATAATGACAATAAATTTAAGTGAATTTGTTAACTTCAGCTGATAGATGGGAAGTTCTTCCGCTTAGCGTAAGTATCAACGCCATACTGATACAAAATACAATGAAACCTTTTTAAATAAAACTCTTTATTTATTTGAAAATAAACAATCATATAAAAATCTTAAACATAAATAACCACAATTAAAAGAGTGAATATCTTGATATTTAGTATAATTCATTAATTATATTAATTTTTTCACCCAAATAGATTATGATTTAAATAGGAGGCTGTTAATTTCCAAAGCTATCAAAATATTCAATTTTAGTGCCTTTTTTATTATACATTACTTAGTGTGCTCCAGGACCAATTGAGGAATCAAGATTCACAATTCCAGACTCATTTCTCATCGGTTTAGTTTTTGGTAAATTGACGTGCATGAAAACTCCTCGAAAATTCGGGGTTAAATTCTTTGCAAAATTTCTCAAATCTATTTCATTTAATGCACGATTGGGTAGTGAACTGAGGGGTTTTTTGGCTGTGGGTTCAAATAAAGCCCAAGGCCCTTTCGATACAGATTAAGGTGTAAGCCTTGTCCAACTGCAATGGATTCTATTTTTTCTCCTCTAGATCTTTTTTAGCAGTGCTGATATCCATGACAGCTTTAGCTACTCCTGCAGCTCCTCCCCTTAAAGCTCCAAGTGCTGAAAGTCCAGCAAACAGAGGAACAAGGAAAGGAATAACTCCTCCAATTTTTGGTATGGCAATAATTTGTGGCGCCTCAATTCTTTTAATGTTTTTTTGAACTGTTTCCTTGGCAGATGACATTGCTATTTTAATAGCTTTTTCTAAATTGACTGTTTTTTACGTTTGATATTATTTCCAATTGTGTGAATCACTTTTCTAAAGGAAGGCTGTTTAGCTTTATTATCTGTCTTGGACGTCTTTTCTTCGATTTTATTTTTCGCTCTTTTCTTAGGCTTTTTATCTTTATTCTGAGAACAAGCCATGCCGAATTTTGTTTTTGCTTTTAAAAGGTTGGTAACCAATAGTGCGTTTGACCGTTCAGCTATACCAGCGTTCTTAGATTTAAATTGTTTCCAAGCTTTTCAGTTAAAATCCTATGGGCAATGTGTCGATCAGATATATTTTTAAATTTAGAATACGATATATCGTGTTCTTTGCACGCTTGATCAAGCAAATTAATCCCCGGATCTTCTCGAGCTAAGCGTTTTTGAAGTTTTGGTCCAGGTCCAGAGTATTGATAACCAGGTAGATGTAGTTCAAGAGGTCATTTATTTATTAAGGTATTTAATTAACCTTTTCCTTCCACAATATTTCTTTTACTGAAAGAGTTTTTGGAATAATCAAACATTTTATATAATTATCTTTGCCCTAGAATAGTTAGAAGCGATATGAGGTTTTTATATATATATAAACTTGACATTTATAGGAATTTATTTAGTTTTCATCACTATGCGATTCATTGAGCATCAAACCAGTTACCGGTAAGAATATAGAACTGGATAACAAGATTGAAAGAAAAAAGCATGGTAAGCTATTCCCTCATAGTATAAAGGGGTTAATTACTGGTCCTTCAAACTGTGGAAAAACTAATAGGGTGATGAGTTTACTACTACACCCAAGCTTGAAATTTGAAAATGTCTATATATATATTCAAAATCTCTACATCAACCAAAGTATAAGTTTTTACGAAATCCATAAGACCAATAAAAAGTATGTTTTTTTTACATTTTCCCATAACAGTGATGTTATTCGACCCGAAGAGGATAAACCGAATTCTATATTCATCTTTGACGATATTGCCTGTGAAAAGCAAGATACAATTCGAGTGTACTTTAGTATGGGACGACATCATCACATCAATAGTTTTTATTTGTGTCAAACATATACAATAATACCGAAACACTTAATTCCAGACAATGCGAAATTTCTCATCGTCTTCAAACACGATGATATGAATTTAAAGCACATTTATAATGATCATGTCAATTCGGATATGACATTTAAAATGCTTCAAAAGGTATGTGCAGAATGCTGGAACACAAATTACGGTTTTGTGCTCATTGAAAAGGATAGCCCTTTGAATGAAGGTCGCTATAGAAAGGGATTTGACTGCTTCCTAAAGATATAAAATAGATACAATTTTTGATTTTTGCTTCATATGTACAGTTATGTTCTATGAGAGCAGTACAGAACAGTTCAGCGAACAGATTATAGCGGCAAAAAGCGGTTCAATCAAGTTTAAGACCTTGTATTCTACAGTTAAAACCAGTAACCACAACAGATTATAGCGGTAAAAAGCGGTTCAATCCAGTTTAAGACCCTGAACCATCGAAAGATTTTTTCAACAATTTCGAGGATTATTTTTCAACTGCACCTGTAAGAAGTCATCAAATCTTGCAATATGATGAACATAGATGTAAGACTAACAAAAGAGCTTATTTAGACCACTGATACTCTACGAAAGAAAAACAAATCGCTCAAGACCGATAGGGAATCTTACGAGACTCAAATTAAAGAAATTTTTAAACCGCTCACAAAACTACTAAACGAATTGGTAAAAAAATCAAATACCGAGCTGTTTAAAAATAACCTTATTTAGTGCCCTTTAAAGAAAATAAAAGTCAATCTCGAACAGCATAAACCACCAGATGGATTCACTACCCCAAAGTCTTTTATTGATGATTCACCTATTTTTGTCGATAGTAATGATACTCCAAAAAGAACAAAGAAAACCTCAATATATTATGCCAGTCATCGCTACTTCATGGAACGATTGTCACAAGAAGAATTTCACGACACGCCTAAAAAATGTATAGATTTATTTATAAATAATTCCAACACTCTTGATAAAACGTATGGTATTCGTTTAAAAGATGGAAAGTGGTACATAGGTAATGCTGAGTTCAATATTCTCGGCAAGGATATAGAAATTAAAAATAAAACCTTTGAAGGAACAAATGGGTTATATGAGCTTATATTCAAGAAAAACCCCGATAAAAATGTACACTAATGAAGATTTAAAAAACTACAAGACCATATTACATGACACTTATGCATATAGAAAAGATTATGATTCACGACGACAAATACTAGGTTATCGTGGTTATAAGTATAAAAATATAATTCGTAAATTATTAGGACTCGATACAAATACTTCTAATAAGCCATTACCTTCACCATTAACACCACAAACAACTTCAGAAAACGGATTATTTAATATATTTTGGGATGATCCCAATTAGCTTGTAGATCGAATGAGACTTCTTATTCATTCACAACAAGCTGGACATAACAATCATTCTAACGAAATTGTTTCAATTATTGAAGAACTTAAGGAAGCCGATATTTTCGAATAAAAAATAATAATGAGTGTTGATAAATTTGGTCGTTATTCATATAGGGCTTCACCTATAGAACCTAGAGGGAAACAAGGAGAGCCGAAGCTACCAGGTTTACAGGAAGAGATTAAGGAATATCTCGAAGATCGAAAGCTTCTCCATGACCGTCAGTACGGCTTCCGCAGCAACCGTTCCACTGGTGATCTGATGGCATATCTCACCGAACAGTGGAACAAATCTTTACATCGCTTTGGTGAAAGTAAGATTATTGCTCTTGATATCTCCAAGGCATTTGACAGACTTTAGCATGAAGCTCTTTTATCGAAAATGCGTGCTTTTGGGATCGATGATACACTTATTCGTTGGATTAGAAGCTATCTTCTGGACCGTTCAATACAAGTTGTATTGGACGGATTCAAGTCTGATTCGCACAAAATAAATGCTGGTGTGCCCCAGGGCTCTGTTATGTCTCCGACTCTTTTCTTGATTTTTATAAACGATCTTCTGTCTGTTACTTCTAATCCACTTAACTGTTTGGTGACGACTCTACCCTCAGCTTTTCATATTCGTTCGATAATTCACGTTCTTCGCCTTCGGACGTACAATTGCAACGGTACCATATGTCAAGCTCATTAAACTCCGATTTATAGAGCATTGTCAAATGGGGTAATAGAAATCATGTGGAGTTTAATGCTTCGAAAACTCAATGCTGTCTTCTGTCGTTAAAGCTAAACATTCCCCCAATGTCATTGTCCATGAATGGCACTTACATCGAAAAAACCGAAAAGCTCTCAGTACTCGGTATGTGTGTCAACGACGACCTCCGTTGGAACGACCATATAAGTATTTGAGATCGCTAAGAATGCTGCAAAGTGCTTAGGTTTTCTGTATCGGTGTAAGAAGTATTTTTCCTCATCTGATCTGGCTACAATTTATAAAGCGTTTATACGCCCTAAACTCGAGTATAACTCCCACCTCTGGGCAGGTACTTCGCAAACATCGCTTCACCTGCTTGATAGAATACAAAATCGAGCGTTAAGATTGATAGGAAATAGAACTGCCGCTGAAACAATCGGCCCACTTGAACACCGACGCAATGTTTCATGTCTTTCCTTATTTTATCGTTTCTTTTACAAAAAATGTTCACTCGAAGTAGCCAGTTGCATTCCTCCACTTAAAAGTTTCTCCCGTAATACTCGTCTCGCAAGGAATGCTCATCAGTTCACCCTTGAGCCTAATATCGGACGTATCGTGAAATATAGGGATTCTTTTTTAGCCGAACGACACGAATTTGGAATAGTTTACCCGGCGGGATTTTCCCTTGCCATTTTGATCTGCAAACATTCAAAACCAATGTTAATCGGCACCTCCTATCTCTCCCCTCCCTATCTTCGTAATGCCCGCGTAGTGTGTTCTACATTAAAAGGAAAACACATAATCCCTTGGCGCGCATTAATTATAAAAAAAAAAAATATTAATAATTTCTAAAAAACTGCATAGCAAAATTTCAAAACAATTTTTTTTTACAAAAACTAAAAATAAAAAAACAGGATTTTATGAAAACCGGTGCAAGAATTTTCGAAATACATTTTTAATAAATTCTTTGTTATTTAAGACGTGTGTTGGCGGATTTCATTTTTACTAAAATTCGTTAAGTACTGGGGTTTCGATACTTTTTATAAGTTCAAACTGGGCTATTCTCATTTTCATAAGAGCAAGTACATTTTTTACTTTTATTCGGCTGCGCCATGTTTTGTGGCCTTTTGTAAATTTAAATAGAACCACACGATGTTGCCTCTTTCAGGTTATAACAGCAAGTGTCTTTATTATAACAAATCCATATCTTACACAGTAACTGTTATATATTATATAATATGTAAATGTTATCAATTATATACATATATATAATATGTAATAATTTGTTTGAACTTTCTTTGTACGTGAATTTGCTTAAGCTCGGTACGCTGAAGTGAGGAGTACACCCTATCCTATCTTTCCTAATGGTTTTTTTTTACTGAGAGAATAGGGAGGTTTACATGGATCAACTTGTTAACCAATATTTTTGATGTTTCACCATGTAGACGGAGAAAAAGCCGACCTAACTGTTATATAAAGTTAAAAAAATAATATTGTGTATATATTAATAAAAAAATAATATTATGTATATAATATACATAATATTATTTTTTTAACTTTATATAAGCAACTTCACGTACAAAGAAAGTTCAAACAAACGATCGCGAAATTTGTTTTCCTTTGTCAATTTACATGGCTTGGTGTACAAAAACATCAAGTGCACTTTGCACAACCGTCTTTTATTACAGTGGCTCATAGAAACGAATTCATTCTCTCAGTCGAAGATTCTTTTTCTCTTATTATTCACTGCAAGAGTTTGGTGCATATTGAGGGTGTAGTCTCTTTTTTTGTGGGTCGTTTGTTCTTCGGTCCGGTTAGCTTTTTATTAGAGAATCATTAGTCCAGGGCCAGATTACGGCTTCAGTGAGCAAGTGACTGAGTGCCATCAGTGAATGAATGCACGAGTAACCATTTTGGGGTAATGGCATTCGTAATCTGACGTATCATATCGTGAGCGGTAATGTAAAACATAATTAATTCATTCACTGATTGCTCGATAACTGACGGGATAATAAGTTCCCAGAAAAATTAGATAAAACAAACTAACCTATTACGAAAAAAAATCCGACAAAGCTGAATTTTGGTGAAGACCTTAATTTTTAGGTTTTAAACATTTCCTAAAAAGTACTTTTTGGTAGCAAGAAATGTTGGGATTTAGGGTAAAGGGGGTAAAGTTCTTTTTTTTTAACTACCCGAAAACAATAGGTTCTTTTGATAAAACTTGTAGGAACACATTGTAGCACAAGAATTCTACACAAACAAGTTAAACACACATAGGCACCCGCAGGGAAAGGCAAGGGGAGGCAAGTGCCCCCTGGCTCATACCGGACTATGTATTTATAACCAATGGGTGCATTCACATTTTCGGATACCCAAAATCCATTTGTTTTATGAACGTAAACAATCCGAAATAAATAAAAGACAGTCAACTAAAGATTAGTACCTAGATACTAATACCTAACTACCATAAAGGAATAAGAAGGAGTATATAATATTTCTTACTTCGTACTTTCCAAAATTAATTTTTCCTAGTTTGATTTCGTGGTGTCCACTAATAGTAATTGTGAGAACCAAAAATAAAACAAGGCTAAGCCTTCGGATAAGGTGAAAGGGTATAAGCTTGTCTTACGCAGACTTTCGAGCCGATTCCCAATTTTAGCTTGTGGGAAAGGTTTAGTAAAACAAACAATAGATCTGCAGAAAAAAAGTCGCAAACAGTGGGGTGTACTTAGTATTTACATTTAAATGAAATTTAAAAAAAATTTAATAAATTATGTTTTGGAGTGGGGAAATGTTTGTATTTGGTTATGTTTTTTCTTGCTCTTGCTCCTTATCACGTTGGCACATGGATATCATAGATATCATATTTTTTTTTGCATAATCTTTTAATTGAAATTTTTATTAATAATATTTCTCTTCTTTGGTTTCAAAATTGGGGTAAGGATGCGGTATTGTATATCCTCTGTTGTGTCCGTTGCTTGTTCTCTCGTAGAACGGGGCTCCGCCATTGTTCATTATATCCTCGAATCGGTCGTCTTTGATGGATCGAATGTTAAGGTAACGATGGTTGGGCTCTAGTTGTTGCTGGGGTAGTTTCTGGATTTCCAAGTTAGGCTGGTCTTCCACGTTCCTCAAAATATTTTTTTTGGAGAGCTGTGTCATGAACCGATTAATTGGGATCACTTTGGTGTCTTCATATAGCTTATTGTTTGGGACATAATTCCTTGTAATGGGTTTCGATGTAGACCTGTACAGCAACGGAGGATCTTCCTTTAAAAAACTAAAAATAGGACAAGCGTACGTCAGAACAGGACGGATCAGCTGTTTAAAGATAAAGACCTTAGTATTTGTTCTTAGTCCGTTTCTTCTCGTAAGAAGCGGGTAGACCAGATGTAGGGAGAGATTGGCTCTCTTAAGCATAAATGAAGAGTGCTTTTTGAACTTGAAGCGGTTAGTGAAATTTCACTTCAAGGTATTTTGCTGTTGTCTTTGTCCTTATCACTGTGTTGTCTGGTAGCTTGAAACTGATATTATCACAGCGTTACGTGAAACTTCTTCGACCTCTTGTTGCTGTTCTTGGGGTTCTGAAACAAATAAGTTTGCTTTTATCGCTATTTATCTATGGTCCCCATTTAAGGTAGTAGTCCCACAAATTTCTTATGTGATCTTAAATTCTTCTGGCTGCGATTTCCGATGAAAGGGACATTACATACGTTAAGGAGTCATTGGCATATAACTTCGTTTTCGTCCCTGGGATGTTGGTAGGCTGGTTGGGACCCAACTTGGAACCTTTTGGAACTTCAACGTGAATATTTTTTGTTTACCTGTACATAAAACGGTCTATGGGATAGAACATCTTTGATTAATCTTACCAAGTGTGCAGGTAATCCTAGACTTGACAGTTTGAATATTAGTCCTTTTATCCAAACTGTATCGAAGGCCTTTTCAATGTGCCGTAAGCAGGCGACTGTCGTCTCTTTCTTGTTGAGTCCTTGTGTTACGCCGGAGTGCAGTCCAAGAAACGGATGGATGGTGGAGTGTCATGCTCGAAAACCATACTGACATTTAGTTATGATTTCCCTTTAATGGGAGCGGATACTCAAAATCCGTCTGTTTTGTTAACAAACATACCCAACTGATTGGTTCCTTTTCAAAATCCATAATGAAAAATAGAATCAACTATAGATGGGTAGATACTAGGCATACGGGCATACCTAACTACCAAAGAGGAATAGGAAGGGGTGGATAATGTTTCGTACTCTTACTTTCAAAAATCCATTTGCTATTTTTAACTTTTGAAATAAAGTTTTTTTAAGCCAAGTTTAGGATTCGTAAATACGTGATTGGGTGCTGTATGAATAAGGTAGGCACTGAAAGGCATCAAACTGGTGATGCACAGTCGCTGCAACTATATCGTACACATCAATTGTGCTTATTTTACCTCCCCGCGGTAACCACCGGGTACTGGTCTGTCCATCCGGACATTCCTGCTAAACTTATAAGCGCGAGTGTTGAACACAGAAAAAATAGCAACACTATAATGCTCTGCTTTAATGACTGTTCTGATCGATTCGCAGAAGTCTTGCACGAGCCCCTCAGAAAGAGGACGTACGGCGGATGAGCCCAACCAATTGGACCAACGGTGGCGTCAACAGTCAACGAAGCAGACGCCCTAATGAGCTACTTCGACGTATTTGGAGATAAGGTCATTGGGACAATTCAATGCAAGTCAGGGCATTGAAATAGAGATGGTGGCGGATGAACCCTTAATGGGCCAACGGCAGCGCTCATATCCCCGAAGTGGGTTACTGACTCCGGATTCTCCGGTTCCTTTTGTCCAAGGAATCCAACAAAGGACCTGGCCCTCCAGGTTGGGGGTTGTGCGTGGGGTTAACAACCCTGCCACGGAAAAAAGAAAAAGTTGCGAAGCGACCAATAGCCTCGGAAAAGGACGGATTTACTGTTGACGACCCGGGAAAACGAATCAAGGACAACGACCTTCGGATCTGCACGTGGAATGTTAGAACTCTTAACAAACCACGTGCATCCAAACAACTAGCGGAGGCCCTAGACTGCTACAGAGCAGGAATTACTGCCATCCAGGAAGTGCGATGGAATGGGCCGGACAAAAGGAGGATGAAAAACTGTGACGTGTACTACGGTGATTGCGCAAAAAGACCACAGCGTTTATTTGGGTGCGGATTCGTCATAAGCGGTAGACTTAGGCAAGAAGTCTTGGGCTTTCGACACGTAAGTGAGCGACTTGTGACAATCCGTATCAAGGCTAAATTCGCCAACATTAGCCTTATATGCGCTCATGCCCCCACAGAGGACAAAGATGACGCCACCAAGGATGACTTCTATGAGCTCCTCGACAAAACCTATGAGCAATGCCCTAAATACGACGTTAAGATCGTACTAGGCGATTTTAATGCCAAAATAGATAAAGAGGAAATCTTTGGTAGGACTGTCGGAAAACATAGCCTACACGACACAACGTCTGAAAACGGACTAAGACTAATTGACTCCGCAGCGGCACATAACGTCACCATTGCAAGCACACGGTTTCCTCATATCGATATACACAAAGGGACTTGGCGACACCCAGATCAAAGAACGGTCAATCAGATTGATCACGTTGCGATCGATGCAAGACACGCCTCCAGTATCTTGGATGTTCGCACCTTCCGAGCAGCTAACATCGACTCGGATCACTACCTTGTTGCAGCAAAGGTAAGAATGTGAATAACCCGAACTCCACAACAACGGAGTAATACTGTGAGGAAGTATGTCGTCGGAAAGCTGCAATCGCAAGAAACCGCCAGAACCTATGCCGATCGAATATCCCGTAACCTCTCAATAAATCCAGTACCGCCAGCATCAAGTGCCGAAGATCAGTGGCAACACTGCCAACAGCCTCTGGTTTGATGACGAATGCAGGCAAGCCCATGCAGCCAAACAAGAGGCATATAAAGCGACGCTGCAAAGAAAGACGAGAGCTGCTCGCGAGCTTTACGAGCAGAAAATACGGGAAGAACACCGGCTTCTCCAAAAGAAAAAGAGAGAGCATGAGAAGCGCGCGATCGAAGATATTGAGAGATGCTACTCCATGAACAACGTGCGGAAGTTTTACCAACAGGTAAAAAGAACATGCCAAGGAAAAAAATCCCGCACAGAAGCCTGTAGAGATAGGAATGGAAACTTCGTAGTAGAGTCACAGTCGGTGCTGAGTACATGGAAGGACCATTTCTGCAGACTGTTAAACGGCGATGAAGGCCAAAATCCCGCTGTCAGGCAGAATGAACCATTCAACATGGATGATGACAGACAAAACTTCCGTCCATCTGACCAAAATGAAGTAAGTATAGCAATATCTAAACTAAAAAACAACAAAGCTCCTGGACCCGACGGACTACCCGCCGAACTTTTTAAAGCGGCCGGAGATGACCTGGTGGAGTGTATACACCAACTCATGTCTACAGTTTGGTCAGAAGAAAGTATGCCTGATGAATGGAACCTCAGCATCGTTTGCCCGATCCACAAGAAAGGAGACCCTCTAAACTGCGCCAACTATAGAGGAATAAGTCTCCTGAATATCGCCTACAAGATCCTCTCTGCCGTACTATGTGAACGCCTGAAACTTTTCGTCAGCAACCTGATTGGCCCCTATCAGTGTGGTTTCAGACCAGGAAAGTCCACAAACGATCAAATGTTCACGCTACGGCAGATCCTGGAAACCACCCAAGAATTCCAAATCGATACCCACCACCTCTTTATCGATTTTAAGGCCGAGTACGATAGCATTTATAGAGACGAGCTATACAGAGCCATGTCAGGTTTTGGCATTCCCACAAAACTCGCCCGACTGTGCAGGATGACGATGGAGAACTCTCGCTGCTCCGTCAAGGTTGGTTCTGACCTCACAGAAGCTTTTGACGTCAAAAAAAGATTCCGACAAGTTGATGCGCTATCGTGCGATTTCTTCAACTTAATACTTGAAAAAATTATAAGAAACTCGCAAGTCAATTGTAGTGGGACAATTTTTTTCAAGTCTGTGCAATTGCTAGCATACGCTGACGACATAGACATCATAGACGTTTGCTAGCATTGAAGCTGAAGCGGCTAAGATGGGACTAGCAGTCAATGAGGCCAAAACGAAGTACCTGCTGTCCACAAAAAGGGACACACAACACCGGCGGATTGGACAAAACATCACAATAGACAGGTACAACTTTGAGGTAGTTAGGGACTTTGTGTACCTCGGATCCGCTATAACATCTGACAACAACATCTCGTCAGAAATAAAGCGATAAAGAATTACTCTTGCCAATCGCTGTTTCTATGGGCTAGGAAGGCAATTGAGTAGCAAAGCCCTCTCTCGAAAGACAAAGGAGACTCTGTATAAGACCCTAATCATCCCAGTCCTGCTCTATGGCGCCGAGGCATGGACTCTATCTAAAGCGGATGAAGATATCCTTAGTCGTTTCGAGCGTAAGATTCTTCGGAGGATTTTTGGCCCTATCTGCGTTAACGGGCTTTGGAGGAGAAGGTTCAACCAAGAACTATACGAGCTGTACAGCGACATTGACCTGGTCAAAAAAATACGCATATAACGTTTAAGATGGCTAGGTCATGTAGAGCGAATGGACAACAATGCTCCGGCTCGCAGGATCTTCGATTCCATCCCAGAGGGTAGACGCAGTCAAGGAAGACCTCGCCTTAGGTGGCGCGCTCAAGTGGAGGACGACCTCAACCAACTTGGAGTGCAAAACTGGAGGCAGCTAGCCAAAGACCGAGTTGGCTGGAGAGGCATGTTGGTTGAGGCCCAGGTTCGTCCCGAACTGTAGCGCCACCTAAGTAAGTAAGTAAGTAAATACGTGAATATAAAAAAAATTGAGATAACATCAAACATGACATTGCGATGTTGGTTACAAAAAATGAAAATGTCTGTCCGTCTATTATCTTTGAATTTGGTTTGTGTGGTTCTATTAGCATACCTCAAAGGGTTTATTTTATTATTTTATTTTTAGGGGTTAACACAACGGTACCTACCAGTGCCATATAACCGTTAAGTTAAAACTTCTCGAAAAAGCAGCAATGAATTTGATAAAAATTTAAGAGTATTTTGGTAGGTAATGGCTATCATTTTATCAAAAACTATTTTAGCAGAAAAATCTATTTACCTTTCATAAAACCTTTTTTTTAATTTTCGGCGTCCGGAAACGGCTTATTGGATACACATCCAATTTTATGTTTGAAATGAAATAGATAGCCTAATGAATTCTGATGCATACTAGCATTTTGAATATTTTTTTTATTTATAATTAATTCATAATTTTGTTGTTTTAAATTTTCAATATTTTTTAAATTTAAAGAAAAAAAAATTAAAAAAAAACTGGATTTTATGCAAATCGGTTCTATAATTTTCGAAATGCTTTTTTATAAATTCATTACTATTTGAAACGTGTGATGGCCTGCTCCATATTTACTTAAAACCGTTAAGTGTTGTACTTTTGACACTTTATTAGTTCCGGACTATGCTATTTTCTCCGTAACTGTTATTTGCTTCTCTCAAAGATCTTGTCTTTCAATGTGATTAGGCAAATAAGAGCACGTACGTGGGACCCAGCCTTATAAATTTGTTTTCCTAGTTTAATTTCGTGTCCACTTATAATAAGTAATTCAGATAAGGTGAGAAGGTATTAGTGTGTTGTACATACTTTTTCGCGCCGATTCTTAATGACTTATATATATCTATTTCGTGAAGGTGGTCCAAGATTGCTTGTTGCAGTAAATTTTACCGCAACAAAAAATACCCTTCGGTCGTTCTTTTCCGTTTTTTTTTTTTTTTTGTGGCGGCTGCAAAACATTGGCCATTTTGAGGGCAACCATGATCTCATCCTTCTTTTTGGTGACTTTTAATCTTCCTCACTTAATATGGAAAGCGTCCGAATATGAATCACATCTTATCATATGCAATCCAACTGCCAATAAAGAATATCCCTTCATCGATCGATTAGCTGATTTAAGCCTTTTCCAAGTAAGTGGTGTCTGTAACTTTATGAATAGACAACTCACCCTAATTTTCTCAACAGACCCCCTAAATTCTAGTTTATCATTAAGTACTCATTCTCTTTCAACGATTGACAACTATCATCCATCTATTTTTCTGTCGTTATTTCAGGAGTTCCTAACCAGAACTGTAATAGTTCAATTCATTCTTTCGACTTTCACAAAGCTAAGTTCAGAGAAATTAACGTATATCTCAGTAAAAAATCTTTTAATTTCGTAAATCTTCCGTAAACGAAGCCATTAGTAAATTCTATAGAGAAATTTATAATTCCATTTCTCTCTCCATACCAACTTCACAACGTAAAACTTCACTTACATCCCCCCTTGGTATAATAGGAGATTGAGTTCTTTGAGAAATAGGAGAAATAAATGTTATCTCCGAGTTTATCTGCAATTTACTGAACTGTATAGTAGCCTTTACCGGCGTTATCTAGTTGAAACTCAAGTGAAACTCATTAACGATCCCAAGAAATTTTACAATATTCGTTAGCTATAAAAAAAAGTCTGATGGATATCCTTCCTCTCATTTTCTCATAAGTGAAACCTCAAGTGATCCTCAACATATATCAGAGTTGGTTGCCTCATATTTCAAGCAATCCATTACCAATGACCTATGCCATCAGGAGAGTAAATAAGAAAGAACGAGAACCAGCGGTGAAGCGGCTCTTATCAACGATTACATTACACATATAATATACTGTTATCAGTAGTCAGTGATCGATGTGCAGTAGTAAAGTGAGTTCGATGTCAAAGTAAATAAGGAGTGAATAAAAACTGATTGTGTCTTTGGTGCGATTAAGAATTGGCAGGTCTATACAATGGTGGAAAACAGAGGAAGCTTATTTTAAGTACTTACCGAATTTTCTCTTGGGCCAAATATATCGCCGAAATTCTTCTAAAAAAATGTTCCCAAACTCTCTCCGTTCTCCTTTCTCAAATTTTAAATTTATCTTTATCCCAAGGCGTATTCCCAGAAGTATGGAAAACTTCATTCGTTACACTGATTCACATAAAAGGCGAAAAATTACGTTAAGATTTATCGCCTCATTGCCAACTACATTGCCAAAATATTCGAAATAATACGTTTTCGTTGTATGGCGCTTATATCCCCTAGACAACTTGGCTTCCTCAAATGTAGATCCAATAACACTAACCTCCACTGACTTTAGTAAAGCCTTTGACAAAATTTCTCATAGTCTCATACTCTTCAAACTTAAGGCACTTGGCTTTGAACAGATCTCTTTGAAATGGACATATTCTTACCTCAGCAATTGTTCCTACAGTGTGCGCTTCAGGAATGCACTTTGCCATCCATTTCTCGCCACTTCTGGTTTTCCTCAAGGAAGTCACTGAATGACTCTCATCCTTACTATTAATGACATGGATTTGATAAAGAAGCATTCTAATATCACATTATATTTTTTTTATTAACGCACGCACAAAGGACTATTTGTTGGTGGAGGTGTCGATTAACATTGGTTTTGAATGCTTGCAAATCAAAATGGCAAGGAAAAATCTCACCGGGTAAACTATTCCAAATTCGTTTTGTTTGGCTAAAAAAAGAAAGGAAAGAAAGGGAAAAATACTTTTTACAGCGATACAAAAAACCTAAGCACTTATCAGCATGTTTTGCAATCTCAAATATATGGTCGTTCCAACAGAGGTCGTCGTTGACACAAATACCGAGTACTGAGAGCTTTTCGGTTTCTTCGATGTAAGTGCCATTCATGGACAATGGCATTGGGGATACGTTTAGCTTTAACGACAGAAGACAGCATTGAGTTTTCGAAGTATTAAACTCCACACGATTCCTATCACCCCCATTTGACAATACTGTATAAATCGGAGTTTATTGCTTGACATACGGTATTGTTGCAATTGTATGTCCGAAGGCGAAGGACGTGAATTATCGAACGTATATGAAAAGCTGAGGGTAGAGTCGTCAGCAAAACAATTAAATGGATTAGAAGTAACAGGCAGAAGATTATTTATAATAATGAGGAAAAGAGTAGGAGTCAAAATAGAGCCCTGGGGCACACCAGCATTTATTTTGTGGGAATCAGACTTCAATCAATCCAATAAAACTTGTATTGAACGGTCCAGAAGATAGCTTCTAATCCAACGAACAAGAGTATCATCAATCCCAATCTCTATCAAATGACTTAGAGATATCAAGAGCAAAAATCTTACTTTCACCAAAGGGATGTAAAGTTTTGTTCCACTGTTCGGTGAGATATGCCATCAGATCACCAGTGGAACAGTTGCTGTGGAAGCCATACTGACGGTCATGGAGAAGCTTTCGATCTTAGAGATATTCCTTAAGCTGACGGTTAATCCGCGTTTCCATGACCTTAGAAAGGAGGGATGTTAGTGCTATGGGTCGGTAGGAGGACGGAGAGAATTGGTCAACTTTCTTAGGGACAGGCTAAACAAATGCTATTTTCCATCTTCAAGGAAAGATTCCAGAAGAGTAGGAGCGATGAAAAAGAACACCTCTTTAGAAGAATAGGGGTATACCACCCGGGCCAGAGGATTCGTGTTAATCGAAACCTTTGAGCACGCATCCCTAGAAGAATCACATTTGTGATCATTTCGGCAGTGATGTATTGTTGCGACGCAACATGCATCATCTTCATCTGAAAACCAAAAATCTACATTTCTACATTTCGCAAATCAAAGATGCAAATCACCGACGGCAAAACATGCATACATTTTTTTTTATCGTTTGGTCCATACATAATCGTACCTATTGCCAAAATTGGGAGCGCATGAAAGAGGACACCAATTATCATAATCAATTCATGGGAGTTAACTCTGCAAACAGGTTTCGCCCTATGAATAATTAGCCCCTCCCACTATGCGATGTTTTCTTGTGTATGTATGCCGTGGATGGTCAAGCAGCAGTTGTCGATCTATCGTGGTTTCTAAGCTAAACGAAGAGGATGAGGGGTGCGAGGAGAAGCTTTGTGTGTGCATTTGCACATGCATTGGATGGGCATGGTCAAGCAACGGTGGAGAATAGATCGATGATATTGAAAGTTCAATGATCTATAGCTGGACCAAAAGCGGAATCAGCTGTAAGACCGAGGTTTTATAATAATTGTAACATGCATGAAAATTTATTCCAGATTCGAAAGCTAAATAAAGAAGTTCCACCTAAGAAAGTACAAACTAAATAAAATACAAAATTTGAATTTACATAGTAAAATAAAACTGTTATTTATTTCAAATGGTTAAATTAGTTTAAATTCTTTTTATCTTATTTTGGGCACTTGCAATCGTTGATTGAATTTGTGCGATTCCTTTTTTTTTGAATTACCGACGGCAATTTTATGTTTGTGACTTCGCGACAGTTGGACTGCGGAGAATAATCTTTAATAATTTGTATGCTAATGTCCTTGCGGCAAACATGTATACTGACCAGTTAAAGTTTCGGAAAAAAATATTCAGGACATCCCAGTTGCCTTTCTCGCATTGCCAAACGGTCCTGGTGGGGAGTTTTCTTTAACTGTATGAGTGGAGGACGAGAAATTAGCTGAAATGATACAATGGTCCGAAGTGCCAAATGCATAAGTTACACTAGTGGTATATTTATCAGGGTGAGAAGTAAGAAACAAGTCAAGAGTATGGGCGGCTTGCCCAGCAACATCCGGTATACGGGTTGGCACATCGATCAGTTGGGTAAGGTGATGTAACCCGACAAAAAGCTCGACATACCTTCCTTCGGGTGTTGCCTGACCAGAATATCGAAGCCAATTGGAATTATGTATATTGAAATTGCCCGCAATAACGATTTCAGTGCGAGGACAAAGGGAAACAATTTTCGAGATGAAATCAGACAATTACAAGTTGAATTTCTGTTAAGATTTGGGTTCCTGTAAATAAAATAATAATGAATGACATGTTTGCGGACAGTGAATTTGAGCCATGAGAACTTAAAGTCTGTAATGGTGTTGTGACAACAACAAAATGAGATACAAATGAGATACATACCTAATTCAAAACTGATACGACGCACGCAAATTTATTGTTTGATCAAATATCATTTTTTTATATTTAATTATTTGTTATGCTTAGTTGCATTTATTCATTTTTGTTAATATTATTGCTGTGAATATTATTGTAGAGTAAGCATTTTTTTGTATATAAAAGACGTGTTCTAGACTAATAAAATTCACTTGCTATTACAACGGCAACCTACAAAGTTTCTTTTATTAGACTTCCCCCCACCAGCGGTAAGGGGTCTTTTGAACTGAAACTTACTAAGAATTCATTGGTCCTTCGAGCCGGATAAAGAATACAGTGAAAAAATAAGCGTTACCAGGGCTGAAAACATTGGTAAAAACCAGACAGTACGAATTAAACTACGAAGTACAACATAGCGTTACCAAGGCTACAAACATTGGTAAAAATCAAACAAATAAAAATCAAACGGTTAAAAAAAAAAAAAAAAAGAAACAATCTAGGAAGTGAATAGAAGTGAAAAAAGCGTTATCAGGGCTATAAACACTGATAAATAAACGACGAAGTGAATAATAAAAATAAATTCAAACCAAGAAGATATAATACAACAATACAAATATGATTGATGAAACTGAAATCTTCATAATTGTTGCAAGGCAGAAGAAATTAGTTGAGGAGCTGGAACTCCAAATACGAAACTTTGGGAAAGACAGCGCATCGAGGAAAACCCAAAAATATAAAGAAGAAAGGATTCAACGCCTACAAACACTCTGGGTGGAGTTTGAAAGTAATCATTTGAAAATTGTTCCTAATATCAAACAAGACACGCCTTATATGCAAAGGAATACTTTCATGAAAGTTAAAAACTTGTATGAAGAGCATATGAAAAGGTTGGAAACCTTGGTTCCAACGATTTCTGAATACGAAAAGATAACAACCCAGAATTTAGGTGAAGATACCACTCCTATAAAAAAGATTCCTGGGCCCACGACGGACACTGAAGAAACGCAAATTCCAAGTCGTGTACAAGAAACTTTAAAGCAATCAACCTCAAACAATGCAAAGGAAAATGAGAGCCATAACAGAATTCAAATACAAAGGCTTAAGAAACTACAACTAAAAATAAGTGCAGTTGTAGACACAATGGAAGAATTTGAGGACTCCTTTGAAAAATATTCAAAGGAAATTTATGAATACCAGCAAAAAATGTTACTTGAACAACTAAGAAATCTCACTGAACTACACGAGGATTACATTTCGAATGCAGATGAAGAAGATCTGAAGGTGGCGTATGTAACAGGCAACCAGTACAAAGGAATAAAACAAGATATCAATAGATTTCTGCACCAAATGGCATCAAATCTAGGTGATACCCAGAAATCTCAAGATATTCAACGAAAGTCATATGACTCAAGGCTTCCGCAACTAAAAATTCCTACATTCAAAGGGAATTTTCTAGAATGGAAGTCATTTTATGATCTGTTTTCTACCATCATCCACGAGAAGAGCAGTCTAAGTTCAACTGAAAAGATGGAGTATTTGAAGACTCATTTGGAGGGTGAACCTCTTCATTTAATTCAACATTTCACATTTTCGAGTGAGAACTACAACAGTGCATGGGAGATATTAAAGTCACGGTATAACAACGAAAGAAAAATAGCCTCAATGCACATTGATAAAATGCTAAGAGGTGCACAACAAGGAAATTCTCCATCAGCCAACACCATCAAAAACATTCTGGACGCAGTTAAAGAAGGGTTATCTGCTTTAAACAACATGGGATTCGACACCTCATCATGGAGCCCAATAATTGTACACCTAACTACAAAAACTCTAGACACAGAGTCAAGAAATTTATTCGAACAAGGGCTTACAGAACCAAATAAAATGCCAGTTTTAAAGACACTTTTGGATTTCTTGGAAAGGCGCTACCAAGCCTTGGAAGTACTTGCTCCCGCAAGAAAAATACAAAGATCTGTTGATGAACCACGGCATGCAGTTCGGAACTTCCACATCGACTCGAAGTTGCTTCAATGTCACATTTGCAAAGGTGATCACGCTGTTTATACCTGTCCAAAATTTTTAAATTCCTCATTAAAAGAAAGGTGGCAACAATGTAAGCAGGCTAAACTATGCGTTAATTGCTTACGGCATGACAAGCAGGTTCAATGTTACAGCAAAAGAAATTGCCAGTATTGCAACAAAAAACATCATTCGTTTCTTCACATGGAATGGAAAGACAGATTTCCTCAAACAAAATCAACAGAACCAGCTCATAGGGACTCAACAAAAATGACGACACAAGTCAACCACGGTGAGCAGAATCAAAGCGTACTCATCGCAACCGCAATAATAAAAGTTAAAAACGAAGAAAGTCTTGGTAAAGGTATAACCATACGTGCACTAATTGATCCTGGCTCACAAGCTTCACTAGTCACTGAGTCTATTGCCCAAACATTAAGGCTTAAAAGGCAAAACGTTTGTGTTGAAGTTAGTGGATTAGGTGCAACAAACGCTGGAACTGCCAGGAACAAAGTAAACATTACAATAACTCCACGTTTTACATCAAAGTTTAAAATCCAAATAGAAGCTCTTGTACTACCCAAACTTACAAGACAACTGCCATCGAGAACAACGAAAAACATTGAAATTGGAAATTTTGATAAGCTAGAACTTGCTGATCCGTCATTCAATGTACCTGGATCTATCGACATGATTATTGGAGCTGATGCATTTGGTGAAATCATTCTTGACGGCATAAAGAGGAATGCTAGAAGTACACTGATAGCCCAAAGATCTCAATTGGGCTGGCTCATATCAGGACGAACAACAACAGAAGCAGCTTCCAATTACAGAGTTACAGGACTTGTGGCACAAACATCAATTGAGCAACAACTGGAGAAATTCTGGGAAAAAGAAGAAGTAGCTCAACCAAAATATCAAAAGTAAATCGATAAGGAGTGTGAACAATTTTATAAAGATACACACTTCCGAAAGGAAAATGGGAAATATGTAGTAAAAATCCCATTTGACCGAGAAGCGATGGAACAACTTCATCTGGGTGACTCGAAAAATAGGGCAATAGCCAGATTTCGTCAGCTAGAAACAAAATTAAATCAGAATTTGGAATTAAAAAAAGAATACGAAAATGTGATCAACGAATTTCTTGAGCTGGGGCATATGATCGAAGCGGAGCCAAATCTTCCGCAGACCGACAGAACATACTACATGCCTCATCATGCTGTGATTAAGCCATCAAGTACAACTACAAAGCTAAGAGTAGTATTCGATGGCTCAGCTAAATCAACGACAGGAGTAAGCCTGAATCAGTTGATGATGGTAGGACCCAAGCTGCAAGATGACATCACAACCATATTGATGCGATGGAGAAAGCACAAGTACGTGTTTACTTCTGATATAGAAAAAATGTACCGCCAAATTGATCTACACAAGGATGATCAAAATTATCAACGTATCTTATGGCGAAGTTCCTGTGACCAACCCATAAAGGAGTACAAGCTGACAACTGTCACTTATGGAACAGCGTCGGCACCATATTTGGCAGTCAAGACTCTGCAACAACTAGCTGCAGATGAACAAAACAATTATCCAGTCGCCTCAGATATAGTCAAAAATGACTTTTACGTTGACGATGTCATGTCCGGGCGGGACACAATCTCAGAATGCAGAAAGGCTCAAAAACAACTAAATGAGATGCTGAATAGAGCAGGATTTCATCTACGAAAGTGGGCTGCAAATGACCCTAGACTTTTAGAACACATTCCAATCGAGTCACGTAGCCAGAAGGAAATAAATATAGTTAAGGATGAAACTATCAAGACCTTGGGAATCCATTGGAGCCCCCTAAGCGACACTTTTCAGTTTAAGCTTAATTCGCATCAAAATACTTCCAAGGATATAACGCTTACAAAACGAAACACGTTATCCGAAATAGCCAAACTATACGACCCTCTTGGATGGTTGGCTCCAGTGACCGTTGGAGCAAAAATTTTAATGCAGCTCATCTGGAAATCAGAAGTCAGCTGGGATGATCAGCTTCCATTGGAACTTCAAAACCATTGGAATAAGTTAACTAAAAATCTGGTAGCAGTCGAAAAAATCAGAATCCCACGGTGGTTAGAAACCAGAAAAAATCAAAAAATCGAGCTTCACGGATTTTGTGATGCATCAGAAGCGGCCTACGCAGCGGTAGTTTACTCTAGAGTAGTTTTGCCAAATGGTCAATTCGTGACAGCTATCTTAAGTGCAAAAACAAAGGTAGCACCAATCAGGAAAAAACTTCCTCTACCAAAATTAGAGCTATGTGGAGCTCATCTATTATCAAAATTATTAGCAGATACAACACGAACCTATGGTTCACAAATCGGAGAAGTATTCGCCTGGACAGATTCAACAATAACATTAGCTTGGATAAGAAAATGTCCATCAACTTGGAAGACATTCGTAGCAAACAGAGTGTCAGAAATCCAGGAAGCAACCAAGCCGAAAAGTTGGAGACATGTACGATCATCTGACAATCCAGCTGATTTAGCGTCACGAGGCTGCCTGCCAGAAGAGTTAACGAACAACCAACTTTGGTGGAGTGGTCCAAGATGGCTGCAAGAAGATTCCGTTCACTGGCCATCACAAGAACAATGTGCATCAACATCAGAGCCCGATGTTCCGGAAGCGAGAAAGGTTATGACCTTAGCAGTCCACGAAGTCGACGACATAACAATAAGATTCTCCTGTTATAACAAATTAATAAGAATAGCTGCTTATTGCAGAAGATTCGTCAACAACTGCAAGATTAGTGTTAATCGCAAAAAATTGGGAACTAACTCCATAAATCATGAAATTGCGAAAGAAACGAGAAATTTGACTGTCAAAGAAATACAGGATTCTCGCAATGGCATCATCCGCTCAATTCAAGAGAGAGTGTTCCCCGAAGAGGTAACGTGTCTTAAAGATGGGAAAAATCTACACAAGAGAAGTAAAATCTTATCATTAAACCCAATCTTAAATAAAGACGAAATCCTGGTAGTGGGTGGTCGATTAGAAAATGCTAATATAACAAGTTCAGAAAAACACCCCTTCATTCTACCACACAACGAAAAATTTACAAATTTATTGGTTGAAAATGCACATAAGCGAACCCTGCACGGTGGTATTCGACTAACACTTACAAAACTAAGACAACAGTTTTGGATACTTCAAGCAAAACGAGTTGTACGACGAATAATCCATCAGTGTGTAAAATGTTTTCGCTTCAATGCACAATCAACTTCTCAGCAAATGGGAGTGCTGCCGGCTGCTAGAGTTACACCTTCAAGACCTTTTACCCACACCGGAATTGATTATGCTGGTCCCATCCAGGTACTGGTCGCCAAAGGACGAGGAAACAAATCAAAAGGGAAACAATCAAGCAATATTTGTTTGTTTAGCCACTAAAGCAGTTCATATCGAGCTGGTAAGTGATCTCAGCTCAGCAGCATTCCTTGCAGCCTTAAAACGCTTCACGTCAAGAAGGGGAATATGCTCACATTTTTATAGTGACAATGGTACTACATTTGTTGGAGCCAATAAAGAAATTCAACATCAGATGCAAGCCACAATAAGGCGATCCGAAGAAGATGCATCATCTAAACTTGTAATGGATGGAATCCAGTGGCACTTTATACCACCTGCCGCACCTCACTTTGGCGGATTATGGGAAGCTGGCGTTAAATCAACGAAATACCACCTAAAGCGAGTGATTGGAGACACAACGCTTACATTTGAAGAACTTTCTACCCTTCTGACACAAATAGAAGCCTGTTTAAACTCTCGACCACTTTCTGCAGTCGAAAATGATGTTAATGACACCACTATACTAACTCCTGGCCACTTTCTGGTGGGAAGTGCTCTAAACGCTGTACCTGAACCAAATATAGATGAGACAAAAACATTTCGCTCTAGATGGCAGCTTTTACAAAAAATGACTCAAGACTTTTGGAAAACTTGGTCTTCGGAATATCTGGTACAACTTCAACAACGGCAAAAATGAAAACTAAAAGAAGACAACATACAAATCGGTGACATTGTTCTTATTAAAGAAGATCGATTACCACCAACTACGTGGATGATGGGGAAAATATCAGAAGTTCATCCAGGCAAAGACAATGGAGTTCGAGCTGCAACAGTGTTTAGCAGAAATAAACACATAAAAAGACCGATAACAAAATTATGTCGTTTACCAATAGAAACAAAACAACACGAATCGCAACAAACAACAACAAAACACTCAATGGCTGTTACTACAAAAAATATAGCACCAAACGGAGCACACCCACTATTGTGGATTAGCATAGTGTTCGGTTTTTTAAACTTGGTTAGTTCCTTACCAAGCACTTACCAACACAAGGTAGAAATCACGCCATTTGAAAGTCAACCAGGAATATACTTTGAGGATGTAGGACGAGCAAGTCTCATTTCAAGCTCTTGGAAGACCATTGTCTTCTTCAACATGACAAACTATTGGTCTGAGTTTGACACCTACAAGATATGCGTTCAACAAATGGAGAAAATCTGCAAGTCAACAGTGCTACCAGAAGTGAAGTTAACTATGTGCGATGGAATACTAGGTCAATTTAAACGCCAACTTCAGCAAATTGAGCTTAACAACGAAATTCTTGTACATGCAAATGATGACTCAATGCAACGACCGAAACGCTCTCCGTTTGACTTCGTTGGAACAATTACAAACGAGCTGTTCGGAATACTAGATCAACGGTTTGCAAAACAATACAAAGAAACAATTGAAGCCATTCAAGACAATGAAAAGCATGTAGTACAACTCATGAAAAACCAGACAACAATAATTGACTCAACAGTCAATATATTTAAAAAAGAGCATATGGAAACAAAGAAGGAGATTGAATTGTTGAGTACCATTGTACACAAACTCAGCAACGACACAGACAAGTACAACAATTTAAAACTGTTTTCTGCAACTGCTATAAACGCCATACTAATAATGTTGAACTATCAGTCAACACAAAACATATTGCTTGACATGGTTATGTCAACCGATAATGGTAGAATACATCCACTTATTCTTACAGTACAACAATTCAAAGATGAACTAACCAGAATTCATGACCACATCCCACGCTCATTGATGATACCTGGAGAAAGGCATCATGAGTCAATCCTGCAACTTTACAAAACATTGAGTCCAAAAGGAAGAGTAACTGGTAGTAACATCATCATAGAGATAACTCTTCCTCTCCTGTATAACGAAGAGTTTAAAACTTACAAGATCTTACCAGTTCCTACCTTCAACAATGGAAATTTCACATGCATAATTCCATCCTCGGATTACTTGCTGGTAAATCTTCAAGGAAATCACTTTTATCCAATGAACAAGGACGCATTTTCGCATTGTCAGAAGAGACCTTTAGATAACTATTGGTGTAACCTGCAACATCCAATATACACATCTGGAGCTTCCGTAAGCTCTTGCGAAATAAATATTATCCAACACAAAAGACAACTAATGGATTCATGTTTGACTAACAACATCCCGGCAAAGGCTTACTGGATCCAAATGCATCGTCCAAATGCTTGGATATATAGTGTTCCAAATACTACAGTCATAAACATAAATTGTGACCTCAATCCGACCCCTACTATTCTAAAGGGTAGTGGAATATTAAAATTACCAGCAAGCTGCATGATCCATGACGAGACGATGACAGTTGTTGGAAGACAAACAGTAACTAGCAGGTTAACATCCTCATTTCTGCCGTCATTCAACCTCTCTGAGCAGTTAACTTCACTTAACTACAAAAGAGAGGAACAACCTATCCTACAATCAGATATTTCTTTGGAGAGCGCTAGGGTAGAACAAGCGATAGTGCTTCAAAGAAGTCCAGAAAATATTTTGAGGGAAATAAAGACCCACAGAATACATCAGTACTCAGTTCTTGGGGCAATTGGAATTCTGATAGTAATCATCGCAATAGCCGCCATCATCTTCAAAAGAAATCAACCACCCAAACCCAGGAAACGAAGAATAATTTTTAAACCATTCAAGGCGGCCAACGATATACAAATGTCTCAGACATCATTTGAAGAATCCGATTTCTGCGTTATTCAAGCTGAGGAGGCCCAGCATGTTGTGACAACAACAAAATGAGATACAAATGAGATACATACCTAATTCAAAACTGATACGACGCACGCAAATTAATTGTTTGATCAAATATCATTTTTTTATATTTAATTATTTGTTATGCTTAGTTGCATTTATTCATTTTTGTAAATATTATTGCTGTGAATATTATTGTAGAGTAAGCATTTTTTTGTATATAAAAGACGTGTTCTAGACTAATAAAATTCACTTGCTATTACAACGGCAACCTACAAAGTTTCTTTTATTAGACTTCCCCCCACCAGCGGTAAGGGGTCTTTTGAACTGAAACTTACTAAGAATTCAAATGGAACATTGCCCATATTGGTGAACGCTCTGGCAAGCATTATCATTCCTATAATAGACCATGATGGGAAAAAGTAATGGCACCAACTTATACCCATGTAGAGCAAATTCTGATAAATCAGTATTTACTCCAACCTTAGTTTCACTTCATGCCAAGACAGTTGGCCTGTATTGAACAGTGTAGAGGTACACATGACAGAAATTCTTTAAACCGCGAACATTAGAATACATGACACAAAAATCACTTACCATTTAAATATACTTACATTCAAAATACAACTCTGACAATGTCGAACTGTGCAGTGAAGGTCCGATTTAATTTGCGTACTAAAAAACTGTCTTAGGTGTTATGACAGCCTGTAATTAAAAAAATAATTTAAACATTCAGCACAATAGGAAAAATTAAGATGCCATTATCTATTTACCGCAAGCATTGGATGGTCATACAGTAAGAAAGAAGCCGTTAAGTACAGAGGTCATGGGACAGATAAGAGGATAATATATTACGCGAGTGTGTATTTTTTTTTCTTCCACAGCGCGAGTGGGTATATTTATCAGTCTTCCAACGACGCGAATGGGTTTTAAATTTTTCTTTACAACACACGCGAGGGGTATTTTTTCATTTTCTTAAACGAGTGTTTTTTTTATCATTCGCGACAGCAATGCGCAAATAATTTTTTTTTAAATTTTATTTTCGATTATTTTTGCGCGCATCTCAACGTCCGGCCTTGGCGAGCTTAAAATCGAACGATACTAAGTTTTTCAAAACCACATCTTCAGTAAATGATTCAAACCTTATACAATTAGATATTGATCGCTTTTCAATTTGGTGTAGCAAAAATTGCCTGGAACTAAACGTGGAAAAATGGCAATCGATAACTTTTTTACGTAAACGCATTAGTCTTATCTCTTCAATATTTTATCTCCAAACAATCCATTTTCATCGTAATTTCGATCCGAGATCTCGGTGTTCTAAATGATCGTGAGCTTAGTTTTCGATCACACATCGATGAAATAATACAGAAGGCTAATTTAACTCTTGGTTTAAAGAATAATGCAACCCTTATGTGACTCGTTTCCTATATATAACATTCGTTAGACCTCTCCTTGAATATGCTTCTCAAGTTTGGTGCCCATACCACCACGTTCATATTTCCAGAATTGAAAGCATGCAAAAACGATTTCTTCTTTTCGCTCTTCGCGGCCTTCAATGGTAAGATCCTTTTATTCTAACACCATATCATGCCCGTTTCCAACTTAATAATCTAAAAACTCTTAAAGAACGCAGATTGGTTGCCGATATTCAATTCATTCACCGACTTTTTTCTGGTTCCGTTGACTACCCTTCATTACATAATTCCATTTTCTTCAACACTAACCCCCGCAATCTGAGAAATCCTAGACTTTTTTATATACCCTCCCACCGTACCTCCTATGGCTCTAATTAACCTCTTACACGTATGCTGAAGTGTAAATTAGATTGCTGAATATTTTGACCTAAATATTAGTGCACCGAATCTAAAGTTACGCCTGAATAACTGTCCCAACCTTCCCATTTAGATTTAATTCTTCTTAACCTAGTCTTAAGTTAGTTTTAGTTTTGTAGCTTGAAATAAGCTAAATAAATGAGGGTGCAGCCCCACCAAAATTAGATTAAATCAACAACTGGTGTACATAGCCATTATTTTGCAAAAGCAAAAAAACCCAGGTTTTCGAGTTCCGACCTCACTCAATTTAAATTTAACGTAACGTAATTTTTTAAAAAGTTTAAAATGACGTAAATTTATTTATGTACAAAATGGGTTCTTAACGCGTGTAAGGTTAGGTTTTATAAAAGTGGAAAATGATTTGAAAGTAACGCTCCTCTCTGTATCTCTGAAAAAAGTTTTGGTAAACTATTTCATGCTTCGAATCTCGCGAATTGATAAATGTACAACGCAAGTGTTTAAAAAAAAATATCTTTATTTAAATTTAAAAAACTTACGATAAACTTAATTTTACTAGTTACATTTAAACTTCTACTTATAAAATTAAACTTTTTAATTTTCTAATTATTAATACCTTAATACCTTCGGACCTTTTTGCCTGTGATATCAACGGATATTCACTCAGTGCGATACATTGCCGAATAACGAATTCTGATGTAGACGACGTGGCGGTAGCGATATTGATACATCAAAAATGATCCCCGTGCTGAGTTTGCATTCAGTATTTCTGTGATCTGGCTTCATGTATTTAATTACTTTTTTATTATCATTGCTTGCAAGATAAACTTCTTTGTTCTTACTATCTAATATTGCTAATATTGTTCCTTCTTTTAATATTTCTAATGGATATTTATTTTCCTTTACCCTATTACACTTAGTTTAATTCTTATTCAATAGTTTAGTAAAACATGATTCTGTTGTGTTATATTCACAATATCTACTTTGTGTTTCAATTGTACTATTTTGTAAATGAATAAATTTATTGCATTTAGCAATCTTATTTTCAATTAATAATTTTCCATCTTTTTGTGGAGTAATTTCAATAATATACGTTTTACATGTTTCTTTCATAATCGGATATTTAATAATTATTACAATAATATTATCTTTCAGATATATTTTAAATTTACTAACGTCGATTAGATCTGTAACTGAAAATGTACTATTCTCATTTTTTTAGTATTTCTACTAGCCGAAAGCCCTGGTAGCTAGTGCTTTGTTTTTTATTATTGATAAATGTAATTTACTTTTTTATCAATAAAGTTATAATAATAATAAAATAGTAAATTTTAATATCTTTATTACTTAAAATTGCTGGATTAAATTTTCCTAGCTTTGCAAAAGTGAATGTATTTATTATATTTTGTAGTTCATAACTTATTACTTTTAGTTGTCAAGAAATTATTCCATCTTTTTCAGTATAGACAAAATCTTTTATTACTTTAAACATTTTTGAATGAGTAATCAGTTGTTGATTATTATTTTTAATTAAATCATTTATTTTCTCCTCTGAAATTTCTTCATTTTAATGATATGGATTTCCAGCAATGAATTTCCAAACTGTACCTATAGAACTTAGTGAACGTTCAGTTCTAGAATAATGCTCTTTGAGCTGTTCAAGTAAGTTATTAACTATCTCAATTTCTTTATAATGTTTATTTGTTTTTTGTGCATAATTTATATCATTTTGTATTGCCTCATCGCTTTGCTTAAGTACATTTGCATTGTTGTTAAGTTAGTTATATGGAATATATTTTTTGTTCCTTGAGTTATTATCGTATCTCCATCTTCTATTAGGATGTATTCTTCTCTGCTATAATCTACTACTTTTACTTCTGCTTTACTTAGTGTTGCAGTGATAATCATTATTATTATGATTGTATTTATTTTGAATTCCTGTAATAAGAATATTTATTAAAACTTAAACTTAAAACGTTTAGGTTTTATTTTTAAATTATCTTTATGAACAATTCTACCTGTGTGAGTTTTAACTGCATGACCTAAGTCTTCTCTTATAATAACCTTTTGAAATTTAGGTTCCATTTTATTTCTTTTATCTACCTTTTTATAACCTATTTGATTTTCTTCAACTTGAATTTCTCTCTTTCCTTTATTATAAACTTCTAACATTTCTTCTTGTTTATTTTTAGTTCTTAACCTATTACTTCTTTTCCTATTTTACCGAAGTAAACTTCTGTTGGTTTCTTTTTAATAGTACTGTGTATAGAGTTATTATATTCTTCAATTGCTCTAAAAATTATTTCTGTTTATATTCATCTTTAATGCAATTTATTATTTCCTGTAAAGTAGAATGTAATATTTCTATCTGTCCGTTTGTCTTACTGTGACAATGATCTGTATAAAATATTTCTATATTATTTCTTTTCATTAAAAACTGGAATATTGGTGATTTAAAACTTGTTTCATTATCCATAACTATGTTTTTTTACATTTTGGATATATCTGTAGCATCTCTAATACTTTTTTTCAAATAAGTTTTGTCTTTCAATTCCAGGATGCTTGCATCCCTACTAAATTTATCGATGCTAGTTAAATATAAGTTTTTATTTATGTAGAAGATGTCTATTTGTAGCATTTTCTTTCCATAAATTCCTATGGTTCCTGGGGTTATATATTTTTTTTTAAATATTAACTATATTTTCATTATTCCTAAAGTAAATCATTATTCTTTTGTTGTTAAAAACATTTATTATTTCATCAGATTCTGTTTCTGATTGTTGAAATATTATTTGCTGTTTGAATTTATTCACATATTTACTTAGTTTTTCCGAATATTCTTCGCTACTTTCTGCACTATGTTGTCTATTGTTATCTTCTAACATATATAAATTCTGTCTACTATCTACTACTTCATTGGTTACTCGTGGTTTGTAAATTATTTTAGGGCCATATTCTTCTATTATTGAATACCATCTCTTCATTTTGGCATTCGGATTTTTCTTTGAGCATGAAAACCTTAATGATTGGTGATCTGTATGTATTTCCAGGTCTTTTACACCATATAAATAGTTTCTCAATTTTTTAAAAGCATATACTATTGCATATTTTATAGTTCTTTTTCGTTTGCCGCAAACTTGCGTTCTGATTTTTTCAATGTTTTGCTAATAAATTTTTTTAGTTTTCCGTTCTATGAAAGAACTGCTCCTACAGCGTCGTCTGAGGCGTCTGTGGTTACAATGAATTTCTTATTGAAGTCTTGTTGATTTAATTCAACTTCTTTTATTAGATTATTTTTTAATATTTCAAAAGCTTCGATTGCTTCTTTATTTAAAACTTGATACTTGACCATGTTCATTGTATAAATGCTTTGTTAATGGTTTTGCTATTTGTGTATAATTCTGTATAAATTTACGATAACATCCTATCATACCTAGGAATGATCTAAGTTGTGTAAGAGTTTCTGGTTAAGGGTATTGTTTAATTGTTTTTACCTTTTCATTATCTGTTTTTATTATGTTTTCTGCAACTACATATCCTAAAAACTTTATTGAATCTCTAAAAAATTCTGATTTTTCTAAACTGATTTTTATATTTGCTTCTTTTAAAACTTTTATAATTGTAGCAAAATGTTCCTTATGACTTTCTACTTATTCTGAGTAGATTATGATGTCATCGATGTAAATGTGGCAAACTTTCCTACAAATGGACGTAATATGTTGTCCATTGCTCTCTGAAATATACCTGGAGCATAAAGTAGCCCGAACGGCATCCGAAAATATTCATTTTTGTCATTATTGACACTGAAACTTGTTTTTTCTATGTCTGAATCTTTCATTTTTATCTAGTGGAAACCACTTTCCAAATCTATACTCGAAAATATTTGTGCTTTCCCTAGATTGCTTAATATGAAATTTGTGTCCGGTATTGGATATTTATCAAAAACTGTATCGTCGTTTAGTTTTTTGAAATCGATCATAATTCTCATTTTTGGTGTATTGTCTTCGATAAACTCTTTTTTGGCCACCACACATACTGGATTATTATAAGCACTCTTGCTTTCTCTAATTATACCTGATTCTAGTAATTTTTTTACTTCCTTATTTATGAATTCATTGGCCCTGTGAGGGTATGGATATTGTTTTGCCCATATTGCTTTGTCTTCTACTGTATTTATTTCAGCAACTATATCTTCTGTTTTGAATGGCAAGTTTATATTTATATTTTTATGTTCTACTTTAATCTGTTCACTGACACATTTTCTCAAATCTTCTTAATTCTCACTTTTGTTCGTAATTATTTTATTCATGACTTCTTCGTCAAAATAAACCTTTATATTATTATTTTGAAGATCAATAACTGCTTTGTTATCTCTTAGGAATTTGTTACCGATTAATATATCGTAAACGAAATTATTTAACTCATATACTTTCACTGTTTCATTAAATATTTCAACTTCGTAATAATATTCAATTATTACTGCTCCGTTCACTGTTGTTGCCTGTTTCTTTGCGACTAACTCTTTTCTTTCACTGAGTAGCCCTGGTCGACAATAATTGCTTGTTGCGCCTGTGTCTAACAAAATTCTTATGTTTTTGTTGCCTATCTTTCTGTATATGTATGGTAAACCGGTCTGACTACCTTTCTCATACTTCTCATTCAAATTACTGATTCTTTCAACTTTATTGGGTGTGGATTGCCCTGATACTTGAACACTTTGTTCCCTCTCTCTTTTAAAAAACTTGTCTGTTTTGTTTGAATAGGTTACTGTACCTGTTTTGGTTATTTTAGGACTAGGAATTCCTATTGTTTGCATATCGATATGTATTTCTTTGTTCGTTTGTGTTTGTTTGGGATCTGTTTATTGATCGTACTAGATTGCATTCGCTCGAATTGGTTTGGGTTTTGTTTGTATTGAGGAGCTAAATTATCACTCTTAAAGACATTATAAACTTTATAAATAGATTTATCTTTATGTGAAAACCTCAATGTTTCATTTTTATTCCCAGTAGTAGGGCATTAATATCTGTAAGCAAATAATGCTCTATTATTATTGCTTTCTAATTCCTGTGCTTTTGCTAGTTTCCTTGGAAGCTTATCTGGACCTATACTTAAGAGTATGTTTGAGAGCTGAGTCCCGAAATAAAAACTCTGAGTCCATCTATTCTTTATTTTTTCACATAATTCGTTTGTGATTGCTTTGCCGTCACCGTGCGTCATAATAGTTTTGTTTATTAACGCTGTAAGTTTTTGATTTATTATATTATATTATTCTATTAGGAAATTTGTACCTTGTCTTAAAATGCTCATTTCTTGTTCTAAAACATGTATTGGACGTTGGTCCGAATATGCAAAGTTTAACCTTGCTAAAATTGCTTCGAAATTTAATACCGTACCGTGATTAGTTAAAATGTCATTTGCTTGTTCTATACACGAAGTATTACTAGTGCCGAAAAGAACTGTACTGTACACAACCTTTTGTATATATATTCATAGCATGACTAATTGCTTGTCTCCATGAAACATATTTTTTCGGCATCGCCTGTAAAAGTCGGCACCGAGTTTATTACATCTGAACTCATAGTATCTTTAATTTCTGGTTTAATTTATTCTGTTTCGATTTTTTTCATTGCAGGTTTTCCAGTCATGAGATTATCTAATTTTGCTGTTAAATCAGCTATTTGTGTTTGTAAACCGTCCATGGTTACTAATTCACTTGTTTTCGATTTCTCAAAATTTAATTTAATTTTACTTAACTCCTGCTATTCAAAATTATCTTCATCTTCTTTAAGACTTTGTAATTTAACTTTACTTTTAAATGATTCTTTATATTTGGTTAATATATTCATAAAAAAATTTTAATATAATCTATCATACTTAATATACATACAAAGTTAAATAAAAGTAGTACTTACGCCTGCGAAGTGAAATTTCCGTAAGTTATAGCAATTAACTCACAAAAATCGATATTTAAGGTCACGTAAATTATAACTTAACTTATGAATAAAAGAGGTCTTGAGGAAATTTCGCCTGTTCACTTTAATAATCCAAAAGGAGGCCCCTCAAAAGTTCTGGTCGAAATGACTTCTTTGGGAATTAATGCAGACCAAATGAGACAAATCCTGAAGGAAAATAACTCAAAACTTGTCTCTGAACTTGTCACAAAAGAAGACCTTCACCTGCTCTACGCCGCCATGTCTGCTCTCAAAGCGAAGCAAGATGAGATTTCTTCGAAGGTTGTCCTCTTGGAAAACCAAAATAAAATATTGGAGGCACAAATCGAGCGACTCATGCAAAAAAGTGTTGAAGAAAATGTGGTAGTACACATGCCATCTAGCCTTCATAACGACCCCGTTGAAAAAGCAAAAAACGTTTGTGCTGGTCTGCTCAACAGTAATGAATCCTGCTCTGATATTGAATCGGCTCGCAGAGTAAATGGCCAAAACGCTGCCAATCAACCGTATTGAATGTTTTAAAAAACGCCAAGAAACTCAAAGGCACTAATATAAGCATCAGCAAAGACATTCCGCATAACGCACGACAAAGAAGAGCGAAGTTGATAGCGATAATGAAGGTGCTCCGTGTGGCGAAACCAAAAATGAAAATTCTTGTGAGAGACGACAGGCTGTATGTGGAAGACGCTGTTTTTACTTGGGATTCATCACTGGGGCTTAAACATAAAAGTGCAACTGATGGTTTAGTTATTCTAAAAAAAAGCATTGGTGAGATCCCGTCAACATTATTAACATTAATAAGCAAATTAAAAATGGAAAATAAAAACAATAATAACGAAATGTCATTGATTGCAAGTGACAGAACTGTCAGAGAACGAGATGGTGAAATGGCAATTGAAAGTAGAGCCGCTGTACAATATGAAGGTGGAAGCACAAGTAGGCGTTCATCTGACTGAGAAAAAACCGTCTGCCGGGCGAACGTTAATTTTTCTACACTTAAAATTTTAAGTTATAATGTCGCTGGGCTTAAAAACAAATATTTATTTCCCGAATTTTCTAATTATATTAAAAATGTTGATATTTTTATACTTATTGAAACTTATATTATAAATTACGATGAAACTAGTTTTAAGAACATTTTTATGAACTACGAAATAGAATACATGCCCGCTGTAAAAACAAAAACATTTGGTAGAGGTAGTGGAGGTGAACTCTTCGGGTATAGAAAGTCTCTGAAGGATGTAGCAGTTAAATTTAAAAACTTAGAGGAATCACGAGTATTTGAAATAAGAATTAAAGACAATACTCATTATATCGTTCCAATTTATTTGAACTGCAGCCATTGGCAGCGAGATTTCGATAAGCTACGAGAACTTGTTTGTGAATTAGGACCAGGAAATCTCATGCTAATCGGCGACTTTAATGGAAGAGTTGGTCTATCACAAAACAACTTTAATAGCGCATTGAACTCAACACATATTTATTATGATCGAAAATCAAAGGACGAGGTGTGTGACTCTAGAGGAATCAAAATTCTGGAACTGGCTGATGCCTTGGACTGTCACGTTCTAAATGGGAGTTGTGAAGGCGACCTTGGTGGCAAATTCACTTTTATTCGTGAAACAGCGTGTTCAGTGATAGACTATTGTTTTCTGTCTGGAGATTGTATCACCTGTTTTGACGAATTTCAAGTGGCAGTGAAAACGTTTTCGGACCACATGCCGTTAGAGGTCTCGTTTAAAATAAAAACAGAGCGTGAAGGAGCAGTCGAACATTAGCCTAGTCTTCCTCCGAAAATTCATTGGGATCACAATCGCAGAGAAATTTTCCAGCGGAATCTTAATGGACAGATTGGTATGCGGATAACCTCGGAAGCCCCTAGCAACCCGGATCTAGACACTCTTATAACCTCAACTAAAAATGCAGCACCGCAAAAGATATTGGGAAGAAAAGTAATTCAAAACAGGCAAAAGTGGTTTGACAGTGAATGTTTGGCAGCAAGAAATTTATCGTTTGCGTATTTAAAAATATTTAGAGCGTCTGACAACATAAACTTCAAAATTCTTTATGCATCAGCAAACAAAAACTACAAGGAGCTTTGCAAACAAAAAAAAACCAAATTTGGACCTTAAAAAACATAGAATTGGTAAATAAAGCCAAAAACTCAATGGATTTCTGGAAAGCAGTTAAACTTGTGAGTGGAAAAAACATTTCAACTTCTTCAGTCCTGGACATAAATAATCTCAAAAATCCTTTTTCGGACCTTCTTAATGCAGTGGAACCACCACCTCCAATTCATTATGCTGTTTCTTTAATAGTTGATGAAGTTCTTGATGTTCCAATTTCTCAATCCGAAATAGAAATAGTGATAGAAAACGCTTAAAGTAACAAAGCTCCTGAAGAGGACAGAATACCTGTCGAATTTTAAAAAAAATTAACACCCGAATTTTTAAGACTCCTTACTGTCGAATTCAATAGAATCTTCAAGACATCTGATGCTCCCAATAGTTTCCGGACAGCAATTATGTTTCCGTTCCATAAAAAAGGAAATCTTGAAGATCCAACAGGGGCATTTCATTTTTAAACACAGCTACTAAGCTTTTTAGTTCAGTACTTTATACTAGGCTCTGCGATTGGATTGGACTCAAGGGAATTTTGAACGAATTCCAAGCTGGGTTCAGGAAGAATTACTCAACTGTCGACCAAATATTCTCTTTAATAAATATCGCGGAAATTTATAAGAAGAATGATAAAAAGTTCTACGCCTATTTTGTTGACTTTCGGGCAGCGTTTGACTCCATCCCACGGGAAGCACTTTTTTATAAACTCTTTAACTATGGAATTTCAACAAAAATCATTTCAGTCATTGAAGCAACGTACAAAGATAATGTACAGATAAAGCGAGAGTGTGGGACGGGAATCTGCTTTCGGATGAGTTTTGTACTTCGATGGAAGTTAAGCAAGGATGTGTCCTGAGTACCCTTCATTTCATTTTATACATTAATGACATCACTGAATCGGTAAAAGGTGGCATAGTGCTGGGTGGAAAAACTATCCCAGGTCTCATGTATGCAGACGATATAGTTTTCCTAGCCGATTCTATAGACGGGATGCAGTTGATGATGAATAGACTTCAATGCTATTGCAAAGACTTGAACTTATCCGTTACCCTTTCGAAGTCAAAAATGATGATATTTAAAAGAGGCGGCGGGAGATACTCAAGACAGGAAAAGTGGACGTTCGAAGAGGAGGCAGTGGAAATAGTTAAGGAGTATAAATACCTAGGAGTCTTGATCACACCGAACTTAAACTTAGATAAGCACCTCCGTTCAAAAGTAGCAGAAGCTAAGCGTGCCATGTGTTCGGTATGGAGAAACTGCTATTTAAAGAACAACGTTTCCTACATAGCCAAATACAAAGTTTTTAGAGCAACTGCTATTGCAATACTGTTTTACGCGGCCCAAGTTTGGGGTTATCTCCCGTTTGAAGCGGTGGAAAAGTTTTTGCGTTTTTTCATCAAAACCACTTTTAGACTCCCAAGTACATCGCCCAACTATATGCTGCACCTTGAAAAAGGATTAGGTCCTCTTTTCCTGCATACACTTAATTTGCATTTTAATTATGTGACAAGAGTTATGGCGATGGGAGAAAATAGGATTCCGAGACTGTTGCTATCTCAAATCATGAATTCTGGAGGAGGGTATGTAAGAGAATGGTATAAACTGGCAACCGATTGCTCAATATATTTCACACTACCAACTGAAGAAAGCCCTGCATCTATCAAATTGAAATTCGATGATTTGTTAATGAATATCGGGAATAGAATGTACGACAAGTTTATTGAGGAAGCAGAATCGTCAATAAACAGAACTAACTACAGTAGAGTAAACCACTTTTTAGACCAAAAGACCTATTTCTTGGCTGACAACACCGCAGACAAAATCAGTTTGATTTTTAAAGTAAGAGGCGAAATCATCGGTCTGAACTTTATTCCTCGTCGTCCAGATCTTCCTATTTTGTGTGATTTATGTAATCCACTTTTTGGGAGTTTGTCCAATTCTCAAAGAATTCCGTAATCGATACTTTGGAGCGGAAACCCTTAATTTAGAAGAATCGATAAATTTGTTAAATGGAGAAAGAGGTTGGGACCTTTTATACAAGCATTGTTTGAACGCGTTTCGGTACAGAAGATGTATAGTTCAGTAATGAAATATTTTATATTAGTTTTTTTTAGTGTGTATACACATAATTTATAATGCAAATGTCAGTCTGGTAGACGGCCTCAGGCCAAGCCATTTAACGACTTATGATATATAATTTATTCAAGGAAAATTGTGAATTGTATTAAAAATATTTTCTGTAGTCAATAAACTAACTAACTAACTAACTACATATAATTCTTACTTAAAACTGCAATACCGCCCTGGGATTCTTTGTCTGCAATTCCGCACTGTACCTCTCTGGGATTTTTTTGGCGTTGAATTATCTCCCTCTATCTTCTTTTGGTGTTCGTTGAAATGAAATATTTTCGTGATGACTCACTATTTCGTTTCTTCAATTTTTCTCTATACAACGTTCGATACTTTACTGTCTGTGATATATTGTTGACACTATCTTACTTTTATTTTCAGATTTCTTGATGTTTACTGATCACTAAATATGTCTTGATACAATTGTTCATTTGTATTACTTGAAGAACATATTCCTGGCACCTGATAGCACTCACTGATTTTACGTTAAATTAACTTTATTAGTTTTCAATTTATATTTGCGTTAAATCACTTTGTTAGGCTATCCCGGTTTAGCCCCCAATTAATAAATGTACAACGCAATTGTTTTTAAAAAAAAGCTTTATTTAAATTTAAAAACTTACGATTAACTTAATTTTACTAGTTACATTTAAACTTCTACTTATAAAATCATACTTTTTAATTTTCTAATTATTAATACAAAGCAGGACGTTTCCTTCGGACCTTTTTGCCTGTGATATCAACAGCTATTCACTCAGTGCGATACATTGCCGAATAACGAATTCTGATGTAGACGACGTGGCGGTAGCGATATTGATCCTTCAAAAATGATCCCCGTGCTGAGTTTGCATTCAGTATTTATGTGATCTGGCTTCATGTATTTAATTACTTTTTTATTATCATTGCTTGCAAGATAAACTTCTTTGTTCTTGCTATCTGTATTTATTAACTATTCTTGGAATATCTAGGGGTTACTTTCTTATATACCAGCTTATTATTTTCGTTGAATGGGATTACGTGACCTTTCTCATGTAGACGATTGTCTATTGTTTGCCGCTTGATGATGATGTCTATATTTAGAAATGACTTCCTGGAATGAATGACTGTATTACTTTTAGTTAATGGTTTATAATGCTTGATGGCATTTACTCGCGTGTTAATAGTAGAGTAGTAGGAAAAAGCCTAGTTGAGACTTCTTCTCGATTTTATATCTTTTTCAATTTTTCTCGAAAATAGATAGAAAATAGTTGGGAAGGGTTCTGAACTCATCCATTATGTTTCGGCAAGTTTTGGAAACACATCGAACAGCTTGTGGAAGCCGTGTTTGTGTGCGTGAGAGTAAAGTTTCGTTAGATCTCACAACGGTGTCTCCAGGAAGCCAGAATGCCGTGTTGATGAAATCGAAAACGAATGGTTGTGTTGTATTTATGAGTGAATGACTGGAATGGACGAGGGAGGAAGGTGTTACTTAAAAATAAGCTAGAGGGAACTCTTGCGAGAGCCTTAGAAAAGAAAGCAGAATTTAAAAAAAATCGAGTAATTTTGGTGAAGGACAAAAAATTGAGGATGAGAAATTTTTTTCATTATTGAATTTTGGATCGAGGATTTCTGAAACTTAAATCAGGATTCTTACTTGCTTACTTAGGTGGCCCTTCAGTTCGGGACGAACCTGGGCCTCAACCAACATGCCTCTCCAGCCAGCTCGGTCTTTGGCTAGCTGCCTCCAGTTTTGCACTCCAAGTTGGTTCAGGTCGTCCTCCACTTGAGCGCGCCACCTCAGGCGAGGTCTTCCTTGACTGCGTCTACCCTCTGGCGTGGAATCGAAGATCCTGCGAGCCGGAGCATTGTTGTCCATTCGCTCTACATGACCTAGCCATCTTAAACGTGATATGCGTATTTTTTTGACCAGGTCAATGTCGCTGTACAGCTCGTATAGTTCTTGGTTGAACCTTCTCCTCCAAAGCCCGTTAACGCAGATAGGACCAAAAATCTTCCGAAGAATCTTACGCTCGAAACGACTAAGGATATCTTCATCCGCTTTAGATAGAGTCCATGCCTCGGCGCCATAGAGCAGGACTGGGATGATTAGGGTCTTATACAGAGTCTCCTTTGTCTTTCGAGAGAGGGCTTTGCTACTCAATTGCCTTCCTAGCCCATAGAAACAGCGATTGGCAGGAGTAATTCTTCGCTATATTCCTGACAAGATGTTGTTAAAATCGATAAAGAGGTGGTGGGTATCGATTTGGAATTCTTGGGTGGTTTCCAGGATCTGCCGTAGCGTGAACATTTGATCGATTGTGAACTTTCCTGGTCTGAAACCACACTGATAGGGGCCAATCAGGTTGCTGACGAAAGGTTTCAGGCGTTCACATAGTACGGCAGAGAGGATCTTGTAGGCGATATTCAGGAGACTAATTCCTCTATAGTTGGCGCAGTTTAGAGGGTCTCCTTTCTTGTGGATCGGGCAAACGATGCTGAGGTTCCATTCATCAGGCATACTTTCTTCTGACCAAACTTTAGAGATGTTTTGGTGTATGCACTCCACCAGGTCATCTCCGGTCGCTTT
The DNA here is from genome assembly GCA_963971375.1 of Platycheirus rosarum. Classification (NCBI taxonomy): domain Eukaryota; kingdom Metazoa; phylum Arthropoda; class Insecta; order Diptera; family Syrphidae; genus Platycheirus; species Platycheirus rosarum. Next base: position 111,752,153 of record OZ020507.1, on the reverse strand, counting down.
AAAAAGTTCGGCGGGTAGTCCGTCGGGTCCAGGAGCTTTGTTGTTTTTTAGTTTAGATATTGCTATCCTTACTTCATTTTGGTCAGGTGGACGGAAGTTTTGTCTGTCATCATCCATGTTGAATGGTTCATTCTGCCTGACAGCGGGATTTTGGTCTTCATCGCCATTTAACAGTCTGCAGAAATGGTCCTACCATGTACGCAGCACCGACTGTGACTCTACTACGAGGTTTCCATTCCTATCTCTACAGGCTTCTGTGCGGGTTTTTTTTCCTTGGCATGTTCTTTTTACCTGTTGGTAAGACTTCCGCACGTTGTTCCTGGAGTAGCATCTCTCAATATCCTTGATCGCGCGTTTCTCATGCTCTCTCTTTTTCTTTTGGAGAAGCCGGTGTTCTTTCCGTCTTTTCTGCTCGTAGAACTCGCGAGCAGCTCTCGTCTTTCTTTGCAGCGCTGCTTTATATGCCTCTTGTTTGGCTGCATGGGCCTGCCTGCATTCGTCATCGAACCAGAGGTTTCGAGGTGGTGGTCTGGTGAAACCTAGCACATCAGTTGCGGCATCTCTGGTGGCTTGTTGGCAGTGTTGCCACTGGTCTTCGGCACTTGATGCTGGTGGTACTGGAGTTCTAGAGAGGTTACGGGATATTCGATCGGCATAGGTTCTGGCGGTTTCTTGCGATTGCAGCTTTCCGACGTCATACTTCCTCACAGTATTACTCCGTTGTTGTGGAGTTCGGGTTATTCGCATTCTTACCTTTGCTGCAACAAGGTAGTGATCCGAGTCGATATTAGCTCCTCGGAAGATGCGAACATCTAAGATACTGGAGGCGTGTCTTGCATCGATCGCAACGTGATCAATCTGATTAACGGTTCTTTGATCTGGGTGTCGCCAAGTCCCTTTGTGTATATCGAGATGAGGAAACCGTGTGCTTGCAATGGTGACGTTATGTGCCGCTGCGAAGTCAATTAGCCTAAGTCCGTTTTCATACGTTGTGTCGTGTAGGCTATGTTTTCCGACAGTCCTACCAAAGATTTCCTCTTTACCTATGTTGGCATTAAAATCGCCTAGTACGATCTTCACGTCGTATTTAGGGCATTGCTCATATGTTTTGTCGAGGAGCTCATAGAAGTCATCCTTGGTGGCGTCATCTTTGTCCTCTGTGGGGGCATGAGCGCATATTAGGCTAATGTTGGCGAATTTAGCCTTGATACGGATTGTCACAAGTCGCTCACTTACGTGTCGAAAGCCCAAGACTTCTTGCCTTAGTCTACAGCTTATGACGAATCCGCACCCAAATAAACGCTGTGGTCTTCTTGCACAATCACCGTACACGTTACAGTTTTTCATCCTCCTTTTGCCCGGCTCATTCCATCGCACTTCCTGGATGGCAGTAATTCCTGCTCTGTAGCAGTCTAGGGCCTCCGCTAGTTGTTTGGATGCACGTGGTCTGTTAAGAGTTTTAACATTCCACGTGCAGATCCGAAGGTCGTTGTCCTTGATTCGTTTTTCCGGGTCGTCAACAGTAAATCCGTCCTTTTTCGAGGCTATTGGTCGCTTCGCAACTTTTTCTTTTTTCCGTGGCAGGGTTGTTAACCCCACGCACAACCCCCAACCTGGAGGGCCAGGTCCTTTGTTGGATTCCTTGGACAAAAGGAACCGGAGAATCCGGAGTCAGTAACCCACTTCGGGGATATGAGCGCTGCCGTTGGCCCATTAAGGGTTCATCCGCCACCATCTCTATTTCAATGCCCTGACTTGCATTGAATCGTCCCAATGACATTATCTCCAAATACGTCGAAGTAGCTCATTAGGGCGTCTGCTTCGTTGACTGTTGACGCCACCGTTGGTCCAATTGGTTGGGCTCATCCGCCGTACGTCCTTTTTCTGAGAGGCTCGTGCAAGACTTCTGAGAATCGATCAGAAAAGTCATTTAAGCACAGCATTATAGTCTTGCTATTTTTTCTGTGTTCAACACTCGCGCTCATAAGTTTAGCAGGAATGTCCGGATGGACAGACCAGTACCCGGTGGTTACCGCGGGGAGGTAAAATAAGCACAATTGATGTGTACGATATAGTTGCAGCGACTGTGCATCACCAGTTTGATACCTTTCAGTGCCTACCCTATTCATACAGCACCCAACCACCAAGTTTAAAAAACAGAAAAGGAAATAGGAGTCAACATCATTACAAGAAGATAAGTAGTTTTTTTCAAATATAAATATATATACGAATTTTAATCTTGATTTAGCAGGTTGACTAAGAAGGTCGGTAGCCGTCTTTGTTTAAAGATGACCTCATCCAGTTTTGGGTGTTGTGTTGTGTGTTATTCTAGGGAGAATACTCCTCTTTGGGTAGGTTGTTGTAGTGGGATCATAACCCCTCCCGGCGTAAGATCGGGCAAACGTTGAATTTCGACGTTTGGCAGCTTAATGTTTGTTGTGGTTGTTTTTGGCTCTCGTAGTCTTAATATTATAATGGTTACAATAATGATTATTATAAGTATTACAATAATGGATATGCAGTAATCCATATGTTTTTTGGGAATTGAATAGGTAATTTCTTTAAGATTGTCAATATCTTTAAATTTTAAATCATTTAATTTTGTGATTACATGATCTGGAATTGGCATTATGTTATAATTTTCTTCATAAAGCTTATGATTATATGTTTGATTATTTATGGTTAATGAACAGTTTTCTAATTCTAATATATAATTTCCTTTTAGGGAGCAATTAAGACTATTACAGTTATGTTTAATTTCCTGGTACTTCAGATTCTTAATAATAATTAATTGATTTAATTCAAGGATTATATTTTCTTTTGTATAGTCTTCTGTGGTACAATTTACTGTTGTATCTTGTTTCATAATGTTTTTTATACAATTATCTTGGATTTGTTGCAAATCTCTTAAAATGTTAGTATATTTATAAAGGTTCGTATCCTTTTGTAGTACATGAGTGTCTGATAGTTTTACAATTTTATTGTTTTTTGGGAAAGTTTGTTTCTCTAATTCCTTATATAATTCCTCAGAATATTTTGGTATCTTTATTATAATTAACAGATTTTCTTTGTAAGTTGCTAAAGCTTATTTTATTTCTTTCATTTTTTCTATGTTTAATTTATAATCAAAGATTTCTTTTTCAGTAATTATGTCTTGTGTTAGCATTCCTGACCTACTTGTCATAATTATGTCATCTATTTTTTCTACAAGTTGTTGTAACTTTACTAAGTTTCTGTTTAGTTCTAATTCTAAACGTATACTATTTATCTCGTCTATAACGGTTTTGTAAGTGTTTAGCGATTCTCTGTTTGAATATATCTTGTATTTGTTTAAATTGTTCGTTCAATTGGTTGTTTACTGTTATTTGTTTATGATTATTCTGTACTAATTTCTTAGTATTGTCTTCTAAAGCGTCTAGTTTGCTTTCTATAGTTTGTCTATCTTTGTCATCTAATGTTCCAAAAACTACTTTAAATGCTGTTCCTATTATGTTGATTCATCCTCTTTTATGTATTATATGATGGGGAACTATGGTTTCTATTTTAATCTTTAGAGTTCTAACTTTTTCTCTAATGAGGTCATTAGGTTTAGTTATTTGTGTTACTTGTCCTTCTAATTGTGATATTAATTTTTGACAGTGGGTTAAATTTATTAGTACGTGTAATAATATCTCATAATCTTGTTTTAATTTGATTGGCTTGGATTGGAGTACTACTATTTCTTGTTCTATTCTATCTATTTTTATGTTTTGGCTACTTATTAATGGTAAAGTTAAGAGTTTTGTCATTTTTAGTAAATTTCTGTATCCCCCTAGATTGGTCTTTGTGTAAGATTTGTTCTCTTACATGTGGTTTCATTATTATCTTCTTGTCTGTTTGTTTTATAATTTTAACCTTTTTATGTTTTGTTTTTAATTTATGAAATTTTTCTGGGTTATTTATTTTTGTATAATTAGGGTTAATTTCTCAATCCTCCTTCTTATTTCTTTTTTCTAATATTTTTTCTTTTCTCTCCTCAATTGTTTTAAATATTATTTCATTGGATATTTTACCTAAGTGGATATCAATGGGTTTTTCCTTGGTAGTTAAATGTATAGTCCTATTATATTCGCCTAAGGCTTTGTTTGCTAGTTCTAGCAATCTTTCTGTTTTTCCTAAGATCCTTATATGCTCGTTCAAGGTACTATGTAGTCGTTCGATATCTGAGTTTCCTGTGTGTCTGTAAGGGGTAGAAAAATGAATGTTTATTTTTCTTTTTCTTAGATAGTTGGTAATTGAATATGTTTGAAATGTTGGATCGTTATTACTTTTGGTGTCTTTAGATACGTGAACATTTTTTCGAGGGCTTTTATCAAATCTTTTTGATTTTTTGTCCTTAACTTCTCTATGGAAGCGAACTTGCTAAATTTATCGATACATGTTAGATATTTTTCGTTTCTTGAAAGTGTCCAAATGTCTATGTGATAATGTTCGTGAGGTCCCGTAGGGGTCTCTGTTTTCTCGAATGGTAGTTTTATGGGGTTTCTTTCTATCTTTAAATTACATATCTCACAGTTGTTTATTATCTTTGTTATTTCTGTTTTAAGGTTCGGGTAATATTTTTCTCTTTTTAGTTCTAAGTTAATTTTTTTCTATACCTACGTGGTTTAGTTCTAAATGTTTTTTATTGATTAGATCTTCGATCTCTGTTTGTTATTCAATATCTTTTAGGATTATTTTGCTCCTTAATAGTTTTGTTTTCTTATTTTGGTTTTGTTTCCAATAGTTTTGGAATTCTAGGAATGTTTTTTCATCTTCTACATAGATAGCGTTTTGTTTGTTGTGAAATATTTCTACTAGTATTTGTTTAAAGTCCTCCCTTTATAATTAGGTTTTTCCAAGTGGATTTTCCTATTTTCTTTATAGAATGTTATTTTGTTTTCTTCGTTATTTCCTGTTTTTACTATTAAAATAATTTAAGGGTTTTTCGGTAATAAAGATTAGATTTTCACTACTTGTTTAGTTGAGACTAACTCGAATGTATTAATTTCGGGTATTTTTACTCTGGAGAGTGCGTCTGCTACTTTGTTTTCTTTTCCTTGTAAGTGTTCTATGGGTGGTTTTTAATTCGGATTGAAATTGTTTCCTTTGTAGTAAGGATTGTGGTTGAAAGGGGGTCTAATATGGATTGGATTATTAAGCTTGAAATTTTGCTGTTGGGGGTTGTTTGTTTTTTTGGTGTAGCTTTTGGTTTTGGAAATTAGGCTTTTTGTCGGAAGTTTTACTATTTTCAGAATGTCTTTCTTCGTTTATGAAGCCTGCTTGTGTTAACTCGTTTAGGGCTTCTTGAAGGGTCTTTGGTTTAAGGGCGAATAGGATTGTTCGCATATAAACTGGTAGTTTTTCCTTAAATATGTTTAGGGTGGCTACATTATTATTTTCTATCTCGTGGTTTTTGTTTTCTTGTACGGTTTTTTTGATGTAGTTCACATAGATTCTTTTGTATTTCGTTATAAAATTGTATGACACTATTTTTGTAAGTTGTCTGTCTTAGTTTGTCATATAACTGTAACGAAGATTCAAATCCTCCGAAATTATTTATTAATAAGTTTTTATGTCTAACCACATATTTAAATGAGCGTGTATCTCGATTCATCTTTTGGCTCGGCCTATTAATTTAGATTTTAAGATATTTATACACATAACCTGACTTGATGGGTCATATTTGTTCAGAGTTGGAATTATTCCATCTACGTTTGTCAAAAATGTGTAAAGGTCTTCTCTTCTTCCGTCAAATGGTTGTAATTTTTCTATATATTTTAGTGGATCTAACGTCAGTGTTAGTACCTGTGGTAGTGGTTGCTTCATCTTTGTTATATCACAATTTGTTTCACTTTCACTTTTTAAATTAATTCTACTTAATCTAATACTAGATAGATCTATTACCTCTGAATCTGATGATTCTTCTTCGTCTGTGAATCTCGGATAGGGTTGATTTGATGACTTCTTTGTTTTTTTGTTGAAGATTTTCTTCATGGGGTTTGTTTTCCTGATCTTTCCTTCTACAGGATTCTCGTCATTACCATTTGCGCTGGAGTTGGGCGATAGATTAGTTAGTGTTGAACAGGTGGTGTCCTTCAATAGATTCTCTCGTTTTAAGCGAAGCCCTCCGTTGATGGTTGTATGCAGGTTTTTATTTACGGATACACTTTTAGTTTGTGTATCCTACCGACTGCGCCAATTTGAATCTTGATTTAGCAGGTAACTAACTTTTATTTGTATCTTATTTCAATTGCATTTCCCCTTTAAAATCACACCAGAATCAAACGGCCATTTTAAATTGTACAAACAATTTTTTTTAAAAACATATTTGGGTTTTAGTCCAGGGGTCTTCTATCGAACGGTTTCCCAAAATAAAATAACTAATCAAACTAAACACTCTTTTTACTTGCGATTATAGGGACTATAAAGCATTCCCCAGAGGTGAAATTGAAATTTTATTTTTAGACTTAAAAATAACGGTACCTGCGATATGACCGTTTAGGAAAAGCTTACTTTTCTCGAAAACAGCTCCAAAAATGTTGATGACATTTTTTGAGAATTTTTTTGTTGATAAAGCCTATTATTTTTTATTTTAGTGCCCCGTGGCTTAGCGGTTAGTGTGTCGGACTGCTAAGCGAAAAAGCCTGGGTTCAAATCCTGCTCATAGCCACCTTTTTTTCTGGGGTACTTTCTCTTGCGAGGAACTGACAAAACCTCCAAGAATAAAATTTGTCTCGAAAAAGTGCATCTCATATAGCCGTTCGGACTCGGCGGTAAACTGTAGGTCCCTTCCATTCTTGCAGATTAACAACACACACACTGGAATGGTTGAGAGTATAAGTCACTAGGCCTTGGGCCCTTAAGGAGTTGTCGCGCCAATAAATTTATTTATTTATTTAAAGGCTATTATTTTATTAGAACCAAATTTACCGCGAAAAGTCAATTGACGGTACCTTTCATATAACGTTTTTTAATTTTGGGCTTTCTCGGTAACGGCTCTTTGGATTTCTGTCAAATTTTATATTTAAGAAGATCTAAGTAACCAAATAAATTCTGCATATCAATATTTTTAATAACTGTTTTTTTTTTTATTTAAAATAAATTTTTGAATTTTTTTTTTTCAAAAAATCAATATTTTAAAAACTAATCAAAAAATTATTTTAAGTTTTATAATCACATGTATATTAATAAACTCTAAAAAACTGAATACCAAAATTTAAAAAAATTTTTGTTTCAAAAAACTAAAACATAAAAACCAGGTCCTACAATTTTCGAAATACATTTTTCATAAATTCTTTGTTATTTAAGACGTGTGATGCCGTATTTCATTTTTACTATAAACCGTTAGGTATTAATTGTGGTTTTGATACTTTTCATAAGTTCAAAATGTGTTATTTTCAACGTAAATGTTACTTGTTTCTGTCAATGATCTTGCTTTTCAATGTAATAAGGCACATATGAGCAAGTACGTGCGACCCAATCGTGCCCATTTTTTTTTAATTTCAAATATAGTTATTATATGGTTATTTATATTCTATATTTAGTTTTGGTATTTTTTAATTCGGTTTCAAAAAAAAAATTCCTGGCGCTCATTTTTATCTGTATCCTACTTTGCAACAATATATAACTGTTCTTCGGTTGAAAAGTTATTTTGATTCGATAAATCAATCAAGTTTATCAAAAGAAACTCAAAATTCTTCCACTGCACCCATCCCAGCTGAGCAACCGTGGTGACAGCTATCTTAATCAAGCTGTTATTGCACTTTTTTTTTATTATCTTTTCGGGTTATTCGTTCGTGGTCGAACGAGATTATCGTGTAGTAAATAGTAACGAATATTATAGTTGCGTGCGTCGCGTCGGTCTCGGTACGCGTTTAATTTTTTTTTTTATATAAATTAAATTGCTCGTGGTTTAAATTGTGCTTGTTTTTAATCTAAATAATCGATTTTAATCGTGTTCGTATCCCGCGGAGAAAAGTGTAACAAACTGTAGGCCTTCTTTGAAATTTCTAGATTATGTAGTTGATATAAACGGGCTCCATGTTAACCCGGAAAAAGTGGAAAGCACGATGAGGATTCCTACACCGAAAAACGTTAAGGAAATAATGAGTTTTGTAGGGACTATTTCTTGGTATCGAAGATTCGTACCAAACTTTGCAATTTTAGTTAGGCCTCTTACCGATCTCTTAAAGAAAAGAAAGAAATTTGAGTGGACCCAAGAATGTGAGGAAAGTTTTAGGAAAGCCAAAGAATGTTTGATTACGGCACCGATTCTTGCATGTCCAGATTTTTCTCGACCGTTTATTGTCCAAACAGACGCGTCAGATTTTGGCATCGGGCCCGTACTTTCGCAGGAGTTTGAAGATGGCGGAAAACCATATGTTATTTGAGTCGGTTATTGAATTGGTATGAAAGGATCTACTCTACGACCGAAAAGGAATGCTTAGCGGTTCTTTTAGCGATCGAAAAGTACGGCCGTATCTCGAAGGTGTTCGACTTACACTTAAGGATCCACAGGGTAGATTAGGTCGTTGGGCTATTTGGCTCCACCAATTTTATTTTGAGATTATCCATCGAAAGGGGAAAGAATATGTCGTTCCGAAATGTTGTCGCGAGGAGTCCCCGAAGAAGCCGGTGTCTCTTAAGCGGATTCGGACCCTTGGGTGATCAAAATGAAAGCACAGGTAGAAAAGAGCCCGTTAGAATACCAATCCTGGCGAGTTGATGATGGGCGGCTCTATAAACACGTTAGGGTGAACCATATTGTTCTTCACAACGAGAATAGGGAGTGGAAATTAGTAGAAGGGAAAACCAATAGGGCGAAGATCTTAAACGATTGCCATGAAGTCTTCGCAAAAAAACGTTTTTCTTCTCTTCGGTATTCCAAAGTGGATCGTCTGTGACCACGGTCCCCAGTTCCGTAGCAAAGAACTGAAGACGCTTAGTGAAGCGTACGGGTCACAACTCACAACTTAGGTATGCGGCGCATTACCACCCGCAAGCGAATCCTGTGGAGCGCATCAATCAAATAATGAAAACTATGCTCCGAATTAATAACACTTAAAATCGTTTTATAAAATGTCTCGTAAATGTGGAAAACAATTGACCGAAACGACATGAAAGCTCAATGAAGTAATTGCAAGAGGTTTTTTCATGCAAAGCATCTAAATCTGTTGCCGGCCGATCTCGAGTATATGAAAAAAACCGCTAGATCTGGATATGCTCTCAATACAGTTCTTTGCAAAGAAACGCACTTGTTGCCGAAAGCCCTCTTCCTAGTGATATTCATACGAGTCTGGCTAGAATAACTGAACTTGAAGAAAAAACACAAAACATTACACTAGAAATATTACAAAAAAATGTTAACCAGGACTGTTTAGCTAAAATTTCTGTGGTACAAAACGAAAACAACGCTGAACTTAGATCTAACGTGAGTGCTTTGCAAGAACGTATAAATGCATTGGAGCAATCAAAGCTTAGTAATTCTATTGAAATTGTCAATGCGCCTGGAATTTAAACTTCAAATGCACTTCAAACTGCATTAAAAATCATTCGAATAGGATTGGGCCTTGCACTCGATGAACGTGATGTTAGCAATTGTTTTGTAAAGAAAATAAAAATACCAAATAACCCGACCAAATCCAGTTTAAACATTCTCTCTCTTAAATTCACCCATCATCTTACCAAAGAGAAATTATGAGAATGAAAAATGAAAAAAAAAACAAAGGCTAACAACGAAACTACTAGATAATAAGGATGAAGCTCAAATATACATCAACGATAGTTTGACGTCTCACATGCGTGCAATTTTCAAAGCCAAAAAAAAATTAAAATAGAACAGAAATTTAAGTATATATGGATAAGGAATAGCATAATTTTTTTGCGTAAGAATGAGGGAGATAGTGTTATAAAAGTGGGGTGTTTTGAAGACCTCGATAAATTTTAAACTACTTTCTTTTCAATGATATCAAATAACCTCAAACACCAAAAAAATTATGCTGAGCCATCCCATCCTAAAATTCATGGTATTTAACAAAATATACACGACATGCGACCAAATTTCGATTCATTTTTAGTTCATTTAAATACTTTTAATCTTAACGTTGATGTAATTGTATTATCTGAGATATGGTTGTACGGCTATGAACTATCCAATTATAACATTTTTGCTACGATCAATATGCAAACTGCAACAATTCGTATAGTTTAGGTGGAACGTGGAATTGTAGTTTATATAAAAGAAAGATTATCAATGTAATGTCATAAAGATTAGTCACAGCAGAGCAGACATTGTAAAGGTGTGTTTTGCTATTGATAAAGAAATGCTTACTATTTTGAGCGTCTATCGTCTACATGAAAACCATTTAAGTAAGAGCATATTCATTGCACATATAAATGATTTACTTAAAGACATAAAGATGAAGAATTTATTGGCCATAGGGGATATTAATATTGACATATTAAACAGTAGCTTAGGTACGGATAACTATATGCTTTTAATGTCATTATTTAGCTTGAAACCTCTTATAATGGAACCAACTCGTATAACAAACTCTTCACAAACATATTTTGACCATATTTTTGTTAGACTTGATACAAAATATCTACAAAAACAATCTGCTCAAGTTCTAGACCTAAAAATTACTGACCACTGCACCCTTAATATTGAAAGAAGTTCATCATGAAATATTCCTAAGCCTAAACCTTTCAAAATAACTAAAAGAAACTGACTTTGTTTCATTAATAAGGCGTTTGAAATTTGAATTCTGGGAACCTGGCTATGCAGAAAAAATCCTTCAGTAGCTTATGACATACTTATATGTATTTTACATAATCATATATAACTCTGCACTCACTAATACTTACTTACTTAGGTGGCGCTACAGTTCGGGACGAACCTGGGCCTCAACCAACATGCCTCTCCAGCCAACTCGGTCTTTGGCTAGCTGCCTCCAGTTTTGCACTCCAAGTTGGTTCAGGTCGTCCTCCACTTGAGCGCGCCACCTAAGGCGAGGTCTTCCTTGACTGCGTCTACCCTCTGGGATGGAATCGAAGATCCTGCGAGCCGGAGCATTGTTGTCCATTCGCTCTACATGACTTAGCCATCTTAAACGTGATATGCGTATTTTTTTGACCAGGTCAATGTCGCTGTACAGCTCGTATAGTTCTTGGTTGAACCTTCTCCTCCAAAGCCCGTTAACGCAGATAGGGCCAAAAATCTTCCGAAGAATCTTACGCTCGAAACGACTAAGGATATCTTCATCCGCTTTAGATAGAGTCCATGCCTCGGCGCCATAGAGCAGGACTGGGATGATTAGGGTCTTATACAGAGTCTCCTTTGTCTTTCGAGAGAGGGCTTTGCTACTCAATTGCCTTCCTAGCCCATAGAAACAGCGATTGGCAAGAGTAATTCTTCGCTTTATTTCTGACGAGATGTTGTTGTCAGATGTTATAGCGGATCCGAGGTACACAAAGTCCCTAACTACCTCAAAGTTGTACCTGTCTATTGTGATGTTTTGTCCAATCCGCCGGTGTTGTGTGTCCCTTTTTGTGGACAGCAGGTACTTCGTTTTGGCCTCATTGACTGCTAGTCCCATCTTAGCCGCTTCAGCTTCAATGCTAGCAAACGTTCCAGTGACAGCTCGCCGAGTTCTGCCAATGATGTCTATGTCGTCAGCGTATGCTAGCAATTGCACAGACTTGAAAAAAATTGTCCCACTACAATTGACTTGCGAGTTTCTTATAATTTTTTCAAGTATTAAGTTGAAGAAATCGCACGATAGCGCATCACCTTGTCGGAATCCTTTTTTGACGTCAAAAGCTTCTGTGAGGTCAGAACCAACCTTGACGGAGCAGCGAGAGTTCTCCATCGTCATCCTGCACAGTCGGGCGAGTTTTGTGGGAATGCCAAAACCTGACATGGCTCTGTATAGCTCGTCTCTATAAATGCTATCGTACGCGGCCTTAAAATCAATAAAGAGGTGGTGGGTATCGATTTGGAATTCTTGGGTGGTTTCCAGGATCTGCCGTAGAGTGAACATTTGATCGATTGTGGACTTTCCTGGTCTGAAACCACACTGATAGGGGCCAATCAGGCTGCTGATGAAAGGTTTCAGGCGTTCACATAGTACGGCAGAGAGGATCTTGTAGGCGATATTCAGGAGACTTATTCCTCTATAGTTGGCGCAGTTTAGGGGGTCTCCTTTCTTGTGGATCGGGCAAACGATGCTGAGGTTCCATTCATCAGGCATACTTTCTTCTGACCAAACTGTAGACATGAGTTGGTGTATACACTCCACCAGGTCATCTCCGGCCGTTTTAAAAAGTTCGGCGGGTAGTCCGCCGGGTCCAGCAGCTTTGTTGTTTATGAGTTTAGATATTGCTATCCTTACTTCATTTTGGTCAGGTGGACGGAAGTTTTGTCTGTCATCATCCATGTTGAATGGTTCATTCTGCCTGACTTCTAGTGATATTCATACGAGTCTGGCTAGAATAACTGAACTTGAAGAAAAAACACAAAACATTACACTAGAAATATTACAAAAAAATGTTAACAAGGACTGTTTAGCTAAAATTTCTGTGGTACAAAACGAAAACAACGCTGAACTTAGATCTAACGTGAGTGCTTTGCAAGAACGTATAAATGCATTGGAGCAATCAAAGCTTAGTAATTCTATTGAAATTGTCAATGTGCCTGAAATTTAAACTTCAAATGCACTTCAAACTGCATTAAAAATCATTTGAATAGGAGTGGGCCTTGCACTCGATGAACGTGATGTTAGCAATTGTTTTGTAAAGAAAATAAAAATACCAAATAACCCGACCAAATCCAGTTTAAACATTCTCTCTCTTAAATTCACTCATCATCTTACCAAAGAGAAATTATGAGAATGAAAAATGAAAAAAAAAACAAAGGCTAACAGATGGATGGATTGGTTCAAGAAAAAGTTTTAATCCCAGTAAAACACAGCATATGGGCATCTCCAGGAGTATGTGTTCCAAAACCAGACGGTAGCGTTAGGCTTTGCATAGATTGTAAGGTTACAATCAACAAGCATTTAAAAACGCAACATTGTGCTTTTGCTAATATAGAAAATATTTTCGGTAGTCTTTCCCACTGTGCAATTTTTTGTGTTTTAGATTGAGCTGGGGCTTACCAGCAGTTAGAGCTCACTGAAAACTCGAGAGAGCTTCTTACAATAAACATAATAAAGGGTTTATTTCCATTTATGCGTTTACGTCACGGTGTTGCTTGCGCACCAGCAATTTTTCAATCAACCATTGATCAAATTATATCCGGCATTGAAAATGTGTTCGCATACGTAGACGACATAATTATAGGAGGGAAAACCCTAGAAGACTGTCAAGAAAAATTATTTTTGGTTTTGGACAGATTAAATAAACATAAAGTCAAAATAAATTTGCAAAAATGTAAATTTTTACAAACCTCAGTTGAGTATTTAGATCATGTTTTGAGTCACAATACAGTAAAGCCCAATCCGAAAAAATTGAAGCCATTCAAAATGCGCCTGCACCTAAACATTTAAAAGAACTTCAATCCTACTTAGGATTAATTAATTACTATAGGAGGTTTATTCCTAATTTATCGTCTGAGCTAAAAGATATGTATGAGTTGCTGCAGAAAAAGAATCTTTTTAAGTGGATTCATGCTTGTGATAAGGAATTTGAAAAATCAAAACAATAAATTATCAACAATAATGTTTTAACTCTTTTTGATGCCTTCAAACCCATTATCGTTGCTACAGATGCAAGTCCCTACGGTATAGGAGCTGTACTTGCTCACTTAATAGACGGTGTTCAGAAGCCCGTTTTGTTCGCCAGCAGGACCTTATCAGAAGCTGAAAGGGGTTATTCGCAACTGCACCGAAAGGCGTTAGGGGTTATGTTTGCTGTAAAAAAGTTTTTTTTAAATATCTCTATGGTAAAGAGTTTACAATCCAAACATAACACCAAGCTCTAAAGGAGATATTTAACCCTAATCAATGTACAACAGCCGTTGCCGCAGCTCGGTTCCAAAGATGGGCAATAACGTTGTCCATGTATCAATATAAAATAGTCCATCGTCCAGCCAAATATTAAGCAAATGTAGATGCTCTATCAAGGTTGCCAGTAGGTGAGTCTACCAATGTTGAATCAGTTAATATTAATTCGATTAACTGCCTAAGTAAAGTGCCAATAGATTTAAAAAAAATGAAGAGGAAACAAAACAAAGACCTATACTTCTTAAAGTATACAATTTTAAAAAAAGGTTGGCCAAAAGAAGTGGATAACGAACTTAATTCTTATCACAAATTTAGAAATTGGTTTAACATTGAAAATGGATGTATCTTTTATAATGACAGAGTTTTAATTCCAAACGATTTACAGATAAACGTTTTGAATTTGTTACATGAAAACCATAATGGTATAGTTTTAATAAAAAAGTCAGCTAGGTCTTACATAAATTTGGACATAGCAATAAAAGAATTTGTAAAGTCTTGTAAAGAATGCCAGGCTACTAGAAATGTTCCAAAGAAATTGTTAAAATTAAATGGCCTAGTAGTATGTATCCGTTTCAAAGAATCCACTTGGATTTTTTTTACTTTCAAAGTAAAACATTCCTTCTTTTAATAGATTCATACAGCAAGTATCTTGATGTCTTGCAAATTGGTTCAACGAAGGCAAAAAGCTTAATTCAAATGTAGAATTTATTTTTTTCCGTGTTTGGTTTACCAACAACCATAGTTACGGACAATGGTCCGCCCTTTGCTTCTTGGGAATTCAAACAATGTTGCAATAGAAATCAAATTGAACTACTTCACAGCCCTGCATACCTTCCGCAGTCAAATGGTTTGGCCGAAAGGCATGTCCAGATTGTTAAGAATAATTTAAAAAACATTTGTTGCAATATAAACAAAATGTAGATTTGTGCGACCATATATCAAAATTTTTGTTGCATCACCGAAACGCTCCGAACTCCGTTACCTCAACGTCTCCATCAGAAAAGTTATTTTCTTTTAAGCCTAAAGTTTTACTTGATTTAATAAATAATAAGAAAGAAGTTTCTTTTAATCAAAAAAATAATTCTAAAGCTAATTATGTATCTAAGAAAGAAAAAAGTCAACAAAAAAAACAGTTTTATAATACATTGCTTTCATATAAAGTTGGGGAGAGTTGTATGTATAGAAACCATTTGAAAAGTTACACAAAGTGGATTAATTGTATGATTGCTAAAAAAATAGTAATAATAAGAATTGGAAATCAAACTAAAATTGTACATATTAATCAATTAAGAAGACCTTACATAAAACAAAAATTTAATTATATGCATTTAAAAATTCCTAAAAATACAGTTGAACATGTTCAGGACGGCTTATCATTTAAATAAAGAGATATTTCATTCTTGGTTATCCGTTTTTAGTCAATTCATTTGTACCCTTTATTGTTTATACATAATAAATAAATAATGTTTACGTATACATAAATTAATATATATTAAAATAGTTTTCTTTTTCAGAGATACTGGAGAATTGGAACATGTAGCCTTTGTCATATCTAGAACCATGTTGTTTCTATGTCACTCTATGAAAATGTTGCTTTCAGAAAACTTTTTGCTTTCTGAAAGTACTTTCCAGTGATGCTGTTGCGACACCTTTAGGATCTTAGTTCCAAAATTAAGAAACGTCGTTTTTGCACCGATGCATTGTTTTGAGCCCATGATCCTCTATTACCCAACCATTGTACACAGCCCAACAGTTAGTTAGGTATTAACTTATGAAGCCTTCTTTTAAATTTCTTATACAAGACATATCTAAAGAAAATACCGTTTTTTACAAACTATTTTATTTATTTACATCACAGCAATATTTTAGAATAATAACTAATCATTTTACCATTCATTACCAATTTATACAAACTTATGTTTAACTGAAAAAAATATTTGTGTATATAGAAAAAATCAGTTTCAAATACAGTTTGTACCTAAACAAATAAGAAGGTCTTAAAAAAGATTGCTTACTTAATTTAAACTAACTTCCACGTTATTACTCCTTAATAACTCGACGTTTGAACTTGAGGGATGTAGTTGTTGCATTTAGGAAATTTGGCCGGTGCTTGTACCATGTTTTTTGGATTTCCAACTTGAATTACTCCCATGCCAAAGGCCAAATGCCATTCATAATGAACACCATGGAATAAGATTGCTTACATTAAGGGGAATGTGCTAAGGCGGCCATGAACTACAGGTATACGGTTGTGACTTGACGACTGAGTGAGCAGCCAGATTTGAGGAGTTCGACCTTCGGACCTAACAAATTCCAGGATGGTTGGGAACAGCGGCCCCCTGCAGCTACAACAGCAGGGCTTCTAGAGTGTGGTCCTACTACGGGACATTTAAAATTGGCACAATAATGGTTTTTTTTAAATTGGTGAGGTCCATCTGTGGGGGCAAGATCCCCCTTATCCGGCGAGCTTAGCCGTGCGGCGCAAGCGTGCCGTCGCCTCCCCAAATCATATTCCAATCCCTTCCTCTACCCCTTCCTAGTCCCTCTTCTCCACATATCTTTCCAATACCTACCTTTCCTTTTCCTATTTTCTTTTGGCCAGTCCCATCTCTTACCTACTTACCTACCTCCCTACTCTGACAACTCTCCTCTTACCTTCCCTCATTTCATTCCTCCTCTTCATTTTCTCCTCTCCTACCCTACCCTTTCCGTCCTATTACCTCATCACCGATTCCTCTTCTGTCCAAATTCCCTTTCCTTCCTGATACCCTTTTCATATCCCATCCTTTTCTTATCTTCTCATTCACTTTCTATCCTATACCTTATCCCAACCGATACTATCCCTTCTTCCTATTCCATCCTATCCTAAGCCTATCCTATTTGCTTATTTCAGTATCTTTTGGGTTACCCAATACCTCGCCAATAATCGATCTCTGGGTTCACAAGCAATCATTTCACCTACTGCACCACTGCCGCCCCTGTGTTTGGCAATCTAGATTATAGATGATTATAAAAGTAGCCATCGCCAGACAAAAAAAAACAACAAAGCTAGTGCCGATGGGCTTTAAGCGGAACTTCTTAGACCAAATCTTACCATTACGCCAAATCCCGGAGAATGAAAGCCCGATCATCTGGGGCTCAAATACGAATTACAAAACGAGCGAAAGGATGAAGAAAAAACGATACTCGAGGAAAGGAAAGTAATATTGTAGTGCGATTATAAGAAACGAGAATGCTATCAAGGAAAAAGAGCTTTGAGATTAATAGGTGATAGAAAAATTACATCTCTCAAGCACCGCCGTAATGCAACGTTTTTTTTTTCATTTGTTTTAACGCTATTTTTACAAGCAGTGCTCTAGTGAAATAGCATTACATTCCTCCCCTGAAAAAATTGCACCGTAATACCTATTGCTAAAAATGCCCATCAGTTTACGCTTGAGTTCAACTTCGGAGTATTATTAACTAAAGAGATTCTTTCTTTAGTCGTACGACACGAATGTGGAACGCTTTGTCAGGCTCTATTTTTCCCTCCCATTTTGATTAACAGAACTTCAAAACTAATGTGCATCATCCATTCTCCCTTATTTCCCACCTGCAAATTATAAAAAAAGGAAATGCCTAACAGCTAAACCAGTATAAACGTGGATCGTAGATAAACTGGATCGTGCCATTTCCAGCTTAGAAAGCTAATATGGATTTTAATGAAGTGACATTTCAGAGGTGCACCTGAGGTGTGGTGAATAGTCCTTCCAATTTTTCATTTTTTTAAAGATTTATATTTGTCTTCTAGGCCTGATTTGTGTTTTGTTGCTGGTGACTGGTAAAGCCTAGCTAATGTAACTTTCTGAATAAAAAAAACTTAAAAGTAATGTAATAAATTTCATTAAATTAAAGAAAAGGGCTAATTTGATTTTTAAATGATTTATTGTTATAAGTGATGCTTGTGAACAATTTTTTTAATTTTAATTTAAAATACATAAATTTGCGTAAAAATACTCAACTAAGATTACTTTCACTAACGAGGTATACACTTTTCAAGGGGGGACATCAAAGCTCACAATTATTCTCAAAATAAATAAGGAGATGCTGATGATTCACGGGGCTCGACAACAAAAGAATTAGAAGAAATTATTTTGAGGCTATGTCCTTCAACCTTTTTATATGTACATTTGTATAGTTACTTAAGATATCTTGCTAAAAAACCGTTCAAAATTTACCTGTAATTTAGTTGGACATGTGTGACTTATAGATTTCACTACTCGGAACCTGTACTTCCTTCTTGGTTTGACAAAATATCTTCGAGTTGGCACATTTGTTTGTTGCATAGTTTTTGGGTTGAAGTAAGTGCCACGTTCGTTGATCAATAACGAATCCGGTGCTGTGCTTATCGATGGAAGTCCCGGGAATAATTGTACTCCATAACTATGCATCCAGTCCGAAATGAGAATGTAATGTTCTGGTAGATCAAAATCGTACTCATTTGAATTTTGTACGACTGTTTCTGGCTTCCGAACAATTAATGCACCGTATTGACCGTTTATTTTATGATGTCCAAAGATTTGTAACAACAATTGATTTATTGTATTTTTTTATTAATTGAACATACCTGAATGTGAGTGATTGTGAAATTGTAGCGAAAAGTAATGCCATATATAATGGGACATTGTATACTTTTTTTTCACCACCGTTCGGAATTTCTCGTCAAGGTCTGATATTCATTAAATAAAGATATTAATTATTTAAATACAGACATATGTATGTTTTTATATGTGATTTTTTTCATTAATGTCTTACTTATCTCAAATAGCACCTCTGCCCACAACCTATTTCTTACAACACGATTTCTATAGCTTTCGTGTTTTATGTTCCACAGTGCGGTTCTTTTCCTTATTTCATCTATCATAAAATCTAAAAGATAATAAAAAAATGGCTCGTTCGCCACAAAACTCATTATTTTTCTCTTCCAAATGCTTAGCAGTTTTTTCTTCAGGAAATAGTATTTCTTCCACTTGTATTGCAGAGTGGGTATCTTCCGTGAGGAACTCATAATCTAAGAAATCTAAAAGAACATTAAAATGCTAAATATTATGCAGCACAAACAATTTACAAAACAAACCATCATCTCCATCCACTAGTGATTCTTCCACCTCGCAGAGACTTTTATCTTATGAATTAAAAAAAATATGAATAATAATTGATAAAAATTATTTATTATTACTAACTTTTAAATCTTTTCGTATTTTCCATTTCTGTAATTTTGCAATTATTGAAAATAAATTCACAGTTGTTGGCTTTGTTGCGTTCAGGTTAAAAGCATTCAGAGGCAAAAATTCCAATTTTGAAGATGAAAATTTCAAAATTGTTGTAAAAACGAGAAAACTGCTCACCTGGCAGGCAAGGAGTTCCAAAGGCCCACAGCATGCACAAAGAACTGTTGTTTGGAGGCTCTATATTTAAATGTTGGAACAATGAGAATATTACTTCTTTGAGACACTGGAAAAATGAGCTTTTCAAAAAGATAATTTGGATTTTTCGTATGAATAAGGTTAAACAGAAATGTCAATGTAAGAAAATCCACATACTTGTCAAGAGGCATATTAAAAACGGTATTTGCCTGAGCAGAAACATTGTCGCAGTCCATAGATAAAGCGGACAACGTTGTTAAGGGCAACTTGAAATTTGCGTTTACTGGCGCTATCTAAACTGCAAAAAATAGGACTACCGTAGAAAAGAATTGGAATAACTGTTTTGGCAATTATCAATTTAGTTGAGCCCGGGAAGAAACTTCCAGAAAGATATAGAAAACGCAATGAAGTGTATACTCGTCCATTAGTACTTATCGGGTTATTGTCCCATGTTAGCGTTTGGTTAAAGATTACTCCTATATTTTTTACTGTTTTGACATAATTTAAAGTTGTTCCATTGAGCTCGACGGTTGCAAAGCTAGTTGTATCAAGCACAGAGTTATTTATAACAATTGCCTGGCATTTGTTCGAATTGAGTTTCAAGGAATTATCTCTAGCCCACTGTCCTACACGTTAGATCCTCATTTATTTTAACCGTTGCATCTTTTACCATGCCAATTCTATAACTCAAGTAAATTTGGACATCATCTGCGCATATGAATTTTGCTATGGTTGAGTTTCGAGGGTAAGTCATTGTTAAACAGTGTGAATAGAAGTGGGCCCAGAATTGATCCTTGAGGGACACCAGTGATATTAGGAAGAAATGTCGATAGTTTTGAGGTTGCAAAAACTGCCTGAGATCTGTGCCTTAGATATTGTTCAACCATAGATAATGCTGAAGTGTCAAAAAAGAAAAAATTCTTGAGTTTTTTTCTTAAATTTATTAATTTATTAGATAATTATTAATAATACGAAGAATAAATATTATTATGAATTATGATTGATGAATTTATAGATAAGGGGAAGGATCGGGGAACGTGACACGTTTAAAGATTTAAAGTCATTTATCGTCACTTAGTCAAAAGTCCTTTAATATTTTATTGAAGTTGTAATTTGTTTGTTTTGTTTATATTTTGGACAATTTTATATATTCATTTCGTGTCACTTATAATTTTTTTTTCTCTTTTTTAATATGATTGTAACCCTGTGTTTTGTTGCTCATCCTGTTATTTTACCGTCCAATCCTGGCTGAGCCTTAAGAAATGATTTATTTTTCTTGAAAATTAAACACATTTCTTGGGAGGTAAGAGATGCCGATTTTGCCAAAAAAATCATCTTTTCAGATGAAGCTCATTTTGATCTTGGCGGGTATGTAAACAAGCAAAATTGTCGCATTTGGGGCACAAAAAACACGCACGCATACATTGAAACGCCGATACACCCAAAACGAGTCACTGTTTGTTGCGGATAAAAAATTTAAAATATGTGTAGAGACCACAGCCAAGAATGTTGTTTGTATAGTTTGATACATGGTCATATCTCCGGACATTGTATACATAACGTGTAATATTATTGAACGCTACTGTCAAGTTTCGTCTCGTTTCAGAGTTATTGGTACTTACAATTTGACATCCATATGTTATAATCGGAAGGATTAATGTTTTTGGTAGGCTTAGCCGAACATGCTGGGGAGTAAAATGCTTTGATAGAGAAAGACTGCGTAAGGAGCCGTATACTTTTCCGATAACCATTTGAATATGATCATCCCAAGTAAGAGTGCGATTAAACAAAATACCCAGATTTTTAGCTTTCTCGACATACTCGAGTTATAGATAAGCAAGATACAATTTGGGAAAATAGCTGTATTCAAGTTTATTTTTATATAAAACTAAGCATTTCGAGTTTCTTGGGTTAAAATACAGTTTATTTTTCGCAGACTAGTTTAAAATACTACTTAAATCACCGTCTAACTTTTCAGTCCTATTTTCAATCATACCAAACTTGCAGCTTAGATGAACTTGAGAATCATCAGCATATAAATCTAAAGAGGAGTAATTCACTTGTAGCGGGAGATCATTTATAAAAATTGAGAATAGCAGGGGACCAGGAATTGACCCCTGTGGAACTCCTGATAAGAGATGATATTTTTTCGTCCATAACACAGCTTGACTTCTCCCACTGAGATTTGAAAAAATCATATCTGCTGCTGTGTTCGAAAACATAAACTGTTCTTTAAGCTTTAATATGAGCAATCTATGGTCGACTGTATCAAAGGCTTTTGAGAAATCCAACAGCACGAGAAACGACACCAGATCAATATCCATTGCCGTTTTTATATCGTCTGAAACTTTAATAATTTCTGATATGCAGCTTTTTCTATTCTTCTATTTCTTAATAATGTTTATTTGTTTTTTGTGCATAATTTATATCATTTTGTATTGCTTCATCGCTATGCTTAAGTACATTTTCCATTGTTGTTAAGTTAGTTATATGGAATATATTTTTTGTTCCTTGAGTTATTATTGTGTCTCCATCTTCTATTAGGATGTATTCTTCTCTGTCTTAATCTACTACTTTAACTTAATGTTGCAGTGATAATCATTATTATTATGATTGTATTTATTTTGAATTCCTGTAATAAGAATATTGATTAGTTTTATATGAACAATTCTGTGTGATTTTTAACTGCATGACCTAAGTCTTTTTTTATAATAACTTTTTGAAATTTAAGTTCCATTTTATTTCTTTTATCTACCTTTTTATAAACTATTTGATTTTCTTCAACTTGAATTTCTTTCTTTCCTTTATTATGAACTTCTAACATTTTATCTTGTTCATTTTTAGTTCTTTACCTATTACTTCTTTTCCTATTTTACCGAAGTAAACTTCTGTTGGTTTCTTATTAATAGTACTGTGGATAGAGTTATTATATTATTTAATTGCTCTAAAAATTATTTCTGTGAAGTCTAATAGTTTAAATTCATCTTTAATGCATTTTATCATATCCTGTAAAGTAGAATGGAATATTTCTATCTGTCCGTTTGTCTTACTGTAAACTGGAATATTGGTGATTATCCATAACTATGTTTTTACACTTTGGATATATCTGTAGCATCTCTAATACTTTTTCTTTCAAATTAGTTTTGTCTTTCAATTCCAGGATGCTTGCATACTTACTAAATTTATCGATGCACGTTAAATATAAAGTTTTATTTATGTAGATTGTGGTTTGCGATCGTATTTATTTATATTGCATGTGTCGCAAAATCTAACATATTCTTCAAAATCTTGCCTTATTATTGGCCAATAGTAACTCTTCTCTATTTGCTTAATATTTTCTTTAGCATTTCTATGTGCTCTTATGTGTGTTTGTTCTACGATTTCTATTTAATCTTTTTTTATTTATTATATCTTGTGCTAAAAATTCGCATTTTATGAATTTATTATTAAATTCCTTCAATTTATCTCTTACTTGATAAATTTCTTCTGTCTTTCCATAAATTCTTATGGTTATATATTTTTTTTAAATATTAACTATACTTTCATTATTCCTTAAGTAAATCATTATTCTTTTGTTGTTTGAAACATTTATTATTTCATCAGATTCTGTTTCTGATTGTTCAAATATTATTTGCTGTTTGAATTTATTCACATATTTACTTAGTTTTTCCGAATATTCTTCGCTACTTTCTGCACTATGTTGTGTATTGTTATCGTCTAACATATTTAAATCCTGTCTACTCAGTGCATCTGCTACTACATTGGTTACTCCTGGTTTGTAAATTATTTAAGGGTCATATTCTCTTCATTTTGGCATTCGGATTTTTCTTTGAGCATGAAAATGTTAGTGGTTGGTGATCTGTATGTATTTCAACGTCTTTTACACCATATAAATAGTTTCTCAAGTTTTTTAAAGCATATAATATTGCATATAGTTCTTGTTCGTTTGCCGCAAAATTGCGTTCTGATTTTTTCAATGTTTTGCTAATAAATGTTATTGGTTTTCCGTTCTGTGAAAGAACTGCTCCTACAACGTCCTCTGAGGCGTCTGTGGTTAAAATGAATTTCTTATTGAAGTCTGGTTGATTTAATTCAACTTCTTTTATTAGATTATTTTTTAATATTTCAAAAGCTTCAATTGATTCTTTATCTAAATCTAGTTTAGTTTTCTTTGCTAAGTATGTCGATACTTGACCATTTTCATTGTGTAAATGCTTTTTTAATGGTTTTGCTATTTGTGCATAATTCTGTATAAATTTACGATAATATCCTATCATATCTAAAAATGATCTAAGTTGTGTAAGAGTTTCTGGTATTGTTTATTTGTTTTTTTCCTTTTCATCGTCTGTTATCTGTTATTATGTTTTGTGCAACTACATATCCTAAAAACTTAATTGAATCTCTAAAAAAATCTGCTTTTTCTTAACTGATTTTTATATTTGCTTCTCTTAA
The DNA here is from genome assembly GCA_963971375.1 of Platycheirus rosarum. Lineage (NCBI taxonomy): Eukaryota > Metazoa > Arthropoda > Insecta > Diptera > Syrphidae > Platycheirus > Platycheirus rosarum. The sequence continues at coordinate 111,728,272 of OZ020507.1, read as the reverse complement.
AACTTTTATAATTGTAGCTAAATGTTCTTTATGACTTTCTACTGATTCTGAGTAGATTATGATGTCATCGATGTAAATGTGGCAGAACTTTCCTACATATGGACGTAATATGTTGTCCATCTGAAATATACCAGGAGCATAACGTAGCCCGAATGGCATCCGCTAATATTCATATTTGTCATTATTGACACTGAAACTTGTTTTTTCTATGTCTGAATCTTTCATTTTTATTTGGTGGAAACCACTTTCCAAATCTATACTAGAAAATATTTGTGCTTTCCCTAGATTGTTTAATATGACATTTGTGTCCGGTATTGGATATTTATCCACAACTGTATTTTCGTTCAGTTTTTTGAAATCGATCACCATTCTCATTTTTGGTGTATTGTCTTCGTTAAATCCTTTTTGTGCACTAGGGCACTACATATACTGGACTATTATAAGCACTTTTGCTTTCTCTAATTATACCTGATTCTAGTAATTTTTTTACTTCCTTATTTATGAATTCATTGGCACTGTGAGGGTATGGATATTGTTTTGCCCATATTGCCTTGTCTTCTACTGTATTTATTCCAGCAACTATAACTTTTCTTCTCTATTTTTCACATCATTCGTTTGTGATTGCTTTACCGTCACCGTGCGTCATAATAGTTTTGTTAATTAACGCTGTAAGTTTTTGATTTATTATATTACTAGCTGACCTACCCGGCGTTGCTCGTGTTTATCATAGATTTTTCTAAATACCGATGAAAGTGCCACATATTGGTTCAAATGAAAGCTAAAACCACAAAAGTAATTATGTAAGCATGCACACAAAATGTTTTCAAAATTGGTTAATCCTTTAAAATTAAATGTTGTTGATAAGAAATATATACCTTTAGGGAAAACTATATATTCGTTAATACTCCACCCGAGCGTCGCTTATCGGGTCCAAATCGTAAAGGATCACAAAGTCTTCAGACGGGAAGCACATATTATTTGTATCTAAGGATTTTGGATGATATGTAGTTGGCCATTTCCTAATTAAGCAAACATCTACATATAAAAACAGTGCATTTTCACTCATATTAAAAATATGAATCGAAATTGCTTTGGAAAAAAATATATCTGTTGATCGCTGCCGAATTACAAGGAATCACTCAACAGCTGAGCTAACATTACGATTACCTAAAAATCTCAGCAAAATCAAGAATATAATGAGTGCCCCAGACTTACTTGAAACACAACACATTTTCTGGATCCCGACTCTTATTGGGTCCAACTATGCCTTAAAACAACCAAGGGCATAATTTTCATACTTCATAGAGGGAAAACCAAGTTTTCGTAAATATCTCCATTCCAACGCTACCTACGGGCCAATTGAAAAATTGCCGAATATTTCAATATTGTTTGATAAGCACGAAGTCAGGCCATATAAACGCATTGGTCCTTTTATCTGATTTGTCGTTCTTCATCAATGGAGCCACTGTTACGAAGCTTCATTGCATTTCATCTTTGCTGGGAAAGATACGATTCTCTGAGCATTTTTATCAACAAAACTCGCACAATAAGGTGTACTAATTACACTCGCACAAAAGAAACAAATCGACCGAGTTAGCTTCATATGTTTTTTTAAACAAATCACAAACATAAAAAATTACACTTTCGCGATTTTCGAAAATGATTTCTGGCGTTCAATGTGTCTACTAAAAGTCACTCAACGTGCCTCTGATTGGTCGATTGACTCTTAAAGTTAAATGACTTTTAGTTGACATTTAGTCAAAAAGATATTCAAAAAACTATCAACTCGCAGTTGACCTTAACAATGTAATGGGTCAGCTTGTCGTTCAATGATTTCACTTTGACAAAAAGCTAGTTTACTAAAAGTCAGTGTACCTGTACGCATTGAACTTGCCCATTGCGATTAATCGATTTGACAGTTGTTGTCATTTGTTTTCTACATTTTTGTTTACATTTCAAATCGAGTATTATGTCACGTCACACGAGAATACAATCAAACGGGAAAATAAAGTATCCTTTATCCGTCTCCTGGTTCTAAGCTACCTCCACACCAATTTTCAGCCAAATCGGTTCAGCCGTTCCTGAATTATACAAAGTGTAACTAACACGACTTTCTTTTCTATATATAGATATATATTTAACATATCCGTGTTCGAGTTTCCCACATAATTTTCGGGACGCACTCTAATTTTGTTAAAGACCCATTTTTGTTTTGTTTTAATTACTTTTATTTGTATCTAATTTCAATTTCATTTCCCCTTTAAAATCACATCAGAATCAAACGGCCATTTTAAATTAAACAAACCCTTTTTCTAGAAAACATATTTGGGTTTTAGTCCAGGGGTTTTCTACCCAACGGTTTCCCAAAATAAAATAACTAATCTCGGTAACGGCTCTTTGGAATACTGTCAAATTTTATATTTGAGAAGATCTAAGTAACCAAATTAATTCTGCATATCAAAAATTTTAATAACTGTTTTTTTGTGTTTATATGTGCTTTTCACACTAGCAACTACGTTGCTGTTTTTACTGGTATACAGTAGAAGCTTTTGAATGAAGAACAACAACTTATGTGTACTAGCAACAAGTTCATAGGCTGGAGTTATAGCTATTTCACAGGGGCCAACCCGATCATCAGACTCCTTCGGTGGTGCTTTATCGCTTTTTATGTTCAATTAATTACGAAAAACTTTTTGGTACTGAGCTGGGTTTGAATCTTGAACTAGCGATCTAGCGTTTGCGAAAGCCGACGTACTATACATCGCACTATCGCAGCCACATGATAAGCATGTTCTCAGAACAGGTTTTGCTGGTTTATCAAATTGCATTGAACCGACTAGCATTTTTATTAGTTTACACAAGTTTTGTTGTTGTTTATTCGGTTTTCTTTCTTTTTTCCCCGCTCTGGTTATTTAGTTTAGTTTATTTCATCAAAGAAAGACAATGCTTAAGTAATTACTAGACATATAATAAAATAAAATAGTGACAAGTAAAAATTAAAATACGTATATATAAAAAACATACTAAACAATATACATTAAATATTAATCATTACCACCATTAACGTGAGTAAAAATAAGAAATAATTTATTTTTAAATGAAATTCTACTTAGACTAAAACCAATCATGTCGCTTACTGCATTAGTTACTCTTAAACACCTCGACAATGGTTCGTTGGAAGCATAATTCGTCCTATGATATGGAATCCTAAGACAAAATCGGTTTCTAAGCAACATCGCAGTAACATTGAAGTTTATTAAGGCCAATATTTCGGTACAATCGATATGGTTAGCCAATACATCACGAATAAACATAACTTCGGAGAACGTTCTTCGAACTTTTAGAGACAATAATCCAAATAGCTTACATCTTGTATTATAAGAAGGCAAATCTATTTCCCAGTGAAGCCTTTTTACCAAAACTCTTGTTTTTGGATTTTTTCGATCCTGAAAGAGTGAACTTCAAAATGGGGAGTCCAAATAGTATTAAAATACCCAAGGTTAGATCTTACAAACGCAAAGTAAAGACATTTTAAAGTGAATGGATCAAAGAATTCTTTTGAATTGCGCAAGATAAAACCCAACATTAATTTAAACAACAACAACAAAATTTAAATTTTGGTAGAAAATCACACCAAGGTCTTTTTGAAAGTTACTGTAGAAAGCAATGAATCTATTATCTTATAAACAAAGTAAACTGTAGAAAGATTTCGAGAAAAGGACATACTTTGACACTTACAAATATTTAGATTTAGGGAGTTAATAAAAGACCATTTCCCTAATTCATTAAGATCTTCTTGCAATAAAGTGCAGTCATATTCTGACTGCACAGACCGGAAGACTTTCAAATCGTCAGCATACATAAGACACTTTGAATTACGAAACACGTTGGGAATGTCATTGACAAATAGCAAGAAGAAAAGTGGGCCAAGCTGACTTCCTTGCGGAACACGCGAACTAACTTTGATAGGCGAAGATAGAATATTATTTAACCTAACGTACTGAGTACGATTTTTTAAATATGCATTTATCCATTTAAAAAAATTTGAGTGGAAACCAATTTTATTTAACTTCAAAAGTAATATTTTATAATTAACACGATCGAATGCTTTTGAGAAATCTGTATAAATAACATCACATTGATACCCTTTCTCAAATCCATTTATTACATAATTAGAAAACATTGTGAAGTTTGTGCTGGTAGATCTACCAGCAACAAAACCATGCTGATATGGAGAAATATTGCTTTTTAGAACCGGAGTTAATCTATCATAAACCAATTTTTCAAATATTTTCGGAATTGTAGCAATTTTACAGAGTGGTCGATAGTAAGAAACTTCCTGTCCATTACCTGACTTATAAATTGGCGTAACAATAGAACTCTTCCATCTGTTCAAAAACTCACCACTTTCAAGAGAACCATTGAAAAATTATTTTAAGAGGTATAGCAAATATCTTTGAACATCTCTGTAAAACTATGGGAGCAACACCATTTAAATCAGGTCGATTGTCTACTTTTATTTCAGATAAAGCTTGTTCAATTTCTAAAGTTACATTTCCAGAATAAATTACGATTATTTAAAGATTTGTAATTATCGTCGGATATATCAACACAACTCTTATGAAAACGACCGCAATAAAACCCACATTCGACAACTTCAGAATTTTTGGAACGTTTGATAATAAGATTGCAACTAGCACAAATGTGAGACTTTCTAGCGAAAACAATCCACAACCGACTAAAAGAGAAGTTAGTCGGAGAAGTTATGAGCCAACAATTCGTATGGATTCACATAATGAGGGAGAAGTGGTGAAAAAATTTGACACGAGTCAAGTATATAAGAATTAATTAATGTGTTTATATGTGCTTTTCACACCAGCAACTACGTTGCCGTCTATACTGGTACACAGTAGAAGCTTTTGAATGAAGAACAACAACTTATGTATACTACCAACAAGTTCATAGGCTGGAGTTATAGCTTTTTCACGGGGGCCAACCCAATCGTCAGACTCCTTCAGTGGTGCTTTATCGCTTTCTATGTTCAAATAATTACGAAAAACTTTTTGGTCCTGAGCTGGGTTTGAACCTTGAAAAAACGATCTAGCGTTTGCGAAAACCGACGTACTACACATCGCATTACCGCAGCCACATGATAAGTATGTTCTCAGACCAGGTTTTGCTGGTTTATCAATTTGCATTGAACCAACTAGCATTTTTATTAGTGCACACAGGTTTTGTTGTTTTTTTATTTTTTTTTAAATAAATTTTTGAATTTTTTTTTCAAAAATCAATATTTTTAAAAACTAATCAAAAAATTATTTTAAGTTTTATATTCACATGTATATTAAAAAACTAAAAATAAAAAACAGGTTCTACAATTTAAGAAATAAATTTTTCATAAATTCATTGTTATTTAAGATGGGTGATGGCGTATTTCACTTTTTACTTAAAACGGTTAGGTATTTTGGTTTTGATACTTTTCATAAGTCCAAACTGTGTTATTTGCAACGTAAACGTTACTTAATTCTGTCTAAGATCTTGCTTTCTAATGTAATAAGGCACATATAAGCAAGTACGTGCGACCCAGTCGTGGCCATTTTTTTATTTCAAATATCGGTTATTTATATTCTATATTTAGTTTTGGAATTTTCTAATTCTGTTTCAAAAATAAAATTCCTGGCGCCCATTTGTATCTGCATCCTACTGTGCAACAATATATAACTGTTCTTCTTTTTATAAGCTGTTTTGATTCGATAAATCAATCAAGTTTATCAAAAGAAACTCAAAATTCCTCCACTGCACCCATCCCAGCTGAGCAGCCGTGGTGACAGCTATTTTAATCAAGCTGTTGTTGCACTTTTTTTTTTGCATTCTCATTTCGGGTTATTCGTTCGTGGTCGAACGAGAATATCGTGTTAGTTAACAGGAATAAATATTATAGTTGCGTGCGTCGCGTCGGTCTCGGTATGCGTTTAATTCTTTTTTTATATATAAATTAAATCGTTCATGGTTAAAATTGTCCTTTTCATTAATCTAAATAATCGATTTTAACGTGTTCATGTCTCGCGGAGAAAAGTGTAACAAACTGTAGGCCTTCTTTGAAATTTCTAGGTTATGTAGTTGATATAAACGGGCTCCATGTAGACCCGGAAAAAGTGGAAAGCATGATGAGGATTCCTCCACCGAAAAACGTGAAGGAAATAAGGAGTTTTGTAGTGACTATTTCTTGGTATCTCTTAAAGAAAAGTAAGAAATTTGAGTGGACCCAAAAATGTGAGGAAAGTTTTAGGAAAGCCAAATAATGTTTGGTTACGGCATCGGGGCGAAAAAGCCATATGTTATTTGAGTCGGTTATTGAATAGGAATGAAATAATCTACTCTACGACTGACAACATCATTACAGAGAGATAAATATATATATATGTATATATATATATTGGAATAATAAATATGTATATATATTTATATTTAAAAATGGAACACAAACTATTTATCTTTCTGTAATGATGTTGTCTGCTATTTCCTTTTCTCCATTTTCAACCTTTCACTTTTCTAATCCTGATTTGAGTTTCAAAAATCCTCGATCTAAAATTCAATAATCAAAAAAAAAATGACTCCTCCTCCTCGATTTTCCTTTTTTTTAATTCTGCTTTCGATTCAAAGGCTCTCGCAAGAGTGCCCTCTAAGCTTATTTTTAATTTACACCTTTCTCCCTTGTCTATTCCAGTCATTCACTCATAAATACAACACAACCATTCGTTTTCGATATCATCAACAAGGCATTCTGGCTTCCTGTAAGCTTGATGCTTCCCAAGAGAGCAACCGTTGTGAGCTCTAATGAAACTTCACTCGCACGCACACAAACACGGTTTCCATAAGTTGTTGGATGTGTTTCCAAATCTTGACGAAACATAATGGACGAGTTCAGAACCCTTCCCAACTATATATTTCCGAGAAAAATTGAAAAAGAAATAAAATCGAAAAGAAGTATCAACTAGGTTTTTCCTACTACTCTACTATTAACACGCGGTATTCGAAGCGTAAATAAATAAACTAACTATTTTTGGAGATACAGATAGGATCGTTACTTTTAAAAGTTAAAAACCCATTTTGTACATTAATAAATTTACGTCATTTTAAACTAATATAAAAATTACGTTACGTTAAATTTAAATTTGATGTTGTGATGTAGGTAAGAGTCCACTTGACTCGTTGCTTTTAAGGCTTCCTTCCCGTCGTGCCAGAACTCGAACACCGCAACAAATCCAACCCCATTTAAATTTAACGTAACGTAATTTTTATATTAGTTTAAAATGACGTAAATTTATTAATGTACAAAATGGGTTTTTAACTTTTAAAAGTAACGATCCTATCTGTATCTTCAAAAATAGTTAGTTTATTTATTTACGCTTCGAATACCGCGTGTTAATAGTAGAGTAGTAGGAAAAACCTAGTTGATACTTCTTCTCGATTTTATTTCTTTTTCAATTTTTCTCGGAAATATATAGTTGGGAAGGGTTCTGAACTCGTCCATTATGTTTCGGCAAGATTTGGAAACACATCCAACAACTTATGGAAACCGTGTTTATGTGCGTGCGAGTGAAGTTTCATTAGAGCTCACAACGGTGGCTCTCTTGGTAAGCGTCAAGCTTACAGGAAGCCAGAATGCCTTGTTGATGATATCAAAAACGAATAGTTGTGTTGTATTTATGAGTGAATGACTGGAATAGACAAGGGAGAAAGGTGTAAATTAAAAATAAGCTTAGAGGGCACTCTTGCGAGAGCCTTTAAATCGAAAGCAGAATTAAATAAAAGGCACGACTGGGTCGCACGTACTTGCTCTTATGTGCTAATCCTTTTTAAGTGCAGGCGTCTTTTTGACAAAGATTTTATTTTAATATTTTTTGAATGACGTGCAACTTCCTTAGAATCGTTTTGGGGTGAAGCTCGAACGAACATGCGTCACGACAAAGGGATAAACACATAAATATATAGGATTGTAGCTTTTGCAGTTTTTTAGTGTAGTATTATCTTTCCACTTGCTGCTTACTGTTTATAATATAATTTGCTAATAGAAAGATACAAAGGACTTTTTTCAGTTAAATTTTCATTTTGGTATAGAAAAATTTGAACAACTGGCATAAAGATTCGTCGGAATCAGCAGTATGGCAATAATGCTAGGTAAAGGGACCTTTATACGTCCCAATATGGGACAAATGGAATTTATAAAGGATTTAGGTACCTATAATAAGGTTGGAAGGAAGGTAGGTACTAAAATTAAGATACGTGTTCCAACTACTGTTAAGCCAGTAGGTATAGAGACAATATTAAAAGTTAACACAGTGGTTTTGTTTATTTATAGGAAGGTGTAAACTTTTGTTTTCTCGATTGAAATTTTTGCATTCAGTAGTAATCGAATAGTTTTTTTATTTGTTAGTTGTTTTTGTGTGTTTATCAAAGGCTTCCTTATTTATTCTGTGCTTTTATGATGATGAAAAATACTTTAAAATACGTAAGTATGTATGTAATGTAGGTTGTCACTTTCTTTTATTTGACTAATGGCTTGGCTAGGGCTTAGCCGAGCAATATGAAATAAAATGTTGGGGAAAAAAATGTATGAATTCAAAAAAACACTACTCATAACGTTTTTTGGAAAAAATGTTGTAAGCCATCTTATTTCTTTTGCTGTTTTCTATTTTATGAATTTTTCATTTCAAAATCGTTCGACCAGTTTTTTCAAAAAAATGTTTTTTTTGAAAAACTTTTCGAAAACATATTTTAAAATTTTTTTAAGTATGTCAATTTTAAGAAATCTATAGTTTATACTAGGAGAAAAATTTAAAAAAAAATCTATAGATCCGTTTTCAAAATATTCAAAAAACAAAATATTTTTTTAAAAAAATTATTAAAATTTAAAAAAAAATGTTTTTGAAAATTTTGATAAACAATATTATTTAAATCATAAAACAATACATATTTTGAAAATTTCATCAAAATCCGTCAATTAGTTAACGAGAAAGTCTGATTTTAAAAATCCGGTCATATGGGAGGTACCGTTATAAAACTTTTTCTGAAAAATCCATTAAAATTAAAAGATAGATTTTGCACAGAAAACATCATTCTGAAAGTTTAATCAAAATCGTAGGAGCCGTTTTCGAGAAAAATAAGTTTTTTAACAAAAGTTATATGGCAGGTACCGTTAGTTTTGGAGCTAGAATGCCAATTCCAAAAACTGTCGGGTAGAGCACTCTAAAAATACTATATACCAAGTTTGAATCAAATCGGCCCAACCGTTTAGGCTGTAGATATCGATACGGATAGACAGACAGACAGACAGACAGACAGACAGACAGACGGACGGAATTTCCGGACCCACTTTTTTTGACTTCTCTATCATCGTAATATCATGTTTGATTGTTAGAATTTTTTTTTTTTTTTTACGAATGCATAACTTGCCTTATAGTCCCTATAATCGCAAGTAAAAAAAGGAAAATCGAGGAGGAGGAGACTTTTTTTTTTGATTATTGAATTTTAGATCGAGGATTTTTTAAACTCAAATCAGGATTAGAAAAGTGAAAGGTTGAAAAAGGAGAAAAGGAAATAGGAGACAACATCATTACAGAAAGATAAATAGTTTGTGTTCCATTTTTAAATATAAATATATATACATATTTATTATTCCAATATATATATATACACATATATATATATTTATCTCTCTGTAATGATGTTGTCAGTCGTAGAGTAGATCATTTCATTCCTATTCAATAACCGACTCAAATAACATATGGCTTTTTCGCCCCGATGCCAAAATCTGACGCGTCTGTTTGGACAACAAATGGCCGAGAAAAATCTGGACATGTCAGAAACGGTGCCGTAACCAAACATTCTTTGGCTTTCCTAAAACTTTCCTCACATTTTTGGGTCCACTCAAATTTCTTACTTTTCTTTAAGAGATACCAAGAAATAGTCCCTACAAAGCTCCTTATTTCCTTACCGTTTTTTGGTGGAGGAATCCTCATCATGCTTTCCACTTTTTCCGGGTCTACATGGAGCCCGTTTATATCAACTACATAACCTAGAAATTTCAAAGAAGGCCTACAGTTTGTTACACTTTTCTTCGCGGGACATGAACACGATTAAAATCGATTATTTAGATTAATGACAAGAACAATTTAAATCATGAACGATTTAATATATATATAAAAAAAAATTAAACGCATACCGAGACCGACGCGACGCACGCAACTATAATATTTATTCCTGTTAACTAACACGATATTCTCGTTCGACCACGAACGAATAACCCGAAAAGAGAATGCAAAAAAAAGTGCAACAACAGCTTGAATAAATAGCTGTCACCGGCTAGCTCAGTCGGTAGAGCAGGGTCGTGAGGGATCGAGCCCCACGTTGTGCGCCAGTTTGTTACACTTTTATCCGCGGGACACGAACACGATTAAAATCGATTATTTAGATTAATAACAAACACAATTTTATCCGCGAACGATTTAATTTATATAAGAAAATTAATTAAACGCGTACCGAGACCGGCGCGACGCACGCAACTATAATATATATTACTATTCACTAACACGATATTCTCGTTCGACCACGAACGAATAACCCGAAAAGATAATGCAAACAAAAATGCTACAACAGCTTGATTAAAATAGCTGTCACTACGGCTGCTCAGCGGGGATGGGTGCAGTGGAGGAATTTTGAGTTTCTTTTGATAAACTTGATTGATTTATCGAATAAAAATAGCTTATAAAAAGAAGAACAGTTATATATTGTTGCACAGTTGGATGTAGATACAAATGGGTGCCAGGAATTTTATTTTTGAAACAGAATTAAAAAATTCCAAAACTAAATATGGAATACAAATAACCGATATTTGAAATAAAAAAATGGCCACGACTGGGTCGCACGTACTTGCTCATATGTGCCTTATTACATTGAAAAGCAAGGTCTTAGACAGAATTAAGTAACGTTTACGTTGAAAATAGCACAGTTTGAGCTTATGAAAAGTATCAAAACCAAAATACCTAACGGTTTTTAGTAAAAAGTGAAATACGCCATCACCCATCTTAAATAACAAAGAATTTATGAAAAATGTATTTCTAAAATTGTGGAACCTGTTTTTTATTTTTAGTTTTTTTAATATACATGTGAATATAAAACTTAAAATAATTTTTTGATTAGTTTTTAAAAATATTGATTTTAAAAAAAAAATTCAAAAATTTATTTAAAAAAAAAAATAAAAAACAACAAAACTTGTGTGAACTAATAAAAATGCTAGTCGGTTCAATGCAATTTAATAAACCAGCAAAACCTGTTCTGAGAACATACTTATCATGTGGCTGCGGTAATGCGATGTGTAGTACGTCGGTTTTCGCAAACGCTAGATCGCTTTTTCAAGGTTCAAACCCAGCTCAGGACCAAAAAGTTTTTCGTAATTATTTGAACATAGAAAGCGATAAAGCACCACTGAAGGAGTCTGACGATTGGGTTGGCCCCCGTGAAAAAGCTATAACTCCAGCCTATGAACTTGTTGGTAGTACACATAAGTTGTTGTTCTTCATTCAAAAGCTTCTACTGTGTACCAGTATAGACATATAAACACATTAATTAATTCTTATATACTTGACTCGTGTCAAATTTTTTCACCACTTCTCCCTCATTATGTGAATCCATAGGAATTGTTGGCTCATAACTTCTCCGACTAACTTCTCTTTTAGTCGGTTGTGGATTGTTTTCGCTAGAAAATCTAACATTTGTGCTAGTTGCAATCTTATTATCAAACGTTCCAAAAATTCTGAAGTTGTCGAATGTGGGTTTTATTGCGGTCGTTTTCATAAGAGTTGTGTTGATATATCCGACGATAATTACAAATCTTTAAATAATCGTAATTTATTCTGGATATGTAACTCCTGTGTGAATATAAACCTTTTGACCTTCATAAATAATCTCCATGATCTCTCCTTAAGTATGTGTGAGATAAAAAATGATATAAGTGCTCTCAAAAAACTGTTCGTCAATAACTCTCCTCCTCGGAAAACTGCGAAGAGAAATCCCAAAATCTCTAACAGTGTCTCTAAAATGTATTCCCTTAACCTGGTTAATTCAAACGATTCTTAAAAAACTGACCTACCTTCTACCTCAACTGTGGAATCAATAGAAATTAATCAACTTCAAAATGAATTAACAAATTCCACTTCATCCTCATCATTTCAAAATACTAATCTTAGTTCACTAAAAGAAACAAACGTTGACTTGCAAATCCCTCCCATCAATGACAATACCTCTGAATGGATATCAGTGAATTCTAATACAAAAATCTAATTCATTAAAGTCAAAAAAAAAAATTGTTTCTGATTCTTCATCTTCTCTGCGTGCTTTGCCTGAATACAAATGGATCCACTTGTCAAAGTTTAAAAAAGACACTAAGCCCAAAGATATTATTGATCATATTTCAAAAAAATCAAATATTCCAGCCGATCAATTCAAATGTTATGCGTTAGTAAAAAAAGATTTTGATCTGACAAAACTTATATATTATATATATAATATTTTATATTTTCATTTCGTGTCACTTATAATTATTATATATTATAATTGCCGAAACATATCCCACGGAAACCGTGTTTGTGTGCGTGCGAGTCAAGTTTCATTAGAGCTCACAACGGTGGCTCTCTTGATAAGCGTCAAGCTTACAGGAAGCCAGAATGCCTTGTTGATGATATCGAAAACGAATGGTTGTGTGGTATTTATGAGTGAATGACTGGAATAGACAAAGGAGAAAGGTGTAAGTTAAAAATAAGCTTAGAGGGCACTCTTGCGAGAGCCTTTGAATCGAAAGCAGAATTTAAAAAAAGGAAAATCGAGGAGGAGGAGACATTTTTTTTTTGATTATTGAATTTTAGATCGAGGATTTTTGAAACTCAAATCAGGATTAGGAAAGTGAAAGGTTGATAAAGGAGAAAAGGAAATAGGAGACATCATTACAGAAAGATAAATAGTTTGTGTTCCATTTTTTAATATAAATATATATACATATTTATTATTCCAATTTAATATTCCAATATATAAATGTATATAACTTATCCGTGTTCGAGTTTCCCACATAATTTTTGGGTCGTTTTAATTCGTCGGCTGAGTTCTTAAGTGTTCAATCTCCAATTTTTCCCAAAATGGTATTATTATTGATTCTTAGGTTTTTGGGGACGCTCTTTCGATTAGCGCAATCAGAACTAGTTTATCTTTAATACTTTGGGAAATATTTTTTTTCCATTTTGTTCAATAGACCAAAAACACACGTTTTTTATTCCACCGGTTAGTTCTTAAATGTTCAAAGTGCCACTTTGTTGGCTATTTGAACAAATTTACAAAGGAAATCACAAAATATATGATTTATTCATTTTTGTTCAATCTCCAAATATATATGGAGATTGAACAAAATCCAAGTGAGTTCTCTTTATTTTACTGGTTTGTTACTTTGTCCACTCTCCTTCTACTTTATCGGTTGACAGACAATTTGGCGGGAATTCATTATCATTCTCAAAACAGTCTGGCAGGTTTGTTAAAGTGCTTTAGTAATAAATATTGCGCAATGAATTCAAAGTTCGCAGAGGTAGGTGATAAAAATGTAAAATGATAGTAAAACTCTTATTCATAATATTATCTCTTAATATTTTAGCCCGTAGTGCCCCGTGGCTTAGTGGTTAGTGTGTCGGACTGCTAAGCGAAAGAACCTGGGTTCAAATCCAGCTCAAAACCACCTTTTTTTCTGGGGTACTGCCTCTTGCGAGGAACTGACAAAACCTCCAAGAGTAAAATTTGTCTCGAAAAAGTGCATCTCATGTAGCCGTTCGGACTCGGCGGTAAACTGTAGGTCCCTTCCATTCTTACAGGAATGGTTGAGAGTATAAGTCACTAGGCCTTGGCTCCTTAAGGAGCTGTCACGTCAATAAATTTATTTATTTTATTTAATATTTTAGCCCGAACATTATAAGTTCCGTTGCGAGTACATCATAAAGACTTTCGTCATTCATTCTATTTATACCACAAATCATTCAAGAGTAATTATTGTGTTTCTTAATTAATTTATTGTTATTGGTTTTTTTTTTTAAATTAATGCGCGCACAAAGGACTATTTGTTTCCCTTTTTAATATAACACACTCCGCGGGCATTAGGAAGATAGGGAGGGGAGAGCTAGGAGGTGTCGATTAACATTGGTTTTGAATGTTTGCAGATAAAAATGGTAAGGGAAAATTTCGCCGGGTAAACTATTCCAAATTCGTGTTGTTCGGCTAAAAAAAGAATCCCTATATTTCACGGTACGTTCGAAATTGGGCTCAAGGGTGAACTGATGGGCATTCCTTGCGAGAAGAGTATTGTGATGGAAACTTTTAAGGGGAGGAATGCAACTGGCTTCTTGGAGTGAACATTTTTTATAAAAGAAACGATAAAACAGAAAACCTAAGCACCTAGCAGCATTCTTAGGGATTTCAAATATATGGTCGTTCCAAGGGAGGTCGTCGTTGACACACATACCGAGTATTGAGAGCTTTTCGGTTTCTTCGATGTAAGTGCCATTCATGGACAATGGCATTGGGGGTATGTTTAGCTTTAACGACAGGAGACAGCTTTGAGTTTTCAAAGCACACCATTCCTATTACCCCATTTAACAATGCTGTATAAATAGGAGTTTAATGAGCTTGACAAACGGTACCGTTGCAATTGTTCGTCCGAAGGCGAAGGACGTGAATTATCGAACGAATATGAAAAGCTGAGGGTAGAGTCGTCAGCAAAACAATTAAGTAGATTAGAAGTAACAGACAGAAGATAATTTATAAAAATGAGGAAAAAAGTCGGAGACAGAACAGAGCCCTAGCGCACACCAGCATTTATTTTGTGGGAATCAGACTTCAATCCGTTCAATACAACTTGTATTGAACGGTTCAGAAGAAAGCTTCTAATCCAACGAACAAGAGTATTATCGATCCCAAAAGCACGCATTTTCGATAAGAGAGCTTCATGCCAAACTCTATCAAATGCCTTGGAGATATCAAGAGCAATAATCTTACTTTCACCAAAGCGATGTAACAAATTGTTCTACTGTTCGGTGAGATATGCCATCAGATCACCAGTGGAACGGTGGCTGCGGAAGCCATACTGACGGTCATGGAGAAGCGTTCGATCATCGAGATATTCCTTAAGCTGACGGTTAATCAGTGTTTCCATGACCTCAGAAAGAAGGGATGTCAGTGCTATGGGTCGGTAGGAGGAGGGGGAGGATGGGTCACCTTTCTTAGGGACAGGCTGGACAAATACTGTTTTCCATCTTTTAGGAAAGATTCCAGAAGAGTAGGAGGGATGGAAAAGCTTACGCAGTGGCTGTGCCAGCGTGGAAGAACACCTCTTCAAAAGAATTTGGGGTATAGCATCCGGGCCAGCCAGAGAACTCTTGTTACGGTACGAGTGCGGTAAAAAATCTAGTTAGTATTTAAGTATGTTAGTAATTAATATATGATTTCAGGGAATTAAACAACTGTAGTTTCAATGATTTTGAATCTGTGGATGGTTATCTTGACGAAGATTCTGATTTTGGTCTAGGAAGTGATGATATGAAAGTGAAATATTGATTCAGGGATGGAACTCCCAGTTTTATTCGAACTAGTGAAGGAAACGAAACAACAATAGTTCCTACCGCCTCGAACAGTATCGACAATTATGTCAATGAATCACACGATCCACTTCTTAGACCAAGAGCAGTTAAGGATTCTGACTTGCCTGCAAAAAAAAATCGCGTAATCCTACACATTGGAAAAAAACGTTATTTAAACCCTCGGAGAACAGGGAGAAGATTATTTCAATGCAGCTGGTAGAAAATTCCCTAAAAAAGTACTTAAACAAACTATTTGTTGCAATGAATGTACGTTTAATTGCTGTGTCAACTTTTCCGAATCTGTTCGCGAGAGTATTCATGAAGAATTTTGGAAGCTAACAGATGATCTCAAGAGATGCTATTACAGTAAGTTTGTTAAGAAAACCAAAACAGCTAGAAAACGGACATCTTCTACAACTTCGCGTAGACAATATACATATAAATATTATTTTGAAAATTTTGGTCAGCGTTTTCGAGTGTGCAAAATTTTTTTCTTTGCCACATTAAATATTTTGCAAAACAGAATCTATTATTTTTTTCAAAAGTAATGATAATAATAATGGCTCTCCAAGGCCCACGCGAAAGGGCAAAACCAATTCACGAATAATTGATCCAGAGAAACTTAAAAAAAGTTAGACAGCATATTGAAAGCTTCCCGTGTATTGATTCCCATTATGTTCGACGAGATACCCAAAAGCTGTATCTTGAATCGAATTTGAATGTGTGCAAAATGTACCAATTATATAAAAGTGAAATATCAAGTGATCCGGTTAAAATTTATACTTAGAGGTTGGTTAATAAACTTAATTTTAAGAAAATATTTACAATATTCATTTATTTTGGGTTAAATTATTTCAGAAAAATCTTTAACACAGAGTATAATTTGAGTTTTTACAAACCAAAAAAGGATTTGTGCGATATTTGCACCAGATTTAACAATAAAAAAGACCAAACAGATAATGATAAAAAGAAGTACATGGATCACAAGCATTTGAATGAAAAGGCTAAGCTTCGACGACAAGCTGATCGTGAACTAAGAGATCCGAACGTGGCAGTTATATCATACGATTTGCAAAGTGTTTTTACACTGCTATATTCAAATTTGTCGAACTTTTATTATAAAAGGAAGCTAAACATGTACAATTTGACTGGATTGTGTAATCTCAACAAAAAAACTTATTGTTCGGATATAATGAATCTCAAAGCGGAAGAAGTGGCAATGACATTGCTAGTGCACTTATCAAAATTCTGAAAGCTGTAATGGTTGACAATCCAGATATAACTGGTTTTATTATCTGGTCGGCGTCCTGTATGCCGCAAAATAGGAATCGCATAACATCTTAAGCAATTTTAAAATTCTTGGAAGAAAATCATCAGTTAAAAAGTATTGAACAACGCTTCTCCGTACCTGGGCATTCAAGAATTCAAGAATTAGACCCTGTTCATAGTGTGTTGATAGACATTTGAAACATATTTTATATAACAGCCCCCTGTCACTTATTCGAGAGCTCAAAGCTATGAATTACGCAAATGTGTCCTTGAAAATTATGCAGTGCACTGCAAAAGATTTTTTAAGTTACAGCGCAGCTACTAACGGACTAAATTTCATACCATATTCCAAGGCAAGGGAAATTATTTATGACGACATACTACTGCTACGGTAAATTTTACCGCAACAAAAACTACCCTTCCGTCATTCTTTTCCCTTTTCTTTTTTTCGTTGCGACTGCAAAATATCAACCACAGGTGTACCTAGCCAATATTTTGCAAAAGCAACAAATGCAAGTGTTCGAGTTCCAGCACGAATTTTTGAAACGAGAAGAGAGCCGGCGGATGAGTCTTTAAAGTAAAGAGTCAGGGGACTCCAACCCGCATCAAATCATTTTCCAATTTCCAAAATAATTTAAAGTAACGTAATCTTAATATAAGTTTAAAATGACGTAAATTAATTAATGTACAAAATGGGTTTTTAACGTGTGTAAGGTTAGGTTTTATAAAAGTTGAAAATGATTTAAAAGTAACACTAATCTTTGTATCTCAGATTTCGTTAATTAATTCACGTTTCGAATCCCGCGTGTTAGTAGTAGAGTAGTAGGAAAAAGCCTAGTGGAGACTTCTCGATTTTATATCTTTTTCAAATTTTCTCGAAAATAGATAGTTGGGAAGGGTTCTGAACTCGTCCATTATGTTTCGGCAAGTTTTGGAAACACATCCAACAACTTGTGGAAACCGTTTTTGTGTGTGTGAGAGTAAAGTTTCGTTGGATCTGACAACGGTGGTTCTCTTGGTTAGCGTCAAGCTTCCAGGAAGCCAGAATGCCGTGTTGAGGATATCGAAAACGAATGGTTGTGTTGTATGTATGAGTGAATGACTGGAATGGACGAAGGAGGAAGGGAGTAGTTAAAAATGAGCTTGGAGGACATTCTTGCGAGAGCCTTAAAAGATACAACTAATTTGGAAAGGAAAATCGAGGAATTTTGAAGAAAAATAAAATCGAGGAGGAGACATTTGTTTTTATTTTTAAGTTTTTGCATGGAGGATTTTTTTTGAAACCCAAATCAGGATTCGGGACGTGCGAGGCTTAAAAGGAGAAAGAATATAGGAGATACAAAAGATAAGTAGTTTGTGTTCTATTCTGAATATACAAATATATACATATTCGGCATATATTTGTATTCGGCATTTAGTTTTAAAAATTCCTGGCGCCCACTTTATCTGCACTCTACTATGCAGCAATATATGTACACATATATTTTTCTTTTGATAAACTATTTTGATTCCATAAATCAATCAAGTTTATCAAAAGAAATCCAAAATTATTCCACTGAACCCATCATCCCAGCTGAGCAGGCGTGGTGACAGCTATGTTTATCAAGTTGTAGTCGCACTTTTTTGCATTCTTTTTTTTTGTGTATTCGTTTGTGGTCGTGTTAACAATTAGTAATATAGTTGCGTGCGTCATCGTCGTCTTCGCCATCGTCGTTATAATCAGTGCACGTACGCGTTGATTAAAAACTTTAATTTTTTTTTTTTGGGGTTACTAAATTGTTCGCGGCAAAAAGTGTAAGAAATTGGAGCCCAACGTGTGAGGCCCAAAGTGGAAGAGTTCTTTTATTGCATTGTGTGGTGTTTTTTTTCTTATCAATCTTTGGATTGGAATACTAATTGTTTTTTTTTTTTGTTTTGGCAATACATACAGATAACTTTTCTGGTGGAAAAATAAATCTTGTGAAGGAAAAAGGCAGGACAAGGCAAGGGGATCCAACAAAGGAGGCAGATGTGCAGCAAAGAGTTTTTTTTGGTGATATTTTTTTTTGTTTTGTTATTGTTGTAAACTTGTGGTTAATTCTGTAGTGTCCATTGTTTTTATAAATTGTTTTTATTATATTTTATTCATTTTTGTGTGCTATATATTTGAAGAGGACATGTTGTTTTTAATACCTTTTTTTCTCGCATGGGACATTTTTTTTCGCGATATATATTTCGTGTTTTACAAAGTTAATTGAGTTAAAAGTGGTTTGAGTTCTTTTGAGTGTTTTCTAAGATTGAGTCGTTCTTTTTTTTTTTGAGTTTATTTTTAATTTTGTTGGAGTGATTAATTGCGTGAGTCTTAGGGCTTAAAAAAAATATTATTATTTTTTTATTTTTTATTTTAAATAAAGTAGGTAACTTAATTTTTTTTCTTGTTTTTTTTGGATAGGGTCTCGGAGATTTCTTTTGTAGGATTGCCACACTCTTAATTTAGTTATTTTTTGTCATTATTTTTTGTTCTTCTTTTAATAATTTTTCTTAAATATGAATATAGGGCGTTTAGCACAGGACGAACTGGCCTATTAGATGAAGGTCAGGGGTTTGAAAGTAGGTTCGGTAGATAAGATGAGAAAAGCGTTAAGGTCATCGAGGTTGCTGCTTAAGAGAAATTCGATGGAGGTTAGCAGGGTGTACCCTTTTACTTTTGATCAGGATATAGAGGCTATCGAAGCAAAAATTGAGGAAATCAAGGGCCTTCTTAAGGTACCTCCGAAGAATCCACAGTCTTCGGAGTACATTAAGATTGTAACAAAAATTTAATGGTGTATAGGTAGATTAGCTAGGACCCCTTGTGAGTCAGAAGACGAAGAAGATGCGATTAGCTCTCTTCGCAACCAGGTGCTGTGTTTGCTAGGAGATCTCACTGGTGATAGTGAGAATAGTGATAGGGAAGAAGACGTGGGAAAAGAAAGGACTCCAATTAAAATGCAAACCAAACTTCAGGTACAAGTTGGTCAGACCCCAAGTAGTGTACGGTCTGCGTTGGGACTGGTTGGAGGGTCATTGTCTGAACCAAGGCGTGATGGCAGTAGTCCTTCAGTCAGTGGTCCCATCAGGACTTAGGGTCGATAGGGGTGATACTTTTGTTGAACAGATGGTCGTTCAACAGAAATGCACCGAACGTGTAGGGAAGTGTGGGGTGAAATTTACTGGTGACTCTAGTGGAGCATTAGTGATTTCATTCCTGGAAAGAGTGGAAGAAATTCGTCTGGCTAACGATGTCCCAGAATCCCACCTTTTCAAATCCGCTTCAGAGTGTTTCGGGTGTGGGGCAGTAGGAGTCTATCGTAGGGATTGTAGGCGGTGTTCGGGAAATGGGGAACGGGCTCTTGTTACAGCTGGGCGAGAGACCCGCCGTCGTTAGTTGGGTCGTCTGCTGGCGACCAGCTGGATGATCGAGTTCAACTTTATTTCACCTTGGCGGCAAATGGTAGGGATAGTAGACCATATTTAGGAGTACAGACTTATAGAATAAAGTGTTTAGGATTGCTTGATTCGGGAGCTTCACGCACCCGAGATGGGTGGATATTTTTAAAGGAGTTAGGACTTAAATTAGGGAAAAGTAGTGTTGGGTCAGTACCGTTAGCAGATGGGGCCGGAGTAGGAGTAGCTGGATCTGTTTCTTTACCCATTGAGGTTGAGAACAAATCCCTATTAATAGAGTGTCTGGTTATACCTAGTCTCCCACACCTTTTGATCTTAGGTGCGGACTTTTGGGCACTATCGGGCATAGTCCCGGATTTGAGATCAGGTATGTGGAGCTTTTCAAACCAGCAGATGGTGTCGTCAATAACAGACATGGTAGCTATTAGGGAAAAATCGGATTTAACGAAAGGGAGAGCAAAAAGTTAGAATTAGTTTAAGATCAGCTTTTTGAATCAATGGCCGAAGGATAAGGGTGCACCAACTTAGTTGAGCACAAGATAAGTACGTCCGCAGAACCGATAAAGCAGCGATACTACCCGGTCTCACCTGCGATTCAAAAACACATCGATCAGGAACTCCAAGAGATGTTAGAAGCTGGAGTGATCGAGAAGTCCAAAAGTCCTTGGGCATCCCCGATTCTTCTTGTTTAGAAAAAGGATGGTAGTTTTCTGTTCTGCGTTGACTATAGGAAACTCAATGAAGTTACTGATAGGGATGCTTATCCACTACCGTTTATTTCAGCGATTTTGGACAAGCTTCGAAACGCGAAGTACTTGTCCTCATTAGATATTAAATCTGCTTATTGACAGATTCCAATGGAGGAAGAATTGCGTAAGTACACAGCCTTTACTGTGCCAGGCCGGGGTCTCTTTCAATTTCGTAGGATGCCATTTGGCTTACACAACTCCCCGGCAACTTGGCAAAGGTTTATTGACGACGTTCTAGGTCCCGACTTAGAACCGTTCGTTTTTGTGTACTAGGATGACATTATCATTGTCACCGATTCATTTGAGAAACATCTAGAAATTCTCAAAGAAGTTTTTAAAAGGCTAGGAGAGGCGAGTTTAAAAGTAGGCAGGGAAAAGTGTAACTTTTGTAGGCCTTCTTTGAAATTTCTAGGTTATGTAGTTGATAGAAACGGGCTCCATGTAGACCTGGAAAAAGTGGAAAGCATGATGAGGATTCCTCCACCGAAAAACATGAAGGAAATTAGGAGTTTTGTAGGAACTATTTCTTGGTATCGAAGATTCGTGCCAAACTTTGCAATTTTAGTGAGGCCTCTTACCGATCTCTTAAAAAAAGGTAAGAAATTTGGCACAGATTCTGACATGTCCAGATTTTTCTCGACCGTTTGTTGTCCAAATAGACGCGTCAGATTTTGGTATCAGGGCCGTACTTTAGCAGGAGTTTGAAGATGGCGAAAAACCCATATGTTATGAGTCGGCCATTGAATAGGAATGAAAGGAACTACTCTACGACCGAAAAGGAATGCGTGGCCGTACTATGGGCGATCGAAAAGTTGCGACCATATGTTGAAGGCCTTCGATTTACTGTCGTGACTGATCATCACTCTTTGGTATGGGTAAGTACCAAAGAGTACGGCTCCAACAATTTGATTTCAAAATCATCCATAGAAAGGGCAAAGAACATGTCGTTCCTGATAGGTTATCGCGAGAAGTTCCAGATTTAGCTAGAATCTCAGAAGCGGATTCAGACCCCTGGGTGATAAAGATGAAATCTTTAGTAGAAAAAAGCCCATTAGAATACCCATTCTGGAGAGTAGAGGACGGGCGGCTCTATAAACATGTTAGGGTGAACCATGTAGTAGTTCATGAAGAGAAAGAGGGATGGAAGTTAGTGATAAGTAAAAACGAAAGGTCGAGAGTTTTGAACGAGTGCCATGATGCTCCATTAGCAGGAAACATGGGAGTTAAAAAAACGTTTGGTAGGGTAGCAGAAAAATATTACTGGCCCAAAATAAGAGGGGATATTCCAAAATACGTTAGGAATTGAAATTGATTTGCCAACAAGTGAAATCGGTTAACGAGAAACCAGCTGGTCTTATGACCGAGAGGGTAGAAAATTCCCAACCGTGGGAAATGATCTGTGTGGACCTGGTAGGTCTACTAATGAAGTCGTCGCGCGGCCTTATGTTTATATTAACGATCGTCGATTATTTCAGTAAATTTCCACAATTATTAGCGTTACGGTCCGCCACGGCCAAAGCGGTTTGTCGGGAATTGGAAGAAAACGTTTTTCTTCTCTTCGGTGTTCCAAAGAAGATCGTCTGTGACAACGGTCCCCAGTTCCGTAGCAAAGAACTGAAGACGCTTAGTGAAGCGTACGGGTCAAAACTTAGGTATACGGCGCATTACCACCCGCAAGCAAATCCTGCGGAGCGCATTAATCAAATAACTAAGACTACGCTCCGAGCGTACGTCTCCGAAAACCAGCGGAGTTGGCATTCGCAATTGGCAAAAGTGGCCTGTGCGATCCGAACTTCGCAACATGAGGTGCTAGGTTTTTGCCATATTTTGCACACTTTGGTAGTAACATGGTTACTAGTGGCCATAATGTAGGGCTTAGGGATAGAGATAGTGATATGGAAGAACAAAGAGGGGACAACGTTAGGCAGTTTCAGAAACTGAGACAAGAGATAGCTAGGAAGTTGGAGGCGGCGGGAAAGAAGACCGCAAAAACTTACAATTTGAGGAGAAGAGACACACAGTTTCAACTTGGTGATCTCGTTTGGCGTAAGAAATATTCTTTGTCCGATGCGGCAAACTATTTTGCAGCTAAATTAGCGACCAAGTTTTTTGGTCCATAAAGGGTCAGTAAGAGGGTGACACCTTGAACATACGGCCTGATAAATGATAAGGGGAAGGATCGGGGAACGTGGCACGTTAAGGATTTAAATCCATATAATGACACTTAGTCAAAAGTCCCTTATTTTTTTACTGACGTTGTAATTATTTTTACTGTTTTCTTTTAGTATTTGGTCAAATTTTATATTTTCATTTCGTGTCACTAATTATTTTTTTTCTCTTTTTTTAATAAGATGATAACCTGTGTTGTGTTGTTCACCCTGTTCTTTTACCCTCCAATCCTGACTGAGCCTTAAGAAATGGTTTATTTTTCCTGAAAAGTAAACACATTTCTTGGGAGGTAAGGGTGGGATTTGTTACGGTAATTTTTACCTACCCTTCAGTCGTTCTTTTCCCTTTTCTTTTTTTCGTTACGACTGCAAAATATTGGCGAAGTAGAGAGCAACCATGGTCTCATCAACCACTGGTGTACCTAGCCAATATTTTGCAAAAGCAACAAACGCAGGTGTTCGAGTTCCAGCACGAGGTTTTGAAACGAGACGAGAGCCGGCGAATGAGCCTTTAAAGTAAAGAGTCAGGGGACTCCAACCCGCATTAAATCATTTTCCAATTTCCAATATAATTTAAAGTAACGTAATCTTAAAATTAGTTTAAAATGACGTAAATTAATTAACGTACAAAATGGGTTTTTAATGTGTGTAAGGTTAGGTTTTATAAAAGTTGAAAATGATTTAAAAGTAACGCTCCTCTTTGTATCTCAGATTTCGTTAATTAATTCACGTTTCGAATCCCGCGTGTTATTAGTAGAGTAGTAGGAAAAAGCCTTGTGGAGACTTCTTCTCGATTTAATACCTTTTTCAAATTTTCTTGAAAATAGATAGTTGGGAAGGGTTCTGAACTCGTCCATTATGTTTCGGCAAGTTTTGGAAACACATCCAACAACTTGTGGAAACCGTTTTTGTGTGTGTGAGAATAAAGTTTCGTTAGATCTGACAACGGTGGCTCTCTTGGTTAGCGTCAAGCTTCCAGGAAGCCAGAATGCCGTGTTGAGGATATCGAAAACGAATGGTTGTGTTGTATGTATGAGTGAATGACTGGAATGGACGAAGGAGGAAGGGAGTAGTTAAAAATGAGCTTGGAGGACATTCTTGCGAGAGCCTTAAAAGCGACAACTAATTTGGAAAGGAAAATTGAGGAATTTTGAAGAAAAATAAAATCGAGGAGGAGACATTTGTTTTTATTTTTAAGTTTTTGCATGGAGGATTTTTTTTTAAACCCAAATCAGGATTCGGGACGTGAGAGGCTTAAAAGGAGAAAAGAATATAGGAGATACAAAAGATAAGTAGTTTGTGTTCTATTCTGAATATAAAAATATATACATATTTTCTTTGATTCCAAGATATATATATTTATAGTTATATTTATATTCGAGTTTCCCATATCATTTTCGGGATGCGTTTTAGTCGTATTAAAAACCCATTTTTTTTACTTTCCTTTTTTATCTGATTCTAAATACATTTCTTTTTGTAATTTTCTTAAATACAAACCACCATATAAATATGTTCACACCATTTTCTTGAAAACATATTTAGGTTTTAATCCAGGGGTCTTCGATCCCACGGTTTCCGAAAATAAAATAACTAATCAAATTAAACTTTCTTTCTTTTATTTCAATTATCTTTATATTCGGCATTTAGTTTTGGAATTTTCTAATTCGGTTAAAAAAAAAATTCCTCGCGCCCATTTTATCTGCACTCTACTGTGCAGCAATATATGTACACATATATTTTTCTTTTGATAAACTATTTTGATTCGATAAACCAATCAAGTTTATCAAAAGAAATCCAAAACTCTTCCACTGAACCCATCATCCCAGCTGAGCAGGCGTGGTGACAGCTATGTTTATCAAGTTGTAGTTGCACTTTTTGCATTCTTTTTTTTTGTGTATTCGTTCGTGGTCGTGTTTACAAATAGTAATATAGTTGCGTGCGTCATCGTCGTCGTTATAATCAGTGCGCATACGCGTTGATTAAAATCTTAAATTTTTTTTTGGGGTTACTAAATTGTTCGCGGCAAAAAGTGTAACACTACATGTAAAATTTCGCGAGAGCTACGGAGGAGAAAGTACAAAATTTAGTGTTTCAGTCTTACCGCCACAAAAAACAAAGAACCGTTCGAATAAATCAGGGAAAATAATACCGCAATCTACCAAACGTACAAAACACATCGAGTGTTAAACTTACTTTCTAAAGAGAAAAAGAATGATATAGAATCATTGCCGCCTTGAATGTTATTATGTGACGTTGAATTCTTCAAAACAATATTAAACCAAAAAACTTAAAGAGTTACTTTATTGATTGTTTTTTTTGAAAATTCAAATTATTAATCACAATAATTTTGTTTTTGTATTAGCTTTTAAAGTTTATTTTTGTTAATTGAATTTTTTGTTATTTACTTTTTAAAACAGATCTACCTGAAGCTAAAAAAGACTAAATTAAATGGACATATAAAATAAAATAATTGAGTTTCCATTTTCATGGTGTATGTAAGTCCACACAAATCAAGTTGCTTCAGGAACTTTGAAATGAGTTCTTTTTTGTTCAATATCCGAAAAAAATGTTCAATCTCCAGTATTTTTCTCAAACGTTTAGCATTTGTATGGGGGCTTGTTCAATCTCCTTTCTTGGATCATATTATCAATTTTTTTTTAAATAATTGTAAAGCATTAAAACCTTCTTTCTTAATTTTTTATGAAAATCACACAGTTTTTATTTCATTTTTGTTTGAAGACGATTGCATATTTAGAAAAAAACTTACAAGCAAATAACAGACAAAAAGTCGTCTCCTGAACAATTTAAACTTTGGTCGATTGAACACTTAAGAACTCAGCCGACGAATTGTGTTATAGACCCATTTTTCTTTTAATTTAATTATTTTTATTTGTACCTAATTTCAATTGCAATTCCCTTTTAAAATCACATCAGAATCAAACGGCTATTTTAAATTGTACAACATTTTTTTTTTACAAAACTTATTTGGGTTTTAGTCCAGGGGTCTTCTATCCTACGGTTTTCGAAAATAAATGAACTAATCAAACTAAACACTCTTTTTTCATTTCAAATATCGGTTATTTATATTCAATATTTAGTTTTGGAATTTTCTAATTCGGTTTCAAAAAATAAATTCCTCGGGCCCAATTTTATCTGTACCCTACTGTGCAGCAAAAAATATGTTCTTCTTTTGATAAGTTATTTTGATTCGATAAATCAATCAAGTTTGTCAAAAGAAACCCAAAATTTTTCCACTGCACCCATCCCAGCTGAGTAGCCTTGGTGACAGTTATTTTAATCCTATTGTTGCACAATTTTTTTTTCATTCTCTTTTCGGGTTATTCGTTCGTGGTCAAACGAGAATATTGTGTTAGTAAATAGTAATATATATTATAGTTGCGTGCATTGCGTCGGTCTCGGTACGCGTTTAATTCTTTTTTTAAAGAATTAAATTGTTCGCGGTTTAAATTGTGCTTGTTATTAATTTAAATAATCGATTTTAATCGTGTTCGAGTCCCGCGGAGAAAAGGTAACATGCTTCCTCTGATAAATAGTCACTGCCTTATATTCTCCCGTTCACCCATATTGCAAAGGTTGCATAATGACGGTAGGTCTTCGCGATGTGGTATATAATTCAATTTAAGGAGCTCTCCTCATAGCTAGAACATAATAGAAATCTGTTCGATTGTATAATTGTCGCGAAAATATTTTGTTTGGTTAAGTTTGCAGTCTAGTCTACTATAAATCGTTCGGTGCAGTGACTCTGCTGCTTGCTCCATGTACGAAACCCTTGCGGCTTCGTCCACACGGGCGATTAAATTAGATAGAGTTGTCTTCCATGTAACCAGATCGCTGTAATTCAACTCAAAGTCCACCTGCTCGACTAATTCTATCCAATACTTGAACCATTCGGTTTGGGTTTAAATGGCTTGAGGAGCTACTTTCTTTGGAAGACGATCATCTGGCATATTTAAAACTTTATACCTCTATAGCGTATTGTAGACTGCAGGCAACATTCCGTTTAAGCCTTCACAACTCCCCAAATATTTATTATTTTACCTTTTCACGCATTGTAGACTGTGGTCTACACTTCGTTCTTCCAAACAAAAATAATCAAAGTAGCCTAGCTGTCATTATATTTTTTATATGACGCGTTGCCGTTAGTAAAGTGAAAGTGTTCAAATATTCCTCGTGTGATAAGAAATAAAAAATAATAAAAAATAGAATTTACGTTTCTTGGTGCTTCTTTTTTTGATAATCTATAAAGTAAGTGTTCTAACTTTACTATATTACTAAAATATTCTGGACATTTTATGGGGATTTTGGTATTTTGTGCTGTTTAGTGTTTGTATCTTGTAGGCTACATTATACGGAAAGGGGAAATATTTTGTATGAACACTACGAATATTTACACTAGTTATTATTTTATTGTAGAATGGCTCACCGACACGATAACCACGATGTCAATGAGTTCCAAGATGATTCTGGAAGTGAGGATGGTCTCGACTTTGATGACGATAGTTTGGCAGATCCTGATTTTGACCCGGACTTAGGAGAGTTTCTTGATGAGTCTTTTGGGGATGAATTTGATATGGACGCATTATTGGATAACTTGGATGATGACATCCGCAATTCCAGTCCTGAGGTAGAACCGACCCCATTTGGTTCAGGCACTCAAGATCCCTCAGGTCCCCCTGCAAAACGACGAAAGCCTGAAAAGCTAACATCGAAGTTTCAACGGTTGTATGGAAGGACAATAAACTTCTAACGTTGGCATCCACATTTACCGGCCAAAATCCCATTTCTGAAGTCCGGGGATATGACAAAAAGAACTCCAGATATATCAACATCCCGCGACCTGCTGTTGTTGGTGAGTACAACCGTCATATGGGTGGTGTCGACCTTATCGACAGCATCATGGGTATATACAAAATACGACTGAGGAGCAAACGATGGCAAATTCGTCTATTATATCATTATTTGGACCTAACAATGGCGAACTCATGGCTGCTCTACAAGAGAGTGTGTAGGTTCAAAAACCTTCCTGATAAAGCCGTCATGGCATCCGCGGATTTTCGCCTGGAAGTCGCTGAAACTCTTTGCAAGATGGGCTCAAAAACTGGCTTGACAACACGCCGATCTATAGAAGGTGATCTCTTGGCAAAGAAACATAAGGAACCTGCCCAACATGTGCCACCACAAGCAGTCCGCCAAGATCAAGTCGGTAACTGGCCCCAATGGGCCGAAAAAAAAATCTGATGCAAGTTTCCAAAGTGTGCCGGCTTTACCCATACGGTCTGCGAGAAGTGCGGCGTACCTTTATGCTATACAAAAAACAAAAATTGCTTTAGAAACTTTCATATACAATAATTTCCTTGTACCTACCTAAAAATTTCTTTTGACTCAAAATCTCGTTTTTTGTTGACGTTGTATTTCAATGTTGCCTATAAGCAACCCTCCCTCTTTTGTAACATT
Source organism: Platycheirus rosarum (assembly GCA_963971375.1). Taxonomy (NCBI): domain Eukaryota; kingdom Metazoa; phylum Arthropoda; class Insecta; order Diptera; family Syrphidae; genus Platycheirus; species Platycheirus rosarum. The sequence continues at coordinate 111,699,517 of OZ020507.1, read as the reverse complement.
ATGTAGAATTAATAAATAACTTTAAAATTTTAAAAAATACGTGTTCTTTTTTATTCATAAACCTATCCGATTCCACAAAAAATATGTTATTTGAAGGTTTTGAGTTATAGAGGGAGGATCATGTAGTTTGGAGTATTTGGAGGGAGACCGTTTAATATAACACCTGAGAAGTTTTTGCACTTTTTCATATTTCTTTCCTCCCCACACATGCGCTGCATAAAACAGGACCTATTCCGAAACTGCTTCAAAAACTCGAAATTTGCTGCTGTGTGCAATTTCATTATTGTTGAACCATTGTTTCCATCCTACGTTTATAGCGGTTTTTGCTTTCGAAAGCTTTTCGGTGAGGTGCCTTTCCATATTGAGATTCTTAGTAAAGTAGACTCCGAGGTATTTGTACTCTTGAACAACTTCTAATGTTTCATTATTGAGATGCCAGTGCTGATTTGCCCCAGACCTGCCTCCACCCTTTTTAAAACCCTTCACTTTGGATATATTCAAATTTACCACCAAATTCCATCTCGTACAATAATCAGAGAGCCTATTTATCATCTACCGCAGAGACTATAGTGTGAATGCGAACAACATAATGCCGTCTGAAAAAAGGAATGCTTTCATGGTAGCGCCTGCATATTCAATACCTCCAGGCAGTGCTTCAATTATATCTTTGATGAAGAGTGCGAATAAATTATAAGCAGAATTACTACAGAAGTCAATCTTCTAAGAAAATAGATTCTTATTCAACTCGCATCGATATATCTGCCGATAGTCGTAAGCACTGGAAAAACCTACGGGATTTTTGGATAGGGAAACAAAAGACGCGTTTACAAAACGACATTGACATTGAAGAACTAAATATTAAGTTCTCTTCCCTACCATCCATTGCTACTAGCACAGACCAAGAACCTACAGAAGAGTTTGCTGATTTTCTTTTTTCCACCGTTTAGTTTTGCTGGTATAAATAGCGTTGATGTACTTGAAAGTATCCTGTCGATCAAATCAAACGCAACGGGTTTTGATGATATAAACCGAAAATTATAAAAATAATACCGCAAAAATTATACCAGTTCCAAAAAATTCTTTAGGTACCGAGTTTCGTCCAATATCAATTTTGCCTTTTTTATTCAAAAGCTTTTAAAAAATCATGCAAACACAACTCTACGACTTTATTGCACGCCACAACCTCTTAGCATGCATTCAATCAGGTTTTCGTCCTAGGCATAGCTGCACCACAGCCCTTATTAAGGTCATCGAAGACATAAGGGGACAACTTGATAACAACAGGGTTACCTTCCTTGTCCTTCTAGATTTCTAAAAACCCTTCGACATGGTTAATCATTCGCAACTTTTGTACAAACTAAGGAGTAAATATAACGTCTCCCCAGAAGCCCTTAAACTTATTTCGTCGTTTCTTCAAGGTAGAAAACAATCGGTGTATGTAAATAACAAATACTCTAAGTTCCTTTCAATTAAGAACGGTGTCCTTCAAGGATCAATTCTTTCACCCTTATTATTCTCCCTATAAATAAACGAAATAGCATCTTTTTTGACGAATGTCTCTAAACATTTGAATGCAGATTACATACAAATATACAGAAGTTTTCCCATAGGACTTATTGAAGACTCTTTCTGTACTGTTAACGAAGAACTTGACAAAATCTTTACCTGGACGAAAAGTAACGCTTTGATGCTAAGCCCATCAAAATGCAAATGTCTAGTTCTATCTAAAAAAATCCTTGATATATCCTACTTTCCATCTGTAGTCATCAATGGAACTCCCTTAGAATTCACAAATAAATCAAAAAACTTGGGCATAATCTTTAACAGGAAATTAACTTGGAACGATCACATTAATTCAGTAGTAGGGAAAACTTACGCATCATTTAGATCTTTATGGGCAATCCAGGGTTTTACACCACCTAACACTAGAATGGTCCTTCCGAAAATCCTTGTAATCCTTAATCTTACATACGGCTGTGTTTTGAAATTGTTTATGTTATTACATTTGTTATCACCAGCTTATAAGATCTCCATCTTACAGCGTTAGTATTTACTTGAAATAAATAAACTAAATTAAACGAAACTATACATAAACTTGGGCTGAGGGCACAACCCTGCATAACTCCTGAGTTCGTTTAAAACCAGTCGGATACGCTTTTGCAATTCCGTACTGCTGCTTTGAGGTCCATGTATAAATTTAGAAATACTGTTCCGAATTTGAGAGACATTCCTTTTTGGAATAACTTGAAAAATAATGCCGCTTGGTCGACGGGTAAAAAGCAGACTTGAAATCCACAAAAAAGTAAACAGTTTTTTATATCTCGAAGAAGCACAAAAATGTGATATACAGTTGAGTATCCCGTTCTGAAACCAGCTTGAAACTCACTAAGAAGGTTATTCGAATCTATCCATTTATTCAACTTCTTAAGGAGTATCGAAGTAGAAATCTTCTAAGATGAGCTCAGAAACGAGATTCCTCTGTAGTTTGATGGACCTCGGTGCTTCCCTTTTTGTGGATTGGAAATATCAGGGCTTCTTTTAACTGGTCAGGAATGGTTCCCTGTTCTAAAATTCGGTTAAATATTTCTTTTAGATTCACCATAAGTTGTTGTGTTCTATAGAATTCCGCTGTTATTCCATCAGAAACTGCAGCTTTTCCACACTTTTGATCTCTTATCGAAACCCACACTTATTCCCACGTTATTGGTATGTCCAGAATATTATTTTGGAAACCAGGTTGAGCGTAATGAATCGTGAACGCATTTTTATAAATGATCTGTCTGTTACTTCTAATCCACTTAACTGTTTTGCTGACGACTCTACCCTCAGCTTTTCATATTCGTTCGATAATTCACGTCCTTCGCCTTCGGACGTACAATTGCAACGGTACCGTATGTCAAGTTCATTAAACTCCAATTTATACAGCATTGTCAAATGGGGTAATGGGAATCGTGTGAAGTTCAATGCTTCGAAAACTCAGTGCTGTCTTCTGTCGTTTAAGCTAAACCCCCAATGTTATTGTCCATGAATGGCACTTACATCGAAGAAACCGAAAAGCTCTTAGTACTCGGTATGTGTGTTAACGACGACCTCCTTTGGAACGCTCATATATTTGAGATCGCTAAGAATGCTGCTAAGTGCTTAGGTTTTCTGTATCGGTGTAAGAAGTACTTTTCCTCATCTGATCTGGCTACAATATATAAATATATATTATATTATATAAATATATATATATATATATATATAAATATATAAATATTTATATAATAAATAAACTCGAGTAAAACTCCCACCTCTGGGCAGGTGCTTCGCAAACATCGCTTCACCTGATTGATAGAATACAAAATCGAGCGTTAATATTGATAGGAAATAGAACTGACGCTGAAACAATTGCCCCTCTCGAACACCGATGCAATGTTTCATCTCTTTCCTTATTTTATCGTTTCTTTTATAAAAAATGTTCACTCGAAGTAGCCAGTTTCATTCCTCCTCTTAAAACTTTCTCCCGTAATACTCGTCTCGCAAGGAATGCTAATTAGTTCACCCTTGAGCCCAATTTTGGACGTACAGTGAAATATAGGGATTCTTTTGGTTCAACCAAAACAACTAAATGAACCAAATGCAACATCAGAACATTTGGGTCAATCAAAACAACCAAATGCAACATCAGCAATAAAGGGTCAACAACTTACTCAACCAATATATGCAGTGTCAACAATCAATGACTATAAAAGTAAAGGCTTTGCATATCAACAGGGCCCAATAATACGTCTATAACCACTTTAGTCGCAGCGACGCTTGGACAGTGGACTAATTTGGTTTTGTAAATTAATATTTTGTTATTTTTTTCAATTAATAAAGCGTAGGAGGCCAGTGGCCCAAGTGAAATAAGAAAATAGTTTCTTTTTATTTCCTTAGCCGCCACTTAAAACATTAGTGGCGCAGTCGGTTGTCCTCTGTGATAAAAAATAAGAGGATAGTGAAACGATACGGAAAAATAAAAATCTCAGTGTTTTGTTTTAGAAAGAAACTTCAATAAAAAAACAAAAACTACGGATTATCAAAGTGAAAACTGTGAAGTGACTTTTAAGAATCTAATAATCACATCAAAAAACAAAAACGAAAATGGCACAGCCAACAATAGAACAATGTTTGATAACACTGACTGAAATTCTAAACAATCAGAATACAGTACAAAACATAAGAGTTGCGATAGAAAAACGGTTAAAATACATAGAAACTTTTACGGGAAAACAAGGTACATTACCCTCTTTTATCGCGACGGTAGACCAAATCTTAGAAGAATTTGGAGCGGTAAACCATAACGAAGTGTTTGCTGTAGTATACAACGAAAAAATTGGAGGAATTGCAAAAAACTTTTTTGAGATTGAGGCACCAGCATCGTGGGAGCAATGCAAGCAAAAAACTTAAAATACATTTCCGGCCGACATAAGACGAAGCAACAATTTTGAAAAACATCAATAGTATAAAGGTATATAGTATAAGCCAGTTACTAGATAAAGTCCAAAATATTATTAATTATACAAAAGAATCTGTAACGTTCAATCAAAATGGTTTAGAGATAGCTAATTGTATAAATAGTGCATTAATTCTTAAAATAAAAGATGTAACAGCAGGAGCATTAGCTGCAGAAATTCACAATGAATATAATTTATCAAAAATTAGACAAATTTTGTTTAAATATATAGGTCAGGATGAATACAATTTACGATTAGAAAAAACATATACCTTTGAACCTAGAAATCAATGTCAAAATAACAGACACAATTACACTAATAAAAATTTTAACAAAAACAACAATTACACTAATCAAAATTTTAACAAAAAACAACAATTACACTAACCAAAATCCTTTTAGAAACAATAATTACACTAATCAAACCCCTTTTAATAGAAACAATAACTATACGAATCAAAATCAAGTTAATAGAAACAATAACACTTATCAAAATCAACCTAATGGGAATTGCCCGACAGGACAAATAAGAAATAATAATGCATCAGGCCAAACCAGAAATAATTGGTATAATAACAATCCCCAAAACTCAGGTCAACATAGATCAAGACAGGCAAGAGTAGAACCCATGGAAGTACATAGTTTAAGTAACAGAGAAGAAACTAACCAAATAGAGAATCACGAGTTTTTTATCAACTAGCCTCGGACAAAAGAAAAATATGCATACAGTTAACTTTTCAAAATATATATTATATTGCTTTAATTGATACAGGATCTACCATTAGCCTTTTAAACGCAACTAGAGTTCCCTCAAATGTTTACGAATACATAAACGATACACCAATTCAAATAAATACTATTCATGGTACTGTGAACAAAACGGCACAAGTAAAAACAAAATGTCCAACGCAATTTGATCAACCTTGCAATGCAAGAATGAAATGGACAAAAGTAGCGTTAGATAAACCTTATGATTTCCTTATAGGAATGGATTGGATAAGGAACAATACAAAAACTATTGATTTAAAAAGTGAAAAAATAATTTTAATGAATGACAGGCATCTTCCATTCTTAACCATATTACTTGATAGTTAATGTGTTGGAAATAAGTGAAGTTTGCAACATTCAAACAAATCACCTTAAGGAAGTAGAAAAAGAATTGTTAGAGAAACTTTTAAAAAGATATAAAAAATATAAAGTACAATAGTTCATGAAATAAAAACCACTACAAACCAACAAATTAATTCCAAATTATATAGGTACCCCCCAAAACACGAAGCCGATGTGCGTAAGCAAATGGAAGAAATGGAAAAACAAGGAATTATTAGAAAGAGTAACAGTCGTTATAGTTGACCAATAATAGTTATTCCGAAAAAACTTGACAGCTCAGGAGTACAAAGATACAGGATTGTAGTAGACTACAGAAAATTAAACCAAGTGACCATAGATGATAAATACCCAATTCCTAATATCGATAGCATATTAGATAAATTAGGGAAATCACAGTACTTCAGCACTTTAGGTCTGGCGAAATGTTATCATCAAATCTTAGTAGCAGAACAGGACATCGAAAACTGCTTTTGTGACTCCATCAGGATGCCATTCGGTTTAAAGAATGCACCTGCAACGTTTCAAAGACTGATTAATGATGTATTACGTGATTATATAAATAGAATATGCATAGTCTATTTGGATGATATACTAATATTCTCCACAACCTTAGAAGAACATAAGCTTTCACTAGAAAAAATATTTAGAAAATTACAAGATCATAACCTTAAAATACAAGCAGATAAATGTAGCTTCATTAAACGAGATACTGAATTTCTTGCTCATATCTTGACTAAGGAAGGAATTAAACCAAATCCAAACAAAGTTAAAGAAATTGATAATTTAACGATACCAAAAACAGACAAACAACTTAAAGGCTTCTTAGGGATGACAGGTTATTATAGGAAATTCGTCAGGGATTATGCTAAGATTGCTTATCCTATGATAAGATATTTAAAGTAAGGCGAAACAATTAATATTAAAGACCCTCAATATATTTCAGCATTCGAAAACCTGAAAGATTTAATAACTTCACACTCAATTTTAAAATATCCTGAATATGACAAACCCTTTGTAGTTATAACAGACGCCAGCAATTATGCCATTGGCGCTGTCCTATCCCAAAACGGGCACCCGATATGCTTTGTATCCAGAACCCTTAATAAACACGAACAAAAGTACAGTGTAACAGATAAAGAGTTCCTGGCAATTGTCTACTCAGTCAACTATTTTCGACCATATTTATATGGAAATCATTTTAAAATTGTAACTGATCATATTCCAATAAAATATTTAAATAGTAAATATAAAGGAATTCTCCCAACGAAATCAAAGATGGCTCTTAAAACTTCAAGAGTACAATTTTGAAATCGAATATTTACAAGGGAAAGAGAATAAAGTTGCAGATTTCTTGAGCAGATTAGAAAACACACCGAAAATTAACGAGGAGAATGATTCGGAATCTAATATGAAGCTTACAGAAACAATTCACTCAGTCGAGGAACAACATTTAGATCATGTAGGAATAAAAGAAGAAATTGTTAACAAATATAAAACGCAACTAATCCTAACTTAAAGTATAATAACAAACGAAATAGAAATATTGCATGAACGTAGAATTATATATCTTAATCCTCTTGAAAGAGTTGACAAAATAAAAGATGTTCTAATTAGAGTAACTAAGAAAGAAACAACAGGTATATATTCTGAAGTACAAGATCATGACTATAATAAAGTTCAGCAAGTTATAATTCAATTATTCTCCATGAACGACAAAATAAAATTCATTAAATGTACTAAAAGAGCAGCCGAAATCAAAACCGAGGAGGAGATTCATAAACAGATTTCTCTTTACCACAATAAGGAATCTATGCATAGTGGCATACACATACTACACACTGAAAGATAACATTTTTTTCCCAAACTTCAGGAGCAAATACAGTTAGTAATTAACAATTGGCAAAATTGTCAAGAAATAAAATACGATAGGAATCCCATTAAACCAAAGTATAATTTAACGGAAACCCCAAAACATAAAAATGAAATAATACATTTAGATATATTTCATATTGAGAAAAAAAGCATTTCTAAGTAAAAAAGCAATTATTATTGAACATTTCTCAAAATTCGGTAAACCAAAAAAAATAATATCAGATAACGAATTCAAATCAGAACATATTTTAGATTTTCTTAATAGAAGTGAGGTCGAAATACAATTCACGAAACCCAATAGCCACACAGGGAATGCGGATATTGAAAGATTGCATTCAACTATTTTAGAAAAAAAAACAGGCATTGAAGAAAAAGATTTATCAATAGAAATGAAATTGCAATTAGTTTTAGATAATTATAACAACAGATATCATTCCACGATAAAAACCACACCTAAAATAACTAAAGAAGAAATCGATGAATTAGTACTTTTTGAAAGAATACAACAAATGAAAGTTAAGAAAATTAACAAACTTAATGAAAAACGCGAAACATATCCAGAAGAAAGAGAAGTAGGACCAACCAAAAATTACAAAAATGTTCGACATAAAGAACAACCTAGATATAAAATTAAAAATCTCAATAACGTACACATTAGCAATATTAAAAGACCTTATAAATTGTCAGGTAATAATGTTCCTAATACTATTAGATACAAAAACAACACACGGAATACTTCAAACAACACTAATTAACGAACAAACAGGTTATTTAAAAATAAAAATTAAAGAATTAGAAATTACTAATCAAACAAACACAATTTTACATATAATAAATCCAGAAGAAATTCTTAACACAATCACACTCATACAAAATGTTAGTTTGTACTTACTTACTTACAGATTGAAAACAAAGATATGATATTTAAAGAAATAGAAACAATTATAGCAAAAATTAAGTCAATTACACCTAAAGAACAGAGAAGATTTTGAAGAGGTTTAATAAACATAGTAGGAAACGTAGAAAGATGGCTCTTTGGAACCATGGATAATGAAGATAGGGAACAAATTTGGAATTATTTAAATATATCAGAAAACAGTCATAACGCAATTGAAGCAGTAAATGAACAAATTAAAATAAATAAACATTTCAATAAATCGATAGAAACATTAAAAACCATAATTTTTAATGATAGAGAAAAAATACTTAATACTTATAACAGAATACAAGATTCTATTTCAAAAATTTTAAAACAACAATTATTTTTAGATCAAGTAACCAAATTAAGGTTTATAGAAAACAAAATAAATCAAATTCAAGATAACGTTGTATCAGGAAAATATAATATAATACACCCCAGTATATTAACATTGGAAGAACTAAATGAATATGAAATTGAGTTGCATAAGCTTAAATTAATTAAAATGGGTATACTAGAATACAAAAACAAATTTCTCATAATTGCCATTAAAATTCCAAGAAATTATGTACCAGTAGAACAAAAGTTAATTTAACCTTTACCAAATGATAAACATTTTGAAATTGATTACGAAAACGAATATATTATAGAAATAAATAAAAAAACATTTTTATACCAAAATGATGTAACTGTGCAGCAATTAAAACCAAGCAAACATTGTATACTAACTAAAGATTGTAAATTGAGACATAACAATAAAACTCAAATTCAAATAATTGATGATGAAACTGTAATTGTAAAAAAATGCATACAAAGAAGAATTAAAACATAATTGTGATGACAGGAAAATTGTATTGAACAACAATTATCTTATTAATTTTTTTAATTGTCAAATTTATTTGCTAAAAGAATTTTTTTATAATAACCAAACAATTATTCAAGAAAAATATTTTTACCCCGAAAATAATTTTAATACTTCTTTTCAAAAAACAATCACTTTTGATGATATTATTTTAAAAAAATTTGAAAACATAAAAGAAATTAAGGAATTAAAATTTCATAAGAATATATCATATGTAATAAACTTTAGTATGATTGTAATAATTAGCTGCTCAACAATGGGCATAACCTTTTTTTGTAGTAAACTATATAATAAGGCATACAATGTTAGAATTCAGGAGAATTCTTATTTAAACCGAGGAGGAGTTACGTATAATGAAGCCCCCATAACAACAACACAAATAGATAAACAACAACTTACAAATGAACCAACTGCAACATCAGCATATATGGTTCAACCAAAACAACCAAATGAACCAAATGCAACATCAGAACATTTGGGTCAATCAAAACCACTAAATGCAACATCAGCAATAAAGGGTCAACAACTTACTCAACCAATATATGCAGTGTCAACAATCAATGACTTTGCATATCAACAGGGCCCAATAATACGTCTATAACCACTTAAGTCGCAGCGACGCTTGGACGGCGGACTAATTTGGTTTTGTAAATTAATATTTTGTTATTTTTTTCAATTAATAAAGCGTAAGAGGCCAGTGGCCCAAGTGAAATAAGAAAATAGTTTTTTTGTATTTCCTTAGCCGCCACTTAAAACATTAGTTGCGCGTTAATTATAAAAAAAAAAATTTGTAGGAAGTGTATTTGTAGTCTGTTTGAATCAAAACTACGGCTGATGACATATTTCGAACCATTGAGTTTGCGCGCCAGGTTCTAAACATTGGAAGAATTGTTACACATTGCGAGTTGTTGTGCTTGGGCTTCATAATAATCCTTTTTCTTTTTAGGTTTTTTTTTAAGTAGTATTAAAGTTTATTTTCTTATAAGTTTAACATAATTACAAAGTGAAAAGTTGAGCATACATATATATAAATAACAAAAATAAGAAAAAAATGCGATATTCTTTATTTTAAATTAAAATATATAAAAAATAGTGTTGAATGCCACTCCAAAATTATTTAACAATTTAAAATTAAAATTATAGGGAGCGGTGACCCTTTAATAAAAAATAACACAAAGAAACAGTTTTGAACCTAGAAACGAGAAGAAAGCACAGTGGATAGTCTTGATACATAAATAATAAATCAATTATAAATTACACGAGAGTGTCAAAAATTAAGGATTCCAAAATCTTAAAGTTAAAGCTAAAAAGCCAAAATTTTAAATATTTTAAATACAATCAGGCTACTGAAATTTCTTTGATGGACAGTGGGAGTTTGTTAAACAAGCGAAAAGACAAAACAGAATAAAAATTACGGAGTGTTGTTGTTCGAAAATTGGGTACAGAATAAATTCTAGAGGAATTTACGCGAAGATTGTGTGTAGAAATCAATCTAAAATTTCGATTGCCAGATTTCATAAAGAACATTTAAAGAACTTTAAAACCAAATGAGTGACGCACAGGAAGAATTTCTAGGTCACAAAACAAGGGGAAACTAGGATATCTGCTTGGCTTACGGCATATTTACCTTATGATATATTTCTGCAAAACTAACAGGAGTTGAATTTTATTTAAAGAATTACCTCCCCAGCAGACGATTCCATATTGGAGACTTGAGTTGAAAATGCCATAGTAGGTTGTTTTCAAAAGATCAGACAGGCAGACGTTACATAAGTAATAGATATGTCTTAGTGTGCTTCGAAAGTATTTTCTCAGATTGTCAGTATGGTTTGAGAAATTTATTTTGGAGTCAATGGTGATCCCCAGTATTTAAATTCATGCACTATTTCTATCAAAAAACAATTTGCTTTGCAATTTAAATACGTACTACTATCTCTGCTGCTGTTATGCAATTGGCACTCAGTTGCATGAAAAAAAAATTTACATCAAAACTATGTAAATGTAACAAAAAATAAAAACATTGCCTCAACAAGTTAAGATCCCAGTAAATATCAGCAACCAAATTTAAGGGACTGTTAGAACCATAAGAAAAACCTACATCATCTGGAAAGGCAGTAGCTAAACCTCTAAAATTAAGTTGAAAAAGTGAATTGATATAGATAAGGAACAAAATTGGGCCTAAAACTGAACGTTGGGGAACTCCCAAGCTTAAAAAACTCAATATCACTCCTAAACTCATCCAATATCACTCTCTGTGACCGATTTTCAAGATAAGACTTAAACCATTCAAGCATAAATCTACAGAAGCCTGCCTTTTCATGTTTTCTTAGCAAAATTTTGTGGTTCACCATATCAAACGCCTTGGTTATGTCAATAAATAAGCCAGTCGTAAACTTTTTAGCGTCAAGATTTGACTTAATTTTAGCACAGAATTACAATAAAGCATCTTCAGTAGATTTTCCTTTTTGAAAACCAAACTGAAAGGCATTGAAGAACTTAGTCCTTTTTAGAAAACCGAAAATTCAGTTTTTTATCAGTTTTTCAAAGATTTTACTGAAAACCGTTACAGATATCAACAGCAGAACCTTTTTGTAACAAGTTGACAACGTCAGCACACTTGAGAGCATCAGAAAAGATTCCAGAAAAGATGCAACTATTAAAAATATGAGCCAGGACATCAACAATGAAATACGAAATATTTTTTATATACGTGTTAGAGATCCCATCAGCACAACAAGAGTTTGATTTTTTTTTAAATTACCTATGGCATAAAGAACCTCGAGAGAAGTTATGGGATCGAATACAAAAGTGTTACCTTGAAATGGTTCAACATCACCATGCGGGCAAGCAGAAAGACAGGTAGAGCAGATTATTTTTTATTATTAAATTATTAAATTGATTTCGATTGTGGGAATCATTGCAAATTGGGTTCTCTTTCTTCAGCTTAGAAGTCAGTTTTATATATTTTCCTTTTAGATATATATTTCCTGGATACTTACATGCTCTTATTCTGAGTTTGTTTTTATTGGGTTCTCTTTCTTCAGCTCAGTAGACAGTTTGCTATATTTTCCTTTTAGATATAAATTTCCTGGATACTTACATGCTCTAATTCTGAGTTTGTTTTTATATTAAACTTTATTTAACAAATTATTCAAGATCCAGGGCTTAAATTTTCTTGACGTACGGCAGACGTACAGCTAAGAATGTGTTTTTTTAAACATCCAAAAATAGCATATATGAATCTGAGGGAAAATTACTAAAAAAACATCTTCCCAAAATTCATGCAGTAGTTTATTACTAAGTATCCGGAAATTAATTTTAAGAAAATTATTAAGGTTAACTGGGGAGATGCCTTTGCACGTTTTAAATGACATATCAAATAAAAGTCCTGTCATGGAATGATCAGTTGTCATTAAATCAAAATCGAGAAAGGTGTTGTTCTCGAAATTATTGAATGAAGCATCCACAAATCACCCATAAATATGATCCAAACTACTACCCGATGCCCTTTTAGTCGGCTCATTAATAAAACAAGTTAGACCATGTGATAATAAAATATCCAAATATTCTGAAACAGTTTCATTTTTTATCTAGAATGTTGATGTTAAATTCATCCAAAATAACTAGATTCCTAGATTTCTCCCATTCCAATGGACTCGAAAATTCTTTTATGAACATAACTGTATTAAAATGTTGTAACCTATAAACAAATAACAAAACAAACAATTCGTGATTAATTTCCACTGAAACTTTTAAGATATATATAAAAGTTGTCCTTTAAACTTCTGACATTCTGGTGAACAATAAGAAATTTGTTAAGGCAAGAAGAATCATTTACAAAAATATTTTTAAAGCAAGAATTATTTAGGTGAGGAGTAGAAAAATCTTCGATTAAATCATTAATATTATTTATTTAAAAGTAAAAGCAAACAAACAAAGCACTAAATAAGTGCAAGATCATTAAATTGATAACATTTGTCCACCCTCAATTTTTATCAAAAAATTTGATTATCCTTATAGCAAACAAATTTTACACCTTTCTCCCTTATCGCGTCTTTCGCCTTTATAAACAGAGTGTAGTGCACATGCACTACCTAACTCAATGCTCAACGCTATTTCATCATCAGGTCATTGGCACGATACAATTATTCTATTTCAATAGCCAACGAACTAAGTATGATACTCAGTTTTCATTCACGGCCACTTCATTCCATGATATGGTCAATTCCACTTGAGGTTTAAGATTTCTATAGTCTAATCTCTAATGCATGCACCTAGGTTCACTGTCTTCTGAGATGTACATTGTTTATACCCGCTGAGCAGGTGTATTCGTCCGTCGTCAAAGGGAGCATGGGACAAAGGTATAGTGACCAGACGTCCCGCATTGTGCGGGACTGTCCCGCATTCGACATGGTCGTCCCGCATCAGCAATTGTCCCGCAAAGTGTCTCGCATTTCAGAATTTGCATTAATGAAATCGTAAATTAGATATATCTATTTCATAAAAAAAGTAACACAACATTACACTCATAAATCATCTCTGTTATTTGAGGTGAGTCAAATAATGCCCTTGTAAACTAGTTTAGGAAAATCTAAGTGTCATTTTGCATTGACGTTTCTCATTTCAAGTCCAAATCAAATGTCACTCTGCTATAAAGGTGTTTGTTTTTGTTCTATCAAGCAAACAAACAATTTATTTAATGTGATAAAGTAAGTATTTATTCTTAAAGAAATAGAAAGGGACTAAATTAGTTGATATCTTGGTAAATGATAATTAAGAATGGCCTTAACATCCGGCACCAGCATGAAACCAAAACGAGAATGCAAGTTCACTGGAGAAATGCAAAAAGAATACCCTTTCATCCAGAAAACAAACAAAGAAAGTTTCGTTATTTGCAATATTTGCAATAGTGAGTTCTCCATAACTTCTGGTGGTAAATATGATATCAATAGACACCTCCAGTCCCAGAAACTTAAATTGAAGATCCAATCCTCGATATCAGCTGCAAAAATAGAATTTTTTTTCGCAAAACCGATTTGTTTGGTGAGGATGAAAAGAAATTGGCAATGGCTGAAGCAGTAATGTCCTTTTATACCATTTGTCATAACCAAAGCTTCCGATCAATGGACTGTATGTCAAAGTTAATTCAAAAACTATTTGATTCTAAATTTGTTTGCGCCCGGACCAAATGCGAATCCATTGTAACGAACTAGTTGTTCCCATTCGCTACTCAAGAACAAGAAAAAGAATTAAAAAATGTGAGTTTTGTTTCAATTTTTTCCGATGCTTCTAACAATAAAGACATAAAGTTTTTTCCTACATTGGTGCAATACTTCGATTTTAAAGAAGGTGTTAAGCTGCGTCTTTTAGAAATGGTTTCGTTGCCTGGAGAAACGTCGGAGATGATAAGCGAGTCCATTTTTCAAATTCTTGAAAATTCAGATTTATTTCATAAGGTTGTAGGATTCTGTGCGGATAATGCCAACACAAATTTTGGTGGCTTATCTAGAAATGGAACAAACAATATCTTTAGTCGACTAAATAAGGAACTGAAAAAATCCGTTATTGGAGTGGGTTGCACAGCCCATATTATACATAATGCAATCCAAACTGCAGCTGATCTGCTTCCTGTAGATATAGAAAATATTATTGTAAAAATATACTCACATTTTTATATATACACTGTAAGAGTTGAAAAATTAAAAGAATTCTGCTGTGATGTCCAGGTTGAGTACAATAGATTACTAGAATTTTGTAAAACAAGATGGTTAGCCTTGTTGCCTGCCATTGAACGTATTTTGAAACTATATGAGCCCTTAGAGTCGTATTTCCTATCTCTTGAAAAATGTCCTTGTTTATTGCAAAAATTCTTTGAAAATCCGAATTCAGAGTTATGGTTAATGATTCTTCATAACCAATCTTCCTTGTTTCATCAATCAAAAGCCCTGAAAAAATCGAAGAGTGGAATTAAAATAACATTCCAATTGATTTAAGGTGGGTTGAAATCTTTAAATACTTTGCTTCAAATGAAATCCCCTACAAAAGCCTTCTGCAAATTGTTGAATATATATTGTGCCTTCCAGGATCAAATGCATCGACAAGACGTATATTTTCAATGATAAATCTTTATGGACGCAAGAAAAGACTCAGATGCAAGTGCAAACTGTGAAGTCAATTGTAATATTAAAAATATTTTTCCACAACTCGACATTCCACAACGACATTTTGAAAAGAAAAATATAATTTTTAATCAACCTGTGCAGAAAATTATAGACTGAAGCATCATATATATGTATGTCCATATATGTTATTTATATTCTTATTTAGTTTTGTTTTAGAAATTCATAGAATGCAATATTTTTTGTTATCCTATAGATAAGTCATAATTTATTGAATTCTGCTTATAATAAATGTTCCTATTTAATTTTAATGTAAACAACAAGAAATAAACTTAAAGTTACATTTCATGTTCTCTCATTTTTTATCATAAAAAAAATGTCCCGCATTGGCTTAAAAAATATCTGGTCACTATAGCATATAGGCTCTGTAAATTTAATGATTCAGCATTTATTCCTTATTGTTTGCTTAGAATGTAAATGTATAGAGTATAAGTATTTGATAAAGTTCTCAGTGTGTTAGATATTTTTTTTTTATAAATAAGCTAAGTTTTTGGATAATAAATGAAGTCTGGATTGAAGGATCATTATCGGCATACACTGGCCAATTTCTTTCATATTTCAGTTAAGATCGGCATTTTAGCCATTTCTATTATCAGACTTAGGGAAGCCGTTACAATATCCCTCACAGCTTAATAGACAAGGCAGGGAAAACATTACAAGAGCCAGTGTGTATCTCGTGAGGGAATGATTAATGTTAATCCCGGTGCTAGTTTTCTTATTGCTGCAGTTGTTATTGCTGCTGGAGCTGGTTTGGTTGTTGTCATTTTCAATCACGCTTGCATTTAGATTTTTTTTATTATTTTCCTGGCCCGCATTATATCATTCTTCATAGATCGATCATTGAATGTTATGCAGATAATGGACTTTGTAAATGAAATAAATTGATCCTTTGTTTAGTTTGAACTTTTTTATGTAGCATTTCTCAATTTTACTATCAGGAACATCAATGCATAAGGCCTTTTTAAAAAAACTAGCCTAGCTTGGCTTAGAGTATTTTTGTCATCCACATTTGTGAAATTGGCATTGGAGAGAAAGTGTTGTTTCTGCCAATTAAATTTACTCTCAAGTGTATTTATTTCCGATTTTAGGTCAGCATTTTCTTTTTGAAGATCACTCATTTGTTGTAAAAAAAGACAATTTGTTTTTTTCCAAACAAGTAAGCTTTAAATAAACTATTTTAAGAGTACATTCGACCTCTCGGTCTAAGGTAATCACAGAAGTCCCAGCTGGTGATACATTTAGCGTATAAGCACCTCCAGCTCCAATTTTATTGTTGTTAGAAGTAGCCGGTAAGAATCATCCAATGTGCTATTACCGCAAGAATGATGAAAGTACAAATTACAGTCACTGCATTTAATCTTAGTTGAACAATTACGATCAATTTTAAGAGAACAGAATGAACAACTCATTTTTATTAATAGGTAATAGACAAGATAATGAAAAAACTTTGTGCAATTTACTTTGATAAGTACAACCCACGACAAACCAGAGTAAAACTTTTCCGACAGAGTGTTTTATATTTCCGATTATTTTCAACATACAGGTTTTTTTGAAAAGCTCGTATTGGACCATCTAAATGCATTAAGAAAGGTCTCTCGCCTGCATGCATTCTTTATTAAACCATGGTTCTGTAAATGCCGTTTTTCTTTGTCGAAAGTTGTTCGGGTTTTGGTGTGCTCCTTTAATATATTTTTCGTTTCCGTGCACACTTTTATCGTTTTCTTCAGTCAGCAGAAGTGCATCCAATGGGGTTCTGTATTTTGGTGCAGTTGAATTAATCCAGTGCAGCTCAGGTAGACGTTGTAGGTCTAGTCTTGTTTTATTTTCTTCTTGTCCGTTGGTAAATGAGACAATAACAGGCATATGATCTGAGAATGGCTTCTTCTCAACTTCAAATTTCTTAACAAAGGAACTCAAATCACCAGCTTGTAGACTTTAATCGATGAACAAACTTTCTTGTTTTCCGACAACTGTAAATCCTCCCAGATTATCTCCTTCGCTTGTACCATTCATAATACGAAGACCAAATGAGTTGCATAGATCAAGCAATTTAATTCCTCTTGCATTCTTGGGTATATCTTTCGATTGTCTATCTGGCCCGGCCCAATTCTTTCATTCTCAGCACCTCTTTCACTACCTAGCTTCGCATTTAAGTCACCAACAATCATAACATTTCCTACTTCGCCATAAGTCAGACATTCCTTAATTTTTTTCAAATCTCGCCGGGTAAACTATTCCAAATTCGTGTTGTTCGGCTACAAAAATAATCTCTATATTTCACGGTAAGTCCGAAATTGGACTCAAGGGTGAACTGATGATCATTCCTTGCGAGACGAGTATTACGGGAGAAACTTTTGAAGGGAATGCAACTGGCTACTTCGAGTGAAATTTTTTTTATTTTTTATTGACAATATTTACAGTCTTACAGTATTATACAATACCTCTCATCACAAATCTTTAAATCCAAGCACGTCACTACTCCATTCCGCATAAATTCGCAAAACATGTCATCCAGATCTTTTGTATACCCGAAAATACACCCTCCACTTGCTCTTCACGAATATATATAATCTTGTTGCTGGTAATATTCGAAGTTAGAAGTTATTGAAATTGTTTTCATAATTAGCTAGGTTACAATCCATTAAATATGTTTCATAGAAGAAAATAATTTCAAACTTATTGACAAAACTAAAAAAGTCGTTAAAAATACACTTATTACTAGGTCCTATGTTTTAAGACGACATTTTAATTTTTTACTATTTTTATTAATTTTTCTCTAATAAATTCTTTAAAATTTTGGTATGCAGTTTACCCAAATTAAATTTTTTTTTTTTTTAAACTAAAACTAAAAAACAGGACTTTATCAAAACCGGTCCTACAATTTTAGAAATACATTTTTCATAAATTCGTTGTTATTCAAGACGTGTGATTTCGTCTTCATTTTTACTAAAAACCGTTAAATATTGTTGTTTTGATACTTTTTATAAGTTCAAACTGTGTTATTTTCAATATTGCTTTGCAATGTAATTATGTACATATGAGCTAGTACGTTCGACCCAGTCGTGCCCATTTTTATACTGTTCGGTATTTATGTACGTGGTCTTACTCTTTAAACATTTCGGGTAGAGTCAAAGGCGCCCGCAGGAAATATCCTGGGGGGCCAGATTATTTTTGTATTAAACTTTTCCCAAAAGCTAAATTTGAGAATAGGCGTAAAAGTGTGCGTAAAACACGCTAGTATCCCCTCACCATATCTGAATGCTTAGCCTTGTTTTGTTTTCGGTTATAACAATTATTAGACACGAAATCAAACAAAAATAGATACGGCTGAGTCGCATGTACTTGCCCTTATGTGTATAATAACATTGGAAGGCAAGATCTTAGAGAGAAACAAAAAACAGTTCCTAGAGTTATGAAAAAAACATTTCGATTTCGAACAAAAAATTAAATTTCAAAACAACAAAATCATGAATTGATTATAAATAGAAAATTGTCGCCGTTATCCAGAAGTATTTACTTAACCGTTATACGGCAGTGGTAGCTACAGTTTTATTTAGCACTAAATGTACAATTTCAAAAACATTGTTAGTAGAACTACACAATACAAATTCGAATGTAATCAATTTAGCCGTTTAGGCTGCAGATAGACTAAGAGCCATTTTTTGTAACAATATAAAACAACGTTGTCAAACTTGTAAAACTTTAAAAAAAGATAACAAAACAACAGCCGTTTGTGATTTTTGCTATGTAGCTACATGTACAAAGGACTACGTAAGGATGTGCGAGAAATGTTAAATTCATGAAAGAGTATGTGATGATGAAAAAGAAGATGAAGGTGATGACAATTTTTTACACTCGGCCTCGACTGGACCTCCAGAAAAACGTCAAAGAACACACAGTCCAATTTAATAAAAAAATCTTAATAATTTAACAATATTGTCCAAACATTATTGTAAATATATATATATTTTTTAATAAACTTATTTACAAAACTTGTACTTTTTTTCAAGTAAAAATCGTATTTATCATTTATCATAAATTGAAATTTAATTTGTAGGCCTAAAAATATCGGTACCTGCCGTTTATAAAAAGTTTATTTTTCTCGAAAACGGCTCCAACGATTTTGATGAACATTTTTGAGAATTTTTTTTGGTATTGGCATTCTCGTTAACGGCTACTTGGATTTCCGTCAAATTTTATATTTGAGAAGATCAAGGTAGAAAAATTAATTTTGCATATCAACAATTTCGTATCGCCGCAAGAGTGAATAGACGTGTTTGAAGTTACCGTCCGGCAAATAAGCTTTATTTATACGAATAATTGTATCACTATCCATAAAGTTGAAGTGAGAAAAGAAAAACGATCTCATTGCGTTTAAACTGAAAAGTTTCAATCAAAATGTGCCTAGTAATGAACATAACAAACAAAATAAAAATAAAATAAAATTGATTTTTTTTCTTCAGTTTCACGCTCCTTTTTCTCCAACCGAAAGAGTTTGTTTTCTTCTTTTTTTATCTGTTTCTCCTCTCTTTAAAACAATGGCGTTCTGAGAAAGAAAACGCTAAAATTGTTACCTTTGCAACCTCAAATAGACTTGAGAACAAAAAGACAGCTACTCTCGCAAAAAAAAACATCCTCTCCCGCAATAGTACAACATATCCAAACCAAATCAATTTCAACTTCAAAATCAACCGCTTACATGGAACTACAATCCACGACTCCAACCACCTATGCCAACATCTCCACCGTTAACGTCACTAATGCCATACCACCCACTACCAAAGAGGGCGAATTCATATCCAATGCATCTGAACCTTCCGATCGGAAATGGACACCCTGATAAAACAACAATCAGAATATAACGTCAACAAGCTGTCGAAAGTGATCAATGACAAATTGCGAGAATGGAAACCCATCACTTGGACGTTGTCAATGAACTGAAGGAAGACATAGCCGATCTACAACAACGATGTGACAGATCTGAACGTAAGGAGGTTGCATCAGATACTGTTCTTCTCGGCATACCTCAACTACCGAATGAAGACATCAAATCTATGTTAAAAAGTATCTGCTACACGGTAGATTGTGTATCTCCCAGGTTAAAGGCAGCTTTCCGACTCCGACGCAAAAATTTGAACGACACCAACTACTCTCCCACCATAATAAAATTCAATTCTCCACACGACCGGAATTTGGTTTTAAAACATGTAGCAGTCTTTCACAAAACACAAAAAAGATCTTGGCACCTTGAAGACACGGGAATTAGTGGGCAAGGGAAAGATTCACACAAGGTCTACCGGCATGCCAGCTTAACTTCCAAAAATCGATTTTTTCACCAACAAGTAATGCGCCTGAAACATTGTGGTGCTCTTACTAAAGCTTATACACGCTCTGGTTCAATTTATGTCAAAGACAGCGAGAATGGGGAGACAATACACATTAATAACGATACAACATTGAAAGCCATACACGCTGCTGCTGCTGCGATGGTCGATTAAGAAGAAGCAGAAGTAAGACGAACGAAAATTCACCAACGCTTAACATGAGAAACATCATAATGTATGAAATATTATTTTTATTATTACTAAAACTATTCTTATTACTATTATTATTCTCTTTTCCTTTCAATATTTTCTCTTTTATTTACTTTTTTCACCAACTTATTTTTTTCATTATATTTATAATCTTTTGTACAAGTTTTTGCTTTGATTTCCTTCATATGGTGTGTATGTCATTTCGATCTTGCCTATTAATCACTCGTTTTTTTTTTATTGAGTTCCAAAGGATACACCAGTGATGTTATATTGCGAACTATGATAAAAGTTTTATGCAATCAACACGCAGGTTTTAAAATAGCATACATCAATGCTCATAGTTTATTGATAAAGATTGATGAATTTAGATGCATCTTTGAAAATTCCAAAATAGACGCGATCTGTGTATCCGAAACATGCATCTCTGCATCTGTTAAAGATGCAACATACTCTCTTAGTGGATATAATATTTTTCGTTTAGGCAGGTGTAGCCGAGGAGGGGTTGTTGCTAGGTATATATATTAGGGAAAGTCTTATATGTAAAAATACTACTCGTCACCGGGATCTTCTTGTTTTTGGAGGTTAAAGGCAGTGAAGGTAATCTCTTGGTAACTATCTACAGGCCTAATAGTTATATTGATTTTAAGGAAGTTTAAAGGGCTTTTGAAGAAACTACGGTTAGTTCTTCAAAAATAATTATAAGCGGTGACTTCAACTGTAACCTTTTAATTGATAAGAGATTAAGTGAAAACATGAATTCTTACGATTTACATTCATCCGATACACGATTAGATTATTATTATGTAAGTCAAATCGATCGGGAACTTTTATATGACCAACTCGAAGCTTCAGTTTTCTCAATTCAAGATTTTATTTTCCTGACCTTAGATTTTCAAGCAAGTACCCAAGAAAATTCTCGAGTACAATTAAGAGATTTTAAAAACATTAATAGAAGATCTCTTGAGAACAATATAAGTTTAATTTTATGGAACGACATCTTCCTAATGCCTTCACCAGATGACCAAGTCAAATTTTTAAATACAAATCTTAATCTCTTATTTAATCAACACGTTCCAAAAAAATCACAAACTAGGACTCAGCAAAATAAACAATGGTTTAAAAATAGGATAAGTTATTTAATTAACAAACTTGACCTAGCTTATCGTCGGTGGAAACGTTTCACTGTGAATGCACTTCATGAAACGTACAAATCATTACGTAATAAAGTTGTTAAATAGGTAAGACAGGCAAAGCTTCAGTGTTTTTCTAGCCATTAAGATGTTAAATCTGATGCTAGAAAATTATGGAACAACCTTCGCAAACTAGGAATCGGTAAACAAAGACCAAATATTCAAGCCAATATGAATACAAATTAACTAAACCGTAAATTTGCATCTTTATTAGTTATTCCTCCAAGAGAAAACGTATCTTTCATACCCGCTCCTTCAACGGAAACTTCATTCAGTTTTTTTATGTGTGAACGCAACAAATGTAGTTGAAAGCTGCATCAATATTAAATCTAATGCCATTGGAACTGATGATTTAAATCCTATATTTATCAAAGCTATTCTCCCTATTCTTTCTCCTTATTTTACGCATGTAATAAGCTCAGTACTTACCACTGGGATCTTCCCACACCAATGGAAACAAATTAAAATAATTCCGATCCCCAAAAACTCGCCTTGTAATAAATTTAGAACTACTTCAATAGCGCCTTATGCAATAACAACTAAGCAACTTTGCCACCCGCAACAAATTATTAGTCGATGTTCAATGAGGTTTTCGCAAACACTATAGCTGTAGTTTAGTTAGTTTTAGTGATTTATTTATTATACTTTCAATCTTTTGTTTACAATTTTCACAATATAAGCATTGATTTTAAGTGCCGTCAGCCGCAAAATGAGATTTAAAAAAGAATTTTAGATTTAGGTAATTATTACGTATTTATATTTTTTATCGCATAAACAAAGGAAAAAAAAAGAAAAACTTAAAAAGCTTCATTAATTATTTGTGCATGATATTTAAGAGCAGATTTTAGGTATGAGTAGAGTATAGGGCATTCCAATCTTCTCCATCAAGTATTCGATAGGATTCTTCCATTGACAGGGTGATTTTTCCCAAGTGTGTTGAACGTATTTTTTTTAGTATGGGGCATATACCAATAAAGTGTCGAATATGTTACCTTGCCCTTAAGGTGCAGTTCACGTTGTCGACGTTTATGTATGGCAGGTAATTCAAATGCAAGAGTTCGCCTGTAGCTTTAAAGAGCGTTGAGATCATATTCAAGCTATTTATGTCGTTGAATTACTTCACCTCTCTGAGTTCGTGGTTTTGCGTTTTATAACTTCTTCTTGTTTCGCTATGTTCGCATTGCATCTTAAATGTTCTCAGGGAGTTTTCTTCTATTTTTAGTATTATGTCGTGTGTCCTATTATTTAACACTGTACCACCCGCCCACAGCGTGAAATTGTATTGGTTTCCAAGTCTCGTCCATTACCATTCGCCAAAGAACTGAAGATTTCTGTCTCGCAGATATGGCGTTTTGTAAACGATGGCAGGGTAGTGTCATGACCTTAGAAATATAGGCAAAGTGGAGACCTAGGGTGTAAGTGTGTAGAGGTGGTCAACCAGTTTCAAGGTAGAGCTTGTAACTCGGGGTATTATGTGGAAGTCTGAACATTTTTTTAATAAAAAACCTTAAAAGTTTCTCGACTTATTCATAATTATAAATTCCCCAGACTTGACAAGCGTGGCACATTATGGATCTTGCCACTGCTTCGAATATTTTGTGTTTAGCGCTTGGAGCTATATTGACTTTCCCTAGGACTCCTCGCCAGCCGGTGTTAATTGCACATCTAGATACTATTAATTTTCCTTGCAGGTTTTTTGAAATTGAAATTTGTGGTATGATGAGGAAACCAAGGTATTTGTATTCGTTGACTTTTTCAAGTTCTTCGCCTAACCATGTCCATCTCTCGTTTCTTGCGTAACGCCCATTTCCGTTCCTGAAGACCATTATTTTGGATTTCCTGGTATTAAATTGCAGATTCCAATGAGAGCAGTATTATTCCAGCTTGTTTATCATCATTTGCACCATGTTTGGCGTCTGCGTACATCAAAAGTTTTATTATGAGCCCACCAAATGATATTCCTCCTGGCAAAAAGTGAACTATGTCGTCAAGGAAGATAGAGGAGTAAAGCTCTTAAAAGACATCCTTGTTTGATTCCTGTTTTTGGTTCAAACCAATCTGACAACCTGTTTACGTCTTATGTTCGGTTCTTGGTAAGGGTTTTGCAGTACGTTCAACTCCTTCGTTGCTCCTTTAAAAAAATAGTAGCGGATCTGATCTTCTCATGGAGCTTTGTTTTAGCCACATTGGCGAATGCCTCTGCTTATGTCTTCAGGGATGATATTTTGATCTAATAGAGTGACTACCTGCAGGGGCAGTGTATAATGAAAACTGTTTCGTTTAAGAGCGATTCGAAGTAAGTAGCTAAGACGGAAGCTTCAACTTTGATGTTTTGTCCCAGAAAACTACCATTACTTGCCTTGGCGACTTTCCAAAATGTCGTATTATCCTTTGCGCTTGCGAGTTTTGCCACTATTCTCTTTGTATAAGTTTTCCGTTTTTGTATGCAAATGTTTTTATAGCATTTGTTAGCATTTTGGAACAGTTGCTTCGCATTTACGGTATTTCTATTTCTCAGTATCCGCAGAAATGCAAACGACTTTTGTCTGACTTTCTCACATTCCCAGTCAAACCACGGCTGTCTTCCTTTTGGCTTTTTTCTATTAGAAAGGGTTTCGCGGCCTCAAGAACACAGTCTGTGAGTATGTCGGTTCCTCGTATGGATGAAAATTTGTTTTCATCTATTTGAGAGAGTTGATAGTTGAGATTCAACTTATATGCCTCGGCTTTTTCCTCTTTCCGTTTAAGTTTCGGCAGCAGAACCTTTTGGGATGCGGGAGTGCATTCATTAGAAGTGATATTTGTTTTGACGTAGATTGGCATATGATCTGAGTGATTTTTTCCCAATACTTCTAAGTCACTTATCCAACTGATTGGTTTTCCTTTAGTAAAACAGTAGTCAAAGTGGCTTTTTTCATCACCTGCTGATCGTCCATTCGAGAGTGTGAAGCCCATTGTTTCGCACAGCTTGTATCCAACCGACATGCGATAGTGAAAGAGTTAACGTATTTGTATTTGTACCTGTATTAAATAATGTCTGCCATTTTTGTTTGTGATTATATTAGTAAAGGTACTCATTTTCCTTTGAGAGAGTTAGTTCCATTCACGAATCCGTACAATCAAGCGCATGTCGTTCGAGTTTAGTCGGTCGAGTATAAAAAGTAGGGAACAAAAGATTGTACAGAAAAATTCAATATAAGAACGTATAGAATAAAATATTGTATAGAAATGCCGGTACAGAACAACAATAGAATGATAGTAAAATGGTGGCAATAGTCGGGTTTTACAGTTTGGTTTTCCGACTCTAAAAATTGTGCGTTTTATATATTTGTTTTTTAACAATCTACAGTACGAAATATACATGGTCCTTGGAGCCGGATAAAAGTTACTCGCGCATAAAACGAATAATCGGAAACTAACGATCCTATTTTACACATTCATCCGATACACGATTAGATTATTATTATGTAAGTCAAATCGATCGTGTACTTTTATATGACCAACTCGAAGCTTCAGTTTTCTCAATTCATGATTTTATTTTCCTGGCCTTAGATTTTCAAGCAAGTACCCAAGAAAATTCTCGAGTACAATTAAGAGATTTTAAAAACATTAATAGAAGATCTCTTGAAAACGATATAAGTTTAAATTTATGGAACGACATCTTCCTTATGTTTTCACCAGATGACGAAGTCGAATTTTTAAATACAAATCTAAATCTCTTATTTAATCAACACGTTCCAATAAAATCACAAACTAGGACTCAGCAAAATAAACAATGGTTAAAAATAGGATAATTCATTTAATTAACAAACGTGACCTAGCTTATCGTCGGTGGAAACGTTTCACTGTGAATGCACTTCATGAAACGTACAAATCATTACGTAAAAAAGTTGTTAAAGAGGTAAGACAGGCAAAACTTCAGTTTTTTTCTAGCCATTTAAATGTAAGATCCGATGCTAGAAAATTATGGAACAACCTTCGCAAGCTATGAAACGGTAAACAAAGACCAAATATTCAAGCCGTTATGAATAAAAATTAACTAAACCGTAAATTTGCATCTATATTAGTAATGCCTCCAAGACAAATCGTATCTTTCATACCCGCTCCTTCAAAGGAAACTTCATTCAGTTTTTTATGTGTGAACGCAACAAATGTAGTTGAAAGCTGCATCAATATTAAATCTAATGCCATTGGAACTGATGATTTAAATCCTATATTTATCAAAGCTATTCTCCCTATTCTTTTTTCTTATTTTACGCATGTAATAAGCTCAGTACTTACCACTGGGATCTTCCCACACCAATGGAAAAAAATTAAAATAATTCCGATCCCCAAAAACTCGCTTTGTAATAAATTTAGAACTACTTCAATAATTCCTTTTCTATCAAAAGTCCGTGAGCGCCTTATGCAATAACAATTAAGCAACTTTGCCACCCGCAACAAATTATTAGTCGATGTTCAATGAGGTTTTCGCAAACACTATAGCTGTAGTCGTCAGCCGCAAAATGAGAGTTAAAAAAGAATTTTAGATTTAGGTAATTATTACGTATTTATATTTTTTATCGCATAAATAAAGGAAAAAAAAAAGAAAAACTTAAAAAGCTTCATTAATTATTTGTGCATGATATTTAAGAGCAGATTTCAGGTACGAGTAGAGTATTGGGCATTCCAATCTTCTCCATCAAGTATTCGATAGGATTCTTCCATTGACAGGGTGATTTTTCCCAAGTGTGTTGAACGTATTTCTTTTAGTATGGGGCATATACCAATAAAGTGTCGAATATGTTACCTTGCCCCTAAGGTGCAGTTCACGTTGTCGACGTTTATGTATGGCAGGTAATTCAAAGGCAAGAGTTCGCCTGTAGCTTTAAAGAGCGTTGAGATCATATTCAAGCTATTTATGTCGTTGAATTACTTCACCTCTCTGAGTTCGTGGTTTTGCGTTTTATAACTTCTTCTTGTTTCGCTATGTTCGCATTGCATCTTAAATGTTCTCAGGGAGTTTTCTTCTATTTTTAGTATTATGTCGTGTGTCCTATTATTTAACACTGTACCACCCGCCCACAGCGTGAAATTGTATTGGTTTCCAAGTCTCGTCCATTACCATTCGCCAAAGAACTGAAGATTTCTGTCTCGCAGATATGGCGTTTTGTAAACGATGGCAGGGTAGTGTCATGACCTTAGAAATATAGGCAAAGTGGAGACCTAGGGTGTAAGTGTGTAGAGGTGGTCAACCAGTTTCAAGGTAGAGCTTGTAACTCGGGGTATTATGTGGAAGTCTGAAAATTTTTTTAATAAAAAACCTTAAAAGTTTCTCGACTTATTCATAATTATAAATTCCCCAGACTTGACAAGCGGGGCACATTAAAAATCTTGCCACTGCTTCGAATATTTTGTGTTTAGCGCTTGGAGCTATATTGACTTTCCCTAGGACTCCTCGCCAGCCGGTGTTAATTGCACGTCTAGATACTATTAATTTTCCTTGCAAGTTTTTTTAAATTGAAATTTGTGGTATGATAAGGAAACCAAGGTATTTGTATTCGTTGACTTTTTCAAGTTCTTCGCCTAACCATGTCCATCTCTCGTTTCTTGCGTAACGCCCATTTCCGTTCCTGAAGGCCATTATTTTGGATTTTCTGGTATTAAATTGCAGATTCCAATGAGAGCAATATTATTCCAGCTTGTTTATCATCATTTGCATCATGTTTGGCGTTTTTTCAAGAATGACGGTGTCGTCTGCGTACATCAAAAGTTTTATTATGAGCCCACCAAATGATATTCCTCCTGGCAAAAAGTGAACTATGTCGTCAAGGAAGATAGAGAGGAGTAAAGCTCTTAAAAGACATCCTTGTTTGACTCCTGTTTTTGGTTCAAACCAATCTGACAACCTGTTTCCGTATTATGTTCGGTTCTTGGTAAGGGTTTTGCAGTACGTTCAACTCCTTCGTTGCTCCTTTAAAAAAATAGTAGCGGATCTGATCTTCTCATGGAGCTTTGTTTTAGCCACATTGGCGAATGCCTCTGCTTATGTCTTCAGGGGTGATATTTTGATCTAATAGAGTGAAAAACGAATCAAGGACAACGACCGTCGGATCTGCACGTGGAATGTTAGAACTCTTAACAGACCACGTGCATCCAAACAACTAGCGGAGGCCCTAGACTGCTACAGAGCAGGAATTACTGCCAACCAGGAAGTGCGATGGAATGGGCCGGGCAAAAGGAGGATGAAAAACTGTGACGTGTACTACGGTGATTGCGCAAGAAGACCACAGCGTTTATTTGGGTGCGGATTCGTCATAAGCGGTAGACTTAGGCAAGAAGTCTTGGGCTTTCGACACGTAAGTGAGCGACTTGTGACAATCCGTATCAAGGCTAAATTCGCCAACATTAGCCTAATATGCGCTCATGCCCCCACAGAGGACAAAGATGACGCCACCAAGGATGACTTCTATGAGCTCCTCGACAAAACCTATGAGCAATGCCCTAAATACGACGTTAAGATCGTACTAGGCGATTTTAATGCCAAAATAGGTAAAGAGGAAATCTTTGGTAGGACTGTCGGAAAACATAGCCTACACAACACAACGTCTGAAAACGGACTTAGGCTAATTGACTTCGCAGGGGCACATAACGTCACCATTGCAAGCACACGGTTTCCTCATCTCGATATACACAAAGGGACTTGGCGACACCCAGATCAAAGAACCGTCAATCAGATTGATCACGTTGCGATCGATGCAAGACACGCCTCCAGTATCTTGGATGTTCGCACCTTCCGAGCAGCTAACATCAACTCGGATCACTACCTTGTTGCAGCAAAGGTAAGAATGCGAATAACCCGAACTCCACAACAACGGAGTAATACTGTGAGGAAGTATGACGTCGGAAAGCTGCAATCGCAAGAAACCGCCAGAACCTATGCCGATCGAATATCCCGTAACCTCTCTAGAACTCCAGTACCACCAGCATCAAGTGCCGAAGACCAGTGGCAACACTGCCAACAAGCCACCAGAGATGCCGCAACTGATGTGCTAGGTTTCACCAGACCACCACCACGAAACCTCTGGTTTGATGACGAATGCAGGCAGGCCCATTCAGCCAAATAAGAGGCATATAAAGCGACGCTGCAAAGAAAGACGAGAGCTGCTCGCGAGCTTTACGAGCAGAAAAGACGGGAAGAACACCGGCTTCTCCAAAAGAAAAAGAGAGAGCATGAGAAGCGCGCGATCGAAGATATTGAGAGATGCTACTCCAGGAAAAACGTGCGGAAGTTTTACCAACAGGTAAAAAGAACATGCCAAGGAAAAAAATCCCGCATAGAAGCCCGTAGAGATAAGCAACCTTTCGTCAGCAACCTGATTGGCCCCTATCAGTGTGGTTTCAGACCAGAAAAGTCCACAATCGATCAAATGTTCACTCTACGGCAGATCCTGGAAACCACCCAAGAATTCCAAATCGATACCCACCACCTCTTTATCGATTTTAAGGCCGCGTACGATAGCATTTATAGAGACGAGCTATACAGAGCCATGTCAGGTTTTGGCATTCCCACAAAACTCGTCCGACTGTGCAGGATGACGATAGAGAACTCTCGCTGCTCCGTCAAGGTTGGTTCTGACCTCACAGAAGCTTTTGACGTCAAAAAAGGATTCCGACAAGGAGATGCGCTATCGTGCGATATCTTCAACTTAATACTTGAAAAAATTATAAGAAACTCGCAAATCAATTGTAGTGGGACATTTTTTTTCAAGTCTGTGCAATTGCTAGCATACGCTGACGACATAGACATCATTGGCAGAACTCGGCGAGCTTTCACTGGAACGTTTGCTAGCATTGAAGCTGAAGCGGCTAAGATGGGACTAGCAGTCAATGAGGCCAAAACGAAGTACCTGCTGTCCACAAAAAGGGACACACCGGCGGATTGGACAAAACATCACAATAGACAGGTACAACTTTGAGGTAGTTAGGGACTTTGTGTACCTCGGATCCGCTATAACATCTGACAACAACATCTCGTCAGAAATAAAGTGAAGAATTACTCTTGCCAATCGCTGTTTCTATGGGCTAGGAAGGCAATTGAGTAGCAAAGCCCTCTCGCGAAAGACAAAGGAGGTCTGTGTCAGACCCTAATCATCCCAGTCCTGCTCTATGGCGCCGAGGCATGGACTCTATCTAAAGCGGATGAAGATATCCTTAGTCGTTTCGAGCGTAAGATTCTTCGGAAGATTTTTGGCCCTATCTGCGTTAACGGGCTTTGGAGGAGAAGGTTTAACCAAGACTATACGAGCTGTACAGCGACATTCACCTGGTCAAAAAAATACGCATATCACGTTTAAGATGGCTAGGTTATGTAGAGCGAATGGACAACAATGCTCCGGCTCGCAGGATCTTCGATTCTATCCCAGAGGGTAGACGCAGTCAAGGAAGACCTCGCCTTAGCTGGCGCGCTCAAGTGGAGGACGACCTGAACCAACTTGGAGTGCAAAACTGGAGGCAGCTAGCCAAAGACCGAGTTGGCTGGAGAGGCATGTTGGTTGAGGCCCAGGTTCATCCCGAACTGAAGCGCAACCTAAGTAAGTAAGTAAGAGTGACTACTTGCAGGGGCAGTGTATAATGAAAAGTGTTTCGTTTAAGAGCGATTCTAAGTAAGTAGCTAAGACGGAAGCTTCAACTTTGATGTTTTGTCCCAGAAAACTACCATTACTTGCCTTGGCGACTTTCCAAAACGTCTTACTATCCTTTGCGCTTGTGAGTTTTGCCGCTATTCTCTTTGTATAAGTTTTCCGTTTTTGTATGCAAATGTTTTTATAGCATTTGTTAGCATTTTGGAACAGTTGCTTCGCATTTACGGTATTTCTTTTTTTAATTTCCGCAGAAATGCAAACGACTCTTGCCTGGCTTTTTCACATTCCCAGTCAAACCACGGCTGCCTTCCTTTTTGGATTTTTTCTCTTAGAAAGGGTTTTGCGGCCTCAAGAACACAGTCTGTGAGTATGTCGGTTCCTCGTATGGATGAAAATTTGTTTTCATCTATTTGAGAGAGTTGATTGTTGAGATTCAACTTATATGCCTCGGCTTTTTCCTCTTTCCGTTTAAGTTTCGGCAGCAGAACCTTTTGGGATGCGGGAGTGCATTCATTAGAAGTGATATTTGTTTTGACGGAGATTGGCATATGATCTGAGTGATTTTTTCCCAATACTTCTAAGTCACTTATCCAACTGATTGGTTTTCCTTTAGTAAAACAGTAGTCAATTGTTGATGATGCGCAGCCCCTCAGAAAGGTTAAGTGGCCTTTTTCATCACCTGCTGATCGTCCATTCGAGAGTGTGAGGCCCATTGTTTCGTACAGCTTGTATCCAACCGACATGCGATAGTGAAAGAATGTTAACGTATTTGTATTTGTACCTGTATTAAATAATGTCTGCCATTTTTGTTTGTGATTATATTAGTAAAGGTACTCATTTTCCTTTGAGATAGTTAGTTCCATTCACGAATCCGTACAATCAAGACGTAGGTAAGCGCATGTCGGTCGAGTTAAGTCGGTCGAGTATAAAAAGTAGAGAACAAAAGATTGTACAGAAAAATTCAGTATAAGAACTTATAGAATAAAATATTGTATAGAAATGCCGGTACAGAACAACAATAGAATGGTAATAAAATGGTGGCAATAGTCGGGTTTTACAGTTTGGTTTTCCGACTCTTAACATCGTGCGCTTTATATATTTGTTTTTTAACAATCTACAGTACGAAATATACATTGGTCCTTCGAGCCGGATAAAAGTTACTCGCGCATAAAACGAATAATCGGAAAGTAACATCCTGTACAGACCATCTGCTACAGTAGATCGTTACATAAATATAATTCAGTGTACAAGAACGAAGAAATACCTACACTTCTCTGTGCACACTATATAAAATAGTAGTACTAGTACTTCTTCGAACATGGTAAGATTAATCAAATGAATGATTTTGTAATTCCCGGTGGTAATTTTTCCGTTTCCTTGTTTGATCGCCACGAGTGGGCGATGGTAGATGTTAAAGGTGCGATTTATGAATTCGTTTTCCGTTGGTTGTTGTTATTGTTACTTTATTATCTAGTCCTACAGCGTCTCTGCGGTAAATTGGTTTATCTTTACTTTTTATTTGTTTGTCTCTTTTAAAGACAGTTTCACTATATTTATAGGTTTCTGGTGGTGACCTTTTTTTATTAAGCCTGTTGAGTTGATTTTTTTGGTTACGAATGATTTCGTATTTTAGATCAGTATTGACTATATTTTTAAAATCAAGCAGATTTTGATAATTATTTCTTTCTGATCTTCCATTATTGTACCTATCTGTTGCTATGTTGACAATTTCCTTAATAGTAAAATTCGGAAATTCTTGTTGAAGACATCTTATTATTTCGATAATGGTTGAATGTACTCTTTCAATTGTTTCGTTTACTTCGCTTTTATGTGGAGGGGCTAGGTAGAAGTTAATGCCAAGGCCTTCAATATAAATAAAAACTATGGGACTCATAAAACTGCTTTCATTGTCTGTTACTAAGATCTTAGGAGCAGTATAGAGATGAATCAATTTTATTATCCTATCTCGGATGTGTAAAGCCGATTCGTACTTAATATGGAAGAACCTCGTAAATTTAGAGAACTTATCTACACAGTTTATGAATTTTTCTTTTCTGAATTCAACAATGTCCATGTGTTAGATTTCTGTAGGGTATGAGGGAATAAGGTTGGGTTGAAATTGAGGCTTTAGGGGCTGACGAGCATATTTATTTGAACGACAAACGTCACAGGAATTAACGAAATTCTTGACTAATTAAGCCATTTGGGGAAAGTAATATTTTTTTCGAGAATTTTGTTTTTGTTTTCGATATAGTTCCTATGAGCTCGTTTATATTCTTCTTGTATTACCAAAAATTTATTTTCTTCCTTGTTTAAATCTGTGACTATTCTTTGTGTTATTCTTATTTTATATCGGCTTAATGAGGTTCTATAAATTTCTTGTAAAAGCGGATTATATTTCTCTGGAACTTTGATACATTTTAGTATATTAGGATTTAATTTTTCCTTTAGGAGTTCAGTAAGAGTTTCTTTGTCATAAGAGTGCAGCTTAATAAAGTGTCTTTGATATTATGGATGAGGTTCCTCGTAGCATGTCATCTTTAATAAACTTCCTATAGTAGTTCTTTAAGATTTTTTGGGGTGGAATCTTTTGGATTGGCGCTATTTTTTCGGGATCTGCCGGAATTCCCTCTTGGGTGATGATATAGCCCAAAAAAAGGAAATGAAGTTCGGGAACTTTCAGATATGTTTTTGCCGAAGTCGATAATGTCGTCTATATAGACATAGCATATTCTGCCTATAAGAGGTTTGGACGTCATTGATCATGCGTTGGAATATGGCGGGTGCGTTTTTAAACCCGAATGGCAGAAGAGTAAACTCATATTTGCCATTTGCCGTTGAAAACGCAGTTTTTGGAATGTCGCTTTCTTTCATCCTAATCTGGTGAAACCCAGACGTAAGATCGAGTGTCGTGATGAATTTACATTCTCCAAAACTCGCAAGAGTATTTTTTATATCCGGAATAGGATAAGCATCCGGAATAGGATAAGCATCCGGAATAGTTGTAGTGCCCCGTGGCTTAGTGGTTAGTGTGTCGGACTGCTAAGCGAATGAGCTTGGGTTCGAATCCAGCTCATAGTCACCATTTTTCCGGGGTACTGCCTCTTGAGAGGAACTGACAAAACCTCAAAGAGTAAAATTTGTCTCGAAAAAGTGCATCTCATGTAGCCGTTCGGAACCGGCGGTAAACTGTAGGTCCTTTCCATTCTTGCAGATTAACAACACACACACAGGAATGGTTGAGAGTATAAGTCACTAGGCCTTGGCTCCTTAAGGAACTGTCCCGCCAATAAATTTATTTATTTTATCCGGAATAGTTATTGCATTCAGTCGTTTGAGGTCAATAACAAGTCTATATTGCCTTTCGCCTGCGGAGTTGGGTTTGAGTTGAAAAGAGTTGAAAGGACTTTTAGATGGTCTTATAACGTCATCAGAAAGCATTTTGCTAAATTGGGATTCGACCTCTGCCCTTAGGTAAGCGGGATAAGGGTATGATTTTGTGTATATAGGTTCGGATGAAGTACTTCTTATTTCTGCACGAACGTTGGTATCTATTGTACCACTGAGATTGGTCCGAAAAGATTCTCATATTTGCATAAAAGGTTTTGAATATGATTTTCAAAGTCTAAGTTTGTTTGGATATTATTCACTTTTTTGATTGTTTTTCCTTGAGTTTGAATTCTCATCTCTAAAGAGTATCATCTCCTATGATCCCGTCAAATGATTTTGATTTTAAATAAATTGTGAGGTTAGATCTGGCGTTAGAAGTCTATTTTACTCAAAAAAAATAACATTTGAAAAATAAGAAAAAACTCGACTACTCAAGTCTCATTTTGCGTAAGAACAACTTTTTTTTCATTTTTATTAGATACCAATAATAAGTTAAAGAGGAAAAATAAATAAAATTCCAATTTTCTGTGAACTGTGAAAATCACACATTGTATGTAATGTATGATCTATGAAACAGGCCCCTGGGAAGACAAAAAAGTCAAAAAGGGTACTATTGCCGATAGGTTTGAAAAATTGAGCACTAATTTTACTTGTAATATCTAGTTGTCCAGTAGCAGATTGTATTTGAAATGGGGAGGTGACTGGTTTACAATTGTTAGCAATTCTTTCGGATATAAAGTTTTTGTTAGCTCTAGTATCTATCAAGAATTTTAAGATTTCGCCATCTCTAGTAACATTTTCTTAGTATGGTACGCTAGAGAGGCTTCCGTTGTAAAATTTAGCTCTGCTAAATCGTCATTATTGCCATCATCGTCCCATGCATCCTGGCAGGCTTTGAAATACTCCTCAGTCAGTATCTCTTCTTCGTTCTCTTTCTCTTTGGTATCTTGATCCGTAATAATATCTGTTGCGAAGAGGCGTTGCTGCTTCCTCGGAAGGTTATCAGAACCATTGAGTCTTTTTGGCACCATATCATTTCCAGATCGATTCATGTAATTAATTTGACGACTTTGAATTGATTTGTCTACTTCCATGGGCTGTGGAGGCTTGGGGTTAGATGGCCTAGGGAGTGGTAGGCTGTTCCACGTTGGTCTTTGGCTTGGATATCGTTGGTATAGTTGGGACTTCTCCATGGGTGTTAATCTTGTTTGGTATTTTGGGGGGACCATTTGGTTGATCGGTGTTGGTATTTTTCTGATGTATTTGAAAATTTCTAAAATTTAAGTTTTGAAATTCTAAACAAGAGGTATAAGCCTCTGGTAAGGTTTGGGGTTTTTGGATAGGGAGCATTTTAGAAACGTCTCCGTTAAGACCTCTGATAAAGATGTCTAATGCTCTGTTACGGTAATTTTCCGTTAAGGCATTTACCGTTCGCTGACAATAGTCCTCAGTCTTGATTTTGTTGATTGGTTCTGACAACTGATGATTTACCCTGGCAAAGAACTCGTCTATAGTTCTGCGACCTTGGGTAAGAAAATTGAGTTCGTGTTCTAATGTGCGAACATCGCGTTTGTCTGCGTAATGCAACAACAAACATTTTTTGATTTTGGGCCATTCTTCATCGTATATGTTGTAAGATACGATTGCAGCATTGGCTGGACCTCTAATTTTTTTGGCGAATATGTTGCAATATCGCTCTATATATTGGTTTCGTTTTTACGATGGTGTAGTCTTTAAGAATGGATTCCACATTGTGGACCCATGAAATATATTGGACCGCATTGCCGTCAAAGACTTGAAGGTCTTTAACACAGTCGGGAAGCTTACTTATATCGGTTAGATCTTTCTCAGTTTGAGGAACAGGTAGAGTGGTTGTTGCATTCTCGGGCGGTGTTACCCTGCTTTCAACTTGACTTAAACTATTATTTAAAATATTGATCTGCTCAGTTTGGGTATTTATAGCCTTTGTTAACTGCTTTAATATTTCAGTCAATTGCTCTAAACTAGTCATGATTGAAGGGGTTAGGAGTAGGAATTTGGAATAGCAAAATATATTTCTCTGCTTATATTATTCAAGTAAAGTTTTTATTGAGAACAAGTTTTTTCTTATAAAAGCAGACAAAAAATTATAATCTTTAAAAAGTTTTTAAATTTCACTACGCTTGAATTTTTGCGAAAAAGAAAAAAAAATCTTTGAAATCAGTAAAAATTATTTTATATGTTTATATTATTTCAATTGCGTAGGTATTTTTTCTTAACATACTATGCTGCCCATAAAGTAATGGTTTAACTTAAAATTTCGTATTTATATTGGAACTGATTCAATTATGTTATTTATATGATCAAGATTGTTTGTAAAATTAAATTTTTCCGATAGATATTTTAAATGAATTGAATACGTAAGTTTGCCCTTAAAATTGTGTATATCAAAATATAATTGTAATAAGTATCTTAAAATAAAAGTAGCTTTTAGGTATTGTTTTATTTTTAAAATATGTTGTTCTTACAGCAAAATTTCCTGCATCGTTGGGGTTCCGTTTATATCCTCTTTGCTTCAGCTACTAGGGAACGGGGTGTTCCACGGTTTGATGCACTGCGGTTATTCTTTTGTTATCTGGAAATCCTCGTTGCTTCGAAGAATGTCTTTTAGTTTTTCTTTCAATTAATGACACTTGTTGCGTTTCTAAGTTTTCACTATTTTCCGGTATAAACTTAATTTTTTTGTACACTTAACTTTTCGGTTTTTAATTTTGTCTACCGGCTACGCGGTTCTTATGTTACGCAGTACTTTTCTCTTTACGCGGTTCTTCTGTTACGCGGGGTTACTTTCCGGTATAAATCTGCTCGAGCGCCAGTTATCGAATCTAATAAGGTTCGATTGAAAAAAAAACAACATGATTTGACTTACATCTTACAGTCACGAAAGAATGAACAACTTTATTGGATTTAATTTTGTAAATATTTATAAATTACATTTTATGCTTTATTCTCATATTATAAGTATTTTCTTATTCCTAGAATTGAATTGAGCACAAGCTGATCTCACATTATTGGATTTTATATTGTGCTGATTTAACTTAACATTTTATTCTCATAAATATTTTCTTATTCTAAGAACTGAATTGAGTATAAGCTGATTCTACATTTTGTTCCTTTCTGTTTGTTGCTTAACGGATATCTTTAAAATAAATTATACGAATTCCGAGAACTTTTTGTGTGCTGGGATTTGTTGTAGAAAAGGGAAAGAAATTGGAATGGGAATTAATATGAAATTAAGCTTACCTGTGCAATTAATACTGCAGGAATGTTATCACTTTAAGTTATGAGCAAAATGGGTCGTGATAACTTGCATGATACGTATCAAAGATACGAGTGTGTATATGAAACAAGCGCTGACAACTGAGAGACTATACATATTGTGTGAGCGCAATGGTAATATAGGTTAATAAAAACAAGTAAATAATGTATAGATGCGCATGGTCGAGAGCAAACAGCGCAGTATACAGATTTAATGCGCATAGAAAGAATAGTATAGGATCTGAAGATAACGCTAATGTTCGAAAATGAACTTAGCAACGTAGTTTGAAATTAAAAAATGTACAGATGCGCGCAGCGCAGTTAGAAATTCAAATATATGCCGTTACTACAATTCGACAAAGAATTTAGCAATATAGACTTAACTAAAAATGTACATATGCGCGCAGCGCAGCTAGAAATTCTAATATATTCAGATGCTTCCATTCGACAATGAATCTAGCAATATAGACTTAACTAAAAATGTACAGATGCACGCAGCGCAGTTAGAAATTCAAATATATTCAGATGCCACAATTCGACAATGAATTTAGCAATATAGACTTAATTAAAAATGTACAGATGAGCGCAGCGCAGTTAGAAATTCAAATATATTCAGATGCTACAATTCAACAAATAAATTTAGTAATAAAGACTTAACTTAAAATGTACAGATGCGCGCAGCGCAGTTAGAAATTCAAATATATTCAGATGCTACAATTCAACAATAAATTTAGCAATATAGACTTAACTAAAAATGTCCAGATGCGCGCAGCGCAGTAAGAAATTCAAATATATTCAGATGCTACAATTCGAAAATGAATTTAGCAATATAGACTTAACTAAAAATGTACAAATGCGCACAGTGCAGTTAGAAATTCAAACATATTCAGATGCTACAATTCGAAAATGAATTTAGCAATATAGACTTAACTAAAAATTTACAGATGCGCACAGCGCAGTTAGAAATTCAAATATATTCAGATGCTACAATTCGAAAATTAATCTAACAATATAGACTTAACTAAAAATGTACAGATGCGCACAGCGCAGTTAGAAATTCAAATATATTCAGATGCTACAGTTCGAAAATGAATTAAGCAATATAGGCTTAATAAAAAATGTACAGATGCGCGCAGCGCAGTTAGAAATTTAAATTTATTCAGATGCTACAATTCGAAAATGAATTAAGCAAAATAGATCCAAACTAAGAATGTGCAGATGCGCGCAGCGCAGTAAGAAAATCAAATTTATTCATTTGTGATTTATATTGGCCATGTAATGAGATCATGTTCGTTCGTGCTCAGAGCCGATGTTTTTCTCCAAGTTAGTTAAGAATTATTTGATTTAAAAATATATATAGGTTTTTATCGAAGAAGGAGTATAGAGTTTATTATTAGAGAGACAGGTGGCATATTTCAAAAACGACTATTTCATTTTAGTATCGAGTACAGGGAATCTTAAGGTACAGAAAGTTATGACCGTATAATGCCTGTTCAGGCCACTTCAAGTGGAAAATTCATATAGAAAAAAAAGAACATGAAAAAAAACTATAAAATCTACCTAAACCCATAGTTTAAAAATTTAGTAACTCCCTCTTCTCTACTTCTTTTAAAAAAAGTACAGAAATGGCAACGAATAGAGCACGCTCTTTGGCAAATGCCATTAAAAACGCAAAGCTCTTCGTAGAATCGGAGGCATTTGAACTGTTAACGTTTTTTCAAGCGAAATTAAGACTGACAACATAAGAAGGCGACTGGGCGAAGTATCAAAGCCTAGCTGATGTTTGGTTGGACGTCTTCAGCAAGAAAGACCTGCCCAAGATCACGGGCGAGATAGAGGCAGTCAGGAGTGACTATTTCACTACCGGAGCTGCTCTTCAAGAGAAGGTGCAGCAATCAACACCGTCAATACAAGGGTCGTCCATAATTTCAGAGGGAGACAACAGGCAGATACAAGAAGAGGTAAACATGCCTTTCCAGCAGCATGATCTAAACAACACTTGGGAGAGTTTTGAAGGAACCTATACAAAATGGATAGGCTTCCATGACAGGTTCAAGGCCGCTATCCACGACAACCATAAGGTTTTTAAGTTTCAATATTTAAAAAGCTCTCTTGCTGGTCATGCTGCTCGAGCACTCGGTGAATGACAACTAATCGAAGCAAACTACAATGAGGCCTGGGATCGCCTGAATCAGGTGTATAACAAAAAATACCTCATAGGCCGTGAGCATCTCAGGCAACTCATTTCGCTCCCTGAATTAAAAGACCATCCAACTGCTAATGCACTTCAAAGGAGTGGGAGTTACTACGTGACTCAGAGCAGCCAAAATGTTCAGCATTATTAGCCTTTATAGATAAGCAGGCAGCAGCGTTATGTAGTGTGTCAAACGAACATCAGTCACGGAACAATAGTACAGGTCGTACAGAGGAAAGGTGGAGGGCAGGCAGCCAAAGAGTACAGGATACAAAGCCCACTTCAAGTGGCAATGTTAGAGGAACAAAAAACTCTGCGAAGTATGTGGCTCTGAGCATCAAATCTGGGATTGCCCGGAATTTGTAGCATTATCGCTCAGAGGCAGAAGATATTTCATAGAGAGGCGATCAGTCTGCTCGAATTGCCTAAAGCATGGGCATAAAGAAAACAGTTGTTTTCTAAGAGGCTGTGTAAGTTGTCCAGGAGCACCCAAGCACAACATATTCTTGTGCCCAACTAAGGAAGTCCTCAAAATCGTGCTCCTAATGACATACAAAGATGAAGATGAAGCGGTTTCTCGAGGAGCAATACGCAAAAGAGGTACCTACAAAAAGAAAAGCGAGTGACGCCGAAACAGAGGACTCGGACATGCTGGAAAATACAAGATGCCAAGAAATCGTACAGATAACAGGAACCAAAATCGTACAGGCAGCATAAGAAACAGCAATCGAACAAGAAAACCAAAACATGATGATGAAGAAGACGGTACAGATGAAACCAAGAAAACAAATAAGGCAGCAGGTACAAGTAAAGCATCAAATCAAAGATGCAATGAAGAAAATGCAGAAAATAATGTAGATTTGTAACGGTAATATTTACCGCAACAAAAACTATTTTTACCTTCCTTTCCTTCCTTCTTTTAATTTCTCGTTGCGGCTGCAAAGTACTGGTGAAGTTGAGGGCAACCATGGTACCATCAACCATTGGTGTACTTAGCCAGTATTTTGCAAAAGCAACAAAAACCAGGTGTTCGAGATATGCACACTTATTCCAAGTGGGTCTGAGGTCAACAACGTGAAACATGCCAACGGATGAGCTGAAGAGGTACCGAGTCAGGCGAACTTTTGCCTACAACACATTATTTTTATTATAACGAAACTTATCTAATTAACTCAAAAATAACGTAACTTACTCTAACAAACTTAATTTGCCTAAACGTAACTAATTATATTGTATTTTGATATGGGTCCTTAACGTTTTAAAATCTTAATCTTTTTTTAAAATATGTTGTTAAAAAAAAAAGGAATTACCGAAATGGATTTGAAAGAGTAGGGTTTGCGTTTTTGAAAATTGTCTTCCTCTATCTCATCTTGTGAAGAATCTCCCGCGATTAATATTGTTTGTAACTGGGAAAATGCCCAGAAGAAGCTTTTCCTCGATCTTTTCTTTTTTTTTATTTTTCTCGGAAAAAGAAATTAGAATTGAGGTTTATATGAACTCGGCCGCTAGATCCGGTAAGTTTGGGAATAACATCTAAGAACTAGCTGAAATCTTTGATTGTGAGAGTAAGAGAAATGTTTCGTTTTGATTCGACAACGGGGGTTTCCATGGGATCGAAAAGCTTTCCAGGAAGCCGGGGTCGTCATAGATGATCAATGAAACGAATGACTGAATGTGTAAATGTGTGAGTGACTGGAATGGTCGAGGGAGGAATGGGTTGTGGTAAGCTGGGAAAGCCACTCTGAGGAGAGCTAACCAAGCGACAGGTTTTGAAAAAAAAATCGAGGAAAGGTGTTGGAGGAGAAATTTTAAAAAGAAAAAAGAAAGGAGTTAAAAAAAGGAGATTCGAGGACCGATTAGGACTAGGAGTTGAGAAAAATAAATCGAGGAAATAGAGGAAGAAAATAAACATAAAACAACAGATAAGTGCAATTTGTGTTACTTTTATTTAGTTTGTCCATTTCGGTCATTTATTTTTTTTTGTAAATAAAACTTCGTTTTGCTTTTGATTTAAATTTTTGTGGAACGCGATACAATTTCCATACCGTTTAACGTCAACGGCCTATATCACTATTCGATTTCCTTGTTAGATTTCTTTGTTTAGATTCTGTTGTAATTTCCTTTGTTACCTAATTTATATTTGAAAAAAAAGGGTTTTTATCCTGGGTTTCCAAGGTTTCCCAAATAAAAACATTTATTTAATTCCCATTGAGACATATAAAATTTGCGTTCTATTCATTCTCTTTTACTACTACATAAATTAGAATTTTGGAATTTTTGTTCTAATATATTTTCCTTTTGTCTGCACTCTACTGTGCAGCAATATATGTATATATTATTCTTTTGATAAGCTGTTTCGATTCAATTAGTCAATTTAAGTTTATCAGAAGAAATCAAAAAAAAATTCTTCCACTGAACCCATCCCAGCTGAGTAGCTGGAATGATAATTGATTTTTTTTTGTTTTATTGGTGTAGTTTTCTCGTGAAAAAAAATCTTTTGGTGGAAAAGGCGGAGCAACAAAAGGGGATCCAGCAAAAGAGACAAGCAGTAGAACAAGGAGTTTTTGTTGATATTTTTTATTAGTGTTGTAAACTTGTTTCTAAATTCTGTGGTGTTTATTATTGTATGTATATTTTTTCTGTTTGTTAATATTATATTTAATATATTTTATATTTTTTCTCGCATGGGATACTTTTTTTCGCGATATATATTTTTAAATTGAGTTGTTTTCGGTGATAGCTTTAATAAGTGTAGTTTTTTATTTCTCTACTGGCATTTTTTTTGTGTGTGTTGTGAATTGTGATAGTTTTTCTTATCGAGTCTGTGTTTGGGTTTTTTGGTTGATTGGGCTTATTTTTACTTTGAGTGATTGAGTGCGTGAGTCTTAGGGCTCCGTATTGAGCTAAAAGGATGTTATTTTTTTTTATTTTATTTTAAATAAAGTAGATTATTTTATTTGTTTTTAGTTCTTGTTTTTTTTGGATAGGGTTTCGGAGATTTCTTTTTTAGTGTTGCCACATTCTTCATTTAGTTTTTTTGTGATTTATATCCTCTTGTTTTTTATTTTCTTTATTTTTGTTCTTCTTTTGATACTTTTTTAAATATGAATATAGGGCGTTTAGCACAGGACGAACTGGTCTATGAGATGAAAGTCAAGGGGCTGAAACCTGATAAGGTAGAGGCAATGCGGAAAGCATTGAGATCTGCAAGGATGTTAGAAAGGCGGGGATCTTTAGATACTATTTCAACGTATCAATTTACTTTTGCTGTGGATCGTGATGCAGTTAAGATAAAACCTTCCGGTTCCAAATTAATCGGAATTTGTTAAAATTATTACGAAGATAGAATGGAGTTTAGGTCGGTTAGTTAGATTAGTGCGTGAGGAAGAAAACGAAAGGGAAGATAAAAGTCTTTTGAAGCATGAACTTCTAATTTTATTAAGCAGTTTGACAGGAGACGACGAGGGAAGCGAATTCAAATAAGAAGAACAACAAAAAAAGGAAACTAACAAGCGGAATTCATCTTACGGTTCCTGGTAGCAGATCTGCCAACACCAGTCCATCGACATCGTTGTTTGCTGCAATCGGAGGAACCTCTAGGACTACGGGTGAAACGAATATTCAGTTGTGTAGAGACTATAATTTGGTTAGGAGACCGGATGTAGAAAATAGATTTGTGAATGTGGATAGGAATGTTGGAGTGAATGTAAATGAGAGGTGTCTTGAGCGTGCAGGGAAGCGGAGAGTTAAATTTACTGGGGATTCGGATGGGTCATCACTGAATTCTTTTTAGATCCTCTTCGGAGCTTTTATCTGGTAGGGCGCTTATATATCCTGAAATCGTGAAGGAACTCAAGGCCAAGTTCCTACCTGCCAACTACGATGATCTTTTATTAGAGGAGATCAATCGTCGTTCGCAGGCGAAGGAAGAAACATTCTGAGCTTATTTAGCTACCATGAGGACATTGTTTCGACGATTTTCAGAACTTTTGTCAGAGGGAAGGATGCTTTCGATTTTGAGGAAAAATGTTGACCCCTTCTTTCAGGTTCAAATTGCGAGTGCTAAACCAAAAACGGTGAAAGAATTTGCTTTGTTAGGTAGGGAACTAGATACCTTGAAGGTGAACGTGGACACTTTCACTCCTCCTAATAGGGGTCGCAATTTATTGGAACCCGAATTTGGGTACCAACCGATTACATCAGGGCAAAATCGTGTGGCAGTTGTCGAATCGGTTCCGGTTAATTCATTCCGTCAGCCAATTAGGTGTTTCAACTGTAAAAGGGAAGGT
Source organism: Platycheirus rosarum (assembly GCA_963971375.1). Lineage (NCBI taxonomy): Eukaryota > Metazoa > Arthropoda > Insecta > Diptera > Syrphidae > Platycheirus > Platycheirus rosarum. Next base: position 111,655,580 of record OZ020507.1, on the reverse strand, counting down.
CATTTCGCTCATACTTGTTCTGTTGCAAGACGTTGTTTTGGTAGCTTAAGAGGTGTTTCGAAGAGATTGTAGGAGGTGTTCGGGAAATGGAGAACGGGCTCTTGTGTCAGCAGGACGAGAGACCCGTCGGCGTTAATTAGCTCGTCTGCTGGCGACCATTTGATCGAGTTCAACTTGATTTCACCTTGGCGGCAAATGGTAGGGATAGTAGACCATATTTAGGAGTACAAATTTATGGAATCAAGTTTTTAGGATTACTTATTTCGGGAGCTTCACGCACCATTGTAGGAGAGGATGGATGGACAATTTTAAAGGAGTTAGGACTGAAATTAGGGAAAAGTAGTGTTGGGTCAGTAGCGAAGACGGGCGGGAGTAGGAGCAGCTTGGTCTGTTTCTTTACCCATGGAGGTTGAGAACAAATCCCTACTAATAGAGTGTCTGGTTATACCCAGTCTCCCACACCTTTTGATCCTAGGTGCCGACTTTTGGGCGCTATTGGGAACAGTCCCGGATTTGAAATCAGGTATGTGGAGCTTTTCAAACCAGGATATGGTGTCGTCGATAACAGACATGGTTGCTTTTAGGGAATTAGTTCTATATCAGCTTTTTGAATCAATATCCGAAGGTTTAGGGTGCACAAATCTAGTTGAGCACAAAAAAAGGACGTCCGCAGAACCGATAAAGCAGCAAAACTACCCAGTGTCACCTGCGATTCAAAAACGCATCGATCAGGAACTCCAGCGCAGTTAGAAGTTCAAATATATTCAGATGCAACAATTCAACATTGAATTTAGCAATATAGACTTAACTAAAAATGTACAGATGAGCGGAGCGCAGTTAGAAATTCAAATATATTCAGATGCTACAGTTCGAACATGAATTTAGCAATATAGACTTAACTAAAAATGTACAGATGCGCGCAGCGCAGTTAGAAGTTCAAATATATTCAGATGCAACAATTCAACATTGAATTTAGCAATATAGACTTAACTAAAAATGTACAGATGAGCGGAGCGCAGTTAGAAATTCAAATATATTCAGATGCTACAGTTCGAACATGAATTTAGCAATATAGACTTAACTAAAAATGTACAGATGCGCGCAGCGCAGTTAGAAGTTCAAAAATATTCAGATGCTACAATTCAACAATGAATTTAGCAATATAGCCTTAACTAAAAATGTACAGATGCGCGGAGCGCAGTTAGAAATTCAAATATATTCAGATGCTACAATTCGAAAATGAATTTAGCAATAAAGACTTAACCAAAAATGTACAGATGCACGCAGTGTAGTTAGGAATTCAAATATATTCAGATGCTACAATTCGACAATGAATTTAGCAATATAGGCTTAACTAAAAATGTACAGATGGGCGCAGCGCAGTTAGAAATTTAAATTTATTCAGATGCTACAATTCGAACATGAATTAAGCAATATAGATCCAAACTAAGAATGTGCAGATGCGCGAATTATGTTCACTAAGTCGAAAGGTTTATAAAAAAAAATAACTTTATTACTCAACATATAAATTACACGAATGAACTTAAAACTACTTGTTAAACACGGCTTTTATATTGACTCTGTTGACTGTGTATACTGTGTATATTGTTTGCATTCGACGTTCTTTATATCAATCCGTTATTGCTGGGTCAGCTTTTAGTGAACTCTAACGAGTCCAATCGATTGCCAAACCAAAGCTTTTTTGGTAACTGCAGCGGTGGGAACATCCGTTGCTGGTTGGTTCCCTGAACTTGATATAACCTCTCCCTCCTTAAGATGAAAACTCTCCTGAGTTATATAGAATGTACGTTTGAGTTCTTTTGATTTTATATAAACATAAATTATCAAACTAATAATTAAAAGTACAATTATGATTCCAACATAAATATTAAACATAACATGGTTCTTATGGTTGAATTTTAATTCGTTAATGTTTTCGATATTTTCTATTTGTTTTATTATTATATCCTCGAAACTTAATTATTCTTTAGTTGTATTAAGGCTTATCTCGTAAGAGATAATAAATCTTTCCTCAAATACATCTTTATTGTTGGTAAAAGTGTTATTCAATATTTTGAGTTTTTTTTATTATTCCAATTTTTAATAATGATTATAAGTAAATAAGTTTGTTATTCCATTTAATAGTTTCTTTTTTAATATTATTGAATTGATTCAAAATTTTAAATCTATCTTTCTCAATAGTTTGTTTTAACGTTACAAAAGTTTGATTAAAACTATCATTAATGAATATTTGTTTGTTGTTTTGGGTTATTAGGTTATGGTTATTCTTATCGATGACTTTTAGATGTTCTTCGATGTTTTGCCTATCGTCTTCGTCCATTGTTCCATATATATATATATTTATACCTGTACCTACTATATTGATGAGTCCTCTTTTGTGTCTGGAATTTGTATTTTAGTGATTCTAACTCATGAAATAAAACTTCTTTTCCGTTGTCAATTTGAATATTGGAAATATTTTCCTCTAGGCATTCAATTATCTTCAAAATTCCTGTGGGGTTTATAATGTGTAGTATGACATCATAAGTTCTTACTATTTCAACGTTTCCTAGTTTAATTTCTATGAATCCACTGTTTGTATCAATTTTTTCTATGGTCAATGTTGCGTCAATTGTCGTCGCTGTCATTAGTAGAATAACTAATATCCACTTGATCTGAAAATTTAGTTGGTCTTTTAATATTTGGAGGATGTACATTATGTAGTTTAAGTTTTCTATATCTGGGTTCTTCTTTATGTCTAAGTGCTTTATAATTCCTAACTAGTCCTTCTTCTCGTTCCTCGTTATATTCTTCTCTATTTGTGTTTAGTTTATTAATAATTTTGTCCTTTATATCCTGCATGTTTGTTTTAACTTTTTGTTTATCTACTCTACCTTCTAGAACATCTATTGGTTTGAATTTTATTGCTGAATGTACTGATTTGTTATACCATTCTACGCACTTATATATTTTTTTCCTTTGTTGTTAATTCTGATTTTTCGGTTGTGAGTACTCTCATTTTCTCACTGATGGTGCTGTGAAGTCTCTCAATGTCTGAGTTACCTGTATGGCTATTCGGTTTGGTGAAGTGGACTTCGATGTTCTCTTGCCTTAAGAAGTCTTTAACGTTTATGTTTTGGAATTCGTTGTCTAAAATAATTTTGCTGGGTTTTCCTTTGATAGAAAAGTATAGTCGCAATTTTTCTTTGATAGTTAAACTATTTCTGTCTTCTAAATAGAATATAGTACAGTGTTAAGAGAATTTGTCAATGAAAGTGAAGAAGTTGTTTTTGGAGTTAGTGTAAATATCTGCGTGTACTATTTGATTTATGTCACTTGGTGTTTCGGTGTGATGAAACTTTGGCTTTATTGGTTTTCTATCGTACTTGGCTCGATTGCATGTGTCACAATTGTTAATATATTTTTGTATGATTTCTTTTAAGCTTTTAAAGTATATGAGTTTCTTTAAACCTTCATAATTTTCGTTTATGCCTGCATGACCTGTTTCGTTCTTATGATATCGTGCTATCTGTTTATAGGCTTCTTCTTCAGTTTTTATATTTTTTGCGTGATACATGCATTTATAAAATTTAATATGTTCTATGTCAAATAATTCAATTAGTTTTAGTTGAACCAAATTATATTCATGTTTCGTTAACTCTGAGTATAAACCTATTTTACCTCTTCTCTTTATGAATCTTCTGAATATATCTATGAGTCTCCCTTCTTGGATATCTTCGGAATTGATATATATTATTCTCTTATTATTTAGTATTTCTATCTCTTTTGTCTTATTGTTTGTTAGAATGATTTGCGTATAAAACCTATTGACTAGTGTGTCTAGTATTGGGAAATGGTCATTCTGTTCTTCTTCTTGGGAATGAATTGTATTGTTATCTACGCTCATATTATCAATTTCAAAATTTTAATTTGGGTAGGGTGTAACTTCTCCCTCCTTATGTGTGATTGTCTCAATCGCATTTATTTCTCCTGTTTCGGTATTGATTCGACTTAGAAAATCCGCGGCTTTATTCTCTTTTCCCTTTATATAATCAATATTAATATTATATTCTCCTAGTTGTAGCAACCATCTTTGAAGGCGTTGATTATTTGTTTATGTTTGGATTGCAACCATTTAAGGGGCTGATGATCTGTTAATAAATCGAAAGGTCTACCATATATATATGGTCTAAAATAATTTACCGACCAAACTATTAATAGTTCTTTTTCAGTGACTGAGTAATTTCGCTCGTGATCATTTAAAGTTCGACTAGCATAACACACTGGGTGTCCATCCTGCGTAAGTACAGATCCGATAGCAAAGTCACTTGCATCGGTAGTTAGTTGAATTTTTTTATTGAAATCAGGATATTTTAAAACTGGTGAGTTTGTAAGGATTATTTTCAATTTTTCGAAGGAACTTATATAATTTGAGTCGTTCAGGTTTATTCTTGCGTTCTAAATCATAATACTAAAAATCAGAATATCGTCTAAGTAGACGACGCATATTTGATTAATATGTTCCCTAAGTACCGAGTTAATTAACCTCTGAAACGTAGCAGGGGCGTTTTTGAGTCCAAAGGGCATTCTTTCTTTTATGATTCCCTGTTTCAACATTTCCTTAATCTGTTTGCTAATTTCTTGTTCGTGTATCTGAGGGTACCTGTATGTCTTCGCGTAAATTGGTCTATCCGTAGTTGTGACGATTTCATGTTTTACATCATGAGTGCTAGTGATTTGCTGTCCCTCATGAAAGAATATATCTTTATTTCTTTTCAAAATTTTTTCTAGTATTTCCTTTTCTTCGATATTTAAGTGATCTCCGAAAAGGCTCTGTAGTATGTTTTGCTCTTCTATAATACTTTCTAATGCATATACCTCGTTATAATTATATGGGCAAGCACATAAAAATTTAATTTTATTACCGTGTATTTCTACATAATCTTCTTCTAAATTAATTTTTGCTCCAAGAGGTCTCAATAGATGTTGTCCTATAATGCTATCAAAATCTTTCTGTTGAGAGGAAGTAAGTTTCCAGTACATTCTAGCTTTCTCTTTAAATTCTTTTGGAAGTTCTGTAAGAATTTCAGTTTCTATACATGTTCTTCCATTAAGTGTGTTAAAAACTATTTTGTCTTTTAATGGGATACGTTCGTAATGTTGTAATTTTGTTTGATCTAAAAGGGTTGTGGTTGATCCCGTATCAATTAAACATTTTATTTTAATTTCTCCTACTGTCAATTCTACTATCGGTACATCCGATCTCGAGGCGTTGAGTGAAAATTGTCTTCCCTACCTTGTTGAACATGGTCACATTCCATGGGTTGAATATAATTGTCATTATTATTATTTGGATTATTCCTAGTTTGGTTGAAAGAGTTCCTGTACTGACCTGAATTATTTCTAAAAGGATTCCTGTACTGACCTGAATTATTTCTATTTTGGTTATGAGGGTTCCTATACTGACCTCAGTTATTGTAATTATTATACTTGTTCCTACTTTGATTCTGTTGGTTGTTTTGAGATCTATTAAAGTTATTATTATTAGTATTAGTAAGTTTATCGGGTGGTATTTGTCTGTTCAATTTTTGTTTATCTGGACTTTTTTGAATCATACCTGTTTCTTCAAGAATATAATAAGCGTCTCTTAAGTTATTAATTTGCCTACTTATTACAACACTGGCTAGATTCGGATTTAATCCGTTTATAAAAAAATTTAAAATCATATTTTCATTCGCTGAAGGCGAGAATTCATATGGTTTATTAATATCAAATTCATATTTGGTGTTAAGCTTATCCAATATAGACTTAAGATTTTCAAAATATTCACTTACATTATTGTTCTTTAGGCTTAAGGCCTGGTGATGCAGGTTATAGTAAGTTTCTCTGACACCGAAGTTTCATATGAGTTCCGCTTTTATAATTTCCCACGATGCGTTTGTTCCCAGAGTTGTGATGACTTGAAGTGCCGGTCCTTGCACCTTGTTGACCACGTTCCTTTGAAGAAAGTACTGTTTCAGCGTTGTGTTGGCGAAAAAGGGCAGGAAAATTTCCACTTCCCTAATGAACGATGTCAGGGCGTATTCGTTAGAGCCCCAATACTCCTTGATCCTTGCTGACTCCTTTATTAATTCTGTTAAAGTTAATGTAAACAGATTTGGGGTTGAAGGCATGGGAGGAGCCTGAGCCTGAGTTTGTTCTTGTTCTTCTGCGTTCATTTTATGTGAGTTCTTTGTTTTTTTTTTTTTTTTTTTTTTTGACGATTAATGTGTAGCACAAATTGATTTTAGTTCTATTTTGTCACTTCACTATTCATGTCACTTTTATTGTCCACCTTTCTTTTATTGATAGCAAGTGTTTTACTTTCACGATTTGATTTTTGGTGGTACAAATTAATTTTAGTTTAATTTGATCACTTCACTTTTCTATCTTATTTAATTCCAATCTTCGGATTGAAATCCTACCGACTGCGCCAATTATGTTCACTAAGTCGAAAGGTTTATAAAAAAAATAACTTTATTACTCAACAAATAACTTACACGAATGAACTTTAAACTACTTGTTAACCACGGCTTCTATATTGACTCTGTTGACTGTGTATACTGTGTATATTGTTTGCATTCGACGTTCTTTATATCAATCCGTTACTGCTGGGTCAGCTTTTAGTGAACTCTAACGTGTCCAATCGATTGCCAAACCAAAGCTCGTGTTTGGTGTCGTCGTATTGGCAGACGCTGACGTTGGTTTTTTGGTAACTGCAGCGGTGGGAACATCCGTTGCTGGTTGGTTCCCTGAACTTGATAAAACCCGCGCAGCACAGTAAGAAAATCAAATATATTAATTTGTGATTTATATTGGCCATGTAATGAGATCATGTTCGTTCGTGCTCAGAGCCGATGTTTTTCTCCAAGTTAGTTAAGAATTATTTGTTTTAAAAATATATATGTAGGTTTCTATCGAAGAAGGAGTATAGAGTTTATTATTATAGAGACAGGTGGCATATTTCAAAAACCCCTATTTCATTTTAGTATCGAGTACAGGGAATCTTAAGGTACAGAAAGTTATGACCGTATAATTCTTGTTCAGGCCACTTCAAGTGGAAAATTCATATAGAAAAAAAAGGAACATGAAAAAAAACTATAAAATCTACCTAAACCCATAGTTTAAAAATTTAGTAACTTCCTCTTCTCTACTTCTTTTAAAAAAGTACAGAAATGGCAACGAATAGAGCACGCTCTCTGGCAAATGCCATTAAAAACGCAAAGCTCTTCGTAGAATCGGAGGCATTTGAACTGTTAACGTTTTTTCAAGCGAAATTAAGACTGACAACATAAGAAGGCGACTGGGCGAAGTATCAAAGCCTAGCTGATGTTTGGTTGGGCGAGATAGAGGCAGTCAGGAGTGACTATTTCACTGCCGGAGCTGCTCTTCAAGAGAAGGTGCAGGAATCAACACCGTTAATACAAGGGTCGTCCATAATTTCAGAGGGAGACAACAGGCAGATACAAAAAACAGAGGTAAACATGCCTTTCCAGCAGCATGATCTAAACAACACTTGGGAGAGTTGTGACGGAACCTACACAAAATGGATAGGCTTCCATGACAGGTTCAAGGCCGCTATCCACGACAACCATAAGGTCTCTCCAGCATTTAAGTTTCAATATTTAAAAAGCTCTCTTGCTGGTCATGCTGCTCGAGCACTCGGTGAATGACAACTAATCGAAGCAAACTACAATGAGGCCTGGGATCGCCTGAATCAGGTGTATAACAAAAAATACCTCATAGGCCGTGAGCATCTCAGGCAACTCATTTCGCTCCCTGAATTAAAAGACCATCCAACTGCTAATGCACTTCAAAGGAGTGGAAGTTACTACGTGACTCAGAGCAGCCAAAATTTGCAGCATTATTAGCCTTTATAGATAAGCAGGCAGCAGCGTTATGTAGCGTGTCAAACGAACATCAGTCACGTAACAATAGTGCAGGTCGTACAGAGGAAAGGTGGAGGGCAGGCAGCCAAAGAGTACAGGATACAAAGCCCACTTCAAGTGGCAATGTTAGAGGAACAAAAAACTCTGCGAAGTATGTGGCTCTGAGCATCAGATCTGGAATTGCCCGGAATTTGTAGCATTATCGCTCAGAGGCAGAAGAGATTTCAGAGAGAGGCGATCAGTCTGCCCAAATTGCCTAAAGCATGGGCATAAAGAAAACAGTTGTTTTCTAAGAGGCTGTGTAAGTTGTCCAGGGGCACCCAAGCACAACATATTCTTGTGCCCAACTAAGGAAGTCCTCAAACTCGGGCTCCTAATGACATACAAAGATGAAGATGAAGCGGTTTCTCGAGGAGCAATACGCAAAAGAGGTACCTACAAAAAGAAAAGCGAATGACGCCGAAACAGAGGACTCGGACACGCTGGAAAATACAAGATGCCAAAAAATCGTACAGATACCAGGAACAACAATCGTACAGGCAGCATAAGAAACAGCAATCGAACAAGAAAACCAAAACATGATGATGAAGAAGACGGTACAGATGAAACCAAGAAAACAAATAAGGCAGCAGGTACAAGTAAAGCATCAAATCAAAGATGCAATGAAGAAAATGCAGAAAGTAATGTAGATTTGTAACGGTAAGATTAACCGCAACAAAAACTATTTTTACCCTCCTTCCCTTCCTTCTTTTAATTTCCCGTTGCGGCAGCAAAGTACTGGTGAAGTTGAGGGCTACCATGGTACCATCAACCATTGGTGTACTTAGCCAGTATTTTGCAAAAGCAACAAAAAGCAGGTGTTCGGGATATGCACACTTATTCCAAGTGGGTCTGAGGTCAACAACGTGAAAGATGCCAACGGATGAGCTGAAGAGGTACCGAGTCAGGCGAACTTTTGCCTACAACACATTATTTTTATTATAACGAAACTTATCTAATTAACTCAAAAATAACGTAACTTACTCTAACAAACCTAACTTGCCTAAACGTAACTTATTATATTGTATTTTGATATGAGTCCTTAACGTTTTAAAATCTTAATCTTTTTTTAAAATAGCGTAAGTGACACAATTATTGACACTGCAAAATTTCAGCATAGCTATTGACACCCTCTTCTCACAGAACGTTTCATGGGAACAAATCTGAACGATTCCTATAACTGTTTTTTTTAAATTTTTCGCTCTTTTTTATTCTCTCACTCTTTGTTTTTAGTTAGTAGCTAGCTACTCAGTTTAGTTGTGAATTCCGAAACGTAAACATCACTGTTACGCGAGTGTGTTTTTTGTGGAAAAAGTGCCAATTTCGTTAAGGAATCCCAACATGTAAGTAGAAAATTATGTTATATTTAATACAAGCATGATCATATAAGTTAATTATATATGAAATATAATACCCTGGAGAAGGTTTTAACTTATTTTTATTGTTTTTTTTTGTTATTATATATTGAATTAAATGGGGTGTCAACTATTGTGTTAAGATTTAAGCAATTCCTATAATTGACACCCCTGTGTCAATAACTGTCTTCTATTGAAGTACAATCGTTGACACTGTGTCTATAGTTGTACTTATAAAGAGTGTCAATAATTATATCATTACCTTAAATGAATATTTAGCTGGAAAAATGCCGAAATGTACTGGTAAATACACTGAAACGGACCTCGAGAACGCTCTTGAAGCTGTGAGGACATAAAAGATGTCCAAAAAAGCTGCAGCCAAATTTTTTAATATTCCTCGAACTACACTCATATTTCGATTGAGTTCTAAGTTCCTTAAAGCAAGACCAGGTCCACAAACAATTTTGTCCGCTATTGAAGAAGAGTGTTTGGAACAATGGATATCCACATCCCAACGAAAAGGCTTCCCGAAGAGAAAAGAGGATGTGCTTCATTCCGTCAAGGAATTTCTTGAAGAAGACAAAAGGGAACATCCTTTTGGGCCAGAAAACATTCCAGGAAATGGCTGGTTTAAGGCATTTTTGAGCCGACACCCTTCAATAAGCCTTAGAACTCCAGACCCGGTAACATCGGCCAGCGCAACTGTTGGATCATCAGACATAAAATCGTGGTTTATTTTAATAAAAAAATATCTTGAGGAGCAGAACATGTTGTCCATATTAAACGATGCTACCAGAATTTATAATGGGGATGAAACCAATTTTTTAAGAAACAACAAAGAAAAAATTAACTAAGAGAGCTACAATTAAAAAACTACCAGTAAAAAGTAGCCAAAAATTCACAGGAACATCTCTGACAACTGCAAATCCAACTGTAACAAGTAAGATACATTATTTTTTATATTTTATCTTAATCCCTAAGCTAGCTAACCCCTATCGTTTTAGCATTCTCCCAACTTTCGGCAATGCGAAATCTCAATGACGAAAATAATACAGATGCAAATCTAGACATGGCAAAATAAATGAATCAATTAGTAATCCTGTCATAAGGTATTAAACTTTTTATTTTCTCTAGCATGTTGACTTAGCTTATATGGTGAATTATTTGAAATTTCTAGTTCAAAACTAAAAGACGATACTAAAACGAAATGTGATACAGAAACGGAGACTTAAGGAACGCATGTACGAAATCTTATTCAACATTGAAAATATTGGAGAAAACAAAATTGCTGTTGGGAAGATATGCTATGAATGCACAAATTCTTTGAGGACTAAAACAGGAATAAAATGTCAAAAGTGTACCAGAGAAATGCACATTTCATGCATTGAAAAACTAAATTTTCCATACCTCCCTGTCTTTAAATGCGTTAAGTGCATAAACAAAAATTAATATTAGGATTAGCTATTTTGTACTCAAGTTACCTACACAACACAAATGAACAAAGTGTGATTTTTATTTTTTTATGTTTCTTGTTTTGTTTTATAATTTTAATTATTAAGTATCGTACAAATTTTATTATTATTTTTACTCAAGTTACCTACACAAATGAATATAAATGTGTTTTTTTTTTTAAGTTTTATGTTTTATGATTTTTGTTTTGTTTTAATAATTGAATAAACGATTTAAGCGATCCTTAACCAAAATATCGTTATTTTTATTCTTTACTATCTGTTCGAACATATGTCAATAATTGTATAAATAATTGGTGTCAATAGTTGAACAAGGGTGTCAATAATTATATTTTTTGATAGAGTTTTAGAAATATCAAAATTTAACAATATCACGAATCTCTTAATTGATTTTAATACAAATATTATGAAAACTAATTGATTAAGGTATTTACAAAGGGACTTAGAGTGTCAAATATCTATACTAAAAATATTTGCCAGCTGTGCGAACTGAAAAATTCCTTAAGAGTGTCAATAACTGTATCGCTTACTATTGTTAAAAAAAAGGAATTACAGAAATGGATTTGAAAGAGTAGGGTTCTTGAAGATTGTCTTCCTCCATCTCATCTCGTGAAGAATAAAAAAAGTATGTAGTTGTAATAATCGCTCTTCGAATCTCCCGCGATTAATTTTGTTTGTAACTGGGAAAATGCCCAGAAGAAGCTTTTCCTCGATTTTTTTTTTTTTATTTTTCTCGGAAAAAGAAATTAGAATTGAGGTTTATATGAACTCGGCCACTAGATCCGGTAAGTTTTGGAATAACATCTAAGAACTTCTGAAATCTTTGATTGTGAGAGTAAGAGAAATGTTTCGTTGTGATTCGACAACGGGGGTTACCATCGTCATAGATGACCAATGAAACGAATGGCTGAATGTGTAAATGTTTGAGTGACTGGAATGGTTCAGGGAGGAATGGGTTGTGGTAAGCTGTGAAAGCTTCTCTGAGGAGAGCTAACCAAGCGAAAGGTTTTGAAAAAAAAAATCGAGAAAAAGAAAAAGAAAAAAAAATCGAGGAAAGGTGTTGGAGGAGAAATTTTAAAAAGAAAAAAGAAAGGAGTTAAAAAAGGAGATTCGAGGACCGATTAGGACTAGGAGTTGAGAAAAATAAATCGAGAAGATAGAGGAAGAAAATTAACATAAACCAACAGATAAGTACAATTTTTGTTACTTTTATTTAGTTTGTCCATTTCGGTCATTTATTTTTTTTTTGTTAATAAAACTTCGTTTTGCTTTTGAATTAAATTTTTGTGGAACGCGATACAATTTCCATAGCGTTTAACGTCAACGGCCTATATCACTATTCGATTTCCTTGTGAGATTTTTTTGTTTGGATTCGGTTGTAATTTCCTTTGTTACCTAATTTCTCTTTGAAAAAAAATTGGGTTTTTATCCTGGGTTTCCAAGGTTTTCCAAATAAGAACATTTTTTAATTCCCATTGACAATATAAAATTTGCGTTTTATTCATTTTCTTTTACTACTACACAAATTAGAATTTTAGAATTTTTGTTCTAATATATTTTCCTACAAACAAATTCCTGGCGCCCACTTTGTCTGCATTCTACTGTGCAGCAATATATGTATATATTCTTCTTTTGATAAGCTGTTTTGATTCAATTAGTCTATTTAAGTTTATCAGAAGAATTCGAAAAAAAATTCTTCCACTGAACCCATCCCAGCTGAGCAGCCGTGGTCACAGCTATTCTAATCAAGCTGTTGTTGCACTTTTTTGCATTCTTTTTCGTGTATTCGTTCGTGGTCGTGCTAATAAAAACATAAAAAGTAATATCATAGTTGCGCGCGTCATCGTCGTCGTCGTCGTTGGAATCGGTACGCGTTAAATTGCATCGTATTCGAGTCGCGGCAAAAAGTGTAACAAATTGGAGCTCAACGTGTGGGGCCCAAAGTGGAAGGATTTTTTTTTTATTGTTGTGTTTTTTTACTTATCTTATCAATCTGTGGATTGGAATGATAATTGATTTTTTTTCTTTGTTTTATTGGCGTAGTTTTCTCTTGAAAAAAAAATCTTTTGGTGGAAAAGGCGGAGCAACAAAAGGGGATCCAGCAAAAGAGACAAGCAGTAGAACAAGGAGTTTTTGGTGATTTTTTTTTTTTTTTTTATAATTAACGCGCGCACAAGGGACTATTTGTTTCCCTTTTAATGTAACACACTGCGCAGGCATTAGGAAGATAGGGAGGGGAGAGATAGGAGGTGTCGATTAACATTGGTTTTGAATGTTTGCAGATCAAAATGGCAAGGGAAAATCTCGCCGGGTAAACCATTCCAAAGTCGTGTTGTACGGCTAAAAAAAGAATCTCTATATTTCACGGTACGTCCGAAATTGGGCTCAAGGGTAAACTGATGGGCATTCCTAGCAAGACGAGTAATACGGGCGAAAATTTTAAGGAGAGGAATGCAGCTGGCTACCTCAAGTGAACATTTTTTATAAAAGAAACGATAAAATAAGGAAAGACATGAAACATTGCGTCGGTGTTCGAGTGGGGCAATTGTTTCAGCGGCAGTTCTATTTCCTATCAATCTTAACGCTCTATTTTGTATTCTATCAAGCAAGTGAAGCGATGTTTGTGAAGCACCTGCCCAGAGGTGGGAGTTATACTCTAGTTTAGGGCGTATAAACGCTTTATAAATTGTAGCCAGATCAGATGGAGAAAAATACTTCTTACACCGATACAGCAAACCTAAGCACTTAGCAGCATTCTTAGCGATTTCAAATATATGGTCGTTCCAAAGGAGGTCGTCGTTGACACACATACCGAGTACTGAGAGCTTTTCGGTTTCTTCGATGTAAGTGCCATTCATGGACAATGGCATTGGGGGTATGTTAAGCTTTAACGACAGAAGACAGCATTGAGTTTTCGAAGCATTAAACTCCACACGATTCCTATTAGCCCATTTGACAATGCTGTATAAATCGGATTTTAATGAGCTTGACATACGGCACCATTGCATTTGTACGTCCGAAGGCGAAGGACGTGAATTATCGAACGAATATGAAAAGCTGATGGTAGAGTCGTCAGCAAAACAGTTAAGTGGATTAGAAGTAACAGACAGAAGATCATTTATAAAAATGAGGAAAAGAGTCGGAGACAGAACAGAGCCCTGGGGCACACCAGCATTTATTTTATGGGAATCAGACTTGAATCCGCCCAATACAGCTTGTATTGAACGGTCCAGAAGATAGCTTCTAATCCAACGAACAAGAGTATTATCTATCCCAAAAGCACGCATTTTCGATAAGAGAGCTTCATGCCAAACTCTATCAAATGCCTTGGAGATATCAAGAGCAATAATCTTACTTTCACCAAAGCGATGTAAAGATTTGTTCCACTGTTCGGTGAGATATGCCATCAGATCACCAGTGGAACGGTTGCTGCGAAAGCCATACTGACGGTCATGGAGAAGCTTACAATCTTCGAGATATTCCTTAAGCTGACGGTTAATCAGTGTTTCCACGACCTTAGAAAGAAGGGATGTCAGTGCTATGGGTCGGTAGGAGGAGGGGGAGGATGGGTCACCTTTATTAGGGACAGGCTGGACAAATGCTGTTTTCCATCTTCTAGGAAAGATTCCAGAATAGTAGGAGGGATGGAAAAGCTTACGCAGTGGCTGTGCCAGTGTGGAAGAACTCCTCTTCAGAAGAATCGGGGGTATACCATCCGGGCCAGCGGATTTGTGTATATCGAGATCTTTGAGAACTCTTGCTACTGTACGTGTTGAATGCTGCACATGTTTTTAAATTTAGTAACTTCCTCTTCTCTACTTCTTTTAAAAAAGTACAGAAATGGCAATGAATAGAGCACGCTCTCTGGCAAATGCCATTAAAAACGCAAAGCTCTTCGTAGAATCGGAGGCATTTGAACTGTTAACGTTTTTTCAAGCGAAATTAAGACTGACAACATAAGAAGGCGACTGGGCGAAGTATCAAAGCCTAGCTGATGTTTGGTTGGGCGAGATAGAGGCAGTCAGGAGTGACTATTTCACTGCCGGAGCTGCACTTTAAGAGAAGGTGCAGCAATCAACACCGTTAATACAAGGGTCGTCCATAATTTCAGAGGGAGACAACAGGCAGATACAAAAATCAGAGGTAAACATTCCTTTCCAGCAGCATGATCTAAACAACACTTGGGAGAGTTGTGACGGAACCTACACAAAATGGATAGGCTTCCATGACAGGTTCAAGGCCGCTATCCACGACCAACATAAGGTCTCTCCAGCATTTAAGTTTCAATATTTAAAAAGCTCTCTTGCTGGTCATGCTGCTCGAGCACTCGGTGAATGACAACTAATCGAAGCAAACTACAATGAGGCCTGGGATCGCCTGAATTAGGTGTATAACAAAAAATACCTCATAGGCCGTGAGCATCTCAGGCAACTCATTTCGCTCCCTGAATTAAAAGACCATCCAACTGCTAATGCACTTCAAAGGAGTGGGAGTTACTACGTGACTCAGAGCAGCCAACATTTTCAGCATTATTAGCCTTTATAGATAAGCAGGCAGCGTGTCAAACGAACATCAGTCACGTAACAATAGTGCAGGTCGTACAGAGGAAAGGTGGAGGGCAGGCAGTCAAAGAGTACAGGATACAAAGCCCACTTCAAGTGGCAATGTTAGAGGAACAAAAAACTCTGCGAAGTATGTGGCTCTGAGCATCAGATCTGGAATTGCCCGGAATTTGTAGCATTATCGCTCAGAGGCAGAAGAGATTTCAGAGAGAGGCGATCAGTCTGCCCGAATTGCCTAAAGCATGGGCATAAAGAAAACAGTTGTTTTCTAAGAGGCTGTGTAAGTTGTCCAGGGGCACCCAAGCACAACATATTCTTGTGCCCAACTAAGGAAGTCCTCAAACTCGTGCTCCTATTGACATACAAAGATGAAGATGAAGCGGTTTCTCGAGGAGCAATACGCAAAAGAGGTACCTACAAAAAGAAAAGCGAATGACGCCGAAACAGAGGACTCGGACACGCTGGAAAATACAAGATGCCAAGAAATCGTACAGATACCAGGAACAACAATCGTACAGGCAGCATGAGAAACAGCAATCGAACAAGAAAACCAAAACATGATGATGAAGAAGACGGTACAGATGAAACCAAGAAAACAAATAAGGCAGCAGGTACAAGTAAAGCATCAAATCAAAGATGCAATGAAGAAAATGCAGAAAATAATGTAGATTTGTAACGGTAAGATTTACCGCAACAAAAACTATTTTTACCCTCCTTCCCTTCCTTCTTTTAATTTCTTATTACTTATTCCAAGTGGGTCTGAGGTCAACAACGTGAAAGATGCCAACGGATGAGCTGAAGAGGTACCGAGTCAGGCGAACTTTTGCCTACAACACATTATATTTATTATAACGAAACTTATCTTAATAACTCAAAAATAACGTAACTAACTCTAACAACTTTAATTTGCCTAAACGTAACTTTTTATATTGTATTTTGATATGGGTCCTTAACGTTTTAAAATCCTAATCTTTCTTTAAAATCTCATCTCGTGAAGAATAAAAAAAGTATGTAGTTGTAATAATCGCTCTTCGAATCTCCCGCGATTAATTTTGTTTGTAACTGGGAAAATGCCCAGAAGAAGCTTTTCCTCGATTTTTTTTTTTTATTTTTCTCGGAAAAAGAAATTAGAATTGAGGTTTATATGAACTCGGCCACTAGATCCGGTAAGTTTTGGAATAACATCTAAGAACTTCTGAAATCTTTGATTGTGAGAGTAAGAGAAATGTTTCGTTGTGATTCGACAACGGGGGTTACCATCGTCATAGATGATCAATGAAACGAATGGCTGAATGTGTAAATGTGTGAGTGACTGGAATGGTTGAGGGAGGAATGGGTTGTGGTAAGCTGTGAAAGCTTCTCTGAGGAGAGCTAACCAAGCGAAAGGTTTTGAAAAAAAAATCGAGAAAAAGAAAGAGAAAAAAAAATCGAGGAAAGGTGTTGGAGGAGAAATTTTAAAAAGAAAAAAGAAAGGAGTTAAGAAGAAAATTAACATAAAACAACAGATAAGTACAATTTTTGTTACTTTTATTTAGTTTGTCCATTTCGGTCATTTATTTTTTTTTGTTAATAAAACTTCGTTTTGCTTTTGAATTAAATTTTTGTGGAACGCGATACAATTTCCATAGCGTTTAACGTCAACGGCCTATATCACTATTCGATTTCCTTGTGAGATTTCTTTGTTTGGATTCGGTTGTAATTGCCTTTGTTACCTAATTTCTCTTTGAAAAAAAATTGGGTTTTTATCCTGGGTTTCTAAGGTTTTCCAAATAAGAACATTTTTTAATTCCCATTTAGACATATAAAATTTGCGTTTTATTCATTTTCTTTTACTACTACACAAATTAGAATTTTAGAATTTTTGTTCTAATATATTTTCCTACAAAAAAATTCCTGGCGCCCACTTTGTCTGCATTCTACTGTGCAGCAATATATGTATATATTATTCTTTTGATAAGCTGTTTTGATTCAATTAGTCTATTTAAGTTTATCAGAAGAAATCAAAAAAAAATTCTTCCACTGAACCCATCCCAGCTGAGCAGCCGTGGTCACAGCTATTCTAATCAAGCTGTTGTTGCACCTTTTTGCATTCTTTTTCGTGTATTCGTTCATGGTCGTGCTAATAAAAACATAAAAAGTAATATCATAGTTGCGCGCGTCATCGTCGTCGTCGTCGTTGGAATCGGTACACGTTAAATTGTATCGTATTCGAGTCGCGGCAAAAAGTGTAACAAATTGGAGCCCAACGTGTGGGGCCCAAAGTGGAAGGATTTTTTTTTATTGTTGTGTTTTTTTACTTATCTTATCAATCTGTGGATTGGAATGATAATAGGTTTTTTTTCTTTGTTTTATTGGCGTAGTTTTCTCTTGAAAAAAAATCTTTTGGTGGAAAAGGCGGAGCAACAAAAGGGGATCCAGCAAAAGAGACAAGCAGTAGAACAAGGAGTTTTTGGTGATTTTTTTTTTTTTTTATAATTAACGCGCGCACAAGGGACTATTTGTTTCTCTTTTAATGTAACACACTGCGCAGGCATTAGGAAGATAGGGAGAGGAGAGATAGGAGGTGTCGATTAACATTAGTTTTGAATGTTTGCAGATCAAAATGGCAAGGGAAAATATCGCCGGGTAAACCATTCCAAAGTCGTGTTGTACGGCTAAAAAAAGAATCTCTATATTTCACGGTACGTCCGAAATTGGGCTCAAGGGTGAACAGATGGGCATTCCTAGCAAGACGAGTATTACGGGCGAAACTTTTAAGGGGAGGAATGCAGCTGGCTACCTCAAGTGAACATTTTTTATAAAAGAAACGATAAAATAAGGAAAGACATGAAACATTGCGTCGGTGTTCGAGTGGGGCAATTGTTTCAGCGGCAGTTCTATTTCCTATCAATCTTAACGCTCTATTTTGTATTCTATCAAGCAAGTGAAGCGATGTTTGTGAAGCACCTGCCCAGAGGTGGGAGTTATACTCGAGTTTAGGGCGTATAAACGCTTTATAAATTGTAGCCAGATCAGATGGAGAAAAATACTTCTTACACCGATACAGAAAACCTAAGCACTTAGCAGCATTCTTAGCGATTTCAAATATATGGTCGTTCCAAAGGAGGTCGTCGTTGACGCACATACCGAGTACTGAGAGCTTTTCGGTTTCTTCGATGTAAGTGCCATTCATGGACAATGGCATTGGGGGTATGTTAAGCTTTAACGACAGAAGACAGCATTGAGTTTTCGAAGCATTAAACTCCACACGATTCCTATTAGCCCATTTGACAATGCTGTATAAATCGGATTTTAATGAGCTTGACATACGGCACCATTGCATTTGTACGTCCGAAGGCGAAGGACGTGAATTATCGAACGAATATGAAAAGCTGATGGTAGAGTCGTCAGCAAAACAGTTAAGTGGATTAGAAGTAACAGACAGAAGATCATTTATAAAAATGAGGAAAAGAGTCGGAGACAGAACAGAGCCCTGGGGCACACCAGCATTTATTTTATGGGAATCAGACTTGAATCCGCCCAATACAGCTTGTATTGAACGGTCCAGAAGATAGCTTCTAATCCAACGAACAAGAGTATTATCGATCCCAAAAGCACGCATTTTCGATAAGAGAGCTTCATGCCAAACTCTATCAAATGCCTTGGAGATATCAAGAGCAATAATCTTACTTTCACCAAAGCGATGTAAAGATTTGTTCCACTGTTCGGTGAGATATGCCATCAGATCACCAGTGGAACGGTTGCTGCGAAAGCCATACTGACGGTCATGGAGAAGCTTACGATCTTCGAGATATTCCTTAAGCTGACGGTTAATCAGTGTTTCCACGACCTTAGAAAGAAGGGATGTCAGTGCTATGGGTCGGTAGGAGGAGGGGGAGGATGGGTCACCTTTATTAGGGACAGGCTGGACAAATGCTGTTTTCCATCTTCTAGGAAAGATTCCAGAATAGTAGGAGGGATGGAAAAGCTTACGCAGTGGCTGTGCCAGTGTGGAAGAACTCCTCTTCAGAAGAATCGGGGGTATACCATCCGGGCCAGCGGATTTGTGTATATAAAGATCTTTGAGAACTCTTGCTTCTGTACGAGTGCGGAAAAAAATCTGTCCCATGGAAAAATTTACATTCTCAAGTACAGGAGGGGCAACGTTGCTATGCGGCAGCGTGGAGCTGGCAGCGAAATGGGCGGCGAGCAAGTTTGCCTTCTCTGAAGAGTAAACAATTGGTTTGTTATTGTCGATGAGCATTGGAACCGAAGATGTTGAGGAGTTTTTAATATTTTTTACAAATGACCAAACATTTCACTGCCTTTGGGACACTGCAGAATTTGTTGCCGTAATTTTTGGTCATGCCAAAATTTGGTTCTTTCAATAACGGAGTTGCATGTGTTTCTTGCTTGTTTGTGCTTTTTCCGATTTTCCTCTGTAGGGTTGGCTTTGTAAGAACGGAAACTTACTTCTTTGAGCCTGATAGCTTCTTTACACTCAGAATTAAACCAAGACTTTTCTTTAGGTTTGATGCTTTTAACTCTGTTAGGAATAAAAGCACGCATCCCTAGAAGAATCACATTTGTGATCATTTCAGCCCTGGCATCAATGTCACTATCGAGGAAGCATAGTGACCAGTTAAAGTTTCGGAAAAAAATATGCAGGCCAACCCAGTTGGCTTTCTCGTATTGCCATTTTTTATTAGTGTTGTAAACTTGTTTTTATATTCTGTGGTGTTTATTGTTGTATGTATATTTTTTTCTGTTTGTTAATATTATATTTAATTAATTCCCGTTCCATATTTTATACTTATTTTCTTTTTTGATAAAGAAGAAATTTTTTTTAAATTGAGTTGTTTTCGGTGATAGTTTTAATTAGTGCTGTTTTTCATTTCTCTACTGGCATATTTTTGGTGTGTTGTGAATTGTGATAGTTTTTCTTATTGAGTCTGGGTTTGAGTTGTTTTGTTGATTGAGCTTATTTTTACTTAGAGTGATTGAGTGCGTGAGTCTTAGGGCTCCCGTATTGAGTTAAAAAAATATTATTATTTTTTTATTTTATTTTAAATAAAGTAGATTTTTTTATTTGTTTTTAGTTCTTGTTTTTTTTTGGATAGGGTTTCTTTGGTAGGGTTGCCACACTCTTCATTTAGTTTTTTTGTGATTTATTTCCTTTTGTTTTTTATTTTCTTTATTTTTGTTCTTCTTTTGATACTTTTTTTTAAATATGAATATAGGGCGTTTAGCACAGGATGAACTGGGTTACGAGATGAAAGTCAGGGGGCTGAAACCTGATATGGTATCAATTTACTTTTTCAACGTATCAATTTACTTTTGCTGAGGATCGTGATGCAGTTAAGATAAATTTTCGACGAGAGTAGGGCGCTTCTTAAGAACTATCCGATTCCAAATTCATCGGATTTTTTTAAAATTATTACGAAGATAGAATGGAGTTTAGGTCGGTTAGTTAGATCAGTGCGTGAGGAAGAAAACGAGAGGGAAGATAAAAGTCTTTTGCAGAATGAATTTCTAATTTTATTAAGCACTTTGACAGGAGACGACGAGGGAAGCGAATTTGAAGAAGAAGAAGAACAAAAAAAGGAAACTGGTAGCAGATTTGCCAACACCAGTCCATCGACATCGTTGTTTGCTGCAATCGGAGGAACCTCTAGGACTACGGGTGAAACGAATATTCAGTTGTGTAGAGACGATAATTTGGTTAGGAGACCGGATGTGGAAAATAGATTTGTGAATGTGGATAGGAATGTTGGAGTGAATGTAAATGAGAGGTGTCTTGGGGAGTTGGATGGGTCATCACTGAATTCCTTTTTAGAGCGGGTGGAAGAACTTCGATTGGCTAACGAAGTTCCAGAAACCCACCTTTTTAGATCCTCTTCGGAGCTTTTATCTGGTTGGGCGCTTATGTGGTTTAGCACGGTTAGAGAGGATATTTTAACTTGGCCCAAACTCGTGAAGGAAATCAAGGCCAAGTTTCTACCTGCCAACTACGATGATCTTTTATTAGAGGAGATCAATCGTCGTTCGCAGGAGAAGGAAGAAACATTCGGAGCTTATTTAGCTTCCATGAGGACATTGTTCCGACGAATGTCAGAACCTTTGTCAGAGGGAAGGATGCTTTCGATTTTGAGGAAAAATGTTGACCCCTTCTTTCAGGTTCAAATTGCGAGTGCTAAACCAAAAACGGTGAAAGAATTTGCTTTGTTAGGTAGGGAACTAGATACCTTGAAGGTGAACGTGGACACTTTCACTCCTCCTAGTAGGGGTCGCAATTTATTGGAACCCGAATTTGGGTACCAACCGAGTACATCAGGGCAAAATCGTGTGGCAGTTGTCGAATCGGTTCCGGTTAATTCATTCCATCAGCCAGTTAGGTATTTTAACTGTAACAGGGAAGGTCATTTCGCTCATACTTGTTCTGTTGCAAGACGTTGTTTTGGTTGTGGTGCTTAAGAGGTGTTTCGAAGAGATTGTAGGAGGTGTTCGGGAAATGGAGAACGGGCTCTTGTGTCAGCAGGACGAGAGACCCGTCGGCGTTAATTAGCTCGTCTGCTGGCGACCATTTGATCGAGTTCAACTTGATTTCACCTTGGCGGCAAATGGTAGGGATAGTAGACCATATTTAGGAGTACAAATTTATGGAATCAAGTTTTTAGGATTACTTATTTCGGGAGCTTCACGCACCATTGTAGGAGGGGATGGGTAGACAATTTTAAAGGAGTTAGGACTGAAATTAGGGAAAAGTAGTATTGGGTCAGTAGCGTTAGCAGACGGGTGGGAGTAGGAGCAGCTGGGTCTGTTTCTTTACCCATGGAGGTTGAGAACAAATCCCTACTAATATAGTGTCTGGTTATACCCAGTCTCCCACACCTTTTGATCCTAGGTGCCGACTTTTGGGCGTAATCGGGAACAGTCCGGGATATCAAATCAGGTATGTGGAGCTTTTCAAACCAGGAGATGGTGTCGATAACAGACATGGTTGCTATTAGGGAAAAATCGGACCTGAATGAAGGCGAGAACAAAAAGTTAGAATTAGTTCTAGATCAGCTTTTTGAATCAATGTCCGAAGGTTTAGGGTGCACAAATCTAGTTGAGCACAAAATAAGGACGTCCGCAGAACCGATAAAGCAGCGATACTACCCAGTGTCACCTGCGATTCAAAAACGCATCGATCAGGAACTCCAGCGCAGTAATTTTAATTAATTTTAATTCAATTAAATTTATTTTAGCAGAATAGACTTCACTAAAAATGTACAGATGCACGCAGTGCAGTTAGAAATTCAAATATATTCAGATGCTACAATTCGAAAATAAATTAAGCAATATAGGCTTAACTAAAAATGTACAGATGCGCGCAGCGCAGTTAGAAATTTAAATTTATTCAGATGCTACAATTCGAAAATGAATTAAGCAATATAGATCCAAACTAAGAATGTGCAGATGCGCGCAGCACAGTCAGAAAATCAAATATATTAATTTTGGATTTATATTGGCCATGTAATAATAATTTTCTCCAAGTTAGTTAAAAATTATTTGTTTTAAAAATATATATATAGGTTTTTATCGAAGAAAGAGTATAGAGTTTATTATTATAGAGACAGGTGGCATATTTCAAAAACCCCTATTTCATTTTAGTATCGAGTGCAGGGAATCTTAAGGTACAGAAAGTTATGACAGTATAATTCTTGTTCAGGCCACTTCAAGTGGAAAATTCATATAGAAAAAAAAGAACATGAAAAAAAACTATAAAATATACCTAAACCCATAGTTTAAAAATTTAGTAACTCCCTCTTCTCTACTTCTTTTAAAAAAGTACAGAAATGGCAACGAATAGAGCACGCTCTTCGGCAAATGCCATTAAAAACGCAAAGCTCTTCGTATAATTGGAGGCATTTGAACTTTTAACGTTTTTTCAAGCGAAATTAAGACTGACAACATAAGAAGGCGACTGGGCGAAGTATCAAAACCTAGCTGATGTTTGGTTGGACGTCTTCAGCAAGAAAGACCTGCCCAAGATCACGGGCGAGATAGAGGCCAAACCAAAACATGATGATGAAGAAGACGGTACAAATGAAACCAAGAAAACAAATAAGGCAGCAGGTACAAGTAAAGCATCAAATCAAAGATGCAATGAAGAAAATGCAGAAAATAATGTAGATTTGTGACGGTAAAATTTACCGCAACAAAAACTATTTTTACCTTCCTTCCCTTCCTTCTTTTAATTTCCCGTTGCGGTTGAAAAGTACTGGTGAAGTTGAGGGCAACCATGGTACCATCAACCATTGGTGTACTTAGCCAGTATTTTGCAAAAGCAACAAAAAGCAGGTGTTCGAGATATGCACACTTATTCCAACTCAAAAATAACGTAACTTACTCTAACTTAATTTGCCTAAACATAACTTATTATATTGTATTTTGATATGGGTCCTTAATATTTTAAAATCTTAATCTTTTTTTAAAATATGTTGTTTAAAAAAAAAGGAATTACCGAAATGGATTTGAAAGTGTAGCGTTCGCGTTGAAGATTGCCTTCCTCCATTTCCTCTCGTGAAGAATAAAAAAAAGTATGTTGTTGTTATAATCGCTCTTCGAATCTCTCGCGATTAATTTTGTTTGTAACTGGGAAAATGCCTAGAAGAAGCTTTTCCACGATCTTTTCTTTTTTTTTTTTTTTCTCGGAAAAAGAAATTAGAATTGAGGTTCATATGAACTCGGCCACTAGATCCGGTAAGTTTTGGAATAACATCTAATAACTTGCTGAAATCTTTGATTGTGAGAGTAAGAGAAATGTTTCGTTGTGATTCGATAACGGGGGTTTCCATGGGATCGGAAAGCTTTTCGAAAGCCGGGGTCGTCATAGATGATCCATGAAACGAATGGCTGAATGTGTAAATGTGTGAGTGACTGGAAAGGTCGAGGGAGGAATGGGTTGTGGTTAGCTGGGAAAGCCACTCTGAGGAGAGCTAACCAAGCGACAGGTTTTGAAAAAAAAAAATTGAGAAAAAGAAAAAGAAAAAAAATAATCGAGGAAAGTTGTTGGAGGAGAAATTTTAAAAAGAAAAAAGAATGGAGTTTAAAAAAGGAGATTCGAGGACCGATTAGGACTAGGAGTTGAGAAAAATAAATCGAGGAGATAGAGGAAGAAAATAAACATAAAACAACAGATAAGTATAATTTGTGTTACTTATATTTAGTTTGTCTATTTCGGACATTTATTTTTTTTGTTAATAAAACTTCGTTTTGCTTTTGATTTAAATTTTTTGTGGAACGCGATACAATTTCCATACCGTTTAACGTTAGCGACCTATATCACTATTCGATTTCCTTGTTAGATTTCTTTGTTTGGATTCTGTTGTAATTTCCTTTGTTACCTAATTTCTCTTTGAAAAAAAATGGGTTTTTATCCTGGGTTTCCAAGGTTTCCCAAATAAAAACATTTTTTTAATTCCCATTGAGACGTATAAAATTTGCGTTTTATTCATTCTCTTTCACTACTACATAAATTAGAATTTTGGAATTTTTGTTCTAATATATTTTCCTACAAAAAAATTCCTGGCGCCCACTTTGTCTGTACTCTACTTTGGAGCAATATATATATTTTAATAAGCTGTTTTGATTCAATTAGTCAATTTAAGTTTATCAGAAGAAAGAAAAAAAAATTGATTTTTTTCTTTGTTTTATTGGTGTAGTTTTCTCGTGAAAAAAATGTTTTGGTGGAAAAGGCGGAGCAAGAAAAGGGGATCCAGCAAAAGAGACAAGCAGTAGAACAAGGAGTTTTTGTTGATATTTTTTATTAGTGTTGCAAACTTGTTTCTAATTTCTGTGGTGTTTATTATTGTATGTATATTTTTTTTTGTTTGTTAATATTATATTTTATAAATTTTATATTTTTTCTCGCATGGGATACTTTTTGTCGCGATATATATTTTTAAATTGAGTTGTTTTCGGTGATAGCTTTAATAAGTGTAGTTTTTCATTTCTCTACTGGCATTTTTTTTGTGTGTGTTGTGAATTGTGATAGTTTTTCTTATCGAGTCTGTGTTTGAGTTTTTTGATTGATTGGGCTTATTTTTACTTTGAGTGATTGAGTGTGTGAGTCTTAGGGCTCCGTATTGAGTTAAAAAGATATTATTTTTTTTTATTTTATTTTAAATAAAGTAGATTATTTTATTTGTTTTTAGTTCTTGTTTTTTTTGGATAGGGTTTCGGAGATTTCTTTTTTAGTGTTGCCACACTCTTGATTTAGTTTTTTTTGTGATTTATTTCCTCTTATTTATTTATTTTCTTTATTTTTGTTCTTCTTTTGATACTTTTTTTAAATATGAATATAGGGCGTTTAGTACAGGACGAACTGGTCTACGAGATGAAAGTCAAGGGGCTGAAACCTGATACGGTAGAGGCAATGCGGAAAGCATTGAGATCTGCAAGGATGTTAGAAAGGCGGGGATCTTTAGATACTATTTCAACGTATCAATTTACTTTTGCTGTGGATCGTAATGCAGTTAAGATAAAACCCTCCGGTTCCAAATTAATCGGAATTTGTTAAAATTATTACGAAGATAGAATGGAGTTTAGGTCGGTTAGTTAGATTAGTGCGTGAGGAAGAAAACGAAAGGGAAGATAAAAGTCTTTTGAAGCATGAACTTCTAATTTTATTAAGCAGTTTGACAGGAGACGACGAGGGAAGCGAATTCAAATAAGAAGAACAACAAAAAAGGAAACTAACAAGCGGAATTCATCTTACGGTTCCTGGTAGCAGATCTGCCAACACCAGTCCATCGACATCGTTGTTTGCTGCAATCGGAGGAACCTCTAGGACTACGGGTGAAACGAATATTCAGTTGTGTATTGGCGATAATTTGGTTAGGAGACCGGATGTGGAAAATAGATTTGTGAATGTGGATAGGAATGTTGGAGTGAATGTAAATGAGAGGTGTCTTGGGGAGTCGGATGGGTCATCACTGAATTCCTTTTTAGAGCGGGTGGAAGAACTTCGATTGGCTAACGAAGTTCCAGAAACCCACCTTTTTAGATCCTCTTCGGAGCTTTTATCTGGTAGGGCGCTTATATGGCCTGAACTCGTGAAGGAACTCAAGGCCAAGTTCCTACCTGCCAACTACGATGATCTTTTATTAGAGGAGATCAATTTTAATTTTTTAATTTTAATTTTGGTGGGGCTAACGCCCCATTTATTAGCTTAATACAAGCTTAACTTAAACAACTAAACTTAAAAACTAATTAAACTAAATTAACTTATAAGGAGGAAAGATGATGTAAGAGCTGGGCTTTCAGACAAGGACTTGGAATGTTGAAATCGAAAAGAGGAGAGATTGAATTGATTTTACTCAACATGCGGGTTAAAGGTTCATTGAGACCATAGGAAGTACGATGGGGAGGAAGGTAAAAAAGACGTGATGATCTTAAGTTGCGTGGGTTAGTGTTAAACAAGATGAGATCAAAAAGTAAGGAACAGTCAGTGGCACCTGTAAGAATTCGATGAATGAAAATGATGTCAAACACATTCCTACGGACTTCAAGGGGGTGTAGATTTATAATTTTGAGTCGGTCAAGGTAGGGTGGCAGAGATGAGAAGTTATTAGGGTCATAAAGACTTCGGAGAGCAAAGAGTAGAAAACGGCGTTGAACGCTCTCAATTCTGGAGATATGAACCGCGTGATAGGGGGCCCATACTTGCGATGCATACTCAAGGAGAGGACGAACATAGGAAATATAGAGGGATTTGGTTACAAATGGGTTCCGAAACTCTTTGGACCACCTTTTGATAAAACCAAGGGCGGAGTTAGCTCTTGATATAGCATTATCGATATGGGAGCGAAAATTTAATTCGCAATCACAGAGGACGCCTAAATCGCGGAAAACCTGTACGCGGTTAATGGAAAGGGTTTGAAGATAATAAGATCTAGGGGAAGGCCATTTACTTTTTCGAGAGAACGTAATTAGTTCACATTTGGCAATGTTGAGTTCGAGAAAATTCTTACTGCACCAATTGACAAATGAATTGAGGTCATTTTGAAGCAGGAGAGAATCATGACCAGAGGAGATTACTTTGAAAATTTTAGCATCATCAGCATAAAGGGAGATAGAAGATGATTGGATTATCTTTTCAACATCATTAATGGCAAGGATAAATAAAAGAGGTCCAAGATGGCTACCTTGGGGTACCCCAGAGGTGGCCACAAATGGAACTGAAAGAACAGAACGAAAACGGACTCTGTATTGGCGGTTGTCAAGATACGAGGATATCCATTTAAGAAGGTTAGGACTGAATCCAAGAAAGGAAAGCTTAAAAAGAATTAAACTGTGAGAGATTTTGTCGAAAGCCTTGCTGAAATCTGTAGTGATGACGTCTACTTCGTAGCCCTTTTCCATGGCAGAGAGTGAAAATGTAACGAACTCAACAAGATTAGTTGTGGTAGATATTCCCTTACAAAAACCATGTTGAGTTGAGGATATTAGAGATTTGCATTGGAAAGAAAGTGAGTCATACAGAATGCTTTCGAAGAGTTTGGGGATATGAGAAAGTTTGGCGATGGGCCGATAATTACAAACTTCGTTTTTGGGACCTTTCTTATGAATTGGTGTGATAGTGGATATTTTCCATAAATCGGGGAAAGATCCGGTGGAAAGGGATAGTTGGAAAAAGTTAGTAATAGGAAGGACCAAACTCGAGCAACATTTTTTAAGTAAAATTGCAGGTATACCATCGGGACCAGGAGTATACTCGTCTTTAAGTTCAAGGATGCCATTTAGAACTAATGAAGTATCCAAATTCGTATTTAAGGGGCCGGTATTAAAATGAGGAAGGTAGGAAAAATAAGATTTGTCAGGATCTAAGGTTTTTGGTGCAAAAGACTGTTTGAAGTAACTGGCGAAGAAATTGGCGATGGTAGATGGATCATTGGATGATTGGTTGTTATAGAGAAGAAGGGAGGGAAACCATCATTTTTCTTTTTAAAGTTAATAAACTTATAAAACGATTTGGGATCCGTTATTAAATTTGCTTGGATGTTGGAAGCAAAGTCATTGTAGAGCGTTTCATATAGATTCCAAAATTTATAAAATACTCCCAAGTAGTCAGAGTAATCGAAAATTGAACGAGAGCGAAGATATTTAACCCAAAGCTTATTTCTCCTGTTTCGTAGCTCGCGTAGTTTATGACTGTACCACGGGGGAGAAGTTGAAAAATACCTGTTACGCGAAAAGGGAACATAAAGATTTATGCAAAACTGCACTTTTTCATAAAAAGATTAGTTGCTTCATTAAGTGATAGATTTGTAAAATCGAATGAGGTATGGATGAGGTAGTCATTTATTTTTTTGAAATTAGCCTTATGATAGTTGAATGAACAGTTAGAAATATTAGGGAGAGTAGGTGGAGAGGAAATGAAAAAAGAGAGAAGGAGAGGGGGGTGAAATCAATCGTCGTTCGCAGGCGAAGTAAGAAACATTCTGAGCTTATTTAGCTACCATGAGAACATTGTTTCGACGATTGTCAGAACCTTTGTCAGAGGGAAGGATGCTTTCGATTTTGAGGAAAAAATGTTGACCCCTTCTTTCAGGTTCAAATTGCGAGTGCTTAACCAAAAACGGTGAAAGAATTTGCTTTGTTAGGTATGGAACTAGATACCTTGAAGGTGAACGTGGACACTTTCATTCCTCTTAGTAGGGGTTGCAATTTATTGGAACCCGAATTTGGGTACTAACCGATTTCATCAGGGAAAATCGTTTGGCAGTTGTCGAATCGGTTCCGGTTAATTCATTCCATCAGCCAGTTAGGTATTTCAACTGTAACAGGGAAGGTCATTTTGCTCATACTTGTTCTGTTGCAAGACGTTGTTTTGGTTGTGGTGCTTTAGAGGTGTTTCGAAGGGATTGTAGGAGGTGTTCGGGAAATGGAGAACGGGTTCTTGTGTCAGCAGGGCGAGAGACCCTTCGGCGATAATTAGGTCGTCTGCTGGCGACCAGTTGGATGATCGAGTTCAACTTGATTTCACCTTGGCGGCAAATGGTAGGGATAGTAGATCGTATTTAGGAGTGTAAATTTATGGAATCAAGTTTTTAGGATTACTTATTTCAAGCTTCACGCACCATTGTAGGAGAAGATGGGTGGACAATTTTAAAGAAGTTAGGACTTAAGTTAGGGAAAAGTAGTGTTGGGTCAGTAGCGCAGATGGGCGGGAGTAGGAGCAGCTGGGTCTGTTTCTTTACCCATGGAGGTTGAGAACAAATCCCTACTAATAGAGTGTCTGGTTACCCAGTCTCCCACACCTTTTGATCCTAGGTGCCGACTTTTGGGCGCTATCGGGAACAGTCCCGGATTTGAAATCAGGTATGTGGAGCTTTTCAAACCAGGAGATGGTGTCGTCGATAACAGACATGGTTGCTTTTAGGGAATTAGTTCTTTATCAGCTTTTTGAATCAATATCCGAAGGTTTAGGGTGCACAAATCTAGTTGAGCACAAAATAAGGACGTCCGCAGAACCGATAAAGCAGCGACACTACCCAGCGTCACCTGCGATTCAAAAACGCATCGATCAGGAACTCCAGCGCAGTTAGAAATTCAAATATATTCAGATGCTACAATTCGACAATGAATTTATGAAATTTAAATTTATTCACATGCTACAATTCGAAAATGAATCAAGCAATATAGATCCAAACTAAGAGTGTGCAGATGCGCGAATTATGTTCACTAAGTCGAAAGGTTTATAAAAAAAATAACTTTATAACTCAACATATAAATTACACGAATGAACTTAATACTACTTGTTAACCACGGCTTCTATATTGACTCTGTTGACTGTGTATACTGTGTATATTGTTTGCATTCGACGTTCTTTATATCAATCCGTTATTGCTGGGTCAGCTTTTAGTTAACTCTAACGAGTCCAATCGATTGCCAAACCAAAGCTCGTGTTTGGTGTCGTCGTATTGGCAGACGCTGACGTTGGTTTTTTGGTAACTGCAGCGGTGGGAACATCCGTTGCTGGTTGGTTCCTTGAACTTGATATAACCTCTCCCTCCTTAAGATGAAAACTCTCCTGAGTTATATAGAATGTACGTATGAGTTCTTTTGATTTTATATAAACATAAATTATCAAACTAATAATTAATAGTACAATTATGATTCCAACATAAATATTAAACATAACATGGTTCTTATGGTTGAATTTTAATTCGTTAATATTTTCGATATTTTCTATTTGTTTTGTTATTATATCATCGAAACTTAATTGTTCTTTAGTTGTATTAAGGCTTATCCCGTAAGGGATAATAAATCTTCCCTCAAATACATCTTGATTGTTGGTAAAAGTGTTATTCAATATTTTGAGTTTGCAGCTATTAAAGTTTAATAAAAAGTTTCCATTTAAAGGTGTAATTCTTTCATCACAAGTACTTGACAAATTTGTATCTTTAATATTCTTTAAAAATAACAAACCATTTTCAATTTCATTAATTTTCATTTGGTAGTTCTTCGTTTTCATACAGACAGTATTGTTTAAACATAAATTTGGTTTCCTTAAATTTTTAAATTCTACATTTGGTTCGTATTTATATATAGTTTCATTTGTTTTAATGATTTCTTCGTCATCTATTACTAATTCTTCAAAATTCATATTTGTTAAGGAGGTAACTAAATATTTTCTTGTCTCTCTTTTTTTTTTTTTAATAATTAACGCGTGCACAAGGGACTATTTGTTTCCCTTTTAATGTAACACACTGCGTGGGCATTAGGAAGATAGGGAGGGGAGAGATAGGAGGTGTTTGCCATCAGATCACCAGTGGAACGGTTGCTGCGGAAGCCATACTGGCGGTCATGGAGAAGCTTACGATCTTCGAGATATTCCTTAAGCTGACGGTTAATCAGTGTTTCCATGACCTTAGAAAGAAGGGATGTCAGTGCTATGGGTCGGTAGGAGGAGGGGGAGGATGGGTCATCTTTCTTAGGGAAAGGCTGGACAAATGCTGTTTTCCATCTTCTAGGAAAGATTCCAGAAGAGTAGGAGCGATGGAAAAGCTTACGCAGTGGCTTTGCCAGTGTGGAAGAACACCTCTTCAGAAGAATCGGGGGTATACTATCCGGGCCAGCGGATTTGTGTATATCGAGATCTTTGAGAACTCTTGCTACTGTACGAGTGCGGAAAAAAATCTGTCCCATGGAAAAATTTACATTCTCAAGTACAGGAGGGGCAACGTTGCTATGCGGCAGCGTGGAGCTGGCAGCGAAATGGGCGGCGAGCAAGTTTGCCTTCTCTGAAGAGTAAACAATTGGTTTGTTATTGTCGATGAGCGTTGGAACCGAAGATGTCGAGGAGTTTTTTATATTTTTTTACAAATGACCAAAAATTTTTACTGCCTTTGGGACACTGCAGAATTTTTTGCCGTAATTTTTGGTCATGCAAAAATTTGGTTCTTTCAATAACGGAGTTGCATGAGTTTCTTGCTTGTTTGTGCTTTTTCCGATTTTCCTCTGTAGGGTTGGCTTTGTAAGAACGGAAACTAACTTCTTTGAGCCTGATAGCTTCTTTACACTCAGAATTAAACCAAGACTTTTCTTTAGGTTTGATGCTTTTTATTCTATTAGGAATAAAAGCACGCATCCCTAGAAGAATCACATTTGTGATCATTTGAGCACTGGCATCAATGTCACTATCGAGGAAGCATAGTGACCAGTTAAAGTTTCGGAAAAAGAAATTCAGGCCGTCCCAGTTGGCTTTCTCGTATTGCCAAACGGTCCTGGTGGGAAGTTTTTCTTTAACTGGATGGGTGGAGGATGAGAAATTAGCTGAAATGACACAATGGTCTCAAGTGCCAAATGGAGAAGTTACACTAAAGGTATATTTATCAGGGTGAGAAGTAAGAAACAAGTTGATAGTATGGGCGGCTTGCCCAGCAACATCCGGTATACGCGTTGGCACATCGATCAGTTGGGTAAGGTGATGTAACCCGGCAAAGAGCTCGACATACCTTCCTTCGGGTGTTGTCTGACCAGAATAGCGGAGCCAATTGGAATTGTGTACATTGAAATCGCTCGTAATAACGATTTCAGTGCGGGGACAAAGGGAAACAATTTTTGAGATGGAATCAGACAGCGCATCAAACTCGTTACAAGTGGAATTGCTGTCGAGATTTGGACTCCTGTAAATAAAACAATAATGAATGACATGCTTGCGGACAGTGAATTTGAGCCACAAGAAGTTAAAGTCCGTGTTGGAACATTGCCCATATTGGGGAATGCTCTGGCAAGCAATATCATTCTTAACATAGACCACGAGACTATGATGGGAAAAGAGTAATGGTACCAAGCTATACCCATGTAGAGCAAACTCTGATAAATCAGTATTTACTCCAACCTGGGTTTCACTTAATGCCAAAACAGCTGGCCCATATTGAACAGTGTAGACGTACAGGTGAAAGAAATTCTTTCTTATACCACGAACATTGGAATACACGACACAAAAATCACTTACCATTTCAAAATACTTACACACAAAACACAATTCTGACTAAGTCGAACCATGCAGTGAAAATCCAAATTAATCTCTGTAATAAACAAACTGTCTTAGGTGTTATGCCCATAAGACAGCTTGCATACAAAAAATCAATTTAAATATTCAGCACAATAGGACAAAATCAGATGCCCTTATCCATTTACCGCAAGCATACGATGCCTACAGTAAATAAGAAAGAGGCAGTTAAGCCAAGCACAAAGGGTTGGGACAGATAAGAGGATAATTTGATTTGTTATGCAAGTGTGTATTATTTGTTTTTCCACAGCGCGAATGGGCATCTTATCGTCTTCCAACGACGCGAGTGGATATTGTTATTTTCTTTACAGCACACGCGAGGGGCTTTTGCCAATTTCTCAAACGAGTGTGTAATATTATTTTTTGTTAACACTCGCGATAACAATGCGCAATAAATTTTTTTTTTTTTTTGACTTTTGTATATTTACTTATGCGCGCACCTCGACATGACTATGAGCTTAAGATCGAACTCTATTATTTCATTGGGTATTTTAATTATAAAAACAATTTTTTTGATTTTTATACAGAGC
Organism: Platycheirus rosarum; assembly: GCA_963971375.1. Classification (NCBI taxonomy): domain Eukaryota; kingdom Metazoa; phylum Arthropoda; class Insecta; order Diptera; family Syrphidae; genus Platycheirus; species Platycheirus rosarum. Next base: position 111,622,149 of record OZ020507.1, on the reverse strand, counting down.
TGTTCCAATTTTTTATATTTTTTAGCTTCTCGATACTTATGTCATATTTAATTATTTCTTCTTTACTTAAAATATTGTTTCCCATTATTCCTGTTCTACTTGAAGCAATGTTATTTTGAATGTGTTCGATATTGTCTTTTATTATTCCAATTTTTAATAATGATTCTAAGTAAATAAGTTTGTTATTCCATTTAATAGTTTCTTTTTTAATATTATTCAATTGATTCAAAATTTTAAATCTATCTTTCTCAATAGTTTGTTTTAACGTTACAAAAGTTTGATTAAAACTATCATTAATGAATATTTGTTTGTTGTTTTGGGTTATTAGGTTATGGTTATTCTTATCGATGAGTTTTAGATGTTCTTCGATGTTTTGCCTATCGTCTTCGTCCATTGTTCCATATATATATATATTCATACCTGTACCTACTATATTGATTAGTCCTCTTTTGTGTCTGGAATTTGTATTTTAGTGATTCTAACTCATGAAATAAAACTTCTTTTCCGTTGTCAATTTGAATATTGGAAATATTTTCCTCTAGGCATTCAATTATCTTTAAAATTCCTGTGGGGTTTATAATGTATAGTATGACATCATAAGTTCTTACTATTTCAACGTTTCCTAGTTTAATTTCTATGAATCCACTGTTTGTATCAATTTTTTCTATGGTCAATGTTGCGTCAATTGTCGTCGCTGTCATTAGTAGAATTACTAATATCCACTTGATCTGAAAATTTAGTTGGTCTTTTAATATTTGAAGGATGTACATTATGTAGTTTAAGTTTTCTATATCTAGGTTCTTCTTTATGTCTAAGTGCTTTATAATTCCTAACTAGTCCTTCTTCTCGTTCCTCGTTATATTCTTCTCTATTTGAGTTATTTTATTGATAATTTTGTCCTTTATATTCTGCATGTTTGTTTTAACTTTTTGTTTATCTACTCTACCTTCTAGAACATCTATTGGTTTGAATTTTATTGCTGAATGTACTGATTTGTTATACCATTCTACGCACTTATATATTTTTTCCTTTGTTAATTCAGATTTTTCGGTTGTGAGTACTCTCATTTTCTCACTGATGAAAGTCTGCTGTGAAGTCTCTCAATGTCTGAGTTACCTGTATGGCTATTCGGTTTGGTGAAGTGGACTTCGATGTTCTCTTGCCTTAAGAAGTCTTTAACGTTTATGCTTTGGAATTCGTTGTCTAAAATAATTTTGCTGGGTTTTCCTTTGATAGAAAAGTATAGTCGCAATTTTTCTTTGATAGTTAAACTATTTCTGTCTTCTAAATAGAATATAGTACAGTGTTTAGAGAATTTGTCAATGAAAGTGAAGAAGTTGTTTTTGGAGTTAGTGTAAATATCTGCGTGTACTATTTGATTTATGTCACTTGGTGTTTCGGTGTGATGAAACTTTGGCTTTATTGGTTTTCTATCGTACTTGGCTCGATTGCATGTGTCACAATTGTTAATATATTTTTGTATGATTTCTTTTAAGCTTTTAAAGTATATGAGTTTCTTTAAACCTTCATAATTTTCGTTTATGCCTGCATGACCTGTTTCGTTCTTATGATATCGTGCTATCTGTTTATAGGCTTCTTCTTCAGTTTTTATATTTTTTGCGTGATACATGCATTTATAAAATTTAATATGTTCTATGTCAAATAATTCAATTAGTTTTAGTTGAACCAAATTATATTCATGTTCCGTTAACTCTGAGTATAAACCTATTTTACCTCTTCTCTTTATGAACCTTCTGAATATATCTATGAGTCTCCCTTCTTGGATATCTTCGGAATTGATATATATTATTCTCTTATTATTTAGTATTTCTATCTCTTTTGTCTTATTGTTTGTTAGAATGATTTGCGTATAAAACCTATTGACTAGTGTGTCTAGTATTGGGAAATGGTCATTCTGTTCTTCTTCTTGGGAATGAATTGTATTGTTATCTACGCTCATATTATCAATTTCAAAATTTTAATTTGGGTAGGGTGTAACTTCTCCCTCCTTATGTGTGATTGTCTCAATCGCATTTATTTCTCCTGTTTCGGTATTGATTCGACTTAGAAAATCCGCGGCTTTATTCTCTTTTCCCTTTATATAATCAATATTAATATTATATTCTCCTAGTTGTAGCAACCATCTTTGAAGGCGTTGATTATTTGTTTATGTTTGGATTGCAACCATTTAAGGGGCTGATGATCTGTTAATAAATCGAAAGGTCTACCATATATATATGGTCTAAAATAATTTACCGACCAAACTATTAATAGTTCTTTTTCAGTGACTGAGTAATTTCGCTCGTGATCATTTAAAGTTCGACTAGCATAACACACTGGGTGTCCATCCTGCGTAAGTACAGATCCGATAGCAAAGTCACTTGCATCGGTAGTTAGTTGAATTTTTTTATTGAAATCAGGATATTTTAAAACTGGTGAGTTTGTAAGGATTATTTTCAATTTTTCGAAGGAACTTATATAATTTGAGTCGTTCAGGTTTATTCTTGCGTTCTAAATCATAATACTAAAAATCAGAATATCGTCTAAGTAGACGACGCATATTTGATTAATATGTTCCCTAAGTACCGAGTTAATTAACCTCTGAAACGTAGCAGGGGCGTTTTTGAGTCCAAAGGGCATTCTTTCTTTTATGATTCCCTGTTTCAACATTTCCTTAATCTGTTTGCTAATTTCTTGTTCGTGTACCTGAGGGTACCTGTATGTCTTCGCGTAAATTGGTCTATCCGTAGTTGTGACGATTTCATGTTTTACATCATGAGTGCTAGTGAGTTGCTGTCCCTCATGAAAGAATATATCTTTATTTCTTTTCAAATTTTTTTCTAGTATTTCCTTTTCTTCGATATTTAAGTGATCTCCGAAAAGGCTCTGTAGTATGTTTTGCTCTTCTATAATACTTTCTAATGCATATACCTCGTTATAATTATATGGGCAAGCACATAAAAATTTAATTTTATTACCGTGTATTTCTACATAATCTTCTTCTAAATTAATTTTTGCTCCAAGAGGTCTCAATAGATTTTGTCCTATAATGCTATCAAAATCTTTCTGTTGAGAGGAAGTAAGTTTCCAGTACATTCTAGCTTTCTCTTTAAATTCTTTTGGAAGTTCTGTAAGAATTTCAGTTTCTATACATGTTCTTCCATTAAGTGTGTTAAAAACTATTTTGTCTTTTAATGGGATACGTTCGTAATGTTGTAATTTTGTTTGATCTAAAAGGGTTGTGGTTGATCCCGTATCAATTAAACATTTTATTTTAATTTCTCCTACTGTCAATTCTACTATCGGTACATCCGATCTCGAGGCGTTGAGTGAAAATTGTCTTCCCTACCTTGTTGAACATGGTCACATTCCATGGGTTGAATATAATTGTCATTATTATTATTTGGATTATTCCTAGTTTGGTTGAAAGAGTTCCTGTACTGACCTGAATTATTTCTAAAAGGATTCCTGTACTGACCTGAATTATTTCTATTTTGGTTATGAGGGTTCCTATACTGACCTCAGTTATTGTAATTATTATACTTGTTCCTACTTTGATTCTGTTGGTTGTTTTGAGATCTATTAAAGTTATTATTATTAGTATTAGTAAGTTTATCGGGTGGTATTTGTCTGTTAAATTTTTGTTTATCTGGACTTTTTTGAATCATACCTGTTTCTTCAAGAATATAATAAGCGTCTCTTAAGTTATTAATTTGCCTACTTATTACAACACTGGCTAGATTCGGATTTAATCCGTTTATAAAAAAATTTAAAATCATATTTTCATTCGCTGAAGGCGAGAATTCATATGGTTTATTAATATCAAATTCATATTTGGTGTTAAGCTTATCCAATATAGACTTAAGATTTTCAAAATATTCACTTACATTATTGTTCTTTAGGCTTAAGGCCTGGTGATGCAGGTTATAGTAAGTTTCTCTGACACCGAAGTTTCATATGAGTTCCGCTTTTATAATTTCCCACGATGCGTTTGTTCCCAGAGTTGTGATGACTTGAAGTGCCGGTCCTTGCACCTTGTTGACCACGTTCCTTTGAAGAAAGTACTGTTTCAGCGTTGTGTTGGCGAAAAAGGGCAGGAAAATTTCCACTTCCCTAATGAACGATGTCAGGGCGTATTCGTTAGAGCCCCAATACTCCTTGATCCTTGCTGACTCCTTTATTAATTCTGTTAAAGTTAATGTAAACAGATTTGGGGTTGAAGGCATGGGAGGAGCCTGAGCCTGAGTTTGTTCTTATTCTTCTACGTTCATTTTATGTGAGTTCTTTGTTTTTTTTTTTTTTTTTTTTTTTGACGATTAATGTGTAGCACAAATTGATTTTAGTTCTATTTTGTCACTTCACTATTCATGTCACTTTTATTGTGCACCTTTCTTTTATTGATAGCAAGTGTTTTACTTTCACGATTTGATTTTTGGTGGTACAAATTAATTTTAGTTTAATTTGATCACTTCACTTTTCTATCTTATTTAATTCCAATCTTCGGATTGAAATCCTACCGACTGCGCCAATTATGTTCACTAAGTCGAAAGGTTTATAAAAAAAATAACTTTATTACTCAACAAATAACTTACACGAATGAACTTAAAACTACTTGTTAACCACGGCTTCTATATTGACTCTGTTGACTGTGTATACTGTGTATATTGTTTGCATTCGACGTTCTTTATATCAATCCGTTATTGCTGGGTCAGCTTTTAGTGAACTCTAACGTGTCCAATCGATTGCCAAACCAAAGCTCGTGTTTGGTGTCGTCGTATTGGCAGACGCTGACGTTGGTTTTTTGGTAACTGCAGCGGTGGGAACATCCGTTGCTGGTTGGTTCCCTGAACTTGATAAAACCCGCGCAGCACAGTAAGAAAATCAAATATATTAATTTGTGATTTATATTGGCCATGTAATGAGATCATGTTCGTTCGTGCTCAGAGCCGATGTTTTTCTCCAAGTTAGTTAAGAATTATTTGTTTTAAAAATATATATGTAGGTTTTTATCGAAGAAGGAGTATAGAGTTTATTATTATAGAGACAGGTGGCATATTTCAAAAACCCCTATTTCATTTTAGTATCGAGTACAGGGAATCTTAAGGTACAGAAAGTTATGACCGTATAATTCTTGTTCAGGCCACTTCAAGTGGAAAATTCATATAGAAAAAAAAGGAACATGAAAAAAAACTATAAAATCTACCTAAACCCATAGTTTAAAAATTTAGTAACTTCCTCTTCTCTACTTCTTTTAAAAAAGTACAGAAATGGCAACGAATAGAGCACGCTCTCTGGCAAATGCCATTAAAAACGCAAAGCTCTTCGTAGAATCGGAGGCATTTGAACTGTTAACGTTTTTTCAAGCGAAATTAAGACTGACAACATAAGAAGGCGACTGGGCGAAGTATCAAAGCCTAGCTGATGTTTGGTTGGGCGAGATAGAGGCAGTCAGGAGTGACTATTTCACTGCCGGAGCTGCTCTTCAAGAGAAGGTGCAGGAATCAACACCGTTAATACAAGGGTCGTCCATAATTTCAGAGGGAGACAACAGGCAGATACAAAAAACAGAGGTAAACATGCCTTTCCAGCAGCATGATCTAAACAACACTTGGGAGAGTTGTGACGGAACCTACACAAAATGGATAGGCTTCCATGACAGGTTCAAGGCCGCTATCCACGACAACCATAAGGTCTCTCCAGCATTTAAGTTTCAATATTTAAAAAGCTCTCTTGCTGGTCATGCTGCTCGAGCACTCGGTGAATGACAACTAATCGAAGCAAACTACAATGAGGCCTGGGATCGCCTGAATCAGGTGTATAATAAAGAATACCTCATAGGCCGTGAGCATCTCAGGCAACTCATTTCGCTCCCTGAATTAAAAGACCATCCAACTGCTAATGCACTTCAAAGGAGTGGGAGTTACTACGTGACTCAGAGCAGCCAACATTTTCAGCATTATTAGCCTTTATAGATAAGCAGGCAGCAGCGTTATGTAGCGTGTCAAACGAACATCAGTCACGTAACAATAGTGCAGGTCGTACAGAGGAAAGGTGGAGGGCAGGCAGCCAAAGAGTACAGGATACAAAGCCCACTTCAAGTGGCAATGTTAGAGGAACAAAAAACTCTGCGAAGTATGTGGCTCTGAGCATCAGATCTGGAATTGCCCGGAATTTGTAGCATTATCGCTCAGAGGCAGAAGAGATTTCAGAGAGAGGCGATCAGTCTGCCCAAATTGCCTAAAGCATGGGCATAAAGAAAACAGTTGTTTTCTAAGAGGCTGTGTAAGTTGTCCAGGGGCACCCAAGCACAACATATTCTTGTGCCCAACTAAGGAAGTCCTCAAACTCGGGCTCCTACAAAAAAAACAAAACTATTTTTACCCTCCTTCTCTTCCTTCTTTTAATTTCCCGTTGCGGCAGCAAAGTACTGGTGAAGTTGAGGGCTACCATGGTACCATCAACCATTGGTGTACTTAGCCAGTATTTTGCAAAAGCAACAAAAAGCAGGTGTTCGGGATATGCACACTTATTCCAAGTGGGTCTGAGGTCAACAACGTGAAAGATGCCAACGGATGAGCTGAAGAGGTACCGAGTCAGGCGAACTTTTGCCTACAACACATTATTTTTATTATAACGAAACTTATCTAATTAACTCAAAAATAACGTAACTTACTCTAACAAACCTAACTTGCCTAAACGTAACTTATTATATTGTATTTTGATATGGGTCCTTAACGTTTTAAAATCTTAATCTTTTTTTAAAATAGCGTAAGTGACACAATTATTGACACTGCAAAATTTCAGCATAGCTATTGACACCCTCTTCTCACAGAACGTTTCATGGGAACAAATCTGAACGATTCCTATAACTGTTTTTTTTAAATTTTTCGCTCTTTTTTATTCTCTCACTCTTTGTTTTTAGTTAGTAGCTAGCTACTCAGTTTAGTTGTGAATTCCGAAACGTAAACATCACTGTTACGCGAGTGTGTTTTTTGTGGAAAAAGTGCCAATTTCGTTAAGGAATCCCAACATGTAAGTAGAAAATTATGTTATATTTAATACAAGCATGATCATATAAGTTAATTATATATGAAATATAATACCCTGGAGAAGGTTTTAACTTATTTTTATTGTTTTTTTTTGTTATTATATATTGAATTAAATGGGGTGTCAACTATTGTGTTAAGATTTAAGCAATTCCTATAATTGACACCCCTGTGTCAATAACTGTCTTCTATTGAAGTACAATCGTTGACACTGTGTCTATAGTTGTACTTATAAAGAGTGTCAATAATTATATCATTACCTTAAATGAATATTTAGCTGGAAAAATGCCGAAATGTACTGGTAAATACACTGAAACGGACCTCGAGAACGCTCTTGAAGCTGTGAGGACATAAAAGATGTCCAAAAAAGCTGCAGCCAAATTTTTTAATATTCCTCGAACTACACTCATATTTCGATTGAGTTCTAAGTTCCTTAAAGCAAGACCAGGTCCACAAACAATTTTGTCCGCTATTGAAGAAGAGTGTTTGGAACAATGGATATCCACATCCCAACGAAAAGGCTTCCCGAAGAGAAAAGAGGATGTGCTTCATTCCGTCAAGGAATTTCTTGAAGAAGACAAAAGGGAACATCCTTTTGGGCCAGAAAACATTCCAGGAAATGGCTGGTTTAAGGCATTTTTGAGCCGACACCCTTCAATAAGCCTTAGAACTCCAGATCCGGTAACATCGGCCAGCGCAACTGTTGGATCATCAGACATAAAATCGTGGTTTATTTTAATAAAAAAATATCTTGAGGAGCAGAACATGTTGTCCATATTAAACGATGCTACCAGAATTTATAATGGGGATGAAACCAATTTTTTAAGAAACAACAAAGAAAAAATTAACTAAGAGAGCTACAATTAAAAAACTACCAGTAAAAAGTAGCCAAAAATTCACAGGAACATCTCTGACAACTGCAAATCCAACTGTAACAAGTAAGATACATTATTTTGTATATTTTATCTTAATCCCTAAGCTAGCTAACCCCTATCGTTTTAGCATTCTCCCAACTTTCGGCAATGCGAAATCTCAATGACGAAAATAATACAGATGCAAATCTAGACATGGCAAAATAAATGAATCAATTAGTAATCCTGTCATAAGGTATTAAACTTTTTATTTTCTCTAGCATGTTGACTTAGCTTATATGGTGAATTATTTGAAATTTCTAGTTCAAAACTGAAAGACGATACTAAAACGAAATGTGATACAGAAACGGAGACTTAAGGAACGCATGTACGAAATCTTATTCAACATTGAAAATATTGGAGAAAACAAAATTGCTGTTGGGAAGATATGCTATGAATGCACAAATTCTTTGAGGACTAAAACAGGAATAAAATGTCAAAAGTGTACCAGAGAAATGCACATTTCATGCATTGAAAAACTAAATTTTCCATACCTCCCTGTCTTTAAATGCGTTAAGTGCATAAACAAAAATTAATATTAGGATTAGCTATTTTGTACTCAAGTTACCTACACAACACAAATGAACAAAGTGTGATTTTTATTTTTTTATGTTTCTTGTTTTGTTTTATAATTTTAATTATTAAGTATCGTACAAATTTTATTATTATTTTTACTCAAGTTACCTACACAAATGAATATAAATGTGATTTTTTTTTTAAGTTTTATGTTTTATGATTTTTGTTTTGTTTTAATAATTGAATAAACGATTTAAGCGATCCTTAACCAAAATATCGTTATTTTTATTCTTTACTATCTGTTCGAACATATGTCAATAATTGTATAAATACGTGGTGTCAATAGTTGAACAAGGGTGTCAATAATTATATTTTTTGATAGAGTTTTAGAAATATCAAAATTTAACAATATCACGAATCTCTTAATTGATTTTAATACAAATATTATGAAAACTAATTGATTAAGGTATTTACAAAGGGACTTAGAGTGTCAAATATCTATACTAAAAATATTTGCCAGCTGTGCGAACTGAAAAATTCCTTAAGAGTGTCAATAACTGTATCGCTTACTGTTGTTAAAAAAAAGGAATTACCGAAATGGATTTGAAAGAGTAGGGTTCTTGAAGATTGTCTTCCTCCATCTCATCTCGTGAAGAATAAAAAAAGTATGTAGTTGTAATAATCGCTCTTCGAATCTCCCGCGATTAATTTTGTTTGTAACTGGGAAAATGCCCAGAAGAAGCTTTTCCTCGATTTTTTTTTTTATTTTTCTCGGAAAAAGAAATTAGAATTGAGGTTTATATCAACTCGGCCACTAGATCCGGTAAGTTTTGGAATAACATCTAAGAACTTCTGAAATCTTTAATTGTGAGAGTAAGAGAAATGTTTCGTTGTGATTCGACAACGGGGGTTACCATCGTCATAGATGATCAATGAAACGAATGGCTGAATGTGTAAATGTGTGAGTGACTGGAATGGTTGAGGGAGGAATGGGTTGTGGTAAGCTGTGAAAGCTTCTCTGAGGAGAGCTAACCAAGCGAAAGGTTTTGAAAAAAAATCGAGAAAAAGAAAAAGAAAAAAAAATCGAGGAAAAGTGTTGGAGGAGAAATTTTAAAAAGAAAAAAGAAAGGAGTTAAAAAAGGAGATTCGAGGACCGATTAGGACTAGGAGTTGAGAAAAATAAATCGAGGAAATAGAGGAAGAAAATAAACATAAAACAACAGATAAGTGCAATTTGTGTTACTTTTATTTAGTTTGTCCATTTCGGTCATTTATTTTTTTTTTGTAAATAAAACTTCGTTTTGCTTTTGATTTAAATTTTTGTGGAACGCGATACAATTTCCATACCGTTTAACGTCAACGGCCTATATCACTATTCGATTTCCTTGTTAGATTTCTTTGTTTAGATTCTGTTGTAATTTCCTTTGTTACCTAATTTATATTTGAAAAAAAAGGGTTTTTATCCTGGGTTTCCAAGGTTTCCCAAATAAAAACATTTATTTAATTCCCATTGAGACATATAAAATTTGCGTTCTATTCATTCTCTTTTACTACTACATAAATTAGAATTTTGGAATTTTTGTTCTAATATATTTTCCTTTTGTCTGCACTCTACTGTGCAGCAATATATGTATATATTATTCTTTTGATAAGCTGTTTCGATTCAATTAGTCAATTTAAGTTTATCAGAAGAAATCAAAAAAAAAATTCTTCCACTGAACCCATCCCAGCTGAGTAGCTGGAATGATAATTGATTTTTTTTTGTTTTATTGGTGTAGTTTTCTCGTGAAAAAAAATCTTTTGGTGGAAAAGGCGGAGCAACAAAAGGGGATCCAGCAAAAGAGACAAGCAGTAGAACAAGGAGTTTTTGTTGATATTTTTTATTAGTGTTGTAAACTTGTTTCTAAATTCTGTGGTGTTTATTATTGTATGTATATTTTTTCTGTTTGTTAATATTATATTTAATATATTTTATATTTTTTCTCGCATGGGATACTTTTTTTCGCGATATATATTTTTAAATTGAGTTGTTTTCGGTGATAGCTTTAATAAGTGTAGTTTTTTATTTCTCTACTGGCATTTTTTTTGTGTGTGTTGTGAATTGTGATAGTTTTTCTTATCGAGTCTGTGTTTGGGTTTTTTGGTTGATTGGGCTTATTTTTACTTTGAGTGATTGAGTGCGTGAGTCTTAGGGCTCCGTATTGAGCTAAAAGGATGTTATTTTTTTTTATTTTATTTTAAATAAAGTAGATTATTTTATTTGTTTTTAGTTCTTGTTTTTTTTGGATAGGGTTTCGGAGATTTCTTTTTTAGTGTTGCCACATTCTTCATTTAGTTTTTTTGTGATTTATATCCTCTTGTTTTTTATTTTCTTTATTTTTGTTCTTCTTTTGATACTTTTTTAAATATGAATATAGGGCGTTTAGCACAGGACGAACTGGTCTATGAGATGAAAGTCAAGGGGCTGAAACCTGATAAGGTAGAGGCAATGCGGAAAGCATTGAGATCTGCAAGGATGTTAGAAAGGCGGGGATCTTTAGATACTATTTCAACGTATCAATTTACTTTTGCTGTGGATCGTGATGCAGTTAAGATAAAACCTTCCGGTTCCAAATTAATCGGAATTTGTTAAAATTATTACGAAGATAGAATGGAGTTTAGGTCGGTTAGTTAGATTAGTGCGTGAGGAAGAAAACGAAAGGGAAGATAAAAGTCTTTTGAAGCATGAACTTCTAATTTTATTAAGCAGTTTGACAGGAGACGACGAGGGAAGCGAATTCAAATAAGAAGAACAACAAAAAAAGGAAACTAACAAGCGGAATTCATCTTACGGTTCCTGGTAGCAGATCTGCCAACACCAGTCCATCGACATCGTTGTTTGCTGCAATCGGAGGAACCTCTAGGACTACGGGTGAAACGAATATTCAGTTGTGTAGAGACTATAATTTGGTTAGGAGACCGGATGTAGAAAATAGATTTGTGAATGTGGATATTCCTATCCATGTGGAGTGAATGTAAATGAGAGGTGTCTTGAGCGTGCAGGGAAGCGGAGAGTTAAATTTACTGGGGATTCGGATGGGTCATCACTGAATTCTTTTTAGATCCTCTTCGGAGCTTTTATCTGGTAGGGCGCTTATATATCCTGAAATCGTGAAGGAACTCAAGGCCAAGTTCCTACCTGCCAACTACGATGATCTTTTATTAGAGGAGATCAATCGTCGTTCGCAGGCGAAGGAAGAAACATTCTGAGCTTATTTAGCTACCATGAGGACATTGTTTCGACGATTTTCAGAACTTTTGTCAGAGGGAAGGATGCTTTCGATTTTGAGGAAAAATGTTTACCCCTTCTTTCAGGTTCAAATTGCGAGTGCTAAACCAAAAACGGTGAAAGAATTTGCTTTGTTAGGTAGGGAACTAGATACCTTGAAGGTGAACGTGGACACTTTCACTCCTCCTAATAGGGGTCGCAATTTATTGGAACCCGAATTTGGGTACCAACCGATTACATCAGGGCAAAATCGTGTGGCAGTTGTCGAATCGGTTCCGGTTAATTCATTCCGTCAGCCAATTAGGTGTTTCAACTGTAACAGGGAAGGTCATTTCGCTCATACTTGTTCTGTTGCAAGACGTTGTTTTGGTAGCTTAAGAGGTGTTTCGAAGAGATTGTAGGAGGTGTTCGGGAAATGGAGAACGGGCTCTTGTGTCAGCAGGACGAGAGACCCGTCGGCGTTAATTAGCTCGTCTGCTGGCGACCATTTGATCGAGTTCAACTTGATTTCACCTTGGCGGCAAATGGTAGGGATAGTAGACCATATTTAGGAGTACAAATTTATGGAATCAAGTTTTTAGGATTACTTATTTCGGGAGCTTCACGCACCATTGTAGGAGAGGATGGGTGGACAATTTTAAAGGAGTTAGGACTGAAATTAGGGAAAAGTAGTGTTGGGTCAGTAGCGCAGACGGGCGGGAGTAGGAGCAGCTTGGTCTGTTTCTTTACCAATGGAGGTTGAGAACAAATCCCTACTAATAGAGTGTCTGGTTATACCCAGTCTACCACACCTTTTGATCCTAGGTGCCGACTTTTGGGCGCTATTGGGAACAGTCCTGGATTTGAAATCAGGTATGTGGAGCTTTTCAAACCAGGATATGGTGTCGTCGATAACAGACATGGTTGCTTTTAGGGAATTAGTTCTATATCAGCTTTTTGAATCAATATCCGAAGGTTTAGGGTGCACAAATCTAGTTGAGCACAAAAAAAGGACGTCCGCAGAACCGATAAAGCAGCAAAACTACCCAGTGTCACCTGCGATTCAAAAACGCATCGATCAGGAACTCCAGCGCAGTTAGAAGTTCAAATATATTCAGATGCAACAATTCAACATTGAATTTAGCAATACAGACTTAACTAAAAATGTACAGATGAGCGGAGCGCAGTTAGGAATTCAAATATATTCAGATGCTACAGTTCGAACATGAATTTAGCAATATAGACTTAACTAAAAATGTACAGATGCGCGCAGCGCAGTTAGAAGTTCAAAAATATTCAGATGCTACAATTCAACAATGAATTTAGCAATATAGCCTTAACTAAAAATGTACAGATGCGCGGAGCGCAGTTAGAAATTCAAATATATTCAGATGCTACAATTCGAAAATGAATTTAGCAATAAAGACTTAACCAAAAATGTACAGATGCACGCAGTGTAGTTAGGAATTCAAATATATTCAGATGCTACAATTCGACAATGAATTTAGCAATATAGGCTTAACTAAAAATGTACAGATGGGCGCAGCGCAGTTAGAAATTTAAATTTATTCAGATGCTACAATTCGAACATGAATTAAGCAATATAGATCCAAACTAAGAATGTGCAGATGCGCGAATTATGTTCACTAAGTCGAAAGGTTTATAAAAAAAAATAACTTTATTACTCAACATATAAATTACACGAATGAACTTAAAACTACTTGTTAAACACGGCTTTTATATTGACTCTGTTGACTGTGTATACTGTGTATATTGTTTGCATTCGACGTTCTTTATATCAATCCGTTATTGCTGGGTCAGCTTTTAGTAAACTCTAACGAGTCCAATCGATTGCCAAACCAAAGCTTTTTTGGTAACTGCAGCGGTGGGAACATCCGTTGCTGGTTGGTTCCCTGAACTTGATATAACCTCTCCCTCCTTAAGATGAAAACTCTCCTGAGTTATATAGAATGTACGTTTGAGTTCTTTTGATTTTATATAAACATAAATTATCAAACTAATAATTAATAGTACAATTATGATTCCAACATAAATATTAAACATAACATGGTTCTTATGGTTGAATTTTAATTCGTTAATGTTTTCGATATTTTCTATTTGTTTTATTATTATATCCTCGAAACTTAATTATTCTTTAGTTGTATTAAGGCTTATCTCGTAAGAGATAATAAATCTTTCCTCAAATACATCTTTATTGTTGGTAAAAGTGTTATTCAATATTTTGAGTTTTTTTTATTATTCCAATTTTTAATAATGATTATAAGTAAATAAGTTTGTTATTCCATTTAATAGTTTCTTTTTTAATATTATTGAATTGATTCAAAATTTTAAATCTATCTTTTTCAATAGTTTGTTTTAACGTTACAAAAGTTTGATTAAAACTATCATTAATGAATATTTGTTTGTTGTTTTGGGTTATTAGGTTATGGTTATTCTTATCGATGACTTTTAGATGTTCTTCGATGTTTTGCCTATCGTCTTCGTCCATTGTTCCATATATATATATATTCATACCTGTACCTACTATATTGATGAGTCCTCTTTTGTGTCTGGAATTTGTATTTTAATGATTCTAACTCATGAAATAAAACTTCTTTTCCGTTGTCAATTTGAATATTGGAAATATTTTCCTCTAGGCATTCAATTATCTTCAAAATTCCTGTGGGGTTTATAATGTGTAGTATGACATCATAAGTTCTTACTATTTCAACGTTTCCTAGTTTAATTTCTATGAATCCACTGTTTGTATCAATTTTTTCTATGGTCAATGTTGCGTCAATTGTCGTCGCTGTCATTAGTAGAATAACTAATATCCACTTGATCTGAAAATTTAGTTGATCTTTTAATATTTGAAGGATGTACATTATGTAGTTTAAGTTTTCTATATCTGGGTTCTTCTTTATGTCTAAGTGCTTTATAATTCCTAACTAGTCCTTCTTCTCGTTCCTCGTTATATTCTTCTCTATTTGTGTTTAGTTTATTAATAATTTTGTCCTTTATATCCTGCATGTTTGTTTTAACTTTTTGTTTATCTACTCTACCTTCTAGAACATCTATTGGTTTGAATTTTATTGCTGAATGTACTGATTTGTTATACCATTCTACGCACTTATATATTTTTTCCTTTGTTGTTAATTCTGATTTTTCGGTTGTGAGTACTCCCATTTTCTCACTGATGGTGCTGTGAAGTCTCTCAATGTCTGAGTTACCTGTATGGCTATTCGGTTTGGTGAAGTGGACTTCGATGTTCTCTTGCCTTAAGAAGTCTTTAACGTTTATGCTTTGGAATTCGTTGTCTAAAATAATTTTGCTGGGTTTTCCTTTGATAGAAAAGTATAGTCGCAATTTTTCTTTGATAGTTAAACTATTTCTGTCTTCTAAATAGAATATAGTACAGTGTTAAGAGAATTTGTCAATGAAAGTGAAGAAGTTGTTTTTGGAGTTAGTGTAAATATCTGCGTGTACTATTTGATTTATGTCACTTGGTGTTTCGGTGTGATGAAACTTTGGCTTTATTGGTTTTCTATCGTACTTGGCTCGATTGCATGTGTCACAATTGTTAATATATTTTTGTATGATTTCTTTTAAGCTTTTAAAGTATATGAGTTTCTTTAAACCTTCATAATTTTCGTTTATGCCTGCATGACCTGTTTCGTTCTTATGATATCGTGCTATCTGTTTATAGGCTTCTTCTTCAGTTTTTATATTTTTTGCGTGATACATGCATTTATAAAATTTAATATGTTCTATGTCAAATAATTCAATTAGTTTTAGTTGAACCAAATTATATTCATGTTCCGTTAACTCTGAGTATAAACCTATTTTACCTCTTCTCTTTATGAACCTTCTGAATATATCTATGAGTCTCCATTCTTGGATATCTTCGGAATTGATATATATTATTCTCTTATTATTTAGTATTTCTATCTCTTTTGTCTTATTGTTTGTTAGAATGATTTGCGTATAAAACCTATTGTGACTATTGTGTCTAGTATTGGGAAATGGTCATTCTGTTCTTCTTCTTGGGAATGAATTGTATTGTTATCTACACTCATATTATCAATTTCAAAATTTTAATTTGGGTAGGGTGTAACTTCTCCCTCCTTATGTGTGATTGTCTCAATCGCATTTATTTCTCCTGTTTCGGTATTGATTCGACTTAGAAAATCCGCGGCTTTATTCTCTTTTCCCTTTATATAATCAATATTAATATTATATTCTCCTAGTTGTAGCAACCATCTTTGAAGGCGTTGATTAATTGTTTATGTTTGGATTGCAACCATTTAAGGGGCTGATGATCTGTTAATAAATCGAAAGGTCTACCATATATATATGGTCTAAAATAATTTACCGACCAAACTATTGCTAATAGTTCTTTTTCAGTGACTGAGTAATTTCGCTCGTGATCATTTAAAGTTCGACTAGCATAACACACTGGGTGTCCATCCTGCGTAAGTACAGATCCGATAGCAAAGTCACTTGCATCGGTAGTTAGTTGAATTTTTTTATTGAAATCAGGATATTTTAAAACTGGAGAGTTTGTGAGGATTATTTTCAATTTTTCGAAGGAACTTATATAATTTGAGTCGTTCAGGTTTATTCTTGCGTTCTTTTTAAGATATCTAGTCATTGGTTCCGCAATTTTAGCGTAATGCTTTATAAATTTTCTAAAATAACCCTTAATACCTAAAAATGACTTAATTTGCTTTGTAGTTTCTGGTAATTGAAGTTTTTGAATGGTTTCAATTTTCTCATTGTTTGGTTTTACTCCTTCGGTTGTTAAGACATGACCTAAATATTTGGTTTCTTTTGCGAAAAACATGCATTTGTCTATTTGTATCTTGAGATTGTGTTGTCTCAATTTATCTAACTCTTTTTGAACACTGATGATATGTTCTTTGAGGGATGTACTAAAAATCAGAATATGGTCTAAGTAGACGACGCATATTTGATTAATATGTTCCCTAAGTACCGAGTTAATTAACCTCTGAAACGTAGCAGGGGCGTTTTTGAGTCCAAAGGGCATTCTTGTGAACTCATAATGCCCAAGAAGAGTCGAAAAAGCTGTTTTTTTCTATCTTCTTCTCTAACTAAGACTTGGTGAAAACCCTTAGCTAGATCTAAAGTCGTAAAGTATTGCGACCTTCCAAATTTATCTAATATAGTGTCTATATTAGGAATAGGAAACTTGTCGTCAATTGTTGCTTCATTTAGTTTTCTATAGTCGACAACTATTCTCCATTTTTTTTCGCCGGAGTTGTCTAATTTTTTTTGGAACAACCCACAATGGGCTGTTATAAGGAGAGTTGCTTTCTTTTATGATTCCCTGTTTCAACATTTCCTTAATCTGTTTGCTAATTTCTTGTTCGTGTACCTGAGGGTACCTGTATGTCTTCGCGTAAATTGGTCTATCCGTAGTTGTGACGATTTCATGTTTTACATCATGAGTGCTAGTGAGTTGCTGTCCCTCATGAAAGAATATATCTTTATTTCTTTTCAAAATTTTTTCTAGTATTTCCTTTTCTTCGATATTGAAGTGATCTCCGAAAAGGCTCTGTAGTATGTTTTGCTCTTCTATAATACTTTCTAATGCATATACCTCGTTACAATTATATGGGCAAGCACATAAAAATTTAATTTTATTACCGTGTATTTCTACATAATCTTCTTCTAAATTAATTTTTGCTCCAAGAGGTCTCAATAGATTTTGTCCTATAATGCTATCAAAATCTTTCTGGTTAGAGGAAGTAAGTTTCCAGTACATTCTAGCTTTCTCTTTAAATTCTTTTGGAAGTTCTGTAAGAATTTCAGTTTCTATACATGTTCTTCCATTAAGTGTGTTAAAAACTATTTTGTCTTTTAATGGGATACGTTCGTAATGTTGTAATTTTGTTTGATCTAAAAGGGTTGTGGTTGATCCCGTATCAATTAAACATTTTATTTTAATTTCTCCTACTGTCAATTCTACTATCGGTAGATCCGATCTGGAGGCGTTGAGTGAAAATTTTCTTCCCTACCTTGTTGAACATGGTCACATTCCATGGGTTGAATATAATTGTCATTATTTTTATTTGGATTATTCCTAGTTTGGTTGAAAGGGTTCCTGTACTGACCTGAATTATTTCTAAAAGGATTCCTGTACTGACCTGAATTATTTTTATTTTGGTTATGAGGGTTCCTATACTGACCTGAGTTATTGTAATTATTATACTTGTTCCTACTTTGATTCTGTTGGTTGTTTTGAGATCTATTAAAGTTATTATTATTAGTATTAGTAGGTTTATCGGGTGGTATTTGTCTGTTAAATTTTTATTTATCTGGACTTGTTTGAATCATACCTGTTTCTTCAAGAATATAATAAGCGTCTCTTAAGTTATTAATTTGCCTACTTATTACAACACTGGCTAGATTCGGATTAAATCCGTTTATAAAAATTTTTAAAATCATATTTTCATTCGCTGAAGGCGAGAATTTATATGGTTTATTAATATCAAATTCATATTTGGTGTTAAGCTTATCCAATATAGACTTAAGATTTTCAAAATATTCACTTACATTATTGTTCTTTAGGCTTAAGGCCTGGTGATGCAGGTTATAGTAAGTTTCTCTGACACCGAAGTTTCGTATGAGTTCCGCTTTTATAATTTCCCACGATGCGTTTGTTCCCAGAGTTCTGATGACTTGAAGTGCCGGTCCTTGCACCTTGTTGACCACGTGCCTTTGAAGAAAGTACTGTTCCAGCGTTGTGTTGGTGAAAAAGGGCAGGCAAATTTCCACTTCCCTAATGAACGATGTCAGGGCGTATTCGTTAGAGCCCCAATACTCCTTGATCCTTGCTGACTCCTTTATTAATTCTGTTAAAGTTAATGTAAACAGATTTGGGGTTGAAGGCATGGGAGGAGCCTGAGCCTGAGTTTGTTCTTGTTCTTCTGCGTTCATTTTATGTGAGTTCGTTGTTTTTTTTTTTTGTTTTTTTTTTGACGATTAATGTGTAGCACAAATTGATTTTAGTTCTATTTTGTCACTTCACTATTTATGTCACTTTTATTGTCCACCTTTCTTTTATTGATAGCAAGTGTTTTACTTTCACGATTTGATTTTTGGTGGTACAAATTAATTTTAGTTTAATTTGATCACTTCACTTTTCTATCTTATTTAATTCCAATCTTCGGATTGAAATCCTACCGACTGCGCCAATTATGTTCACTAA
This sequence comes from Platycheirus rosarum, assembly GCA_963971375.1. NCBI lineage: Eukaryota > Metazoa > Arthropoda > Insecta > Diptera > Syrphidae > Platycheirus > Platycheirus rosarum. Next base: position 111,603,198 of record OZ020507.1, on the reverse strand, counting down.
GTCGAAAGGTTTATTATAAAAATAACTTTATTACTCAACATATAAATTACACGAATGAACTTAAAACTACTTGTTACCCACGGCTTCTATATTGACTCTGTTGACTGTGTATACTGTGTATATTGTTTGCATTCGACGTTCTATATATCAATCCGTTATTGCTGGGTCAGCTTTTAGTGAACTCTAACGTGTCCAATCGATTGCCAAACCAAAGCTCGTGTTTGGTGTCGTCGTATTGGCAGACGCTGACGTTGGTTTTTTGGTAACTGCAGCGGTGGGAACATCCGTTGCTGGTTGGTTCCCTGAACTTGATATAACCCGCGCAGAACAGTAAGAAAATCAAATATATTAATTTGTGATTTATATTGGCCATGTAATGAGATCATGTTCGTTCGTGCTCAGAGCCGATGTTTTTCTCCAAGTTAGTTAAGAATTATTTGTTTTAAAAATATATATATAGGTTTTTATCGAAGAAGGAGTATAGAGTTTATTATTATAAAGACAGGTGGCATATTTCGAAAACCCCTATTTCATTTTAGTATCGAGTACAGGGAATCTTAAGGTACAGAAAGTTATGACCGTATAATTCTTGTTCAGGCCACTTCAAGTGGAAAATTCATATAGAAAAAAAAGGAACATGAAAAAAAACTTTAAAATCTACCTAAACCCATAGTTTAAAAATTTAGTAACTCCCTCTTCTCTACTTCTTTTAAAAAAGTACAGAAATGGCAACGAATAGAGCACGCTCTTTGGCAAATGCCATTAAAAACGCTTCAACTTCGTAGAATCGGAGGCATTTGAACTGTTAACGTTTTTTCAAGCGAAATTAAGACTGACAACATAAGAAGGCGACTGGGCGAAGTATCAAAGCCTAGCTGATGTTTGGTTGGACGTCTTCAGCAAGAAAGACCTGCCCGAGATCACGGGCGAGATAGAGGCAGTCAGGAGTGACTATTTCATTGCCGGAGCTGCTCTTCAAGAGAAGGTGCAGCAATCAACACCGTTAATACAAGGGTCGTCCACAATTTCAGAGGGAGACAACAGGCAGATACAAGTAGAGGTAAACATGCCTTTCCAGCAGCATGATCTAAACAACACTTGGGAGAGTTGTGACGGAACCTACACAAAATGGATAGGCTTCCATGACATGTTCAAGGCCGCTATCCACGACAACCATAAGGTCTCTCCAGCATTTAAGTTTCAATATTTAAAAAGCTCTCTTGCTGGTCATGCTGTTCGAGCACTCAGTGAATGGCAACTAACCGAAGCAAATTACAATGAGGCCTGGGATCGCCTGAATCAGGTGTATAACAAAAAATACCTCATAGGCCGTGAGCATCTCAGGCAACTCATTTCGCTCCCTGAATTAAAAGACCATCCAATTGCTAATGCACTTCAACAGAGTGGGAGTTACTACGGGACTCAGAGCAGCCAAAATTTTCAGCATTATTAGCCTTTATAGATAAGCAGGCAGCAGCGTTATGTAGCGTGTCAAACGAACATCAGTCACGTAACAATAGTACTGGTCGTACAGAGGAAAGGTGGAGGGCAGGCAGTCAAAGAGTACAGGATACAAAGCCCACTTCAAGTGGCAATGTTAGAGGAACAAAAAACTCTGCGAAGTATGTGGCTCTGAGCATCAGATCTGGAATTGCCCGGAATTTGTAGCATTATCGCTCAGAGGCAGAAGAGATTTCATAGAGAGGCGATCAGTTTGCCCGAATTGCCTAAAGCATGGGCATAAAGAAAACAGTTGTTTTCTTAGAGGCTGTGTAAGTTGTCGAGGGGCACCCAAGCACATCATATTCTTGTGCCCAACTATGGAAGTTTCTCGAGGAGCAATACGCAAAAGAGGTACATACAAAAAGAAAAGCGAGTGAAGCCGAAACAGAGGACTCGGACACGCTGGAAAATACAAGATGCCAAGAAATCGTACAGATAACAGAAACAACAATCGTACAGGCAGCATAAGAAACAGCAATCGAACAAGAAAACCAAAACATGATGATGAAGAAGACGGTACAGATGAAACTAAGACAACAAATAAGGCAGCAGGTACAAGTAAAGCATCAAATCAAAGATGCAATGAAGAAAATGCAGAAAATAATGTAGATTTGTAACGGTAAGATTTACCGCAACAAAAACTATTTTTACCTTCCTTCCCTTCCTTCTTTTAATTTCCCGTTGCGGCAGCAAAGTACTGGTGAAGTTGAGGGCAACCATGGTACCATCAACCATTGGTGTACTTAGCCAGTATTTTGCAAAAGCAACAAAAAGCAGGTTTCGAGATATGCACACTTATTCCAAGTGGGTCTGAGGTCAACAACGTGAAAGATGCCAACGGATGAGCTGAAGAGGTACCGAGTCGGGCGAACTTTTGCCTACAAGACATTATTTTTATTATAACGAAACTTATCTAATTAACTCAAAAATAACGTAACTTTCTCTAACAAACTTAATTTGCCTAAACGTAACTTATTATATTGTATTTTGATATGGGTCCTTAACGTTTTAAAATCTTAATCTTTTTTTAAAATATGTTGTTAAAAAAAAAGGAATTACCGAAATGGATTTGAAAAAGTAGGGTTCGCGTTTTTGAAGATTGTCTTCTTCATCTCATCCCGTGAAGAATAAAAAAAAAGTATGTGTTTGTAATAATCGCTCTTCAAATCTCCCGCGATTAGTTTTGTTTGTAACTGCGAAAATGCCCAGAAGAAGCTTTTCCTCGATCTTTTCTTTTTTTTTATTTTTCTCGGAAAAAGAAATTAGAATTGAGGTTTATATGAATTCGGCCGCTAGATCCGGTAAGTTTTGGAATAACATCTAAGAACTTGCTGAAATCTTTGATTGTGAGAGTAAGAGAAATGTTTCGTTGTGATTCGACAACGGGGGTTTCCATGGGATCGAAAAGCTTTCCAGGAAGCCGGGGTCGTCATAGATGATCAATGAAACGAATATCTGAATGTGTAAGTGTGTGAGTGACTGGAATGGTCGAGGGAGGAATGGGTTGTGGTAAGCTGGGAAAGCCACTCTGAGGAGAGCTAACCAAGCGACAGGTTTAAAAAAAAAAATCGAGAAAAAGAAAAAGAAAAAAAATCGAGGAAATGTGTTGGAGGAGAAATTTTAAAAAGAAATAAGAAAGGAGTTAAAAAAAAGGAGATTCGAGGACCGATTAGGACTAGGAGTTGAGAAAAATAAATCGAGAAGATAGAGGAGGAAAATAAACATAAAACAACAGATAAGTACAATTTTTGTTACTTTTATTTAGTTTGTCCATTTCGGTCATTTAGTTTTTTTATTAATAAAACTTTCTTTGTTTGGATTCGGTTGTAATTTCCTTTGTTACCTAATTTCTCTTTGAAAAAAAATTGGGTTTTTATCCTGGGTTTCCAAGGTTTCCCAAATAAAAACTTTTTTTTAATTCCCATTGAGACATATAAAATTTGCGTTTTATTCATTCTGTTTTACTACTACATAAATTAGAATTTTGGAATTTTTGTTCTAATATATTTTCCTACAAAAAAATTCCTGGCGCCCACTTTGTCTGCATTCTACTGTGCAGCAATATATGTATATATTCTTCTTTTGATAAGCTGTTTTGATTCAATTAGTCTATTTAAGTTTATCAGAAGAAATCAAAAAAAAAATTCTTCCACTGAACCCATCCCAGCTGAGCAGCCGTGGTCACAGCTATTCTAATCAAGCTGTTGTTGCACTTTTTTGATTCTTTTTCGTGTATTCGTTCGTGGTCGTGCTAATAAAAACATAAAAAGTAATATCATAGTTGCGCGCGTCATCGTCGTCGTCGTCGTTGGAATCGGTACGCGTTAAATTGCATCGTTTTCGAGTCGCGGCAAAAAGTGTAACAAATTGTAGCCCAACGTGTGAGGCCCAAAGTGGAAGGATTTTTTTTATTGTTGTGTTTTTGTTACTTATCTTATCAATCTTTGGATTGGAATGATAATTGATTTTTTTCTTTGTTTTATTGTGTAGTTTTCTCGTGAAAAAAAATCTTTTGGTGGAAAAGGCGGAGCAACAAAAGGGGATCCAGCAAAAGAGACAAGCAGTAGAACAAGGAGTTTTTGGTGATATTTTTTATTAGTGTTGTAAACTTGTTTTTAAATTCTGTTGTGTTTATTGTTGTATGTATATTTTTTTCTGTTTGTTAATATTATATTTAATTAATTTTCGTTCGCATTTATAGTTTTTCAGGCATGGGATACTTTTTTTCGCGATATATATTTTTTTAAATTGAGTTGTTTTCGGTGATAATTTTAATTAGTGTTGTTTTTCATTTCTCTCCTGGCATTTTTTTTTGGTGTGTTGTGAATTGTGATAGTTTTTCTAATCGAGTCTGGGTTTGAGTTTTTTGGTTGATTGAGCTTATTTTTACTTTGAGTGATTGAGTGCGTGAATCTTAGGGCTCCCGTGTTTGGTTAAACAAATATTATTTTTTTTACTTTATTTTAAATAAAGTAGATTATTTTATTTCTTTTTAGTTTTTGTTGTTTTTTTGGATCGGGTTACGGAGATTTCTTTTGTAGGGTTGCCACACTCTTCATTTAGTTTTTTTTTTGTGATTTATTTCCTTTTGTTTTTAATTTCTTATTTTTTCTTCTTCTTGTGATACTTTTTTTAAATATGAATATAGGGCGTTTAGCACAGGACGAACTGGTCTACGAGATGAAAGTCAGGGGGCTGAAACCTGATACGGTAGAGGCAATGCGGAAATCATTGGGATCTGCAAGGATGTTGGAAAGTCGGGGATCTTTGGATACCTTTTCAACGTATCAATTTACTTTTGCTGAGGATCGTGATGCAGTTAAGATAAAGATCGACGAGATTAGGGAGCTTCTTAAGAACCCTCCGATTCCAAATTCATCGGAATAAAATTATTACGAAGATAGAATGGAGTTTAGGTCGGTTAGTTAGTTCAGTGCGGGAGGAGGACAGCGAATGGGAAGATAAAAGTCTTTTGAAGAATGAACTTCTAATTTTATTAAGCATTTTGACAGGAGACGACGAGGGAAGCGAATTTGAAGAAGAAGAACAACAAAAAAAGGAAACAAACAAGCGGATTTCATCTTACGGTTCCTGGTAGCAGATCTGCCAACACCAGTCCATGGACATCGTTGTTTGCTGCAATCGGAGGAACCTCTAGGACTACGGGTGAAACGAATATTCAGTTGTGTAGAGACGATAATTTGGTTTGGAGACCGGATGTGGAAAATAGATTTGTGATTGTGGATAGGAATGTTGGAGTGAATGTAAATGAGAGGTGTCTTGAGCGTACAGGGAAGTGGAGAGTTAAATTTACTGGAGAGTCGGATGGGTCATCACTGAATTCCTTTTTAGAGCGGGTGGAAGAACTTCGATTGGCTAACGAAGTTCCAGAAACCCACCTTTTTAGATCCTCTTCGGAGCTTTTATCTGGTAGGGCGCTTATATGGCTCGAACTCATTAAGGAACTCAAGACCAAGTTCCTACCTGCCAACTACGATGATCTTTTATTGTAGAAGACCATATTTAGGAGTGTAAATTTATGGAATCAAGTTTTTAGGATTACTTATTTCAGGAGCTTCACACACCATTGTAGTAGGGGATACGTGGACAATTTTAAGGAAGTTTGGACTTAAATTAGGGAAAAGTAGTATTGGGTCAGTAGCGTTAGCAGACGGGGCGGGAGTAGGAGCAGCTGGATCTGTTTCTTTACCCATGGAGGTTGAGAACAAATCCCTACTAATAGAGTGTCTGGTTATACCCAGTCTCCCACACCTTTTGATCCTAGGTGCCGACTTTTGGGCGCTATCGGGAACAGTCCCGGATTTGAAATCAGGTATGTGGAGCTTTTCAAACCAGGAGATGGTGTCGTCGATAACAGACATGGTTGCTATTAGGGAATTAGTTCTAGATCAGCTTTTTGAATCTATGTCCGAAGGTTTAGGTTCACAAATCTAGTTGAGCACAAAATAAGGACGTCCGCAGAACCGATACTACCCAGTGTCACCTGCGATTCAAAAACGCATGGATCAGGAACTCCAGCGCAGTAAGAAATTTAAATATATTCAGATGTTAAAACTCGACAATGAATTTAGCAATATAGACTAAACTAAAAATGTACAGATGCACGCAGCGCAGTTAGAAATTCAAATATATTCAGATGCTACAATTCAAACATGAATTAAGCAATATAGACTTAATTAAAAATGTACAGATACGAGCAGCGCAGTTTGAAATTCAAATATATTTAGATGCTACAATTCGACAATGAATTTAGCAATATAGACTTAACTAAAAATGTACAGATGCACGCAGCGCAGTTAGAAGTTCAAATATATTCAGATGCAACAATTCAACAATGAATTTAGCAATATAGACTTAACTAAAAATGTACAGATGCGCGGAGCGCAGTTAGAAATTCAAATATATTCAGATGCTACAATTCGACAATGAATTTAGCAATATAGACTTAACTAAAAATGTACAGATGCGCACAGCGCAGTTAGAAATTCAAATATATTTAGATGCTACAATTCGAAAATTAATTAAGCAATATAGACTTAACTAAAAATGTACAGATGCGCACTGCGCAGTTAGAAATTCAAATATATTCAGATGCTACAATTCGAAAATGAATTTAGCAATATAGACTTAACTAAAAATGTACAGATGCACGCAGTGCAGTCAGAAATTCAAATATATTCAGATGCTACAGTTCGAAAATGAATTAAGCAATTTAGGCTTAACTAAAAATGTACAGATGCGCGTAGCGCAGTTAGAAATTTAAATTTATTCAGATGCTACAATTCGAAAATGAATTAAGCAATATAGATTCAAACTAAGAATGTGCAGATGCGCGCAGCAGAGTAAGAAAATCAAATGTATTAATTTGTGATTTATACTGGCCATGTAATGAGATCATGTTCGTTCGTGCTCAGAGCCGATGTTTTTCTCCAAGTTAGTTAAGAATTATTTGTTTTAAAAATATATATATAGGTTTTTATCGAAGAAGGAGTATAGAGTTTATTATTATAGAGACAGGTGGCATATTTCAAAAACCCCAATTTCATTTTAGTATCGAGTACAGGGAATCTAAAGGTACAGAAAAATATGACAGTATAATTCTTGTTAAGGCCACTTCGACTGGAAAATTCATATAGAAAAAAAAGAACATGAAAAAAAACTATAAAATCTACCTAAACCCATAGTTTAAAAATTAAGTAACTCCCTCTTCTCTACTTCTTTTATAAAAGTACTGAAATGGCAACGAATAGAGCACGCTCTTCGGCATGTGCCATTAAAAACGCAAAGCTCTTCGTAGAATCGGAGGCATTTGAACTGTTGACGTTTTTTCAAGCGAAATTGAGACTGACAACATTAGAAGGCGACTGGGCGAAGTATCAAAGCCTAGCTGATGTTTGGTTGGTTCAGCAAGAAAGACCTGCCCAAGATCACGGGCGAGATAGAGGCAGTCAGGAGTGACTATTTCACTACCGGAGCTGCTCTTCAAGAGAAGGTGCAGCAATCAACACCGTTAATACAAGGGTCGTCCATAATTTCAGAGGGAGACAACAGGCAGATACAAGTAGAGGTAAACATGCCTTTCCAGTATGATCTTAACAACACTTGGGGGAGTTTTGACGGAACCTACACAAAATGGTTAGGCTTCCATGACAGGTTCAAGGCCGCTATCCACGACAACCATAAGGTCTCTCCAGCATTTAAGAGGGCAGGCAGTCAAAGAGTACAGGATACAAAGCCCAATTCAAGTGGCAATGTTAGAGGAACAAAAAACTCTGCGAAGTATGTGGCTCTGAGCATCAGATCTGGAATTGCCCGGAATTTGTAGCATTATCGTTCAGAGGCAGAAGAGATTTCATAGAGAGGCGATCAGTATGCCCGAATTGCCTAAAGCATGGGCATAAAGAAAACAGTTATTTTCTAAGAGGCTGTGTAAGTTGTCTAGGGGCACCCAAGCACAACATATTCTTGTGCCCAACTAAGGAAGTCCTCAAACTCGGGCTCCTATTGACATACAAAGATGAAGATGAAGCGGTTTCTCGAGGAGCAATACGCAAAAGAGGGTACCTACAAAAAGAAAAGCGAATGACGCCGAAACAGAGGACTCGGACACGCTGGAAAATACAAGATGCCAAGAAATCGTACAGATACCAGGAACAACAATCGTACAGGCAGCATAAGAAACAGCAATCGAACAAGAAAACCAAAACATGATGATGAAGAAGACGGTACAGATGAAACCAAGAAAACAAATAAGGCAGCAGGTACAAGTAAAGCATCAAATCAAAGATGCAATGAAGAAAATGCAGAAAATAATGTAGATTAGTAACGGTAAGATTTACCGCAACAAAAACTATTTTTACCTTCCTTCCCTTCCTTCTTTTAATTTCCCGTTGCGGCAGCAAAGTACTGGTGAAGTTGAGGGCAACCATGGTACCATCAACCATTGGTGTACTTAGCCAGTATTTTGCAAAAGCAACAAAAAGCAGGTTTCGAGATATGCACATTTATTCCAAGTGGGTCTGAGGTCAACAACGTGAAAGATGCCAACGGATGAGCTGAAGAGGTACCGAGTCGGGCGAACTTTTGCCTACAAGACATTATTTTTATTATAACGAAACTTATCTAATTAACTCAACGTAACGTAACTTACTCTAACAAACTTAATTTGCCTAAACGTAACTTATTATATTGTATTTTGATATGGGTCCTTAACGTTTTAAAATCTTAATCTTTTTTTAAAATATGTTGTTAAAAAAAAAGGAATTACCGAAATGGATTTGAAAAAGTAGGGTTCGCGTTTTTGAAGATTGTCTTCTTCATCTCATCTCGTGAAGAATAAAAAAAAAGTATGTAGTTGTAATAATCGCTCTTCGAATCTCCCGCGATTAGTTTTGTTTGTAACTGCGAAAATGCCCAGAAGAAGCTTTTCCTCGATCTTTTCTTTTTTTTTATTTTTCTCGGAAAAAGAAATTAGAATTGAGGTTTATATGAACTCGGCCACTAGATCCGGTAAGTTTTGGAATAACATCTAAGAACTTGCTGAAATCTTTGATTGTGAGAGTAAGAGAAATGTTTCGTGTGATTCGACAACGGGGGTTTCCATGGGATCGAAAAGATTTCCAGGAAGCCGGGGTCGTCATAGATGATCAATGAAACGAATATCTGAATGTGTAAATGTGTGAGTGACTGGAATGGTCGAGGGAGGAATGGGTTGTGGTAAGCTGGGAAAGCCACTCTGAGGAGAGCTAACCAAGCGACAGGTTTAAAAAAAAAATCGAGAAAAAAAAAAAATCGAGGAAAGGTGTTGGAGGAGAAATTTTAAAAAGAAATAAGAAAGGAGTTAAAAAAAAGGAGATTCGAGGACCGATTAGGACTAGGAGTTGAGAAAAATAAATCGAGAAGATAGAGGAGGAAAATAAACATAAAACAACAGATAAGTACAATTTTTGTTACTTTTATTTAGTTTGTCCATTTCGGTCATTTATTTTTTTTATTAATAAAACTTTCTTTGTTTGGATTCGGTTGTAATTTCCTTTGTTACCTAATTTCTCTTTGAAAAAAAATTGGGTTTTTATCCTGGGTTTCAAAGGTTTCCCAAATAAAAACTTTTTTTTAATTCCCATTGAGACATATAAAATTTGCGTTTTATTCATTCTGTTTTACTACTACATAAATTAGAATTTTGGAATTTTTGTTCTAATATATTTTCCTACAAAAAAATTCCTGGCGCCCACTTTGTCTGCATTCTACTGTGCAGCAATATATGTATATATTCTTCTTTTGATAAGCTGTTTTGATTCAATTAGTCTATTTAAGTTTACCAGAAGAAATCAAAAAAAAAATTCTTCCACTGAACCCATCCCAGCTGAGCAGCCGTGGTCACAGCTATTCTAATCAAGCTGTTGTTGCACTTTTTTGATTCTTTTTCGTGTATTCGTTCGTGGTCGTGCTAATAAAAACATAAAAAGTAATATCATAGTTGCGCGCGTCATCGTCGTCGTCTTCGTTGGAATCGGTACGCGTTAAATGGCATCGTATTCGAGTCGCGGCAAAAAGTGTAACAAATTGGAATCCAACGTGTGGAGCCCAAAGTGGAAGGATTTTTTTTTATTGTTGTGTTTTTTTTACTTATCTTATCAATCTGTGGATTGGAATGATAATTGATTTTTTTCTTTGTTTTATTGTGTAGTTTTCTCGTGAAAAAAAATCTTTTGGTGGAAAAGGCGGAGCAACAAAAGGGGATCCAGCAAAAGAGACAAGCAGTAGAACAAGGAGTTTTTGGTGATATTTTTTATTAGTGTTGTAAACTTGTTTTTAAATTCTGTTGTGTTTATTGTTGTATGTATATTTTTTTCTGTTTGTTAATATTATATTTAATAAATTTTCGTTCGAATTTATAGTTTTTCAGGCATGGGATCCTTTTTTTCGCGATATATATTTTTAAATTGAGTTGTTTTCGGTGATAATTTTAATTAGTGTTGTTTTTCATTTCTCTCCTGGCATTTTTTTTGGTGTGTTGTGAATTGTGATAGTTTTTCTAATCGAGTCTGGGTTTGAGTTTTTTGGTTGATTGAGCTTATTTTTACTTTGAGTGATTGAGTGCGTGAATCTTAGGGCTCCCGTGTTTGGTTAAACAAATATTATTTTTTTTTACTTTATTTTAAATAAAGTAGATTATTTTATTTCTTTTTATTTTTTGTTGTTTTTTTGGATCGGGTTACGGAGATTTCTTTTGTAGGGTTGCCACACTCTTCATTTAGTTTTTTTTTGTGATTTATTTCCTTTTGTTTTTAATTTCTTATTTTTCTTCTTCTTTTGATACTTTTTTTAAATATGAATATAGGGCGTTTAGCACAGGACGAACTGGTCTACGAGATGAAAGTCAGGGGGCTGAAACCTGATACGGTAGAGGCAATGCGGAAATCATTGGGATCTGCAAGGATGTTGGAAAGTCGGGGATCTTTGGATACCTTTTCAACGTATCAATTTACTTTTGCTGAGGATCGTGATGCAGTTAAGATAAAGATCGACGAGATTAGGGAGCTTCTTAAGAACCCTCCGATTCCAAATTCATCGGAATAAAATTATTACGAAGATAGAATGGAGTTTAGGTCGGTTAGTTAGTTCAGTGCGGGAGGAGGACAGCGAATGGGAAGATAAAAGTCTTTTGAAGAATGAACTTCTAATTTTATTAAGCATTTTGACAGGAGACGACGAAGGAAGCGAATTTGAAGAAGAAGAACAACAAAAAAAGGAAACAAACAAGCGGATTTCATCTTACGGTTCCTGGTAGCAGATCTGCCAACACCAGTCCATGGACATCGTTGTTTGCTGCAATCGGAGGAACCTCTAGGACTACGGGTGAAACGAATATTCAGTTGTGTAGAGACGATAATTTGGTTAGGAGACCGGATGTGGAAAATAGATTTGTGACTGGGATAGGAATGTTGGAGTGAATGTAAATGAGAGGTGTCTTGAGCGTACAGGGAAGTGGAGAGTTAAATTTACTGGAGAGTCGGATGGGTCATCACTGAATTCCTTTTTAGAGCGGGTGGAAGAACTTCGATTGGCTAACGAAGTTCCAGAAACCCACCTTTTTAGATCCTCTTCGGAGCTTTTTTCTGGTAGGGCGCTTATATGGCCCGAACTCATTAAGGAACTCAAGACCAAGTTCCTACCTGCCAACTACGATGATCTTTTATTGTAGTAGACCATATTTAGGAGTGTAAATTTATGGAATCAAGTTTTTAGGATTACTTATTTCAGGAGCTTCACACACCATTGTAGTAGGGGATACGTGGACAATTTTAAAGAAGTTTGGACTTAAATTAGGGAAAAGTAGTATTGGGTCAGTAGCGTTAGCAGACGGGGCGGGAGTAGGAGCAGCTGGATCTGTTTCTTTACCCATGGAGGTTGAGAACAAATCCCTACTAATAGAGTGTCTGGTTATACCCAGTCTCCCACACCTTTTGATCCTAGGTGCCGAATTTTGGGCGCTATCGGGAACAGTCCCGGATTTGAAATCAGGTATGTGGAGCTTTTCAAACCAGGAGATGGTGTCGTCGATAACAGACATGGTTGCTATTAGGGAATTAGTTCTAGATCAGCTTTTTGAATCTATGTCCGAAGGTTTAGGTTCACAAATCTAGTTGAGCACAAAATAAGGACGTCCGCAGAACCGATACTACCCAGTGTCACCTGCGATTCAAAAACGCATGGATCAGGAACTCCAGCGCAGTTAGAAATTTAAATATATTCAGATGTTAAAACTCGACAATGAATTTAGCAATATAGACTAAACTAAAAATGTACAGATGCACGCAGCGCAGTTAGAAATTCAAATATATTCAGATGCTACAATTCAAACATGAATTAAGCAATATAGACTTAATTAAAAATGTACAGATGCGCACTGCGCAGTTAGAAATTCAAATATATTCAGATGCTACAATTCGAAAATGAATTTAGCAATATAGACTTAACTTAAAATGTACAGATGCACGCAGTGCAGTTAGAAATTCAAATATATTCAGATGCTACAGTTCGAAAATGAATTAAGCAATTTAGGCTTAACTAAAAATGTACAGATGCGCGTAGCGCAGTTAGAAATTTAAATTTATTCAGATGCTACAATTCGAAAATGAATTAAGCAATATAGATTCAATCTAAGAATGTGCAGATGCGCGCAGCAGAGTAAGAAAATCAAATGTATTAATTTGTGATTTATACTGGCCATGTAATGAGATCATGTTCGTTCGTGCTCAGAGCCGATGTTTTTCTCCAAGTTAGTTAAGAATTATTTGTTTTAAAAATATATATATAGGTTTTTATCGAAGAAGGAGTATAGAGTTTATTATTATAGAGACAGGTGGCATATTTCAAAAACCCCAATTTCATTTTAGTATCGAGTACAGGGAATCTAAAGGTACAGAAAGTTATGACAGTATAATTCTTGTTCAGGCCACTTTAAGTGGAAAATTCATATAGAAAAAAAAGGAACATGAAAAAAAACTTTAAAATCTACCTTAACCCATAGTTTAAAAATTTAGTAACTCCCTCTTCTCTACTTCTTTTAAAAAAGTACAGAAATGGCAACGAATAGAGCACGCTCTTTGGCAAATGTCATTAAAAACGCAAAGCTCTTCGTAGAATCAGAGGCATTTGAACTGATAAAGTTTTTTCAAGCGAAATTAAGACTGACAACATAAGAAGGCGACTGGGCGAAGTATCAAAGCCTAGCTGATGTTAAGTTGGACGTCTTCAGCAAGAAAGACCTATCCAAGATCACGGGCGAGATAGAGGCAGTCAGGAGTGACTATTTCACTGCCGGAGCTGCTCTTCAAGAGAAGGTGCAGCAATCAACACCGTTAATACAAGGGTCGTCCATAATTTCAGAGGGAGACAACAGGCAGATACAAGTAGAGGTAAACATGCCTTTCCAGTATGATCTTAACAACACTTGGGGGAGTTTTGACGGAACCTACACAAAATGGATAGGCTTCCATGAAAGGTTCAAGGCCGCTATCCACGACAACCATAAGGTCTCTCCAGCATTTAAGTTTTAATATTTAAAAAGCTCTCTTGCTGATCATGCTGCTCGAGCACTCGGTGAATGACAACTAACCGAAGCAAACTACAATGAGGCCTGGGATCTCCTGAATCAGGTGTATAACAAAGAATACCTCATAGGCCGTGAGCAGCTCAGGCAACATTTCGCTCCCTGAATTAAAAGGCCATCCAACTGCTAATGCACTTCAAAGGAGTGGGAGTTACTACGGGACTCAGAGCAGCCAAAATTTTCAGCATTATTAGCCTTTATAGATAAGCAGGCAGCAGCGTTATGTAGCGTGTCAAACGAACATCAGTCACGTAACAATAGTGCAGGTCGTACAGAGGAAAGGTGGAGGGCAGGCAGCCAAAGAGTACAGGATACAAAGCCCACTTCAAGTGGCAATGTTAGAGGAACAAAAAACTCTGCGAAGTGTGTGGCTCTGAGCATCAGATCTGGAATTGCCCGGAATTTGTAGCATTATCGCTCAGAGGCAGAAGAGATTTCAGAGAGAGGACATCAGTCTGCCCGAATTGGCTAAAGCATGGGCATAAAGAAAACAGTTGTTTTCTAAGAGGCTGTGTAAGTTGTCCAGGGGCACCCAAGCACAACATATTCTTGTGCCCAACTAAGGAAGTCCTCAAACTCGGGCTCCTATTGACATAAAAAGATGAAGATGAAGCGGTTTCTCGAGGAGCAATACGCAAAATAGGTACCTACAAAAAGAAAAGCGAATGACGCCGAAACAGAGGACTCGGACACGCTGGAAAATACAAGATGCCAAGATATCGTACAGATACCAGGAACAACAATCGTACAGGCAGCATAAGAAACAGCAATCGAACAAGAAAACCAAAACATGATGATGAAGAAGACGGTACAGATGAAACCAAGAAAACAAATAAGAAAATAATGTAGATTTGTAACGGTAAGATTTACCGCAACAAAAACTATTTTAACCCTCCTTCCCTTCCTTCTTTTAATTTATCGTTGCGGCAGCAAAGTACTGGTGAAGTTGAAGGCAATCATGGTACCATCAACCATTGGTGTACTTAGCCAGTATTTTGCAAAAGCAACAAAAAGCAGGTGTTCGGGATATGCACACTTATTCCAAGTGGGTCTGAGGTCAACAACGTGAAAGATGCCAACGGATGAGCTGAAGAGGTACCGAGTCAGGCGAACTTTTCCCTACAACACATTATATTTATTATAACGAAACTTATCTTAATAACTCAAAAATAACGTAACTTACTCTAACAACTTTAATTTGCCTAAACGTAACTTATTATATTGTATTTTGATATGGGTCCTTAACGTTTTAAAATCTTAATCTTTTTTTAAAATATGTTGTTAAAAAAAAGGAATTACCGAAATGGATTTGAAAGAGTAGGGTTCTTGAAGATTGTCTTCCTCCATCTCATCTCGTGAAGAATAAAAAAAGTATGTAGTTGTAATAATCGCTCTTCGAATCTCCCGCGATTAATTTTGTTTGTAACTGGGAAAATGCCCAGAAGAAGCTTTTCCTCGATTTTTTTTTTTATTTTTCTCGGAAAAAGAAATTAGAATTGAGGTTTATATGAACTCGGCCACTAGATCCGGTAAGTTTTGGAATAACATCTAAGAACTTTCGAAATCTTTGATTGTGAGAGTAAGAGAAATGTTTCGTTGTGATTCGACAACGGTTACCATCGTCATAGATGATCAATGAAACGAATGGCTGAATGTGTAAATGTGTGAGTGACTGGAATGGTTGAGGGAGGAATGGGTTGTGGTAAGCTGTGAAAGCTTCTCTGAGGAGAGCTAACCAAGTGAAAGGTTTTGAAAAAAAAATCGAGAAAGAGAAAAAGAAAAAAAAATCGAGGAAAGGTGTTGGAGGAGATATTTTAAAAAGAAAAAAGAAAGGAGTTAAAAAAGGAGATTCGAGGACCGATTAGGACTAGGAGTTGACAAAAATAAATCGAGAAGATAGAGGAAGAAAATTAACATAAAACAACAGATAAGTACAATTTTTGTTACTTTTATTTAGTTTGTCCATTTCGGTCATTTATTTTTTTTGTTAATAAAACTTCGTTTTGCTTTTGAATTAAATTTTTGTGGAACGCGATACAATTTCCATACCGTTCAACGTTAACGGCCTATGTCACAATTCGATTTCCTTGTTAGATTTCTTTGTTTGGATTCGGTTGTAATTTCCTTTGTTACCTAATTTCTCTTTGAAAAAAAATTGGGTTTTTATCCTGGGTTTCCAAGGTTTCCCAAATAAAAACATTTTTTTAATTCCCATTGAGACATATAAAATTTGCGTTTTATTCATTCTCCTTTACTACTACATAAATTAGAATATTGGAATTTTTGTTCTAATATATTTTCTTACAAAAAAATTCCTGGCGCCCACTTTGTCTGCACTCTACTGAGCAGCATTATATGTATATATTCTTCTTTTGATTCAATTAGTCTATTTAAGTTTATCAGAAGAAATCAAAAAAAAATTCTTCCACTGAACCCATCCCAGCTGAGCAGCCGTGGTCACAGCTATTCTAATCAAGCTGTTGTTGCACTTTTTTGCATTCTTTTTCGTGTATTCGTTCGTGGTCGTACGTATAAACATAAAAAGTAATATCATAGTTGCGCGCGTCATCGTCGTCGTCGTCGTTGGAATCGGTACGCGTTAAATTGCATCGTTTTCGAGTCGCGGCAAAAAGTGTAACAAATTGTAGCCCAACGTGTGAGGCCCAAAGTGGAAGGATTTTTTTTATTGTTGTGTTTTTTTACTTATGTTATCAATCTTTGGATTGGATTGATAATTGATTTTTTTCTTTGTTTTATTGGTGTAGTTTTCTCGTGAAAAAAAATCTTTTGGCGGAAAAGGCGGAGCAACAAAAGGGGATCCAGCAAAAGAGACAAGCAGTAGAACAAGGAGTTTTTGGTGATATTTTTTATTAGTGTTGTGAACTTGTTTTTAAATTTTGTGGTGTTTATTGTTGTATGTATATTTTTTCTGTTTGTTAATATTATATTTAATTAATTTTCGTTCGCATTTATATTTTATGGGATACTTTTTTTTGCGATATATGTTGATTGAGCTTATTTTTACTTTGAGTGATTGAGTGCGTGAGTCTTAGGGCTCCCGTATTGAGTTAAAAAAATATTATTTTTTTTTACCTTATTTTAAATAAAGTAGATTATTTTATTTCTTTTTAGTTCTTGTTTTTTTTTTGGATCGGGTTTCGGAGATTTCTTTTGTAGGGTTGCCACACTCTTCATTTAGTTTTTTTTTTGTGATTTATTTCCTTTTATTTATTTTTATTTTCTTATTTTTTGTTCTTCTTTTGATACTATTTTTAAATATGAATATAGGGCGTTTAGTACAGGACGAACTGGTCTACGAGATGAAAGTCAGGGGGCTGAAACCTGATACGGTAGAGGCAATGCGGAAAGCATTGAGATCTGCAAGGGTGTTGGAAAGGCGGGGATCTTTAGATACTATTTCAACGTATCAATTTACTTTTGCTGAGGATCGTGATTCAGTTAAGATAAAGATCGACGAGATTAGGGAGCTTCTTAAGAACCCTCTGATTCCAAATTCATCGGAATAAAAGTATTACGAAGATAGAATGGAGTTTAGGTCGGTTAGTTAGATCAGTGCGTGAGGAGGAAAGCGAATAGGAAGATAAAAGTCGTTTGAAGAATGAACTTCTAATTTTATTAAGCACTTTGACAGGAGATGACGAGGGAAGCGAATTTGAAGAAGAAGAACAACAAATAAAAGGAAACTAACAAGCGGAATTTATCTTACGGTTCCTGGTAGCAGATCTGCCAACACCAGTCCATCGACATCGTTGTTGCTGCAATCGGAGGAACCTCTAGGACTACGGGTGAAACGAATATTCAGTTGTGTAGAGACGATAATTTGGTTAGGAGACCGGATCGATTGGCTAACGAAGTTCCAGAAGATTTTATCTGGTAGGGCGCTTATGTGGTTTAGGACGGTTAGAGAGGATATTTTAAATTGGCCCGAACTTGTGAAGGAACTCAAGGCCAAGTTCCTACCTGCCAACTACGATGATCTTTTATAAGAGGAGATCAATCGTCGTTCGCAGGGGAAGGAAGAAACATTCTAAGCTTATTTAGCTACCATGAGGAGATTGTTTCGACGACTGTCAGAACCTTTGTCAGAGGGAAGGATGCTTTCGATTTTGAGGAAAAATGTTGACCCCTTCTTTTAGGTTCAAATTGCGAGTGCTTAACCAAAAACGGTGAAAGAATTTGCTTTGTTAGGTAGGGAACTAAATACCTTGAAGGTGAACGTGGACACTTTCCCTCCTTCTAGTAGGGGTCGCAATTTATTGGAACCCGAATTTGGGTACCAACCGAGTACATCAGGGCAAAATCGTGTGGCAGTTATCGAATCGGTTCTGGTTAATTCATTCCGTCAGCCAGTTAGGTGTTTCAACTGTAACAGGGAAGGTCATTTCGCTCATACTTGTTCTGTTGCAAGACGTTGTTTTGGTTGTGGTGCTTTAGAGGTGTTTCGAAGGGATTGTAGGAGGTGTTCGGGAAATGGAGAACGGGCTCTTGTGTCAGCAGGACGAGAGAATCGTCGGCGTTAATTAGGTCGTCTGCTGGCGACCAGTTGGATGATCGAGTTCAACTTGATTTCAACTTGGCGGGAAATGGTAGGGATAGAAGACCATATTTAGGAGTGTAAATTTATGGAATCAAGTTTTTAGGATTACTTATTTCAGGAGCTTCACGCACCATTGTAGTAGTGGATGGGTGGACAATTTTAAAGAAGTTAGGACTTAAATTAGGGAAAAGTAGTATTGGGTCAGTAGCGTTAGCAGACGGGGCGGGAGTAGGAGCAGCTGGATCTGTTTCTTTACCCATGGAGGTTGAGAACAAATCCCTACTAATAGAGTGTCTGGTTATACCCAGTCTCCCACACCTTTTGATCCTAGGTGCCGACTTTTGGGCGCTATCGGGAACAGTCCCGGATTTGAAATCAGGTATGTGGAGCTTTTCAAACCAGGAGATGGTGCCGTCGATAACAGATATGGTTGCTATTAGGGAATTAGTTGTAGATCAGCTTTTTGAATCAATGTCCGAAGGTTTAGGGTGCACAAATCTAGTTGAGCACAAAATAAGGACGTCCGCAGAACCGATACTACCCAGTGTCACCTGCGATTCAAAAACGCATCGATCAGGAACTCCAGCGCAGTTAGAAATTCAAATATATTCAGATGTTAAAATTCGACAGTGAATTTAGCAATATAGACTAAACTAAAAATGTACAGATGCACGCAGCGCAGTTAGAAATTCAAATATATTCAGATGCTACAATTCGAACATGAATTTAGCAATATAGACTTAATTAAAAATGTACAGATACGCGCAGCGCAGTAAGAAATTCAAATATATTTAGATGCTACAATTCGAAAATTATTTTAGCAATATAGACTTAAATAAAAATGTACAGATGCGCACAGCGCAGTTAGAAATTCAAATATATTTAGATGCTACAATTCGAAAATGAATTTAGCAATATAGACTTAACTAAAAATGTACAGATGCACGCAGTGCAGTTAGAAATTCAAATACATTCAGATGCTACAGTTCGAAAATGAATTAAGCACTATAGGCTTAACTAAAAATGTACAGATGCGCGTAGCGCAGTTAGAAATTTAAATTTATTCAGATGCTACAATTCGAAAATGAAGTAAGCAATATAGATTCAAACTAAGAATGTGCAGATGCGCGCAGCACAGTAAGAAAATCAAATATATTAATTTGTGATTTATATTGGCCATGTAATGAGATCATGTTCGTTCGTGCTCAGAGCCGATGTTTTTCTCCAAGTTAGTTAAGAATTATTTGTTTTAAATATATATATATAGGTTTTTATCGAAGAAGGAGTGTAGAGTTTATTATTATAGAGACAGGTGGCATATTTCAAAAACCCCTATATCATTTTAGTATCGAGTACAGGGAATCTAAAGGTACAGAAATTTATGACAGTATAATTCTTGTTCAGGCCACTTCAAGTGGAAAATTCATATAGAAAAAAAAGAACATGAAAAAAAACTATAAAATCTACCTAAACCCATAGTTTAAAAATTTAGTAACTACCTTATCCCTACTTCTTTTAAAAAAGTACAGAAATGGCAACGAATAGAGCACGCTCTTCGGCAAATGCCATTAAAAACGCAAAGCTCTTCGTAGAATCAGAGGCATTTGAACTGATAACGTTTTTTCAAGCGAAATTAAGACTGACAACATAAGAAGGCGACTGGGCGAAGTATCAAAGCCTAGCTGATGTTTAGGTTGACGTCTTTAGCAAGAAAGACCTGTCCAAGATCACGGGCGAGATAGAGGCAGTCAGGAGTGACTATTTCACTGCCGGAGCTGCTCTTCAAGAGAAGGTGCAGCAATCAACACCGTTAATACAAGGGTCGTCCATAATTTCAGAGGGAGACAACAGGCAGATACAAGTAGATGTAAACATGCCTTTCCAGCAGCATGATCTAAACAACACTTGGGAGAGTTTTGACGGAACCTACACAAAATGGATAGGCTTCCATGAAAGGTTCAAGGCCGCTATCCACGACAACCATAAGGTCTCTACAGCATTTAGGTTTCAATATTTAAAAAGCTCTCTTGCTGGTCATGCTGCTCGAGCACTCGGTGAATGACAAATGACCGAAGCAAAGTAAAATGAGGCCTGGGATCTCCTGAATCAGGTGTATAACAAAGAATACCTCATAGGCCGTGAGCAGCTCAGGCAACTCCTTTCGCTCCCTGAATTAAAAGACCATCCAACTGCTAATGCACTTCAAAGGAGTGGGAGTTACTACGTGACTCAGAGCAGCCAAAATTTTCAGCATTATTAGCCTTTATAGATAAGCAGGCAGCAGCGTTATATAGCGTGTCAAACGAACATCAGTCACGTAACAATAGTACAGGTCGTACAGAGGAAAGGTGGAGGGCAGGCAGCCAAAGAGTACAGGATACAAAGCCCACTTCAAGTGGCAATGTTAGAGGAACAAAAAACTCTGCGAAGCATGTGGCTCTGAGCATCAGATCTGGGATTGCCCGGAATTTGGAGCATTATCGCTCAGAGGCAGAAGAGATTTCATAGAGAGGCGATCAGTCTGCCCGAATTGCCTAAAGCATGGGCATAAAGAAAACAGTTGTTTTCTTAGAGGATGTGTAAGTTGTCCAGGGGCACCCAAGCGCAACATATTCTTGTGCCCAACTTAGGAAGTCCTCAAACTCGTGCTTCTATTGACATACAAAGATGAAGATGAAGCGGTTTCTCGAGGAGCAATACGCAAAAGAGGTACCTACAAAAAGAAAAGCGAATGACGCCGAAACAGAGGACTCGGACCCGCTGGAAAATACAAGATGCCAAGAAATCGTACAGATACCAGGAACAACAATCGTACAGGCAGCATAAGAAACAGCAATCGAACAAGAAAACCAAAACATGATGATGAAGAAGACGGTACAGATGAAACCAAGAAAACAAATAAGGCAGCAGGTACAAGTAAAGCATAAAATCAAATATGCAATGAAGAAAATGCAGAAAATAATGTAGATTTGTAACGGTAAGATTTACCGCAACAAAAACTATTTTTACCTTCCTTCCCTTCCTTCCCTTCCTTCTTTTAATTTCCCGTTGCGGCTGCAAAGTACTGGTGAAGTTGAGGGCAACCATGGTACCATCAACCATTGGTGTACTTAGCCAGTATTTTGCAAAAGCTACAAAAAGCAGGTGTTCGAGATATGCACACTTATTCCAAGTGGGTCTGAGGTCAACAACGTGAAAGATGCCAACGGATGAGCTGAAGAGGTACCGAGTCAGGCGAACTTTTGCCTACAACACATTATTTTTATTATAACGAAACTTATCTAATTAACTCAAAAATAACGTAACTTACTCTAACAAACCTAACTTGCCTAAACGTAACTTATTATATTGTATTTTGATATGGGTCCTTAACGTTTTAAAATCTTAATCTTTTTTTAAAATAGCGTAAGTGACACAATTATTGACACTGCAAAATTTCAGCATAGCTATTGACACCCTCTTCTCACAGAACGTTTCATGGGAACAAATCTGAACGATTCCTATAACTGTTTTTTTTTAAATTTTTCGCTCTTATTTATTCTCTCACTCTTTGTTTTTAGTTAGTAGCTAGCTACTCAGTTTAGTTGTGAATTCCGAAACGTAAACATCACTGTTACGCGAGTGTGTTTTTTGTGGAAAAAGTGCCAATTTCGTTAAGGAATCCCAACATGTAAGTAGAAAATTATGTTATATTTAATACAAGCATGATCATATAAGTTAATTATATATGAAATATAATACCCTGGAGAAGGTTTTAACTTATTTTTATTGTTTTTTTTTGTTATTATATATTGAATTAAATGGGGTGTCAACTATTGTGTTAAGATTTAAGCAATTCCTATAATTGACACCCCTGTGTCAATAACTGTCTTCTATTGAAGTACAATCGTTGACACTGTGTCTATAGTTGTACTTATAAAGAGTGTCAATAATTATATCATTACCTTAAATGAATATTTAGCTGGAAAAATGCCGAAATGTACTGGTAAATACACTGAAACGGACCTCGAGAACGCTCTTGAAGCTGTGAGGACATAAAAGATGTCCAACAAAGCTGCAGCCAAATTTTTTAATATTCCTCGAACTACACTCATATTTCGATTGAGTTCTAAGTTCCTTAAAGCAAGACCAGGTCCACAAACAATTTTGTCCGCTATTGAAGAAGAGTGTTTGGAACAATGGATATCCACATCCCAACGAAAAGGCTTCCCGAAGAGAAAAGAGGATGTGCTTCATTCCGTCAAGGAATTTCTTGAAGAAGACAAAAGGGAACATCCTTTTGGGCCAGAAAACATTCCAGGAAATGGCTGGTTTAAGGCATTTTTGAGCCGACACCCTTCAATAAGCCTTAGAACTCCAGATCCGGTAACATCGGCCAGCGCAACTGTTGGATCATCAGACATAAAATCGTGGTTTATTTTAATAAAAAAATATCTTGAGGAGCAGAACATGTTGTCCATATTAAACGATGCTACCAGAATTTATAATGGGGATGAAACCAATTTTTTAAGAAACAACAAAGAAAAAATTAACTAAGAGAGCTACAATTAAAAAACTACCAGTAAAAAGTAGCCAAAAATTCACAGGAACATCTCTGACAACTGCAAATCCAACTGTAACAAGTAAGATACATTATTTTTTATATTTTATCTTAATCCCTAAGCTAGCTAACCCCTATCGTTTTAGCATTCTCCCAACTTTCGGCAATGCGAAATCTCAATGACGAAAATAATACAGATGCAAATCTAGACATGGCAAAATAAATGAATCAATTAGTAATCCTGTCATAAGGTATTAAACTTTTTATTTTCTCTAGCATGTTGACTTAGCTTATATGGTGAATTATTTGAAATTTCTAGTTCAAAACTAAAAGACGATACTAAAACGAAATGTGATACAGAAACGGAGACTTAAGGAACGCATGTACGAAATCTTATTCAACATTGAAAATATTGGAGAAAACAAAATTGCTGTTGGGAAGATATGCTATGAATGCACAAATTCTTTGAGGACTAAAACAGGAATAAAATGTCAAAAGTGTACCAGAGAAATGCACATTTCATGCATTGAAAAACTAAATTTTCCATACCTCCCTGTCTTTAAATGCGTTAAGTGCATAAACAAAAATTAATATTAGGATTAGCTATTTTGTACTCAAGTTACCTACACAACACAAATGAACAAAGTGTGATTTTTATTTTTTTATGTTTCTTGTTTTGTTTTATAATTTTAATTATTAAGTATCGTACAAATTTTATTATTATTTTTACTCAAGTTACCTACACAAATGAATATAAATGTGATTTTTTTTTTAAGTTTTATGTTTTATGATTTTTGTTTTGTTTTAATAATTGAATAAACGATTTAAGCGATCCTTAACCAAAATATCGTTATTTTTATTCTTTACTATCTGTTCGAACATATGTCAATAATTGTATAAATACGTGGTGCAATAGTTGAACAAGGGCGTCAATAATTATATTTTTTGATAGAGTTTTAGAAATATCAAAATTTAACAATATCACGAATCTCTTAATTGATTTTAATACAAATATTATGAAAACTAATTGATTAAGGTATTTACAAAGGGACTTAGAGTGTCAAATATCTATACTAAAAATATTTGCCAGCTGTGCGAACTGAAAAATTCCTTAAGAGTGTCAATAACTGTATCGCTTACTGTTGTTAAAAAAAAGGAATTACCGAAATGGATTTGAAAGAGTAGGGTTCTTGAAGATTGTCTTCCTCCATCTCATCTCGTGAAGAATAAAAAAAGTATGTAGTTGTAATAATCGCTCTTCGAATCTCCCGCGATTAATTTTGTTTGTAACTGGGAAAATGCCCAGAAGAAGCTTTTCCTCGATTTTTTTTTTTTTTTATTTTTCTCGGAAAAAGAAATTAGAATTGAGGTTTATATGAACTCGGCCACTAGATTCGGTAAGTTTTGGAATAACATCTAAGAACTTCTGAAATCTTTGATTGTGAGAGTAAGAGAAATGTTTCGTTGTGATTCGACAACGGGGGTTACCATCGTCATAGATGATCAATGAAACGAATGGCTGAATGTGTAAATGTGTGAATGACTGGAATGGTTGAGGGAGGAATGGGTTGTGGTAAGCTGTGAAAGCTTCTCTGAGGAGAGCTAACCAAGTGAAAGGTTTTGAAAAAAAAATCGAGAAAAAGAAAAAGAAAAAAAAAAATCGAGGAAAGGTGTTGGAGGAGAAATTTTAAAAAGAAAAAAGAAAGGAGTTAAAAAAGGAGATTCGAGGACCGATTAGGACTAGGAGTTGACAAAAATAAATCGAGAAGATAGAGGAAGAAAATTAACATAAAACAACAGATAAGTACAATTTTTGTTACTTTTATTTAGTTTGTCCATTTTGGTCATTTATTTTTTTTGTTAATAAAACTTCGTTTTGCTTTTGTTTAAATTTTTGTGGAACGCGATACAATTTCCATACCGTTCAACGTTAACGGCCTATGTCACTATTCGATTTCCTTGTTAGATTTCTTTGTTTGGATTCGGTTGTAATTTCCTTTGTTACCTAATTTCTCTTTGAAAAAAATTGGGTTTTTATCCTGGGTTTCCAAGGTTTCCCAAATAAAAACATTTTTTTAATTCCCATTGAGACATATAAAATTTGCGTTTTATTCATTCTCTTTTACTACTACATAAAATAGAATTTTTGAATTTTTGTTCTAATATATTTTCTTACAAAAAAATTCCTGGCGCCCACTTTGTCTGCACTCTACTGAGCAGCATTATATGTATATATTCTTCTTTTGATTCAATTAGTCTATTTAAGTTTATCAGAAGAAATCAAAAAAAAAAATTCTTCCACTGAACCCATCCCAGCTGAGCAGCCGTGGTCACAGCTATTCTAATCAAGCTGTTGTTGCACTTTTTTGCATTCTTTTTCGTGTATTCGTTCGTGGTCGTGCTAATAAAAACATAAAAAGTAATATCATAGTTGCGCGCGTCATCGTCGTCGTCGTCGTTGGAATCGGTACGCGTTAAATTGCATCGTTTTCGAGTCGCGGCAAAAAGTGTAACAAATTGTAGCCCAACGTGTGAGGCCCAAAGTGGAAGGATTTTTTTTATTGTTGTGTTTTTTTACTTATGTTATCAATCTTTGGATTGGATTGATAATTGATTTTTTTCTTTGTTTTATTGGTGTAGTTTTCTCGTGAAAAAAAATCTTTTGGTGGAAAAGGCGGAGCAACAAAAGGGGATCCAGCAAAAGAGACAAGCAGTAGAACAAGGAGTTTTTGGTGATATTTTTTATTAGTGTTGTAAACTTGTTTTTAAATTTTGTGGTGTTTATTGTTGTATGTATATTTTTTTCTGTTTGTTAATATTATATTTAATTAATTCTCGTTCGCATTTATATTTTTTCTCGCATGGGATACTTTTTTTCGCGATATATGTTGATTGAGCTTATTTTTACTTTGAGTGATTGAGTGCGTGAGTCTTAGGGCTCCCGTATTGAGTTAAAAAAATATAATTTTTTTTACTTTATTTTAAATAAAGTAGATTATTTTATTTCTTTTTAGTTCTTGTTTTTTTTGGATCGGGTTTCGGAGATTTCTTTTGTAGGGTTGCCACACTCTTCATTTAGTTTTTTTTTTGTGATTTATTTCCTTTTATTTATTTTTATTTTCTTATTTTTTGTTCTTCTTTTGATACTATTTTTCAATATGAATATAGGGCGTTTAGTACAGGACGAACTGGTCTACGAGATGAAAGTCAGGGGGCTGAAACCTGATACGGTAGAGGCAATGCGGAAAGCATTGAGATCTGCAAGGGTGTTGGAAAGGCGGGGATCTTTAGATACTATTTCAACGTATCAATTTACTTTTGCTGAGGATCGTGATGCAGTTAAGATAAAGATCGACGAGATTAGGGAGCTTCTTAAGAACTCTCTGATTCCAAATTCATCGGAATAAAAGTATTACGAAGATAGAATGGAGTTTAGGTCGGTTAGTTAGATCAGTGCGTGAGGAGGAAAGCGAATAGGAAGATAAAAGTCGTTTGAAGAATGAACTTCTAATTTTATTAAGCACTTTGACAGGAGACGACGAGGGAAGCGAATTTGAAGAAGAAGAACAACAAAAAAGGAAACTAACAAGCGGAATTTATCTTACGGTTCCTGGTAGCAGATCTGCCAACACCAGTCCATCGACATCGTTGTTGCTGCAATCGGAGGAACCTCTAGGACTACGGGTGAAACGAATATTCAGTTGTGTAGAGACGATAATTTGGTTAGGAGACCGGATCGATTGGCTAACGAAGTTCCAGAAGCTTTTATCTGGTAGGGCGCGCTTTTGTGGTTTAGGACTGTTAGAGAGGATATTTTAAATTGGCCCGAACTAGTGAAGGAACTCAAGGCCAAGTTCCTACCTGCCAACTACGATGATCTTTTATTAGAGGAGATCAATCGTCGTTCGCAGGGGAAGGAAGAAACATTCTGAGCTTATTTAGCTACCATGAGGACATTGTTTCGACGACTGTCAGAACCTTTGTCAGAGGGAAGGATGCTTTCGATTTTGAGGAAAAATGTTGACCCCTTCTTTTAGGTTCAAATTGCGAGTGCTTAACCAAAAACGGTGAAAGAATTTGCTTTGTTAGGTAGGGAACTAAATACCTTGAAGGTGAACGTGGACACTTTCACTCCTTCTAGTAGGGGTCGCAATTTATTGGAACCCGATTTTGGGTACCAACCGTGTACATCAGGGCAAAATCGTGTGGCAGTTATCGAATCGGTTCCGGTTAATTCATTCCGTCAGCCAGTTCGGTGTTTCAACTGTAACAGGGAAGGTCATTTCGCTCATACTTGTTCTGTTGCAAGACGTTGTTTTGGTTGTGGTGCTTTAGAGGTGTTTCGAAAGGATTTTAGGAGGTGTTCGGGAAATGGAGAACGGGCTCTTGTGTCAGCAGGACGAGAGACCCGTCGGCGTTAATTAGGTCGTCTGCTGGCGACCAGTTGGATGATCGAGTTCAACTTGATTTCAACTTGGCCGCAAATGGTAGGGATAGAAGACCATATTTAGGAGTGTAAATTTATGGAATCAAG
Source organism: Platycheirus rosarum (assembly GCA_963971375.1). Taxonomy (NCBI): domain Eukaryota; kingdom Metazoa; phylum Arthropoda; class Insecta; order Diptera; family Syrphidae; genus Platycheirus; species Platycheirus rosarum. The sequence goes on along the minus strand of OZ020507.1, from coordinate 111,575,924 downwards.
TTTTTAGGATTACTTATTTCAGGAGCTTCACGCACCATTGTAGTAGTGGATGGGTGGACAATTTTAAAGAAGTTAGGACTTAAATTAGGGAAAAGTAGTATTGGGTCAGTAGCGTTAGCAGACGGGGCGGGAGTAGGAGCACCTGGATCTGTTTCTTTACCCATGGAGGTTGAGAACAAATCCCTTCTAATAGAATGTCTGGTTATACCCAGTCTCCCACACCTTTTGATCCTAGGTGCCGACTTTTGGGCGCTATCGGGAACAGTCCCGGATTTGAAATCAGGTATGTGGAGCTTTTCAAACCAGGAGATGGTGTCGTCGATAACAGATATGGTTGCTATTAGGGAATTAGTTCTAGATCAGAACCGATACTACCCAGTGTCACCTGCGATTCAAAAACGCATCGATCAGGAACTCCAGCGCAGTTAGAAATTCAAATATATTCAGATGTTAAAATCCGACAATGAATTTAGCAATATAGACTAAACTAAAAATGTACAGATGCACGCAGCGCAGTTAGAAATTCAAATATATTCAGATGCTACAATTCGACAATGCATTTAGCAATATAGCCTTAACTAAAAATGTACAGATACGCGCAGCGCAGTTAGAAGTTCAAATATATTCAGATGCAACAATTCAACAATGAATTTAGCAATATAGACTTAACTAAAAATGTACAGATGAGCGGAGCGCAGTTAGAAATTCAAATATATTCAGATGCTACAATTCGAAAATGAATTTAGCAATAAAGACTTAACTAAAAATGTACAAATGCGCACAGTGCTGTTAGAAATTCAAATTTAGTCAGATGCTTCAATTCGACAATGAATTAAGCAATATAGACTTAACTTAAAATGTACAGATGCGCACAGCGCAGTTAGTAATTCAAATATATTTAGATGCTACAATTCGAAAATTAATTTAGCAATATAGACTTAACTAAAAATGTACAGATGCGCACAGCGCAGTTAGAAATTCAAATATATTCAGATGCTACAATTCGAAAATGAATTTAGCAATATAGACTTAACTAAAAATGTACAGATGCACGCAGTGCAGTTAGAAATTCAAATATATTCAGATGCTACAGTTCGAAAATGAATTAAGCAATATAGGCTTAACTAAAAATGTACAGATGCGCATAGCGCAGTTAGAAATTTAAATTTATTCAGATGCTACAATTCGAAAATGAATTAAGCAATAAAGATTCAAACTAAGAATGTGCAGATGCGCGCAGCTTAGTAAGAAAATCAAATATATTAATTTGTGATTTATATCGGCCATGTAATGAGATCATGTTCGTTCGTGCTCAGAGCCGATGTTTTTCTCCAAGTTAGTTAAGAATTATTTGTTTTAAATATATATATATAGGTTTTTATCGAAGAAGGAGTGTAGAGTTTATTATTATAGAGACAGGTGGCATATTTCAAAAACCCCCTTTTCATTTTAGTATCGAGTACAGGGAATCTAAAGGTACAGAAATTTATGACAGTATAATTCAAAGAACATGAAAAAAACTATAAAAATTTAGTAACTCCCTTTTCCCTACTTCTTTTAAAAAAGTACAGAAATGGCAACGAATAGAGCACGCCCTTCGGCAAATGCCATTAAAAACGCAAAGCTCTTCGTAGAATCGGAGGCATTTGAACTGATAACGTTTTTTCAAGCGAAATTAAGACTGACAACATAAGAAGGCGACTGGGCGAAGTATCAAAGCCTAGCTGATGTTTAGTTGGACGTCTTCAGCAAGAAAGACCTGTCCAAGATCACGGGCGAGATAGAGGCAGTCAGGAATGACTATTTCACTGCCGGAGCTGCTCTTCAAGAGAAGGTGCAGCAATCAACACCGTTAATACAAGGGTCGTCCATAATTTCAGAGGGAGACAACAGGCAGATACAAGTAGATGTAAACATGCCTTTCCAGCAGCATGATCTAAACAACACTTGGGAGAGTTTTGACGGAACCTACACAAAATGGATAGGCTTCCATGAAAGGTTCAAGGCCGCTATCCACGACAACCATAAGGTCTCTCCAGCATTTAGGTTTCAATATTTAAAAAGCTCTCTTGCTGGTCATGCTGCTCGAGCACTCGGTGAATGACAACTAACCGAAGCAAACTACAATGAGGCCTAGGATCTCTTGAATCAGGTGTATAACAAAGAATACCTCATAGGCCGTGAGCAGCTCAGGCAACTCCTTTCGCTCCCAGAATTAAAAGACCATCCAACTGCTAATGCACTTCAAAGGAGTGGGAGTTACTACGTGACTCAGAGCAGCCAAAATTTTCAGCATTATTAGCCTTTATAGATAAGCAGGCAGCAGCGTTATATAGCGTGTCAAACGAACATCAGTCACGTAACAATAGTACAGGTCGTACAGAGGAAAGGTGGAGGGCAGGCAGCCAAAGAGTACAGGATACAAAGCCCACTTCAAGTGGCAATGTTAGAGGAACAAAAAACTCTGCGAAGTATGTGGCTCTGAGCATCAGATCTGGGATTGCCCGGAATTTGTAGCATTATCGCTCAGAGGCAGAAGAGATTTCATAGAGAGGCGATCAGTCTGCCCGAATTGCCTAAAGCATGGGCATAAAGAAAACAGTTGTTTTCTAAGAGGCTGTGTAAGTTGTCCAGGGGCACCCAAGCGCAACATATTCTTGTGCCCAACTAAGGAAGTCCTCAAACTCGGGCTCCTATTGACATACAAAGATGAAGATGAAGCGGTTTCTCGAGGAGCAATATGCAAAAGAGGTACCTATAAAAAGAAAAGCGAATGACGCCGAAACAGAGGACTCGGACACGCTGGAAAATACAAGATGCCAAGAAATCGTACAGATACCAGGAACAACAATCGTACAGGCAGCATAAGAAACAGCAATCGAACAAGAAAACCAAAACATGATGATGAAGAAGACGGTACAGATGAAACCAAGAAAACAAATAAGGCAGCAGGTACAAGTAAAGCATCAAATCAAAGATGCAATGAAGAAAATGCAGAAAATAATGTAGATTTGTAACGGTAAGATTTACCGCAACAAAAAATATTTTTACCTTCCTTCCCTTCCTTCTTTTAATTTCCCGTTGCGGCTGCAAAGTACTGGTGAAGTTGAGGGCAACCATGGTACCATCAACCATTGGTGTACTTAGCCAGTATTTTGCAAAAGCTACAAAAAGCAGGTGTACGAGATATGCACACTTATTCCAAGTGGGTCTGAGGTCAACAACGTGAAAGATGCCAACGGATGAGCTGAAGAGGTAGCGAGTCAGGCGAACTTTTGCCTACAACACATTATTTTTATTATAACGAAACTTATCTAATTAACTCAAAAATAACGTAACTTACTCTAAAATCTTACTTTTAAAATCCTAATCTTTTTTTTAAATATGTTGTTAAAAAAAAAAGGAATTACCGAAATGGATTTGAAAGAGTAGGGTTTGCGTTTTTGAAGATTGTCTTCCTCCATCTCATCTCGTGAAGAATAAAAAAAAGTATGTTGTTGTAATAATCGCTCTTCGAATCTCCCGCGATTAATTTTGTTTGTAACTGGGAAAATGCCCAGAAGAAGCTTTTCCTCGATCTTTTCTTTTTTTTTATTTTTCTCGGAAAAAGAAATTAGAATTGAGGTTTATATGAATTCGGCCGCTAGATCCGGTAAGTTTTGGAATAACATCTAAGAACTTGCTGAAATCTTTGATTGTGAGAGTAAGAGAAATGTTTCGTTGTGATTCGACAACGGGGGTTTCCATGGGATCGAAAAGCTTTCCAGGAAGCCGGGGTCGTCATAGATGATCAATGAAATGGCTGAATGTGTAAATGTGTGAGTGACTGGAATGGTCAAGGGAGGAATGGGTTGTGGTAAGCTGGGAAAGCCACTCTGAGGAGAGCTAACCAAGCGACAGGTTTTGAAAAAAAAATCGAGAAATAGAAACAGAAAAAAAAATCGAGGAAAGGTGTTGGAGGAGAAATTTTAAAAAAGAAAAAAGAAAGGAGTTAAAAAAAGGAGATTCGAGGACCGACTAGGACTAGGAGTTGAGAAAAATAAATCGAGGAAATAGAGGAAGAAAATGAACATAAAACAACAGATAAGTACAATTTGTGTTACTTTTATTTAGTTTGTCCATTTCGGTCATTTATTTTTTTTGTAAATAAAACTTCGTTTTGCTTTTGTTTAAATTTTTGTGGAACGCGATACAATTTCCATACCGTTTAACGTCAACGGCCTATATCACTATTCGATTTCCTTGTTAGAATTCTTTGTTTGGATTCTGTTGTAATTTTTTTTGTTACCTAATTTCTCTTTGAAAAAAAATGGGTTTTTATCCTGGGTTTCCAAGGTTTCCCAAATAAAAACATTTATTTAATTCCCATTGAGACATATAAAATTTGCATTTTATTCATTCTCTTTTACTACTACATAAATTAGAATTTTAGAGTTTTTGTTCTAATATATTTTCCTACAAAAAAATTCCTGGCGCCCACTTTGTCTGCACTCTACTGTGCAGCAATATATGTATATATTCTTCTTTTGATAAGCTGTCAATTTAAGTTTATCAGAAGAAATAAAAAAAAAATTCTTCCACTGGACCCATCCCAGCTGAGTAGCTGGAATGATAATTGATTTATTTCTTTGTTTTATTGGTGTAGTTTTCTCGTGAAAAAAAATCTTTTGGTGGAAAAGGCGGAGCAACAAAAGGGGATCCAGCAAAAGAGACAAGCAGTAGAACAAGGAGTTTTTGTTGATATTTTTTATTAGTGTTGTAAACTTGTTTCTAAATTCTGTGGTGTTTTTTATTGTATGTATATATTTTTCTGTTTGTTAATATTATATTTAATAAATTTTTTATTTTTTTCTCGCATGGGATACTTTTTTTCGCGATATATATTTTTAAATTGAGTTGTTTTCGGTGATAGTTTTAATTAGTGCTGTTTTTATTTCCCTACTGGCATTTTTTTGGTGTGTTGTGAATTGTGATAGTTTTTCTTATCGAGTCTGGGTTTGAGTTGTACCCGAATTTGGGTACCAACCGAGTACATCAGGGCAAAATCGTGTGGCAGTTATCGAATCGGTTCCGGTTAATTCATTCCGTCAGCCAGTTAGGTGTTTCAACTGTAACAGGGAAGGTCATTTCGCTCATACTTGTTCTGTTGCAAGACGTTGTTTTGGTTGTGGTGCTTTAGAGGTGTTTCGAAGGGATTGTAGGAGGTGTTCGGGAAATGGAGAACGGGCTCTTGTGTCAGCAGGACGAGAGACCCGTCGGCGTTAATTAGGTCGTCTGCTGGCGACCAGTTGGATGATCGAGTTCAACTTGATTTCACCTTTGCGGCAATGGTAGGGATAGTAGACCATATTTAGGAGTGTAAATTTATGGAATCAAGTTTTTAGGATTACTAATTTCGGAAGCTTCACGCACCATTGTAGTAGGGGATGGGTGGACAATTTTAAAGAAGTTAGGACTTAAATTAGGGAAAAGTAGTGTTGGGTCAGTAGCATTAGCAGACGGGGCGGGAGTAGTAGCTCTCTCACACCTTTTGATCCTAGGTGCCGACTTTTGGGCGCTATCGGGAACAGTCCCGGATTTGAAATCAGGTATGTGGAGCTTTTCAAACCAGGAGATGGTGTCGTCGATAACAGACATGGTTGCTATTAGGGAATTAGTTGTAGATCAGCTTTTTGAATCAATGTCTGAAGGTTAAGGGTGCACAAATCTAGTTGAGCACAAAATAAGGACGTCCGCATAACTGATACTACCCAGTGTCACCTGCGATTCAAAAACGCATCGATCAGGAACTCTAGCGCAGTTAGAAATTCAAATATATTCAGATGTTAAAATTCGACAATGAATTTAGCAATATAGACTAAACTTAAAATGTACAGATGCACGCAGCGCAGTTAGAAATTCAAATATATTCAGATGCTACAATTCGAACATGAATTTAGCAATATAGACTTAATTAAAAATGTACAGATACGCGCAGCGCAGTTAGAAATTCAAATATATTCAGATGCTACAATTCGACAATGAATTTAGCAATATAGCCTTAACTAAAAATGTACAGATGCACGCAGCGCAGTTAGAAATTCAAATATATTCAGATGCCACAATTCGACAATGAATTTAGCAATATAGACTTAACTAAAAATGTACAGATGCGCACAGCGCAGTTAGAAGTTCAAATATATTCAGATGCTACAATTCAACAAAGAATTTAGCAGTGCAGTTAGAAATTCAAATATATTCAGATGCTAAAGTTCGAAAATGAATAAAACAATATAGGCTTAACTAAAAATGTACAGATGCGCGCAGCGCAGTTAGAAGTTCAAATATGTTCAGATGCAACAATTCAACAAAGAATTTAGCAGTGCAGTTATAAATTTAAATTTATTCTTACTTACTTACTTAGGTGGCGCTACAGTTCGGGACGAACCTGGGCCTCAACCAACATGCCTCTCCAGCCAACTCGGTCTTTGGCTAGCTGCCTCCAGTTTTGCACTCCAAGTTGGTTCAGGTCGTCCTCCACTTGAGCGCGCCACCTAAGGCGAGGTCTTCCTTGACTGCGTCTACCCTCTGGGATGGAATCGAAGATCCTGCGAGCCGGAGCATTGTTGTCCATTCGCTCTACATGACCTAGCCATCTTAAACGTGATATGCGTATTTTTTTGACCAGGTCAATGTCGCTGTACAGCTCGTATAGTTCTTGGTTGAACCTTCTCCTCCAAAGCCCGTTAACGCAGATAGGGCCAAAAATCTTCCGAAGAATCTTACGCTCGAAACGACTAAGGATATCTTCATCCGCTTTAGATAGAGTCCATGCCTCGGCGCCATAGAGCAGGACTGGGATGATTAGGGTCTTATAAAGAGTCTCCTTTGTCTTTCGAGAGAGGGCTTTGCTACTCAATTGCCTTCCTAGCCCATAGAAACAGCGATTGGCAAGAGTAATTCTTCGCTTTATTTCTGACGAGATGTTGTTGTCAGATGTTATAGCGGATCCGAGGTACACAAAGTCCCTAACTACCTCAAAGTTGTACCTGTCTATTGTGATGTTTTGTCCAATCCGCCGGTGTTGTGTGTCCCTTTTTGTGGACAGCAGGTACTTCGTTTTGGCCTCATTGACTGCTAGTCCCATCTTAGCCGCTTCAGCTTCAATGCTAGCAAACGTTCCAGTGACAGCTCGCCGAGTTCTGCCAATGATGTCTATGTCGTCAGCGTATGCTAGCAATTGCACAGACTTGAAAAAAATTGTCCCACTACAATTGACTTGCGAGTTTCTTATAATTTTTTCAAGTATTAAGTTGAAGAAATCGCACGATAGCGGATCACCTTGTCGGAATCCTTTTTTGACGTCAAAAGCTTCTGTGAGGTCAGAACCAACCTTGACGGAGCAGCGAGAGTTCTCCATCGTCATCCTGCACAGTCGGACGAGTTTTGTGGGAATGCCAAAACCTGACATGGCTCTGTATAGCTCGTCTCTATAAATGCTATCGTACGCGGCCTTAAAATCGATAAAGAGGTGGTGGGTGTCGATTTGGAATTCTTGGGTGGTTTCCAGGATCTGCCGTAGCGTGAACATTTGATCGATTGTGGACTTTCCTGGTCTGAAACCACACTGATAGGGGCCAATCAGGTTGCTGACGAAAGGTTTCAGGCGTTCACATAGTACGGCAGAGAGGATCTTGTAGGCGATATTCAGGAGACTTATTCCTCTATAGTTGGCGCAGTTTAGAGGGTCTCCTTTCTTGTGAATCGGGCAAACGATGCTGAGGTTCCATTCATCAGGCATACTTTCTTCTGACCAAACTTTAGAGATGAGTTGGTGTATGCACTCCACCAGGTCATCACCGGCCGCTTTAAAAAGTTCGGCGGGTAATCCGTCGGGTCCAGCAGCTTTGTTGTTTTTGAGTTTAGATATTGCTATCCTTACTTCATTTTGGTCAGGTGGACGGAAGTTTTGTCTGTCATCATCCATGTTGAATGGTTCATTCTGCCTGACAGCGGGATTTTGGCCTTCATCGCCGTTTAACACTCTGCAGAAATGGTCCTTCCATGTACTCAGCACCGACTGTGACTCTACTACGAGGTTTCCATTCCTATCTCTATAGGCTTCTGTGCGGGATTTTTTTCCTTGGCATGTTCTTTTTACCTGTTGGTAAAACTTCCGCACGTTGTTCCTGGAGTAGCATCTCTCAATATCTTCGATCGCGCGCTTCTCATGCTCTCTTTTTTTCTTTTGGAGAAGCCGGTGTTCTTCCCGTCTTTTCTGCTCGTAAAGCTCGCGAGCAGCTCTCGTCTTTCTTTGCAGCGTCGCTTTATATGCCTCTTGTTTGGCTGCATGGGCCTGCCTGCATTCGTTATCAAACCAGAGGTTTCGTGGTGGTGGTCTGGTGAAACCTAGCACATCAGTTGCGGCATCTCTGATGGCTTGTTGGCAGTGTTGCCACTGATCTTCGGCACTTGATGCTGGCGGTACTGGATTTCTTGAGAGGTTACGGGATATTCGATCGGCATAGGTTCTGGCGGTTTCTTGCGATTGCAGCTTTCCGACGTCATACTTCCTCATAGTATTACTCCGTTGTTGTGGAGTTCGGGTTATTCGCATTCTTACCTTTGCTGCAACAAGGTAGTGATCCGAGTCGATGTTAGCTGCTCGGAAGGTGCGAACATCCAAGATACTGGAGGCGTGTCTTGCATCGATCGCAACGTGATCAATCTGATTGACGGTTCTTTGATCTGGGTGTCGCCAAGTCCCTTTGTGTATATCGAGATGAGGAAACCGTGTGCTTGCAATGGTGACGTTATGTGCCGCTGCGAAGTCAATTAGCCTAAGTCCGTTTTCAGACGTTGTGTCGTGTAGGCTATGTTTTCCGACAGTCCTACCAAAGATTTCCTCTTTACCTATTTTGGCATTAAAATCGCCTAGTACGATCTTAACGTCGTATTTAGGGCTTTGCTCATAGGTTTTTTCGAGGAGCTCATAGAAGTCATCCTTGGTGGCGTCATCTTTGTCCTCTGTGGGGGCATGAGCGCATATTAGGCTAATGTTGGCGAATTTAGCCTTGATACGGATTGTCACAAGTCGCTCACTTACGTGTCGAAAGCCCAAGACTTCTTGCCTAAGTCTACCGCTTATGACGAATCCGCACCCAAATAAACGCTGTGGTCTTCTTGCGCAATCACCGTAGTACACGTCACAGTTTTTCATCCTCCTTTTGCCCGGCCCATTCCATCGCACTTCCTGGATGGCAGTAATTCCTGCTCTGTAGCAGTCTAGGGCCTCCGCTAGTTGTTTGGATGCACGTGGTCTGTTAAGAGTTCTAACATTCCACGTGCAGATCCGAAGGTCGTTGTCCTTGATTCGTTTTTCCGGGTCGTCAACAGTAAATCCGTCCTTTTCCGAGGCTATTGGTCGCTTCGCAACTTTTTCTTTTTTCCGTGGCAGGGTTGTTAACCCCACGCACAACCCCCAACCTGGAGGGCCAGGTCCTTTGTTGGATTCCTTGGACAAAAGGAACCGGAGAATCCGGAGTCAGTAACCCACTTCGGGGATATGAGCGCTGCCGTTGGCCCATTAAGGGTTCATCCGCCACCATCTCTATTTCAATGCCCTGACTTGCATTGAATTGTCCTAATGACCTTATCTCCAAATACGTCGAAGTAGCTCATTAGGGCGTCTGCTTCGTTGACTGTTGACGCCACCGTTGGTCCAATTGGTTGGGCTCATCCACCGTACGTCCTCTTTCTGAGGGGCTCGTGCAAGACTTCTGCGAATCGATCAGAACAGTCATTAAAGCAGAGCATTATAGTGTTGCTATTTTTTCTGTGTTCAACACTCGCGCTTATAAGTTTAGCAGGAATGTCCGGGTGGACAGACCAGTACCCGGTGGTTACCGCGGGGAGGTAAAATAAGCACAATTGATGTGTACGATATAGTTGCAGCGACTGTGCATCACCAGTTTGATGCCTTTCAGTGCCTACCCTATTCATACAGCACCCAACCACCATTTAAATTTATTCAGATGCTACAATTCAAAAATGAATTAAGCAATATAGATTCAAACTAAAAATGTGCAGATGCGCGCAGCACAGTAAGAAAATTTAATATATTAATTTGTGATTTATATTGGCCATGTAATGAGATCATGTTCGTTCGTTCTCAGAGCCGATGTTTTTCTCCAAGTTATTTAAGAATTATTTGTTTTAAAAATATATATAAGTATAGGTTTTTATCGAAGACGGAGTATAGAGTTTATTATTATAGAGACAGGTGGCATATTTCAAAAACCCTATTTCATTTTATTATCGAGTACAGGGAATCTAAAGGTACAGAAAGTTATGACAGTATAATTCTTGTTCAGGCCACTTCAAGTGGAAAATTCATATAGAAAAAAAAAGAACATGAAAAAAAAACTATAAAATCTACCTTAACCCATAGTTTAAAAATTTAGTAACTCCCTTATCTCTACTTCTTTTAAAAAAGTACAGAAATGGAAATGAAAGCTCTTCGTAGAATCGGAGGCACTTGAACTGATAACGTTTTTTCAAGCGAAATTAAGACTGACAACATAAGAAAGCGACTGGGAGTATCAAAGCCTAGCTGATGTTTGGTTGGACGTCTTCAGCAAGAAAGACCTGCCCAAGATCACGGGCGAGATAGAGGCAGTCAGGAGTGACTATTTCACTGCCGGAGCTGCTCTTCAAGAGAAGGTGCAGCAATCAACACCGTCAATACAAGGGTCGTCCATAATTTCAGAGGGAGACAACAGGCAGATACAAGAAGAGGTAAACATGCCTTTCCAGCAGCATGATCTAAACAACACTTGGGAGAGTTTTGACGGAACCTACACAAAATGGATAGGCTTCCATGACAGGCTTCGATGCCAAGAAATCGTACAGATAACATAAGGAACAACAATCGTACAGGCAGCATAAGAAACAGCAATCGAACAAGAAAACCAAAACATGATGATGAAGAAAACGGTACAGATGAAACCAAGAAAACAAATAAGGCAGCAGGTACAAGTAAAGCATCAAATCAAAGATGCAATGAAGAAAATGCAGAAAATAATGTAGATTTGTAACGGTAAGATTTACCGCAACAAAAACTATTTTTACCTTCCTTCCCTTCCTTCTTTTAATTTCCCGTTGCGGCTGCAAAGTACTGGTGAAGTTGAGGGCAACCATGGTACCATCAACCATTGGTGTACTTAGCCAGTATTTTGCAAAGCAACAAAAAGCAGGTGTTCGGGATATGCACACTTATTCCAAGTGGGTCTGAGGTCAACTACGTGAAAGATGCCAACGGATGAGCTGAAGAGGTAGCGAGTCAGGCGAACTTTTGCCTACAACACATTATTTTTATTATAACGAAACTTATCTAATTAACTCAAAAATAACGTAACATACTCTAACAAACTTAACTTGCCTAAACGTAACTTATTATATTGTATTTTGATATGGGTCCTTAACGTTTTAAAATCCTAATCTTTTTTTTAAATATGTTGTTAAAAAAAAAAGGAATTACCGAAATGGATTTGAAAGAGTAGGGTTTGCGTTTTTGAAGATTGTCTTCCTCCATCTCATCTCGTGAAGAATAAAAAAAAGTATGTTGTTGTAATAATCGCTCTTCGAATCTCCCGCGATTAATTTTGTTTGTAACTGGGAAAATGCCCAGAAGAAGCTTTTCCTCGATCTTTTCTTTTTTTTTATTTTTCTCGGAAAAAGAAATTAGAATTGAGGTTTATATGAATTCGGCCGCTAGATCCGGTAAGTTTTGGAATAACATCTAAGAACTTGCTGAAATCTTTGATTGTGAGAGTAAGAGAAATGTTTCGTTGTGATTCGACAACGGGGGTTTCCATGGGATCGAAAAGCTTTCCAGGAAGCCGGGGTCGTCATAGATGATCAATGAAATGGCTGAATGTGTAAATGTGTGAGTGACTGGAATGGTCAAGGGAGGAATGGGTTGTGGTAAGCTGGGAAAGCCACTCTGAGGAGAGCTAACCAAGCGACAGGTTTTGAAAAAAAAATCGAGAAATAGAAACAGAAAAAAAAATCGAGGAAAGGTGTTGGAGGAGAAATTTTAAAAAAGAAAAAACAAAGGAGTTAAAAAAAGGAGATTCGAGGACCGATTAGGACTAGGAGTTGAGAAAAATAAATCGAGGAAATAGAGGAAGAAAATGAACATAAAACAACAGATAAGTACAATTTGTGTTACTTTTATTTAGTTTGTCCATTTCGGTCATTTATTTTTTTTGTAAATAAAACTTCGTTTTGCTTTTGTTTAAATTTTTGTGGAACGCGATACAATTTCCATACCGTTTAACGTCAACGGCCTATATCACTATTCGATTTCCTTGTTAGAATTCTTTGTTTGGATTCTGTTGTAATTTTTTTTGTTACCTAATTTCTCTTTGAAAAAAAATGGGTTTTTATCCTGGGTTTCCAAGGTTTCCCAAATAAAAACATTTATTTAATTCCCATTGAGACATATAAAATTTGCGTTTTATTCATTCTCTTTTACTACTACATAAATTAGAATTTTAGAGTTTTTGTTCTAATATATTTTCCTACAAAAAAATTCCTGGCGCCCACTTTGTCTGCACTCTACTGTGCAGCAATATATGTATATATTCTTCTTTTGATAAGCTGTTTTGATTCAATTAGTCAATTTAAGTTTATCAGAAGAAATCAAAAAAAAAATTCTTCCACTGGACCCATCCCAGCTGAGTAGCTGGAATGATAATTGATTTATTTCTTTGTTTTATTGGTGTAGTTTTCTCGTGAAAAAAAATATTTTGGTGGAAAAGGCGGAGCAACAAAAGGGGATCCAGCAAAAGAGACAAGCAGTAGAACAAGGAGTTTTTGTTGATATTTTTTATTAGTGTTGTAAACTTGTTTCTAAATTCTGTGGTGTTTTTTATTGTATGTATATTTTTTTCTGTTTGTTAATATTATATTTAATAAATTTTTTATTTTTTTCTCGCATGGGATACTTTTTTTCGCGATATATATTTTTAAATTGAGTTGTTTTCGGTGATAGTTTTAATTAGTGCTGTTTTTATTTCCCTACTGGCATTTTTTTGGTGTGTTGTGAATTGTGATAGTTTTTCTTATCGAGTCTGGGTTTGAGTTTTTTGGTTGATAGGGAGTTTACACAGGATGAACTGGGTTACGAGATGAAAGTCAGGGGGCTGAAACCTGATACGGTAGAGGCAATGCGGAAAGCATTGAGATACACGTATCAATTTACTTTTGCTGAGGATCGTGATGCAGTTAAGATAAATATCGACGAGATTAGGGAGCTTCTTAAGAACCCTCCGATTCCAAATTCATCGAAATTTGTTAAAATTATTACAAAGATAGAATGGGGTTAAAGTCGGTTAGTTAGATCAGTGCGTGAGGAGGAAAACAAAAGGGAAGATAAAAGTCTTTTGAAGAATGAACTTCTAATTTTATTAAGCACTTTAACAGGAGACGACGAGGGAAGCGAATTTGAAGAAGAAGAACAACAAAAAGGGAAACAAACAAGCGAAATTCATCTTACGGTTCCTGGTAGCAGATCTGCCAACACCAGTCCATCGACATCGCTTTGCTGCAATCGGAGGAACCTCTAGGACGATAGAGACGATAATTTGGTTAGGAGACCGGATGTGGAAAATAGATTTGTGAATGTGGATAGGAATGTTGGAGTGAATGTAAATGAGAGGTGTCTTGAGCGTGTAGGGAAGTGGAGAGTTAAAGTTACTGGGGAGTCGGATGGGTCATTACTGAATTCCTTTTAAGAGCGGGTGGAATAACTTCGATTGGCTAACGAAGTTCCAGAAACCCACCTTTTTAGATCCTCTTCGGAGCTTTTATCTGGTAGGGCGCTTATGTGGTTTAGGGCGGTTAGAGAGGATATTTTTAATTTGCCCGAACTCGTGAAGGAACTCAAGGCCAAGTTCCTACCTGCCAACTACGATGATCTTTTATTAGAGGAGATCAATCGTCGTTCGCAGGGGCTTATTAAGCTACCATGAGGACATTGTTTCGACGATTGTCAGAACCTTTGTCAGAGAGAAAGATGCTTTCGATTTTGAGGAAAAATGTTGACCCCTTCTCTTAGGTTCAAATTGCGAGTGCTTAACCAAAAACGGTGAAAGAATTTGCTTTGTTAGGTAGGGAACTAAATAACTTGAAGGTGAACGTGGACACTTTCACTCCTTCTAGTAGGGGTGGCAATTTATTGGAACCCGAATTTGGGTACCAACCGAGTACATCAGGGCAAAATCGTGTGGCAGTTATCGAATCGGTTCCGGTTAATTCATTCCGTCAGCCAGTTAGGTGTTTCAACTGTAACAGGGAAGGTCATTTCGCTCATACTTGTTCTGTTGCAAGACGTTGTTTTGGTTGTGGTGCTTTAGAGGTGTTTCGAAGGGATTGTAGGAGGTGTTCGGGAAATGGAGAACGGGCTCTTGTGTCAGCAGGACGAGAGACCCGTCGGCGTTAATTAGGTCGTCTGCTGGCGACCAGTTGGATGATCGAGTTCAACTTGATTTCACCTTTGCGGCAAATGGTAGGGATAGTAGACCATATTTAGGAGTGTAAATTTATGGAATCAAGTTTTTAGGATTACTAATTTCGGAAGCTTCACGCACCATTGTAGTAGGGGATGGGTGGACAATTTTAAAGAAGTTAGGACTTAAATTAGGGAAAAGTAGTGTTGGGTCAGTAGCATTAGCAGACGGGGCGGTAGTAGTAGCTCTCTCACACCTTTTGATCCTAGGTGCCGACTTTTGGGCGCTATCGGGAACAGTCCCGGATTTGAAATCAGGTATGTGGAGCTTTTCAAACCAGGAGATGGTGTCGTCGATAACAGACATGGTTGCTATTAGGGAATTAGTTGTAGATCAGCTTTTTGAATCAATGTCTGAAGGTTAAGGGTGCACAAATCTAGTTGAGCACAAAATAAGGACGTCCGCATAACTGATACTACCCAGTGTCACCTGCGATTCAAAAACGCATCGATCAGGAACTCCAGCGCAGTTAGAAATTCAAATATATTCAGATGTTAAAATTCGACAATTAATTTAGCAATATAGACTAAACTTAAAATGTACAGATGCACGCAGCGCAGTTAGAAATTCAAATATATTCAGATGCTACAATTCGAACATGAATTTAGCAATAAAGACTTAATTAAAAATGTACAGATACGCGCAGCGCAGTTAGAAATTCAAATATATTCAGATGCTACAATTCGACAATGAATTTCGCAATATAGCCTTAACTAAAAATGTACAGATGCACGCAGCGCAGTTAGAAATTCAAATATATTCAGATGCCACAATTCGACAATGAATTTAGCAATATAGACTTAACTAAAAATGTACAGATGCGCACAGCGCAGTTAGAAGTTCAACTATATTCAGATGCTACAATTCAACAAAGAATTTAGCAGTGCAGTTAGAAATTCAAATATATTCAGATGCTAAAGTTCGAAAATGAATAAAACAATATAGGCTTAACTAAAAATGTACAGATGCGCGCAGCGCAGTTAGAAGTTCAAATATATTCAGATGCTACAATTCAACAAAGAATTTAGCAGTGCAGTTAGAAATTTAAATTTATTCAGATGCTACAATTCAAAAATGAATTAAGCAATATAGATTCAAACTAAAAATGTGCAGATGCGCGCAGCACAGTAAGAAAATCAAATATATTAATTTGTGATTTATATTGGCCATGTAATGAGATCATGTTCGTTCGTTCTCAGAGCCGATGTTTTTCTCCAAGTTATTTAAGAATTATTTGTTTTAAAAATATATATAAGTATAGGTTTTTATCGAAGACGGAGTATAGAGTTTATTATTATAGAGACAGGTGGCATATTTCAAAAACCCTATTTCATTTTATTATCGAGTACAGGGAATCTAAAGGTACAGAAAGTTATGACAGTATAATTCTTGTTCAGGCCACTTCAAGTGGAAAATTCATATAGAAAAAAAAGAACATGAAAAAAAAACTATAAAATCTACCTTAACCCATAGTTTAAAAATTTAGTAACTCCCTTATCTCTACTTCTTTTAAAAAAGTACAGAAATGGAAATGAAAGCTCTTCGTAGAATCGGAGGCACTTGAACTGATAACGTTTTTTCAAGCGAAATTAAGACTGACAACATAAGAAAGCGACTGGGAGTATCAAAGCCTAGCTGATGTTTGGTTGGACGTCTTCAGCAAGAAAGACCTGCCCAAGATCACGGGCGAGATAGAGGCAGTCAGGAGTGACTATTTCACTGCCGGAGCTGCTCTTCAAGAGAAGGTGCAGCAATCAACACCGTCAATACAAGGGTCGTCCATAATTTCAGAGGGAGACAACAGGCAGATACAAGAAGAGGTAAACATGCCTTTCCAGCAGCATGATCTAAACAACACTTGGGAGAGTTTTGACGGAACCTACACAAAATGGATAGGCTTCCATGACAGGCTTCGATGCCAAGAAATCGTACAGATAACATAAGGAACAACAATCGTACAGGCAGCATAAGAAACAGCAATCGAACAAGAAAACCAAAACATGATGATGAAGAAGACGGTACAGATGAAACCAAGAAAACAAATAAGGCAGCAGGTACAAGTAAAGCATCAAATCAAAGATGCAATGAAGAAAATGCAGAAAATAATGTAGATTTGTAACGGTAAGATTTACCGCAACAAAAACTATTTTTACCTTCCTTCCCTTCCTTCTTTTAATTTCCCGTTGCGGCTGCAAAGTACTGGTGAAGTTGAGGGCAACCATGGTACCATCAACCATTGGTGTACTTAGCCAGTATTTTGCAAAAGCAACAAAAAGCAGGTGTTCGGGATATGCACACTTATTCCAAGTGGGTCTGAGGTCAACAACGTGAAAGATGCCAACGGATGAGCTGAAGAGGTAGCGAGTCAGGGGAACTTTTGCCTAGAACACATTATTTGTATTATAATGAAACTTATCTAATTAACTCAAAAATAACGTAACTTACTCTAACAAACTTAATTTGCCTAAACGTAACTTATTATATTGTATTTTGATATGGGTCCTTAACGTTTTAAAATCTTAATCTTTTTTTTAAATATGTTGTTAAAAAAAAAAAGGAATTACCGAAATGGATTTGAAAGAGTAGGGTTCGCGTTTTTGAAGATTGTCTTCCTCCATCTCATTTCGTGAAGAATAAAAAAAGTATGTTGTTGTAATAATCGCTCTTCGAATCTCCCGCGATTAATTTTGTTTGTAACTGGGAAAATGCCCAGAAGAAGCTTTTCCTCGATCTTTTCTTTTTTTTTATTTTTCTCGGAAAAAGAAATTAGAATTGAGGTTTATATGAACTCGGCCGCTAGATCCGGTAAGTTTTGGAATAACATCTAAGAACTTGCTGAAATCTTTGTGAGAGTAAGAGAAATGTTTCGTTGTGATTCGACAACGGGGGTTTCCATGGGATCGAAAAGCTTTCCAGGAAGCCGGGGTCGTCATAGATGATCAATGAAACGAGTGGCTGAATGTGTAAATGTGTGAGTGACTGGAATGGTCAAGGGAGGAATGGGTTGTGGTAAGCTGGGAAAGCCACTCTGAGGAGAGCTTACCAAGCGACAGCTTTTGAAAAAAAAATCGAGGAATGGTGTTGGAGGAGAAATTTTAAAAAGAAAAAAGAAAGGAGTTAAAAAAAGGAGATTCAAGGACCGATTAGGACTAGGAGTTGAGAAAAATAAATCGAGGAGATAGAGGAAGAAAATAAACATCAAACAACAGATAAGTACAATTTGTGTTACTTTTATTTAGTTTGTCCATTTCGGTCATTTATTTTTTTTCTAAATAAAACTTCGTTTTACTTTTGTTTAAATTTTTGTGGAACGCGATACAATTTCCATACCGTTTAACGTCAACGGCCTATATCACTATTCGATTTCCTTGTTAGATTTCTTTGTGTGGATTCTGTTGTAATTTCCTTTGTTACCTAATTTCTCTTTGAAAAAAAATGGGTTTTTATCCTGGGTTTCCAAGGTTTCCCAAATAAAAACATTTATTTTATTCCCATTGAGACATATAAAATTTGCGTTTTATTCATTCTCTTTTACTACTAGATAAATTAGAATTTTAGAGTTTTTGTTCTAATATATTTTCCTACAAACAAATTTCTGGCGCCCACTTTGTCTGCACTCTACTGTGCAGCAATATATATATTATTCTTCTTTTGATAAGCTGTTTTGATTCAATTAGTCAATTTAAGTTTATCAGAAGAAATAAAAAAAAAATTCTTCCACTGAACCCATCCCAGCTGAGTAGCTGGAATGATAATTGATTTATTTCTTTGTTTTATTGGTGTAGTTTTCTCGTGAAAAAAATCTTTTGGTGGAAAAGGCGGAGCAACAAAAGGGGATCCAGCAAAAGAGACAAGCAGTAGAACAAGGAGTTTTTGTTGATATTTTTTATTAGTGTTGTAAACTTGTTTCTAAATTCTGTGGTGTTTTTTATTGTATGTATATTTTTTTCTGTTTGTTAATATTATATTTAATAATTTTTTTATTTTTTTCTCGCATGGGATACTTTTTTTCGCGATATATATTTTTAAATTGAGTTGTTTTCGGTGATAGTTTTAATTAGTGCTGTTTTTCATTTCCCTACTGGCATTTTTTTGGTGTGTTGTGAATTGTGATAGTTTTTCTTATGGAGTCTGGGTTTGAGTTTTTTGGTTGATAGGGAGTTTATACAGGATGAACTGGGTTACGAGATGAAAGTCAGGGGGCTGAAACCTGATACGGTAGAGGCAATGCGGAAAGCATTGAGATCAACGTATCAATTTACTTTTGCTGAGGATCGTGATGCAGTTAAGATAAATATCGACGAGACTAGGGAGCTTCTTAAGAACCCTCCGATTCCAAATTCATCGGAATTTGTTAAAATTATTACAAAGATAGAATGGAGTTGAAGTCGGTTAGTTAGATCAGTGCGTGAGGAGGAAAACAAAAGGGAAGATAAAAGTCTTTTGAAGAATGAACTTCTAATTTTATTAAGCACTTTAACAGGAGACGACGAGGGAAGCGAATTTGAAGAAGAAGAACAACAAAAAAGGAAACTAACAAGCGAAATTCATCTTACGGTTCCTGGTAGCAGATCTGCCAACACCAGTCCATCGACATCGTTGTTTGCTGCAATCGGAGGAACCTCTAGAACTACGGGTGAAACGAATATTCAGTTGTGTAGAGACGATAATTTGGTTAGGAGACCGGGTGTGGAAAATAGATTTGTGAATGTGGATAGGAATGTTGGAGTGAATGTAAATGAGAGGTGTCTTGAGCGTGCAGGGAAGTGGAGAGTTAAAGTTACTGGGGAGTCGGATGGGTCATTACTGAATTCCTTTTAAGAGCGGGTGGAATAACTTCGATTGGCTAACGAAGTTCCAGAAACCCACCTTTTTAGATCCTCTTCGGAGCTTTTATCTGGTAGGGCGCTTATGTGGCTTAGGGCAGGTAGAGAGGATATTTTAAATTTGCCCGAACTCGTGAAGGAACTCAAGGCCAAGTTCCTACCTGCCAACTACGATGATCTTTTATTAGAGGAGATCAATCGTCGTTCGCAGGGGAAGGAAGAAACATTCTGAGCTTATTTAGCTACCATGAGGACATTGTTTCGACGACTCTCAGAACCTTTGTCAGAGGGAAGGATGCTTTCGATTTTGAGGAAAAATGTTGACCCCTTCTTTTAGGTTCAAATTGCGAGTGCTTAACCAAAAACGGGGAAAGAATTTGCTTTGTTAGGTAGGGAACTAAATACCTTGAAGGTGAACGTGGACACTTTCACTCCTTCTAGTAGGGGTCGCAATTTATTGAAACCCGAATTTGGGTACCAACCGAGTACATCAGGGCAAAATCGTGTGGCAGTTATCGAATCGGTTCCGGTTAATTCATTCCGTCAGCCAGTTAGGTGTTTCAACTGTAACAGGGAAGGTCATTTCGCTCATACTTGTTCTGTTGCAAGACGTTTTTTGGTTGTGGTGCTTTAGAGGTGTTTCGAAGGGATTGTAGGAGGTGTTCGGGAAATGGAGAACGGGCTCTTGTGTCAGCAGGACGAGAGACCCGTCGGCGTTAATTAGGTCGTCTGCTGGCGACCAGTTGGATGATCGAGTTCAACTTGATTTCAACTTGGCGGCAAATGGTAGGGATAAAAGACCATATTTAGGAGTGTAAATTTATGGAATCAAGTTTTTAGGATTACTTATTTCAGGAGCTTCTTGCACCATTGCGGGTGGACAATTTTAAAGAAGTTAGGACTTAAATTAGGGAAAAGTAGTATTGGGTCAGTAGCGTTAGCAGACGGGGCGGGAGTAGGAGCAGCTGGATCTGTTTCTTTACCCATGGAGGTTGAGAACAAATCCCTACTAATAGAGTGTCTGGTTATACCCAGTCTCCCACACCTTTTGATCCTAGGAGATGGTGTCGTCGATAACAGATATGGTTGCTATTAGGGAATTAGTTCTAGATCAGCTTTTTGAATCAATGTCCGAAGGTTTAGGGTGCACAAATCTAGTTGAGCACAAAATAAGGACGTCCGCAGAACCGATACTACCCAGTGTCACCTGCGATTCAAAAACGCATGGATCAGGAACTCCAGCGCAGTTAGAAATTCAAATATATTCAGATGTTAAAATTCGACAATGAATTTAGCAATATAGACTAAACTAAAAATGTACAGATGCACGCAGCGCAGTAAGAAATTCAAATATATTCAGATGCTACAATTCGAACATGAATTTAGCAATATAGACTTAATTAAAAATGTACAGATACGCGCAGCGCAGTTAGAAATTCAAATATATTCAGATGTTACAATTCGACAATGAATTTAGCAATATAGCCTTAACTAAAAATGTACAGATACGCGCAGCGCAGTTAGAAGTTCAAATATATTCAGATGCAACAATTCAACAATGAATTTAGCAATATAGACTTAACTAAAAATGTGCAGATGCGCGGAGCGCAGTTAGAAATTCAAATATATTCAGATGCTACAATTCGAAAATGAATTTAGCAATAAAGACTTAACTAAAAATGTACAAATGCGCACAGTGCAGTTAGAAATTCAAATATAGTCAGATGCTTCAATTCGACAATGAATTAAGCAATATAGACTTAACTTAAAATGTACAGATGCGCACAGCGCAGTTAGTAATTCAAATATATTTAGATGCTACAATTCGAAAATTAATTTAGCAATATAGACTTAACTAAAAATGTACAGATGCGCACAGCGCAGTTAGAAATTCAAATATATTCAGATGCTACAATTCGAAAATGAATTTAGCAATATAGACTTAACTAAAAATGTACAGATGCACGCAGTGCAGTTAGAAATTCAAATACATTCAGATGCTATAGTTAGAAAATGAATTAAGCAATATAGGCTTAACTAAAAATGTACAGATGCGCGTAGCGCAGTTAGAAATTTAAATTTATTCAGATGCTACAATTCGAAAATGAATCAAGCAATATAGATTCAAACTAAGAATGTGCAGATGCGCGCAGCACAGTAAGAAAATCAAATATATTAATTTGTGATTTATATCGGCCATGTAATGAGATCATGTTCATTCGTGCTCAGAGCCGATGTTTTTCTCCAAGTTAGTTAAGAATTATTTGTTTTAAAAATATATATAAGTATATGTTTTTATCGAAGAAGGAGTATAGAGTTTATTATTAAAGAGACAGGTGGCATATTTCAAAAAACCCTATTTCATTTTATTATCGAGTACAGGGAATCTAAAGGTACAGAAAGTTATGACAGTATAATTCTTGTTCAGGCCACTTCAAGTGGAAAATTCATATAGAAAAAAAAAGAACATGAAAAAAACTATAAAATCTACCTAAACTAAAGAACTAGCTGAAATCTTTGATTGTGAGAGTAAGAGAAATGTTTCGTTTTGATTCGACAACGGGGGTTTCCATGGGATCGAAAAGCTTTCCAGGAAGCCGGGGTCGTCATAGATGATCAATGAAACGAATGGCTGAATGTGTAAATGTGTGAGTGACTGGAATGGTCGACGGAGGAATGGGTTGTGGTAAGCTGGGAAAGCCACTCTGAGGAGAGCTAACCAAGCGACAGGTTTTGAAAAAAAAATCGTGGAAAGGTGTTGGAGGAGAAATTTTAAAAAAGAAAAAAGAAAGGAGTTAAAAAAAGGAGATTCGAGGACCGATTAGGACTAAGAGTTGAGAAAAATAAATCGAGAAGATAGAGGAAGAATATAAACATAAAACAACAGATAAGTACAATTTGTGTTACTTTTATTTAGTTTGTCCATTTCGGTCATTTATTTTTTTCGTAAATAAAACTTCGTTTTGCTTTTGTTTAAATTTTTGTGGAACGCGATAAAATTTCCATACCGTTTAACGTCAACGGCCTATATCACTATTTGATTTCCTTGTTAGAATTCTTTGTTTGGATTCTGTTGTAATTTCCTTTGTTACCTAATTTCTCTTTGAAAAAAAATTGGGTTTTTATCCTGGGTTTCCAAGGTTTCCCAAATAAAAACATTTTTTTAATTCCCATTGAGACATATAAAATTTGTGTTTTATTCATTCTCTTTTACTACTACATAAATTAGAATTTTGGAATTTTTGTTCTAATATATTTTCTTACAAAAAAATTCCTGGCGCCCACTTTGTCTGCACTCTACTGAGCAGCATTATATGTATATATTCTTCTTTTGATTCAATTAGTCTATTTAAGTTTATCAGAAGAAATCAAAAAAAAATTCTTCCACTGAACCCATCCCAGCTGAGCAGCCGTGGTCACAGCTATTCTAATCAAGCTGTTGTTGCACTTTTTTGCATTCTTTTTCGTGTATTCGTTCGTGGTCGTGCTAATAAAAACATAAAAAGTAATATCATAGTTGCGCGCGTCATCGTCGTCGTCGTCGTTGGAATCGGTACGCGTTAAATTGCATCGTTTTCGAGTCGCGGCAAAAAGTGTAACAAATTGTAGCCCAACGTGTGAGGCCCAAAGTGGAAGGATTTTTTTTATTGTTGTGGTTTTTTACTTATGTTATCAATCTTTGGATTGGAATGATAATTGATTTTTTTCTTTGTTTTATTGGTGTAGTTTTCTCGTGAAAAAAAATCTTTTGGTGGAAAAGGCGGAGCAACAAAAGGGGATCCAGCAAAAGAGACAAGCAGTAGAACAAGGAGTTTTTGGTGATATTTTTTATTAGTGTTGTAAACTTGTTTTTAAATTTTGTGGTGTTTATTGTTGTATGTTTATTTTTTTCTGTTTGTTAATATTATATTTAATTAATTTTCGTTCGCATTTATATTTTTTCTCGCATGGGATACTTTTTTTCGCGATATATGTTGATTGAGCTTATTTTTACTTTGAGTGATTGAGTGCGTGAGTCTTAGGGCTCCCGTATTGAGTTAAAAAAATATTATTTTTTTTTACTTTATTTTAAATAAAGTAGATTATTTTATTTCTTTTTAGTTCTTGTTTTTTTTGGATCGGGTTTCGGAGATTTCTTTTGTAGGATTGCCACACTTTTCATTTAGTTTTTTTTTGTGATTTATTTCCTTTTATTTATTTTTATTTTCTTATTTTTTGTTCTTCTTTTGATACTATTTTTAAATATGAATATAGGGCGTTTAGTACAGGACGAACTGGTCTACGAGATGAAAGTCAGGGGGCTGAAACCTGATACGGTAGAGGCAATGCGGAAAGCATTGAGATCTGCAAGGGTGTTGGAAAGGCGGGGATCTTTAGATACTATTTCAACGTATCAATTTACTTTTGCTGAGGATCGTGATTCAGTTAAGATAAAGATCGACGAGATTAGGGAGCTTCTTAAGAACTCTCTGATTCCAAATTCATCGGAATAAAAGTATTACGAAGATAGAATGGAGTTTAGGTCGGTTAGTTAGATCAGTGCGTGAGGAGGAAAGCGAATAGGAAGATAAAAGTCGTTTGAAGAATGAACTTCTAATTTTATTAAGCACTTTGACAGGAGACGACGAGGGAAGCGAATTTGAAGAAGAAGAACAACAAAAAAAAGGAAACTAACAAGCGGAATTTATCTTACGGTTCCTGGTAGCAGATCTGCCAACACCAGTCCATCGACATCGTTGTTTGCTGCAATTGGAGGAACCTCTAGGACTATGGGTGAAACGAATATTCAGTTGTGTAGAGACGATAATTTGGTTAGGAGACCGGATCGATTGGCTAACGAAGTTCCAGAAGCTTTTATCTGGTAGGGCGCTTATGTGGTTTAGGACGGTTAGAGAGGATATTTTAAATTTGCCCGAACTTGTGAAGGAACTCAAGGCCAAGTTCCTACCTGCCAACTACAATGATCTTTTATTAGAGGAGATCAATCGTCGTTCGCAGGGGAAGGAAGAAACATTCTGAGCTTATTTAGCTACCATGAGGACATTGTTTCGACGACTGTCAGAACCTTTGTCAGAGGGAAGGATGCTTTCGATTTTGAGGAAAAATGTTGACCCCTTCTTTTAGGTTCAAATTGCGAGTGCTTAACCAAAAACGGTGAAAGAATTTGCTTTGTTAGGTAGGGAACTAAATACCTTGAAGGTGAACGTGGACACTTTCACTCCTTCTAGTAGGGGTGGCAATTTATTGGAACCCGAATTTGGGTACCAACCGAGTACATCAGGGCAAAATCGTGTGGCAGTTATCGAATCGGTTCCGGTTAATTCATTCCGTCAGCCAGTTAGGTGTTTCAACTGTAACAGGGAAGGTCATTTCGCTCATACTTGTTCTGTTGCAAGACGTTGTTTTGGTTGTGGTGCTTTAGAGGTGTTTCGAAGGGATTGTAGGAGGTGTTCGGGAAATGGAGAACGGGCTCTTGTGTCAGCAGGATGAGAGACCCGTCGGCGTTAATTAGGTCGTCTGCTGGCGACCAGTTGGATGATCGAGTTCAACTTGATTTCACCTTGGCGGCAAATGATAGGGATAGTAAACCATATTTAGGAGTGTAAATTTATGGAATCAAGTTTTTAAGATTACTTATTTCGGAAGCTTCACGCACCATTGTAGTAGGGGATGGGTGGACAATTTTAAAGAAGTTAGGACTTAAATTATGGAAAAGTAGTGTTGGGTCCGTAGCGTTAGCAGACGGGGCGGGAGTAGTAGCTCTCTCACACCTTTTGATCCTAGGTGCTGACTTTTGGGCGCTATCGGGAACAGTCCCGGATTTGAAATCAGGTATGTGGAGCTTTTCAAACCAGGAGATGGTGGCGATTCAAAAACGCATCGATCAGGAACTCCAGCGCTGTTAGAAATTCAAGTATATTCAGATATTAAAATTCGACAATGAATTTAGCAATATAGACTAAACTAAAAATGTTCAGACGCACGCAGCGCAGTTAGAAATTCAAATATATTCAGATGCTACAATTCGAAAATGAATTTAGCAATATAGACATAACTAAAAATGTACAGATGCACGCAGCGCAGTTAGAAATTCAAATATATTCGGATGCTACAGTTCGAAAATGAATTAAGCAATATAAATAAATAAATAAATTTATTGGCGCGACAGCTCCTTAAGAAGCCAAGGCCTAGTGACTTATACTCTCAACCATTCCTGTGTGTGCGTTGTTACTCTGCAAGAATGGAAGGGACCTACAGTTTACCGCCGAGTCCGAACGGCTACATGAGTTGCACTTTTTCGAGACAAATTTTACTCTTGGAGGTTTTGTCAGTTCCTCGCAAGAGGCAGTACCCCAGAAAAAAAGGTGGCTATGAGCTGGATTTGAACCCAGGTTCTTTCGCTTAGCAGTCCGACACACTGACCACTAAGCCACAGGGCACTACTATTAAGCAATATAGGCTTAACTAAAAATGTACAGATGCGCGCAGCGCAGTTAGAAATTTAAATTTATTCAGATGCTACAATTCGAAAATGAACTAAGCAATATAGACTTAACTAAAAATGTACAGATGCGCGCAGCACAGTAAGAAAATTTAAATATATTAATTTGTGATTTATATTGGCCATGTAATGAGATCATGTTCGTTCTTGCTCAGAGTCGGTGTTTTTCTCCAAGTTAGTTAAGAATTATTTGTTTTAAAAATATATATATTAGGGTGGTCGTTATTTTCAAAAGTTGGAATTTTTTATTGAGCACCCTGATTTTTTGTTCCTTCACATCTCAAAACATTACCCTATTTTTTTTACGACCACGTTAACACGTGCCGCACTGAGCCTAAAGTTCTCGCAGTGGTGCGAGTACTTTTACTGTACTGGTACCCAAGACATTTTCTCTCACTCTCATGTAAATATGTTTTTTTTTCTCTGAGCAAGCGTAGGCGAAGGTGTCACTTCACTTAATCTGTCAATCAGAAATTTTAATTGCATTCATTAAGTTGTAGTTTTTTAAAGATGCCTCGTGAAAACTTATTTTTGGTCGGTTCAATAAAAAACCAAATTCTAGGTTCGAAACTACCTTCTAAACGGGATGTATTAAGTGTTTTATTTTATAATATGCGAAGTGTAAAACCAAGTTTATCAAGTAGTGTTAGTTTGATCATAGACGAGTGTGCAATATTTTGGAAAAAGGCAAGAATTCCAACTCGTGATCGATGTCATTGCCTAAAGCAATTAAAACAACTTTACGAGGAACTTAGAAACATTGAAAAAAGTAAAAATAGAAACACTGAAACATCGAAAAAAATGAATCAGATTTTGCGGAGAACTTAAATGATATGTTTGATATCGCACACGCGTCTGCATTGGATCAAATAAAAATTGAAGAGGATAAACAATTTTTACTTCTACAAAGACAAAAAGGTCGACCAGGCTGTATGCTTGGAACTGATTTTAAACTTGCAGCTAAGGAAAAAAGAAAAGAGGACCGTGAAAAGGAACTTAAGCTACGAGTTTCAGATCAAAGTGCATCTTATAATAACGAAGGTAGGTACACTGTTTTTTTTTATATATATTTAAACGAAAAAATTGTCTTGCTAGTGGAGCTTTGTAAATCGTTTTCGTCTGAGGAAGAGGAGGTTTAAGTTGCAAATCTTGGCTCTGAATACCCAGTGCCAGGGCCGTCAGGCTTGAAAAAGGCAAGATTAGAGATTTTGACTCGTAGGCTATCGGCAGCACTTGACAAATGGCATTGAAGTATCGTCTGCAGTGTATGATATATTAGAAGATTGGTCATTGATCGATAAAGTCCAAGCCTTTGTTTTCGACACAACTGCCTCTAACACTGGCCGTTTAAACGGAGCTTGTATCCTTTTAGAAAATAAAATTGGCCGAGACATACTTAACGTAGCGTGCAAACATTACGTTTTTGAAATTATTCTTCAAGGTGTATCTAAATTTGATCCGTCTTCTGGGCCTAATATTCCTCTGTTCAAAAGATTTAAAGCACAGTGGAAAACAATTGATAAGACACAATTTTCTGTATGGTCCATGGATGAAAAAGCTGTAAGCATCCTTGCAGATGTAAGGCAAGAAATTATGTCGTTTGCTTTAAAAAGGCTGGAAGAAAATTTTCCTCGGGATGACTATAAGGAGTTTCTAGAGCTAATAGTAATTTATTTAGGAGAAAATCCTCCAGGTGGTATTAAATTTCGGGCACCAGGAGCTTATCATTTGGCACGGTGGATGGCAAAAGGAATATATTGTCTTAAAATAATATTATTTCAGCAACAAATTAAGCTAAACGCGAAGGACAAAAAAGCTTTATCAAATATTTGCTGCTTTATTGTCAAATGCTACACTCAATCTTGATTTTCTGAAGTCGTGCAAGCACCATTTAACGATATAAATTTGTTAAAAACAATTAATTCGTATAAAGAAGACGACAAGATTGTAGCTGAAACTGCGATAAATAAGTTTCTGAACCATTTGTGGTACTTAAATGAAGAGTGTGCCGCCTTTTCCTTTTTTGACGAACGAATAAGTGTTGAAGAAAAACGAAGAATGGTTTCTAAAGTTTTTGAAGAAGATGACCAAAAAGAAGAAGAAGTTAAGAACAAATTATTTTTGAAGCCAGCTGATGTCTCACATTTCATTACCAAAAATCTTCCCTCAGAACTAATGTCAGCTAAATCAATGAAAATGTTCGAAAGGTTTGCTTTATCTTCAGAATTTTTGCTCCTTGATCCAATAATTTGGGATGACCAATCAGACTATAAACGAGGAAAGGATATAGTGGGATCATTAAACATTGTCAATGATACAGCTGAACGTGGAGTTAAGCTAATGGAGGAGTTTAATGATAAACTCACTAAAAACGAGGATCAAAAGCAATTCCTACTGCAAGTGAGTTTATACCTTTTTATTTTTTTTTAATTCGCTGTTGACCAAATAATAATGTAATAATATGAATTTCATATTTTCAATATCTTTTATTAAAATTTTAAATTTTCAGACTGTGAGAAACTATCGCCAAAAATACCCAGGATGTTACCGAGGAAATCTTAAGACTCGTTTTTTTGTTTATAATTAACGCGCACACAAGGGATAATGTGTTTCCCTTTTAATGTAGAACACACTGCGTGGGTATTACGAAGATAGGGAGGGGAGAGATAGGAGGTGCCGATTAACATTGGTTTTGAATGTTAGCAGATCAAAATGGCAAGGGAAAATCCCGCCGGGTAAACTATTCCAAATTCGTGTTGTTCGGCTAAAAAAGGAATCCCTATATTTCACGGTACGTCCAAAATTGGGCTCCAGGGTGAACTGATGAGCATTCTTTGCGAGACGAGTATTACGGGAGAAACTTTTAAGGGGAGGAATGCAACTGGCTAATTCGAGTGAACATTTTTTGTAAAAGAAACGATAAAATAAGGAAAGACATGAAACATTGCGTCGGTGTTCGAGTGGGGCAATTGTTTCAGCGGCAGTTCTATTTCCTATCAATCTTAACGCTTGATTTTGTATTCTATCAAGCAGGAGAAGCGATGTTTGCGAAGCACTTGCCCAGAGGTGGGAGTTATACTCTAGTTTAGGGCGTATAAACGCTTTATAAATTGTAGCCAGATCAGATGGGGAAAAATACTTCTTACACCGATACAGAAAACCTAAGCACTTTGCAGCATTCTTAGCGATCTCAAATATATGGTCGTTCCAACGGAGGTCGTCGTTGACACACATACCGAGTACTGAGAGATTTTCGGTTTCTTCGATGTTAGTGCCATTCATGGACAATGGCATTGGGAGAATGTTTAGCTTTAACGACAGAAGACAGCATTGAGTTTTCGAAGCATTAAACTCCACACGATTTCTATTACCCCATTTGACAATGCTGTATAAATCGGAGTTAAATGAGCTTGACATATGGTACCGTTGCAATTGTACGTCCGAAGGCGAAGGTCGTGAATTATCGAACGAATATGAAAAGCTGAGGGTAGAGTCGTCCGCAAAACAGTTAAGTGGATTAGAATTAACAGAAAGAAGATCGTTTTTAAAAATCAAGAAAAGAGTCGTAGACAGAACAGAGCCCTAGATCCCAAAAGCACGCATTTTCGATAAAAGAGCTTCATGGCAAACTCTGTCAAATGCCTTGGAGATAGCAAGAGCAATAATCTTACTTTCACCAAAGCGATGTAAAGATTTGTTCCACTGTTCGGTGAGATATGCCATCAGATCACCAGTGGAACGGTTGCTGCGGAAGCCGTACTGACGGTCAGTGTTTCCATGACATTAGAAAGAAGGGATGTCAGTGCTATGGGTCGGTAGGAGGAGGGGGAGGATGTGTCACCTTTCTTAGGGACAGGCTGGACAAATGCTGTTTTCCATCTTCTAGGAAAGATTCTGGCTTTGCCAGTGTGGAAGAACACCTCTTCATATGAATCGGGGGTATACCATCCGGGCCAGCGGATTTGTATATATCGAGATCTTTGAGAACTCTTGCTACTGTACGAGTGCGGAAAAAAATCTGTCCCATGGAAAAATTTACATTCTCAAGTACAGGAGGGGCAACGTTGCTTTGAGGCAGCGTGGAGCTGGCAGCGAAATGGGCGGCAAGCAAGTTTGCCTTCTCTGAAGAGTAAACAATTGGTTTGTTATTGTCGATGAGCGTTGGAACCGAAGATGTCGAGGAGTTTTTTATATTTTTTACAAATGACCAAACATTTTTACTGCCTTTGGGACACTGCAGAATTTTTTGCCGTAATTTTTGGTCATGCAAAAATTTGGTTCTTTCAATAACGGAGTTGCATGAGTTCCTTGCTTGTTTGTGCTTTTTCCGATTTTCCTCTGTAGGGTTGGCTTTGTAAGATCGGAAACTTACTTCTTTGAGCCTGATAGCTTCTTTACACTCAGAATTAAACCAAGACTTTTCTTTAGGTTTGATGCTTTTTACTCTGTTAGGAATAAAAGCACGCATCCCTAGAAGAATCACATTTGTGATCATTTCAGCACTGGCATCAATGTCACTATCGAGGAAGCATACTGACCAGTTAAAGTTTCGGAAAAAGATATTCAGGCCGTCCCAGTTGGCTTTCTCGTATTGCCAAACGGTCCTGGTGGGAAGTTTTTCTTTAACTGGATGGGTGGAGGATGAGAAATTAGCTGAAAGGACACAATGGTCTGAAGTGCCAAATGGAGAAGTTACACTAATGGTATATTTATCAGGGTGAGAAGTAAGAAACAAGTGAAGAGTATGGGCGGCCTGCCCAGCAACATCCGGTATACGTGTTGGCACATCGATCAGTTGGGTAAGGTGATGTAACCCAGCAAAGAGCTCGACATACCTTCCTTCGGGTGTTGTCTGACCAGAAAAGCGGAGCCAGTTAGAATTGTGTACATTGAAATCGCCCGCAATAACGATTTCAGTGCGAGGACAAAGGGAAGCAATTTTTGAGATGGAATCAGACAGTATATCAAACTCGTTACAAGTCGAATTACTGTCAAGATTTGGACTCCTGTAAATAAAACAATAATGAATTACATGCTTGCGGACAGTGAATTTGAGCCATAAGAAGTTAAAGTCCGTGTTGGAACATTGCCCATATTGGGGAAGGCTCTGGCAAGCAATATCATTCCTAACATAGACCACGAGACCATGATGGGAAAAAAGTAATGGCACCAAGCTATACCCATGTAGAGCAAATTCTGATAAATCAGTATTAACTCCAACCTGAGTTTCACTTAATGCCAAAACAGCCTGTGTTGAACAGTGTAGACGTACACGTGAAAGAAATTCTTTCTTAAACTACGAACATTTGAATACACGACACAAAAATCACTTACCATTTAAAAATACTAACATACAAAAACGCAACTCTGATTAAGTCGAACTGCGCAGTGAAAATTTAAATTAACTTCTGTAATAAACAAACTGTCTTAGGTGCTATGCCCATAAGACAGCCTGTTTACAAAAAATCAATCTAAACATTCAGCACAATAGGACAAATTCAGATGCCCTTATCTATTTATCGCAAGCATTGTATGGTCATACGATGCCTACAGTAGATAAGAAATAAGCAGTTAAGCACAAAGGTCTTGGGACAGATTAGAGGATAATTTGTTATGCGAATGCGTTTTATTTATTTTTATTCTTCCTCAGCGCGAGTGGGCATCTTTATCATTCATCCTACGACTATTATTTTTTTACAGCACACGCGAGGGGTTTTTTTTCCAATTTCTCTAACGAGTGTGTATTATTTTATTATTTTTTGAAGCACTCGCGATAACAACGCGCAATAAATATTTTTTTTTTTTTTTTTTTTTTTTTTTTTTTTTTTTTTTATAATTAACGCGTGCACAAGGGACTATTTGTTTCCCTTTTAATATAACACACTGCGCGGGCGTTAGGAAGATAGGGAGGGGAGAGATAGGAGGTGTCGATTAACATTGGTTTTGAATGTTTGCATATTGAAATGGCAAGGGAAAATCTCGCCGGGTAAACCATTCCAAAGTCGTGTTGTACGGCTTAAAAAAGAATCTCTATATTTCACGGTACGTCCGAAATTGGGCTCAAGGGTGAACTGATGGGCATTCCTAGCAAGACGAGTAATGCGGGCGAAACTTTAAAGGGGAGGAATGCAGCTGGCTATCTCGAGTGAACATTTTTTATAAAAGAAACGATAAAATAAGGAAAGACATGAAACATTGCGTCGGTGTTCGAGAGGGGCAATTGTTTCAGCGGCAGTTCTATTTCCTATCAATCTTAACGCTCTATTTTGTATTCTATCAAGCAAGTGAAGCGATGTTTGTGAAGCACCTGCCCAGAGGTGGGAGTTATACTCGAGTTTAGGGCGTATAAACGCTTTATAAATTGTAGCCAGATCAGATAGGGAAAAATACTTCTTACACCGATACAGAAAACCTAAGCAATTAGCAGCATTTTTAGCGATTTCAAATATATGGTCGTTGCAACGGAGGTCATCGTTGACACACATACCAAGTACTGAGGGCTTTTCGGTTTCTTCGATGTTAGTGCCATTCATGGACATTGGCATTGGGTGTATGTTAAGCTTTAACGACAGAAGACAGCATTGAGTTTTCGAAGCATTAAACTCCACACGATTCCTATTACCCTATTTAACAATGCTGTATAAATCGGAGTTTAATGAGCTTGACATACGGCACCGTTGCAATTGTACGTCCGAAAGCGAAGGACGTGAATTATCGAACGAATATGAAAAGCTGAGGGTAGAGTCGTCAGCAAAACAGTTAAGTGGATTAGAAGTAACAGACAGAAGATCATTTATAAAAATGAGGAAAAGAGTCGGAGACAGAACAGAGCCCTGGGGCACACCAGCATTTATTTTATGGGAATCAGACTTGAATCCGTCCAAAACAACTTGTATTGAACGGTCCAGAAGATAGCTTCTAATCCAACGAACAAGAGTATTATCCCGTGACCACGAAGTATGAAACTTCTTCGAAACGTCGGGTAGAAATAAATAAGAAAATATTTCTTATAACGCGGTAAGTTCCGAAAATAAAAAACTTTATCTAATAAGAGTATTATCGATCCCAAAAGCACGCATTTTCGATTAGAGAGCTTCATGCCAAACTCTATCAAATGCCTTAGAGATATCAAGATAAATAATCTTACTTTCACCAAAGCGATGTAAAGATTTGTTCCACTGTTCGGTGAGATATGCCATCAGATCACCAGTGGAACGGTTGCTGCGGAAGCCATACTGACGGTCATGGAGAAGCTTACGATCTTCGAGATATTCCTTAAGCTGATGTTTAATCAGTGTTTCCATGACCTTAGAAAGAAGGGATGTCAGTGCTATGGGTCGGCAGGAGGAGGGGGAGGATGGGTCACCTTTCTTAGGGACAGGCTGGACAAATGCTGTTTTCCATCTTCTAGGAAAGATTCCAGAAGAGTAGGAGCGATGGAAAAGCTTACGCAGTGGCTTTGCCAGTGTGGAAGAACACCTCTTCAGAAGAATCGGGGGTATACCATCCGGGCCAGCGGATTTGTGTATATCGAGATCTTTAAGAACTCTTGCTACTGTACGAGTGCGGAAAAAAATCTGTCCCATGGAAAAATTTACATTCTCAAGTACAGGAGGGGCAACGTTGCTATGCGGCAGCATGGAGCTGGCAGCGAAGTGGGCGGCGAGCAAGTTTGCCTTCTCTGTAGAGTAAACAATTGGTTTGTTACTGTCGATGAGTTTTGGAACCGAAGATGTTGAGGAGTTTTTAATATTTTTTACAAATGACCAAAACATTTTACTGCTTTTGGGACACTGCAGAATTTTTTGACGTAATTTTTGGTCATGCAAAAATTTGGTTCTTTCAATAACGGAGTTGCATGAGTTTCTTGCTTGTTTGTGCTTTTTCCGATTTTCCACTGTAGGGTTGGCTTTGTAAGAACGGAAACTTACTTCTTTGAGCCTGATAGCTTCTTTACACTCAGAATTAAACCAAGACTTTTCTTTAGGTTTGATGCTTTTTACTCTGTTAGGAATAAAAGCACGCATCCCTAGAAGAATCACATTTGTGATCATTTCAGCACTGGCATCAATGTCACTATCGAGGAAGCATAGTGACCAGTTAAAGTTTCGGAAAAATATATTCAGGCCGTCCCAGTTGGCTTTCTCGTATTGCCAAACGGTCCTGGTGGGAAGTTTTTCTTTAACTGGATGGGTGGAGGATGAGAAATTAGCTGAAATGACACAATGGTCTGAAGTGCCAAATGGAGAAGTTACACTAATGGTATATTTATCAGGGTGAGAAGTAAGAAACAAGTCGAGAGTATGGGCGGCTTGCCCAGCAACATCCGGTATACGCGTTGGCACATCGATCAGTTGGGTAAGGTGATGTAACCCGGCAAAGAGCTGGACATACCTTCCTTCGGGTGTTGTCTGACCAGAATAGCGGAGCCAATTGGAATTGTGTACATTGAAATCGCCCGCAATAACGATTTCAGTGCGAGGACAAAGGGAAACAATTTTCGAGATGGAATCAGACAGCGCATCAAACTCGTTACAAGTGGAATTGCTGTCGAGATTTGGACTCCTGTAAATAAAACAATAATGAATGACATGCTTGCGGACAGTGAATTTGAGCCACAAGAAGTTAAAGTCCGTGTTGGAACATTGCCCATATTGGGGAAGGCTCTGGCAAGCAATATCATTTCTAGCATAGACCACGAGACCATGATGGGAAAAGAGTAATGGCACCAAGCTATACCCATGTAGAGCAAACTCTGATAAATCAGTATTTACTCCAACCTGGGTTTCACTTAATGCCAAAACAGCTGGCCTGTATTGGACAGTGTAGACGTACAGGTGAAAGAAATTCTTTCTTATACCACGAACATTGGAATACACGACACAAAAATCACTTACCATTTAAAAATACTTACACACAAAACACAATTCTGACTAAGTCGAACCATGCAGTGAAAATACAAATTAATCTCTAGAATAAACAAACTGTCTTAGGTGTTATGCCCATAAGACAGCTTGCATACAAAAAATCAATTTAAATATTCAGCACAATAGGACAAACTCAGATGCCCTTATCCATTTACCGCAAGCATACGATGCCTACAGTAGATAAGAAAGAGGCAGTTAATAGCACAAAGGGTTGGGACAGGTAAGAGGATAATTTGATTTGTTATGCAAGTGTGTATTATTTTTTTTTCCACAGCGCGAATGGGCATCTTATCGTCTTCCAACGACGCGAGTGGATATTGTTATTTTCTTTACAGCACACGCGAGGGGGTTTTGCCAATTTCTCAAACGAGTGTGTAATATTATTATTTTTTAACACTCGCGATAACAATGCGCAATCATTTTTTTTTTTTTTTGACTTTTGTTTAATTATTTGTGCGCGCAACTCGACCCGACGTCCGGCCTCTATGAGCTTAAGATCGACACTCGTTATGAAGACTAAGTTTCATTTTGTTTTATGTTTTAAATGTTACGTAAAAATGTATTTATTTTAAAAGTATTCGTTGTTCTACAACTAGATGTTAAAATATTCATACACAAATTTATAAAAATAAAATATCAGTTATTGATTGGATTCTTACTTATTTTGTCTTATACTATAGAATTCTTAGAATTTCAAACTCATTGCGGCACGTGTTAATACAATCCAATTTTCTTGAAATTTTTTGTGTACTCGTTTTAATTGCAAAGGAACAGAAAAAGAAGGTGCTCAGTAAAAAAAAACTTTTATTTTTTCTTCCATATAAATAAGGACCACCCTAATATATATAGGTTTTTATCGAAGAAGGAGTATAGAGTTTATTAATATAAAAACAGGTGGCATATTTCAAAAACCCCTATTTCATTTAAGTATCGAGTACAGGGAATCTTAAGGTACAGAAAGTTATGACAGTATAATTCTTGTTCAGGCCACTTCAAGTGGAAAATTCATATAGAAAAAAAAGAACATAAAAAAAACTATAAAATCTACCTAAACCCATAGTTTAAAAATTTAATAACTCCCTCTTCTCTACTTCTTTTAAAAAAGTACAGAAATGGCAACGAATAGAGCACGCTCTTCGGCAAATGCCATTAAAAACGCAAAGCTCTTCGTAGAATCGGAGGCATTTGAACTATTAACGTTTTTTTCAAGCGAAATTAAGACTGACAACATAAGAAAGCGACTGGGAGTATCAAAGCCTAGCTGATGTTTGGTTGGACGTCGTCAGCAAGAAAGACCTGCTAATATCACGGGCGAGATAGAGGCAGTCAGGAGTGACTATTTCACTGCCGGAGCTGCTCTTCAAGAGAAGGTGCAGCAATCAACACGGTTAATACAAGGGTCGTCCATAATTTCAGAGGGAGACAACAGGCAGATACAAGTAGAGGTAAACATGCCTTTCCAGCAGCATGCTCTAAACAACACTTGGGAGAGTTTTGACGGAACCTACACAAAATGGAAAGGCTTCCATGACAGGTTCAAGGCCGCTATCCACGACAACCATAAGGTCTCTCCAGCATTTAAGTTTCAATATTTAAAAAGCTCTCTTGCTGGTCATGCTGCTCGAGCACTCGGTGAATGACAACTAACCGAAGCAAACTACAATGAGGCCTGGAATCTCCTGAATCAGGTGTATAATAAAGAATACCTCATAGGCCGTGAGCATCTCAGGCAACTCATTTCGCTCCCTGAATTAAAAGACCATCCAACTGCTAATGCACTTCAAAGGAGTGGGAGTTACTACGTGACTCAGAGCAGCCAACATTTTCAGCATTATTAGCCTTTATAGATAAGCAGGCAGCAGCGTTATGTAGCGTGTCAAACGAACATCAGTCACGTAACAATAGTACAGGTCGTACAGAGGAAAGGTTGAAGGCAGGCAGCCAAGGAGTACAGGATACAAAGCCCACTTCAAGTGGCAATGTTAGAGGAACAAAAAACTCTGCGAAGTATGTGGCTCTGAGCATCAGATCTGGGATTTCCCGGAATTTGTAGCATTATTGGTCAGAGGCAGAAGAGATTTCATAGAGAGGCGATCAGTCTGCCCGAATTGCCTAAAGCATGGGCATGAAGAAAACAGTTGTTTTCTAAGAGGCTGTGTAAGTTGTCCAGGGGCACCCAAGCACATCATATTCTTGTGCCCAACTAAGGAAGTCCTCAAACTCGTGCTCCTATTGACATACAAAGATGAAGGTGAAGCGGTTTCTCGAGGAGCAATACGCAAAAGAGGTACCTACAAAAAGAAAAGCGAATGACGCCGAAACAGAGGATTCGGACACGCTGGAAAATACAAGATGCCAAGAAATCGTACAGATACCAGGAACAACAATCGTACAGGCAGCATAAGAAACAGCAATCGAACAAGAAAACCAAAACATGATGATGAAGAAGACGGTACAGATGAAACCAAGAAAACAAATAAGGCACCAGGTACAAGTAAAGTGTCGAGATCTTTGAGAACTCTTGCTACTGTACGAGTGCGGAAAAAAATCTGTCCCATGGAAAAATTTACATTCTCAAGTACAGGAGGGGCAACGTTGCTATGCGGCAGCATGGAGCTGGCAGCGAAGTGGGCGGCGAGCAAGTTTGCCTTCTCTGTAGAGTAAACAATTGGTTTGTTACTGTCGATGAGTGTTGGAACCGAAGATGTTGAGGAGTTTTTAATATTTTTTACAAATGACCAAAAATTTGTACTGCTTTTGGGACACTGCAGAATTTTTTGCCGTAATTTTTGGTCATGCAAAAATTTGGTTCTTTCAATAACGGAGTTGCATGAGTTTCTTGCTTGTTTGTGCTTTTTCCGATTTTCCTCTGTAGGGTTGGCTTTGTAAGAACGGAAACTAACTTCTTTGAGCCTGATAGCTTCTTTATACTCAGAATTAAACCAAGACTTTTCTCTAGGTTTGATGCTTTTTACTCTGTTAGGAATAAAAGCACGCATCCCTAGAAGAATCACATTTGTGATCATTTCAGCACTGGCATCAATATCACTATCGAGGAAGCATAGTGACCAGTTAAAGTTTCGGAAAAATATATTCAG
The DNA here is from genome assembly GCA_963971375.1 of Platycheirus rosarum. Classification (NCBI taxonomy): domain Eukaryota; kingdom Metazoa; phylum Arthropoda; class Insecta; order Diptera; family Syrphidae; genus Platycheirus; species Platycheirus rosarum. The sequence goes on along the minus strand of OZ020507.1, from coordinate 111,538,019 downwards.
GCCGTGCCAGTTGGCTTTCTCGTATTGCCAAACGGTCCTGGTGGGAAGTTTTTCTTTAACTGGATGGGTGGAGGATGAGAAATTAGCTGAAATGACACAATGGTCTGAAGTGCCAAATGGAGAAGTTACACTAATGGTATATTTATCAGGGTGAGAAGTAAGAAACAAGTCGAGAGTATGGGCGGCTTGCCCAGCAACATCCGGTATACGCGTTGGCACATCGATCAGTTGGGTAAGGTGATGTAACCCGGCAAAGAGCTGGACATACCTTCCTTCGGGTGTTGTCTGACCAGAATAGCGGAGCCAATTGGAATTGTGTACATTGAAATCGCCCGCAATAACGATTTCAGTGCGAGGACAAAGGGAAACAATTTTCGAGATGGAATCAGACAGCGCATCAAACTCGTTACAAGTGGAATTGCTGTCGAGATTTGGACTCCTGTAAATAAAACAATAATGAATGACATGCTTGCGGACAGTGAATTTGAGTCACAAGAAGTTAAAGTCCGTGTTGGAACATTGCCCATATTGGGGAAGGCTCTGGCAAGCAATATCATTTCTAACATAGACCACGAGACCATGATGGGAAAAGAGTAATGGCACCAAGCTATACCCATGTAGAGCAAACTCTGATAAATCAGTATTTACTCCAACCTGGGTTTCACTTAATGCCAAAACAGCTGGCCTGTATTGAACAGTGTAGACGTACAGGTGAAAGAAATTCTTTCTTATACCACGAACATTGGAATACACGACACAAAAATCACTTACCATTTAAAAATACTTACACACAAAACATAATTCTGACTAAGTCGAACCATGCAGTGAAAATACAAATTAATCTCTAGAATAAACAAACTGTCTTAGGTGTTATGCCCACAAGACAGCTTGCATACAAAAAATCAATTTAAATATTCAGCACAATAGGACAAACTCAGATGCGTTTATCCATTTACCGCAAGCATACGATGCCTACAGTAGATAAGAAAGAGGCAGTTAAGCTAAGCACAAAACGTTGGGACAGATAAGAGGATAATTTGATTTGTTATGCAAGTGTGTATTATTTTTTTTCCACAGCGCGAATGGGCATCTTATCGTCTTCCAACGACGCGAGTGGATATTGTTATTTTCTTTACAGCACACGCGAGGGGTTTTGCCAATTTCTCAAACGAGTGTGTAATATTATTATTTTTTAACACTCGCGATAACAATGCGCAATAATTTTTTTTTTTTTTGACTTTTGTTTAATTATTTGTGCGCGCAACTCGACCCGACGTCCGGCCTCTATGAGCTTAAGATCGACACTCGTTATGAAGACTAAGTTTCATTTTGTTTTATGTTTTAAATGTTACGTAAAAATGTATTTATTTTAAAAGTATTCGTTGTTCTACAACTAGATGTTAAAATATTCATACACAAATTTATAAAAATAAAATATCAGTTATTGATTGGATTCTTACTTATTTTGTCTTATACTATAGAATTCTTAGAATTTCAAACTCATTGCGGCACGTGTTAATACAATCCAATTTTCTTGAAATTTTTTGTGTACTCGTTTTAATTGCAAAGGAACAGAAAAAGAAGGTGCTCAGTAAAAAAAAACTTTTATTTTTTCTTCCATATAAATAAGGACCACCCTAATATATATAGGTTTTTATCGAAGAAGGAGTATAGAGTTTATTAATATAAAAACAGGTGGCATATTTCAAAAACCCCTATTTCATTTAAGTATCGAGTACAGGGAATCTTAAGGTACAGAAAGTTATGACAGTATAATTCTTGTTCAGGCCACTTCAAGTGGAAAATTCATATAGAAAAAAAAGAACATAAAAAAAACTATAAAATCTACCTAAACCCATAGTTTAAAAATGTAATAACTCCCTCTTCTCTACTTCTTTTGAAAAAGTACAGAAATGGCAACGAATAGAGCACGCTCTTCGGCAAATGCCATTAAAAACGCAAAGCTCTTCGTAGAATCGGAGGCATTTGAACTATTAACGTTTTTTTCAAGCGAAATTAAGACTGACAACATAAGAAAGCGACTGGGAGTATCAAAGCCTAGCTGATGTTTGGTTGGACGTCGTCAGCAAGAAAGACCTGCCCAATATCACGGGCGAGATAGAGGCAGTCAGGAGTGACTATTTCACTGCCGGAGCTGCTCTTCAAGAGAAGGTGCAGCAATCAACACCGTTAATACAAGGGTCGTCCATAATTTCAGAGGGACACAACAGGCAGATACAAGTAGAGGTAAACATGCCTATCCAGCAGCATGATCTAAACAACACTTGGGAGAGTTTTGACGGAACCTACACAAAATGGAAAGGCTTCCATGACAGGTTCAAGGCCGCTATCCACGACAACCATAAGGTCTCTCCAGCATTTAAGTTTCAATATTTAAAAAGCTCTCTTGCTGGTCATGCTGCTCGAGCACTCGGTGAATGACAACTAACCGAAGCAAACTACAATGACGCCTGGAATCTCCTGAATCAGGTGTATAATAAAGAATACCTCATAGGCCGTGAGCATCTCAGGCAACTCATTTCGCTCCCTGAATTAAAAGACCATCCAACTGCTAATGCACTTCAAAGGAGTGGGAGTTACTACGTGACTCAGAGCAGCCAACATTTTCAGCATTATTAGCCTTTATAGATAAGCAGGCAGCAGCGTTATGTAGCGTGTCAAACGAACATCAGTCACGTAACAATAGTACAGGTCATACAGAGGAAAGGTTGAAGGCAGGCAGCCAAGGAGTACAGGATACAAAGCCCACTATAAGTGGCAATGTTAGAGGAACAAAAAACTCTGCGAAGTATGTGGCTCTGAGCATCAGATCTGGGATTTCCCGGAATTTGTAGCATTATTGCTCAGAGGCAGAAGAGATATCATAGAGAGGCGATCAGTCTGCCCGAATTGCCTAAAGCATGGGCATAAAGAAAACAGTTGTTTTCTAAGAGGCTGTGTAAGTTGTCCAGGGGCACCCAAGCACATCATATTCTTGTGCCCAACTAAGGAAGTCCTCAAACTCGTGCTCCTATTGACATTCAAAGATGAAGGTGAAGCGGTTTCTCGAGGAGCAATACGCAAAAGAGGTACCTACAAAAAGAAAAGCGAATGACGCCGAAACAGAGGACTCGGACACGCTGCAAAATACAAGATGCCAAGAAATCGTACAGATACCAGGAACAACAATCGTACAGGCAGCATAAGAAACAGCAATCGAACAAGAAAACCAAAACATGATTATGAAGAAGACGGTACAGATGAAACCAAGAAAACAAATAAGGCACCAGGTACAAGTAAAGTATCGAGATCTTTGAGAACTCTTGCTACTGTACGAGTGCGGAAAAAATCTGTCCCATGGAAAAATTTACATTCTCAAGTACAGGAGGGGCAACGTTGCTTTGCGGCAGCATGGAGCTGGCAGCGAAGTGGGCGGCGAGCAAGTTTGCCTTCTCTGTAGAGTAAACAATTGGTTTGTTACTGTCGATGAGTGTTGGAACCGAAGATGTTGAGGAGTTTTTAATATTTTTTACAAATGACCAAAACATTTTACTGCTTTTGGGACACTGCAGAATTTTTTGCCGTAATTTTTGGTCATGCAAAAATTTGGTTCTTTCAATAACGGAGTTGCATGAGTTTCTTGCTTGTTTGTGCTTTTTCCGATTTTCCTCTGTAGGGTTGGCTTTGTAAGAACGGAAACTAACTTCTTTGAGCCTGATAGCTTCTTTACACTCAGAATTAAACCAAGACTTTTCTTTAGGTTTGATGCTTTTTACTCTGTTAGGAATAAAAGCACGCATCCCTAGAAGAATCACATTTGTGATCATTTCAGCACTGGCATCAATATCACTATCGAGGAAGCATAGTGACCAGTTAAAGTTTCGGAAAAATATATTCAGGCCGTGCCAGTTGGCTTTCTCGTATTGCCAAACGGTCCTGGTGGGAAGTTTTTCTTTAACTGGATGGGTGGAGGATGAGAAATTAGCTGAAATGACACAATGGTCTGAAGTGCCAAATGGAGAAGTTACACTAATGGTATATTTATCAGGGTGAGAAGTAAGAAACAAGTCGAGAGTATGGGCGGCTTGCCCAGCAACATCCGGTATACGCGTTGGCACATCGATCAGTTGGGTAAGGTGATGTAACCCGGCAAAGAGCTGGACATACCTTCCTTCGGGTGTTGTCTGACCAGTATAGCGGAGCCAATTGGAATTGTGTACATTGAAATCGCCCGCAATAACGATTTCAGTGCGAGGACAAAGGGAAACAATTTTCGAGATGGAATCAGACAGCGCATCAAACTCGTTACAAGTGGAATTGCTGTCGAGATTTGGACTCCTGTAAATAAAACAATAATGAATGACATGCTTGCGGACAGTGAATTTGAGCCACAAGAAGTTAAAGTCCGTGTTGGAACATTGCCCATATTGGGGAAGGCTCTGGCAAGCAATATCATTTCTAACATAGACCACGAGACCATGATGGGAAAAGAGTAATGGCACCAAGCTATACCCATGTAGAGCAAACTCTGATAAATCAGTATTTACTCCAACCTGGGTTTCACTTAATGCCAAAACAGCTGGCCTGTATTGAACAGTGTAGACGTACAGGTGAAAGAAATTCTTTCTTATACCACGAACATTGGAATACACGACACAAAAATCACTTACCATTTAAAAATACTTACACACAAAACATAATTCTGACTAAGTCGAACCATGCAGTGAAAATACAAATTAATCTCTAGAATAAACAAACTGTCTTAGGTGTTATGCCCATAAGACAGCTTGCATACAAAAAATCAATTTAAATATTCAGCACAATAGGACAAACTCAGATGCCCTTATCCATTTACCGCAAGCATACGATGCCTACAGTAGATAAGAAAGAGGCAGTTAAGCTAAGCACAAAGGGTTGGGACAGATAAGAGGATAATTTGATTTGTTATGCAAGTGTGTATTATTATTTTTTTCCACAGCGCGAATGGGCATCTTATCGTCTTCCAACGACGCGAGTGGATATTGTTATTTTCTTTACAGCACACGCGAGGGGGTTTTGCCAATTTCTCAAACGAGTGTGTAATATTATTATTTTTTAACACTCGCGATAACAATGCGCAATCATTTTTTTTTTTTTTGACTTTTGTTTAATTATTTGTGCGCGCAACTCGACCCGACGTCCGGCCTCTATGAGCTTAAGATCGACACTCGTTATGAAGACTAAGTTTCATTTTGTTTTATGTTTTAAATGTTACGTAAAAATGTATTTATTTTAAAAGTATTCGTTGTTCTACAACTAGATGTTAAAATATTCATACACAAATTTATAAAAATAAAATATCAGTTATTGATTGGATTCTTACTTATTTTGTCTTATACTATAGAATTCTTAGAATTTCAAACTAATTGCGGCACGTGTTAATACAATCCAATTTTCTTGAAATTTTTTGTGTACTCGTTTTAATTGCAAAGGAACAGAAAAAGAAGGTGCTCAGTAAAAAAAAACTTTTATTTTTTCTTCCATATAAATAAGGACCACCCTAATATATATAGGTTTTTATCGAAGAAGGAGTATAGAGTTTATTAATATAAAAACAGGTGGCATATTTCAAAAACCCCTATTTCATTTTAGTATCGAGTACAGGGAATCTTAAGGTACAGAAAGTTATGACAGTATAATTCTTGTTCAGGCCACTTCAAGTGGAAAATTCATATAGAAAAAAAAGAACATAAAAAAAACTATAAAATCTACCTAAACCCATAGTTTAAAAATTAAATAACTCCCTCTTCTCTACTTCTTTTAAAAAAGTACAGAAATGGCAACGAATAGAGCACGCTCTTCGGCAAATGCCATTAAAAACGCAAAGCTCTTCGTAGAATCGGAGGCATTTGAACTATTAACGTTTTTTTCAAGCGAAATTAAGACTGACAACATAAGAAAGCGACTGGGAGTATCAAAGCCTAGCTGATGTTTGGTTGGACGTCGTCAGCAAGAAAGACCTGCCCAATATCACGGGCGAGATAGAGGCAGTCAGGAGTGACTATTTCACTGCCGGAGCTGCTCTTCAAGAGAAGGTGCAGCAATCAACACCGTTAATACAAGGGTCGTCCATAATTTCAGAGGGACACAACAGGCAGATACAAGTAGAGGTAAACATGCCTATCCAGCAGCATGATCTAAACAACACTTGGGAGAGTTTTGACGGAACCTACACAAAATGGAAAGGCTTCCATGACAGGTTCAAGGCCGCTATCCACGACAACCATAAGGTCTCTCCAGCATTTAAGTTTCAATATTTAAAAAGCTCTCTTGCTGGTCATGCTGCTCGAGCACTCGGTGAATGACAACTAACCGAAGCAAACTACAATGAGGCCTGGAATCTCCTGAATCAGGTGTATAATAAAGAATACCTCATAGGCCGTGAGCATCTCAGGCAACTCATTTCGCTCCCTGAATTAAAAGACCATCCAACTGCTAATGCACTTCAAAGGAGTGGGAGTTACTACGTGACTCAGAGCAGCCAACATTTTCAGCATTATTAGCCTTTATAGATAAGCAGGCAGCAGCGTTATGTAGCGTGTCAAACGAACATCAGTCACGTAACAATAGTACAGGTCGTACAGAGGAAAGGTTGAAGGCAAGCAGCCAAGGAGTACAGGATACAAAGCCCACTTCAAGTGGCAATGTTAGAGGAACAAAAACCTCTGCGAAGTATGTGGCTCTGAGCATCAGATCTGGGATTTCCCGGAATTTGTAGCATTATTGCTCAGAGGCAGAAGAGATTTCATAGAGAGGCGATCAGTCTGCCCGAATTGCCTAAAGCATGGGCATAAAGAAAACAGTTGTTTTCTAAGAGGCTGTGTAAGTTGTCCAGGGGCACCCAAGCACATCATATTCTTGTGCCCAACTAAGGAAGTCCTCAAACTCGTGCTCCTATTGACATACAAAGATGAAGGTGAAGCGGTTTCTCGAGGAGCAATACGCAAAAGAGGTACCTACAAAAAGAAAAGCGAATGACGCCGAAACAGAGGACTCGGACACGCTGCAAAATACAAGATGCCAAGAAATCGTACAGATACCAGGAACAACAATCGTACAGGCAGCATAAGAAACAGCAATCGAACAAGAAAACCAAAACATGATGATGAAGAAGACGGTACAGATGAAACCAAGAAAACAAATAAGGCAGCAGGTACAAGTAAAGTATCGAGATCTTTGAGAACTCTTGCTACTGTACGAGTGCGGAAAAAAATCTGTCCCATGGAAAAATTTACATTCTCAAGTACAGGAGGGGCAACGTTGCTATGCGGCAGCATGGAGCTGGCAGCGAAGTGGGCGGCGAGCAAGTTTGCCTTCTCTGTAGAGTAAACAATTGGTTTGTTACTGTCGATGAGTGTTGGAACCGAAGATGTTGAGGAGTTTTTAATATTTTTTACAAATGACCAAAACATTTTACTGCTTTTGGGACACTGCAGAATTTTTTGCCGTAATTTTTGGTCATGCAAAAATTTGGTTCTTTCAATAACGGAGTTGCATGAGTTTCTTGCTTGTTTGTGCTTTTTCCAATTTTCCTCTGTAGGGTTGGCTTTGTAAGAACGGAAACTAACTTCTTTGAGCCTGATAGCTTCTTTACACTCAGAATTAAACCAAGACTTTTCTTTAGGTTTGATGCTTTTTACTCTGTTAGGAATAAAAGCACGCATCCCTAGAAGAATCACATTTGTGATCATTTCAGCACTGGCATCAATATCACTATCGAGGAAGCATAGTGACCAGTTAAAGTTTCGGAAAAATATATTCAGGCCGTGCCAGTTGGCTTTCTCGTATTGCCAAACGGTCCTGATGGGAAGTTTTTCTTTAACTGGATGGGTGGAGGATGAGAAATTAGCTGAAATGACACAATGGTCTGAAGTGCCAAATGGAGAAGTTACACTAATGGTATATTTATCAGGGTGAGAAGTAAGAAACAAGTCGAGAGTATGGGCGGCTTGCCCAGCAACATCCGGTATACGCGTTGGCACATCGATCAGTTGGGTAAGGTGATGTAACCCAGCAAAGAGCTCGACATACCTTCCTTCGGGTGTTGTCTGACCAGAAAAGCGGAGCCAGTTAGAATTGTGTACATTGAAATCGCCCGCAATAACGATTTCAGTGCGAGGACAAAGGGAAACAATTTTCGAGATAGAATCAGACAGCGCATCAAACTCGTCACAAGTCGAATTGCTGTCGAGATTTGGACTCCTGTAAATAAAACAATAATGAATGACATGCTTGCGGACAGTGAATTTGAGCCACAAGAAGTTAAAGTCCGTGTTGGAACATTGCCCATACTGAGGAAGGCTCTGGCAAGCAATATCATTTCTAACATAGACCACGAGACCATGATGGGAAAAGAGTAATGGCACCAAGCTATACCCATGTAGAGCAAGCTCTGATAAATCAGTATTTACTCCAACCTGGGTTTCACTTAATGCCAAAACAGCTGGCATGTATTGAACAGTGTAGACGTACAGGTGAAATAAATTCTTTCTTATACCACGAACATTGGAATACACGACACAAAAATCACTTACCATTTAAAAATACTTACACACAAAACACAATTCTGACTAAGTCGAACCATGCAGTGAAAATACAAATTAATCTCTGTAATAAACAAACTGTCTTAGGTGTTATGCCCATAAGACAGCTTGCATACAAAAAATCAATTTAAATATTCAGCACAATAGGACAAACTCAGATGCCCTTATCCATTTACCGCAAGCATACGATGCCTACAGTAGATAAGAAAGAGGCAGTTAAGCTAAGCACAAAGGGTTGGGACAGATAAGAGGATAATTTGATTTGTTATGCAAGTGTGAATTATTTTTTTTTTCCACAGCGCGAATGGGCATCTTATCGTCTTCCAACGAAGCGAGTGGATATTGTTATTTTCTTTACAGCACACGCGAGGGGGTTTTGCCAATTTCTCAAACGAGTGTGTAATATTATTATTTTTTAACACTCGCGATAACAATGCGCAATAATTTTTTTTTTTTTTGACTTTTGTTTAATTATTTGTGCGCGCAACTCGACCCGACGTCCGGCCTCTATGAGCTTAAGATCGACACTCGTTATGAAGACTAAGTTTTATTTTGTTTTATGTTTTAAATGTTACGTAAAAATGTATTTATTTTAAAAGTATTCGTTGTTCTACAACTAGATGTTAAAATATTCATACACAAATTTATAAAAATAAAATATCAGTTATTGATTGGATTCTTACTTATTTTGTCTTATACTATAGAATTCTTAGAATTTCAAACTCATTGCGGCACGTGTTAATACAATCCAATTTTCTTGAAATTTTTTGTGTACTCGTTTTAGTTGCAAAGGAACAGAAAAAGAAGGTGCTCAGTAAAAAAACTTTTATTTTTTCTTCCATATAAATAAGGACCACCCTAATATATATAGGTTTTTATCGAAGAAGGAGTATAGAGTTTATTAATATAAAAACAGGTGGCATATTTCAAAAACCCCTATTTCATTTTAGTATCGAGTACAGGGAATCTTAAGGTACAGAAAAATATGACAGTATAATTCTTGTTCAGGCCATTTCAAGTGGAAAATTCATATAGAAAAAAAAAACATGAAAAAAAAACTATAAAATCTACCTAAACCCATAGTTTAAAAATTTAATAACTCCCCCTTCTCTACTTCTTTTAAAAAAGTACAGAAATGGCAAAGAATAGAGCACGCTCTTCGGCAAATGCCATTAAAAACGCAAAGCTCTTCGTAGAATCGGAGGCATTTGAACTATTAACGTTTTTTTAAGTGAAATTAAGACTGACAACATAAGAAAGCGACTGGGAGTATCAAAGCCTAGGTGATGTTTGGTTGGACGTCGTCAGCAAGAAAGACCTGCCCAATATCACGGGCGAGATAGAGGCAGTCAGGAGTGACTATTTCACTGCCGGAGCTGCTCTTCAAGAGAAGGTGCAGCAATCAACACCGTTAATACAAGGGTCGTCCATAATTTCAGAGGGAGACAACAGGCAGATACAAGTAGAGGTAAACATGCCTTTCCAGCAGCATGATCTAAACAACACTTGGGAGAGTTTTGACGGAACCTACACAAAATGGAAAGGCTTCCATGACAGGTTCAAGGCCGCTATCCACGACAACCATAAGGTCTCTCCAGCATTTAAGTTTCAATATTTAAAAAGCTCTCTTGCTGGTCATGCTGCTCGAGCACTCGGTGAATGACAACTAACCGAAGCAAACTACAATGACGCCTGGAATCTCCTGAATCAGGTGTATAATAAAGAATACCTCATAGGCCGTGAGCATCTCAGGCAACTCATTTCGCTCCCTGAATTAAAAGACCATCCAACTGCTAATGCACTTCAAAGGAGTGGGAGTTACTACGGGACTCAGAGTAGCCAAAATTTTCAGCATTATTAGCCTTTATAGATAAGCAGGCAGCAGCGTTATGTAGCGTGTCAAACGAACATCAGTCACGTAACAATAGTACAGGTCGTACAGAGGAAAGGTTAAAGGCAGGCAGCCAAGGAGTACAGGATACAAAGCCCACTTCAAGTGGCAATGTTAGAGGAACAAAAAACTCTGCGAAGTATGTGGCTCTGAGCATCAGATCTGGGATTGCCCGGAATTTGTAGCATTATTGCTCAGAGGCAGAAGAGATTTCATAGAGAGGCGATCAGTCTGCCCGAATTGCCTAAAGCATGGGCATGAAGAAAACAGTTGTTTTCTAAGAGGCTGTGTAAGTTGTCCAGGGGCACCCAAGCACATCATATTCTTGTGCCCAACTAAGGAAGTCCTCAAACTCGTGCTCCTATTGACATACAAAGATGAAGGTGAAGCGGTTTCTCGAGGAGCAATACGCAAAAGAGGTACCTAAAAAAGAATGACGCCGAAACAGAGGACTCGGACACGCTGGAAAATACAAGATGCCAAGAAATCGTACAGATACCAGGAACAACAATCGTACAGGCAGCATAAGAAACAGCAATCGAACAAGAAAACCAAAACATGATGATGAAGAAGACGGTACAGATGAAACCAAGAAAACAAATAAGGCAGCAGGTACAAGTAAAGCATCAAATCATAGATGCAATGAAGAAAATGCAGAAAATAATGTAGATTTGTAACGGTAAGATTTACCGCAACAAAAACTATTTTTACCTTCCTTCCCTTCCTTCTTTTAATTTCCCGTTGCGGCTGCAAAGTACTGGTGAAGTTGAGGGCAACCATGGTACCATCAACCATTGGTGTACTTAGCCAGTATTTTGCAAAAGCAACAAAAAGCAGGTGTTCGAGATATGCACACTTATTCCAAGTGGGTCTGAGGTCAACAGCGTGAAAGATGCCAACGGATGAGCTGAAGAGGTTTCGAGTCAGGCGAACTTTTGCCTACAACACATTATTTTTATTATAACGAAACTTATCTAATTAACTCAAAAATAACGTAACTTACTCTAACTTAATTTGCCTAGACGTAACTTATTATATTGTATTTTGATATGGGTCCTTAACGTTTTAAAATCTTAATCTCTTTTTAAAATATGTTGTTTAAAAAAAAAGGAATTACCAAAATGGATTTGAAGGAGTAGGGTTCGTGTTTTTGAAGATTGTTTTCCTCCATCACATCTGGTGAAGTATAAAAAAAGGATGTTGTTGTAATAATCGCTCTTCGAATCTCCCTCGATTAATTTTGTTTTTAACTGGGAAAATGCCCAGAAGAAGCTTTTCCTCGATCTTTTCTTTTTTTTTTCTTTTTTTCCGGAAAAAGAAATTAGAGTTGAGGTTTATATGAACTCGGCCACTAGATCCGGTAAGTTTTAGAATAACATCCAATAACTTGCTGAAATCTTTGATTGTGAGAGTAAGAGAAATGTTTCGTTGTGATTCGACAACGGGGGTTTCCATGGGATCGAAAAGCTTTCCAGGAAGCCGGGGTCGTCATAGATGATCAATGAAACGAATGACTGAATGTGTAAATGTGTGAGTGACTGGAATGGTCGAGGGAGGAATGGGTTGTGGTAAGCTGGGAAAGCCACTCTGAGGAGAGCTAACCAAGCGACAGGTTTTGAAAAAAAAATCGAGAAAAAGAAAAAGAACAAAAAAATCGAGGAAAGGTGTTGGAGGAGAAACTTTAAAAAGAAAAAAAGAAAGGAGTTAAAAAAGGAGATTCGAGGATCGATTAGGACTAGGAGTTGAGAAAAAGAAATCGAGGAGATAGAGGAAGAAAATAAACATAAAACAACAGATAAGTACAATTTGTGTTACTTTTATTTAGTTTGTTCATTTCGGTCATTTATTTTTTTTGTTAATAAAACTTCGTTTTGCTTTTGATTTAAATTTTTGTGGAACGCGATACAACTTCAGTACCGTTCAACGTTAGATTTCTTTGTTTGGATTCGGTTGTAATTTCCTTTGTTACCTAAATTCTCTTTGAAAAAAAATTGGGTTTTTATCCTGGGTTTCCAAGGTTTCCCAAATAAAAACATTTTTTTAATTCCCATTGAGACATATAAAATTTTCGTTTTATTCATTCTCTTTTACTACTACATAAATTAGAATTTTGGAATTTTTGTTCTAATATATTTTCCTACAAAAAAATTCCTGGCGCCCACTTTGTCTGCACTCTACTGTGCAGCAATATATGTATATATTCTTCTTTTGATAAGCTGTTTTGATTCAATTAGTCAATTTAAGTTTATCAGAAGAAATCAAAAAAAAAATTCTTCCACTGAACCCATCCCAGCTGAGCAGCCGTGGTCACAGCTATTCTAATCAAGCTGTTGTTGCACTTTTTTGCATTCTTTTTCGTGTATTCGTTCGTGGTCGTGCTAATAAAAACATAAAAAATAATATCATAGTTGCGCGCGTCATCGTCGTCGTCGTCGTTGAAATCAGTACGCGTTAAATTGCATCGTATTCGAGTCGCGGCAAAAAGGTTAAACAAATTGTAACCCAACGTGTGAGGCCCAAAGTGGAAGAATTTTTTTTTATTGTTGTGTTTTTTTTACTTATCAATCTTTGGATTGGAATGATAATTGATTTTTTTCTTTGTTTTATTGGTGTAGTTTTCTCGTGAAAAAAATCTTTTGGTGGAAAAGGCGGAGCAACAAAAGGGGATCCAGCAAAAGAGACAAGCAGTAGAACAAGGAGTTTTTGGTGATATTTTTTTATTAGTGTTTTAAACTTGTTTTTAAATTCTGTGTTGTTGTATGTATATTTTTTTCTGTTTGTTAATATTATATTTAATTAATTTTCGTTCGCATTTATATTTTTTCTCGCATAGGATAAGTTACCGTTCCTGGTAGCAGATCTGCCAACACCAGTCCATCGACATCGTTGTTTGCTGCAATCGGAGGAACCTCTAGGACTACAGGTGAAACGAATATTCAGTTGTGTAGAGACGATAATTTGGTTAGGAGACCGGATGTGGAAAATAGATTTATGAATGTGGATAGGAATATTGGAGTGAATGTAAATGGGAGGTATCTTGAGCGTGTAGGGAAGTGGAGAGTTAAATTAACTGGGGAGTCGGATGGGTCATCACTGAATTTTTTTAGAGCGGGTTGAAGAACTTCGATTGGCTAACGAAGTTCCAAAAACCCACCTTTTTAGATCCTCTTCGGAGCTTTTATCTGGTAGGACGCTTATGTGGTTTAGGACGGTTAGAGAGGATATTTTAAATTGTCCCGAAATTGTGAAGGAACTCAAGGCCAAGTTCCTACCTGCCAACTACGATGATCTTTTATTAGAGGAGATCAATCGTCGTTCGCAGGGGAAGGAAGCAACATTCTGAGCTTATTTAGCTACAATGAGGACATTGTTTCGACGATTGTCAGAGGGAAGGATGCTTTCGATTTTGAGGAAAAATGTTGACCCCTTCTTTCAGGTTCAAATTACGAGTGCGAAACCAAAAACGGTGAAAGAATTTGCTTTTTTAGGTAGGGAACTAGATACCTTGAAGGTGAACGTGGACACTTTCACTCCTCCTAGTAGGGGTCGCAATTTGTTGGAACCCGAATTTGGGTACCAACCGAGTACATCAGGGCAAAATCGTGTGGCAGTTGTCGAATCGGTTCCGGTTAATGCATTCCGTCAGCCAGTTAGGTGTTTCAACTGTAACAGGGAAGGTCATTTCGCTCATACTTGTTCTGTTGCGAGACGTTGTTTTGGTTGTGGTGCCTTAGAAGTGTTTCGAAGGGATTGTAGGAGGTGTTCGGGAAATGGAGAACGGGCTCTTGTGTCAGCAGGACGAGAGACCAGTCAGCGTTAATTAGGTCGTCTGCTGGTGACCAGTTGGATGATCGAGTTCAACTTGATTTCACCTTGGCGGCAAATGGTAGGGATAGTAGACCATATTTAGGAGTACAAATTTATGGAATCAAATTTTTAGGATTACTTATTTCGGGAGCTTCACGCACCATTGTAGGAGGGGATGGGTGGACAATTTTAAAGAAGTTAGGACTTATATTAGGGAAAAGTAGTGTTGGGTTAGTAGCGTTAGCAGACGGGGCGGGAGTAGGAGTAGCTGGATCTGTTTCTTTGCCCATGGAGGTTGAGAACAAATCCCTACTGATAGTGTCTGGTTATACCCATCTCCCACACCTTTTGATCCTAGGTGCCGATTGGGTGCTATCGGGAACAGTACCAGATTTGAAATCAGGTATGTGGAGCTTTTCAAACCAGGAAATGGTGTCGTCGATAACAGACATGGTTGATATTAGGGAAAAATCGGACCTGAATGAAGGCGAGAACAAAAAGTTAGAATTAGTTCTAGATCAGCTTTTTGAATCAATGACGAAGGTTTAGGGTGCACAAATCTAGTTAAGCACAAAATTAGGACGTCCGCAGAACCGATAAAGCAGCCATACTACCCAGTATCACCTGCGATTCAAAAACACATCGATCAGGAACTCCAAGAGATGTTAGATGCTGGAGTGATCGAGAAGTTCAAAAGTCCTTGGGCATTGGCCGTTCGTCTTTGTGTTCTTGAATGACATAATCATTGTCACCGTTTCCTTTGAAAAACACCTAGAAATTCTCAAAGAAGTTTTTAGAAGGTTAGGAGAGGTGGGTTTAAAAGTAGGTATTGAAAAGTTTAGTTTCTGTAGGCCTTCTTTGAAATTTCTAGGTTATGTAGTTGATAGGAACGGGCTCCATGTAGACCCGGAAAAAGTGGAAAGCATGATGAGGATTCCTCCACCGAAAAACGTGAAGGAAATTAGGAGTTTTGTAGGAACTATTTCTTGGTATCGAAGATTCGTGCCAAACTTTGCAATTTTAGTGAGGCCTCTTACCGATCTCTTAAAGAAAGGTAAGAAATTTGAGTGGACCCAAGAATGTGATTTAAGTTTTAGGAAAGCCAAAGAATTTTTGGTTACGGCACCGATTCTGGCATGTCCAGATTTTTTGCCGTTTGCCGTTTGTTATCCAAACAGACGCGTCAGATTTTGGTATCGGGGCTGTACTTTGGCGAAAAAGCCATATGTTATTTGAGTCGGTCATTGAATAGAAATGAAAGGAACTACTCTACGACCAAAAAGGAATGCTGGCAGTACTATGAGCGATCGAAAAGTTTCGAAGGCGTTCGATTTACTGTCGTGACTGATCATCACTCTTTGGTATGGTTAAGTAACCTTAAGGATCCGCAGGGTAGATTAGCTCGTTGTGCCATTCGGCTTCAGCAATTTGATTTCAAAATCATCCATAGAAAGGGCAAAGAACATGTCGTTCCTGATATGTTATCGCGAGAAGTTCCAGATTTAGCTGGAATCTCAGAAGCGGATTCGGACCCTTGGGTGATAAAGATGAAATCTTTAGTAGAAAAGAGCCCATTAGAATACCCATCCTGGAGAGTAGAGGACGGGTGGCTCTATAAACATGTTAGGGTGAACCATGTCGTGGTTCATGAAGAGAGTGAGGGATGGAAGTTAGTGATAGGTAAAAATGATAGGTCGAGAGTTTTGAGCGAGTGCCAAGCTGGCAGCGAAATGGGCGGCGAGCAATCTTGCCTTCTCTGAAGAGTAAACAATTGGTTTGTTATTGTCGATGAGCGTTGGAACGGAAGATGTCGAGGAGTTTTTTATATTTTTTACAAATGACCAAACATTTGTACTGCCTTTGGGACACTGCAGAATTTTTTTCCGTAATTTTTGGTCATGCAAAAATTTGGTTCTTTCAATAACGGAGTTGCATGAGTTCCTTGCTTGTTTGTGCTTTTTCCGCTTTTCCTCTGTAGGGTTGGCTATGTAAAATCGGAAACTTACTTCTTTGAGCCTGATAGCTTCTTTACATTCAGAATTAAACCAAGACTTTTCTTTAGGTTTGATGCTTTTTACTTTGTTAGGATTAAAAGCACGCATCCCTAGAAGAATCACATTTGTGATCATTTCAGCACTGGCATCAATGTCACTATCGAGGGAGCATACTGACCAGTTAAAGTTTCGGAAAAAGATATTCAGGCCGTCCCAGTTGGCTTTCTCGTATTGCCAAACGGTCCTGGTGCAAAGTTTTTCTTTAACTGGATGGTTGGGGATGAGAAATAAGCTAAAATGATACAATGGTCTGAAGTGCCAAATGGAGAAGTTACAATAATGGTATATTTATCAGGGTGAGAAGTAAGAAACAAGTCAAGAGTATGGGCGGCTTGCCTAGCAACATCCGGTATACGCGTTGGCACATCGATCAGTTGGGTAAGGTGATGTAACCCGGCAAAGAGCTCGACATACCTTCCTTCGGGTGTTGTCTGACCAGAATAGCGGAGCCAGTTAGAATTGTGTACATTGAAATCGCCCGCAATAATGATTTCAGTGCGAGGACAAAGGGAAACAATTTTCAAGATGGAATCAGACAGTGCATCAAACTCGTTACAAGTCGAATTACTGTCAAGATTTGGACTCCTGTAAGTAAAACAATAATGAATGACATGCTTGCGGACAGTGAATTTGAGCCAAAAGAAGTTAAAGTCCATGTTGGAACATTGCCCATATTGGGGAAGCCTCTGCCAAGCCATATCATTCCTAACATAGACCACGAGACCATGATGGGAAAAGAGTAATGGCACCAAGCTATACCCATGTAGAGCAAATTCTGATAAATCAGTATTTACTCCAACCTGAGTTTCACTTAATGCCAAAACAGCTGGCCCGTGTTGAACAGTGTAGACATACACGTGAAAGAAATTCTTTCTTAAACCACGAACATTTGAATACACGACACAAAAATCACTTACCATTTAAAAATACTTACCTACAAAAACACAACTCTGATTAAGTCGAACTGCGCAGTGAAAATTCAAATTAACTTCTGTAATAATCAAACTGTCTTAGGTGTTATGCCCATAAGACAGCCTGTTTACAAAAAATCAATCTAAACATTCAGCACAATAGGACAAATTCAGATGCCCTTATCTATTTACCGCAAGCATTGTATGGTCATACGATGCCTACAGTAGATAAGAAAGAGGCAGTTAAGCACAGAGGTCTTGGGACAGATTAGCGGATAATTTGTTATGCGAATGCGTTTTATTTATTTGTTTTTCTTCCTCAGCGGGAGTGGGCATCTTTATCATTCACCCTACGACGCGAGTGAATATTATTATTTTTTTTACAGCACACGCGAGGGTTTTTTTTCCAATTTCTCTAACGAGTGTGTATTATTATTATTATTTTTTAAAGCACTCGCGATAACAACGCGCAATAATTATTTTTTTGACTTTTGTTTAATTATTTGTGCGCGCACCTCGACGACCGTCCTCTACGAGCTTAAGATCGACACTCGTTATGAAGACTAAGTTTCATTTTGTTTTATGTTTTAAATGTTACGTAAAAATGTATTTATTTTAAAAGTATTCGTTGTTCTACAACTAGATGTTAAAATATTCATACACAAATTTATAAAAATAAAATATCAGTTATTGATTGGATTCTTACTTATTTTGTCTTATACTATAGAATTCTTAGAATTTCAAACTCATTGCGGCACGTGTTAATACAATCCGATTTTCTTGAAACTTTTTGTGTAGCTACTCGTTTTAATTGCAGAGGAACAGAAAAAAAAGGTGCTCAGTAAAAAAAAAAAACTTTTATTTTTTCTTCCATATAAATAAGGACCACCCTAATATATATAGGTTTTTATCGAAGAAGGAGTATAGAGTTTATTAATATAAAAACAGGTGGCATATTTCAAAAACCTCTATTTCATTTTAGTATCGAGTACAGGGAATCTTAAGGTACAGAAAGTTATGACAGTATAATTCTTGTTCAGGCCACTTCAAGTGGAAAATTCATAAAGAAAAAAAAGAACATGAAAAAAACTATAAAATCTACCTAAACCCATAGTTTAAAAATTTAATAACTCCCTCTTCTCTACTTCTTTTAAAAAAGTACAGAAATGGAAATGAAAGCTCTTCGTAGAATCGGAGGCACTTGAACTAATAACGTTTTTTCAAGCGAAATTAAGACTGACAACATAAGAAAGCGACTGGGAGTATCAAAGCCTAGCTGATGTTTGGTTGGACGTCTTCAGCAAGAAAGACCTGCCCAAGATCAAGGGCGAGATAGAGGCAGTCAGGAGTGACTATTTCACTGCCGGAGCTGCTCTTCAAGAGAAGGTGCAGCAATCAACACCGTCAATACAAGGGTCGTCCATAATTTCAGAGGGAGACAACAGGCAGATACAAGTAGAGGTAAACATGCCCTTCCAGCAGCATGATCTAAACAACACTTGGGAGAGTTTTGACGGAACCTACACAAAATGGCTTCCATTACATGTTCAAGGCCGCTATCCACGACAACCATAAGGTCTCTCCAGCATTTAAGTTTCAATATTTAAAAAGCTCTCTTGCTGGTCATGCTGCTCGAGCACTTGGTGAATGACAACTAACCGAAGCAAACTACAATGAGGCCTGGGATCGCCTTAATCAGGTGTATAACAAAAAATACCTCATAGGCCGTGAGCATCTCAGGCAACTCATTTCGCTCCCTGATTTAAAATACCATCCAACTGCTAATGCACTTCAAAGGAGTGGGAGTTACTACGTGACTCAGAGCAGCCAAAATTTTCAGCATTATTAGCCTTTATAGATAAGCAGGCAGCAGCGTTATATAGCGTGTCAAACGAACATCAGTCACGTAACAATAGTAAAGGTCGTACAGAGGAAAGGTGGAGGGCAGGCAGCCAAAGAGTACAGGATACAAAGCCCACTTTAAGTGGCAATGTTAGAGGAACAAAAAACTCTGCGAAGTATGTGGCTCTGAGCATCAGATCTGGGATTGCCCGGAATTTGTAGCATTATCGCTCAGAGGCAGAAGATATTTCATAGAGAGGCGATCAGTCTGCCCGAATTGCCTAAAGCATGGGCATAAAGAAAACAGTTGTTTTCTAAGAGGCTGTGTAAGTTGTCCAGGGGCACCCAAGCACATCATATTCTTGTGCCCAACTAAGGAAGTCCTCAAACTCGTGCTCCTATTGACATACAAAGATGAAGGTGAAGCGGTTTCTCGAGGAGCAATACGCAAAAGAGGTACCTACAAAAAGAAAAGCAATTGACGCCGAAACAGAGGACTCGGACACGCTGGAAAATACAAGATGCCAAGAAATCGTACGATTTCTGGAACAACAATCGTACAGGCAGCATAAGAAACAGCAATCGAACAAGAAAACAAAAAAACATGATGATGAAGAAGACGGTACAGATGAAACCAAGAAAACAAATAAGGCAGCAGGTACAACTAAAGCATCAAATCAAAGATGCAATGAAGAAAATGCAGAAAATAATGTAGATTTGTAACGGTAAGATTTACCGCAACAAAAACTATTTTTACCTTCCTTCCCTTCCTTCTTTTAATTTCCCGTTGCGGCTGCAAAGTACTGGTGAAGTTGAGGGCAACCATGGTACCATCAACCATTGGTGTACTTAGCCAGTATTTTGTAAAAGCAACAAAAAGCAGGTGTTCGAGATATGCACACTTATTCCAAGTGGGTCTGAGGTCAACAGCGTGAAAGGTGCCAACGGATGAGCTGAAGAGGTACCGAGTCAGGCGAACTTTTGCCTACAACACATTATTTTTTTTATAACGAAACTTATCTAATTAACCTTAAAAATAACGTTACTTACTCTAACTTAATTTGCCTAAACGTAACTTATTATATTGTATTTTGATATGGGTCCTTAACGTTTTAAAATCTTAATCTTTTTTTTAAATATGTTGTTAACAAAAAAAAAAAGGAATTACCAAAATGGATTTGAAAGAGTAGGGTTCGCGTTTTTGAAGATTGTTTTCCTCCATCTCATCTCGTGAAGAATAAAAAAAGGATGTTGTTGTAATAATCGCTCTTCGAATCTCCCTCGATTAATTTTGTTTGTAACTGGGAAAATGCCCAGAAGAAGCTTTTCCTCGATCTTTTCTTTTTTTTTCTTTTTTTCCGGAAAAAGAAATTAGAGTTGAGGTTTATATGAACTCGGCCACTAGATCCGGTAAGTTTTAGAATAACATCCAATAACTTGCTGAAATCTTTGATTGTGAGATTAAGAGAAATGTTTCGTTGTGATTCGACAACGGGGGTTTCCATGGGATCGAAAAGCTTTCCAGGAAGCCGGGGTCGTCATAGATGATCAATGAAACGAATGGCTGAATGTGTAAATGTGTGAGTGACTGGAATGGTCGAGGGAGGAATGGGTTGTGGTAAGCTGGGAAAGCCACTCTGAGTAGAGCTAACCAAGCGACAGGTTTAAAAAAAAAATCGAGAAAAAGAAAAAGAAAAAAAAATCGAGGAAAGGTGTTGGAGTAGAAATTTTAAAAAGAAAAAAGAAAGGAGTTTGTAGTGTATTAATTAGACTGACACGTAGTGTATGTATATAAGATGTGGCATGATAATCTTACGCTTAGCCTGCAGTCTTATATACCTGCACTACATGTCACACCTAGCTCTTAAATATATATAACATAATGAGTGAGTTTTGAAGTGAGGCCATTGAAGTACGGTTGAATAAAGAACTGAAATACCAAAAGCTGTGTGTTTAATTTGGAACATCACATTGGCGACGAGTAAACTGGAAGTATTTTAGATCATGGCGAATTTATCAAATAACCATCCGAAGTTTAACCAAGATGATGATGACTGGTCAATTTATAAAGTACGACTAGAGCAATATTTCATTGCAAACGACATCGAAGATGAGAAAAAGAAAAAAGCCAATTTGATCGGAGGTCTGTGTTCAACATCGTACAAGCTTCTAGAAAGCTTAATTCAGCCGGATTTGATAAGTAACATCTTACACTAAGTGCATCACAGCCCTTGAAACACATTTTCAGCCGGTTGTTTCTGGATTTGCAGAGAGAAATAAGTTTTATATGGCCACTAAAGAAGACCATGAGTGTATTACCAAGTGGGCAGCAAGAGTGCGTGAATTGGCCAAAGGCTGCAAATTTGGTAATTATCTGAAGACGTCTTTGCGGGATAGATTCATCCTGGGATTGCCTCGTGGAGCGACAAAGGATAAACTCTTCTTAGAAGACGTGGAAAAGTTGACCTTGCAGAAGGCCATCACCATAGCTTCATCGGTGGAATGCATAACAAATCAAAATTTAATTGAGGGTGACAAGGAATTAGCGGTCATAAAATCAGAGCCATCATCGATCGGAATTCATAGGATAAAAACATCAAAACCATTGCAACAAACAAAGCAGGTGCATGAAGGAAGCAACAGATCAGAGGGAAAACGGCGTTGTGGGGTTTGCGGATACACAAATCATTTGGAGAAAGATGGTCGATTTAGTGTCGAAAGTGTAATGTAAAAGGTCACTAAGTATATGCATGATAGTTGTAGTGATGACGATGAGTTGTCTCTTTTTCATTTTAGAAATAAAAACGGGAAAAATAATCCAATAACGGCAGAAGTTACAGTGAATGGAGTTGCGATGTCCATGGAATTGGATACTGGTTCTCCAATATTAGCTATTTCGAAGGCTTCATATTTAAAATACTTTTCGAATTGCGAGATCTTTCCAACGAGCAAATTTTTCAAGAGTTATAGTGGGAATGCTATATATCCAGTTGGCGTTATCAAGGTAAACATAATTTTTAAGAATAAAAGTGTGCTTCTTGATATATTCGTCATTGATAACGGTGGTCCTCCACTCTTAGGGAGGGATTTCATGGAACAGTATGACATTAAATTTGATGGATTGTTTAACATGAACCTTGAGAACAGTGCACTTAAAAATATTCTAGCTAGATTTTCATCTGTTTTTGATGGTGGGCTGGGCACCATTAACAAACACAAAATTTCCTTGAAATTGAAAGAAGGTGCTACGCCCAAGTTTCTTAAGCCACGTAGGTTACCTTTTGCTATAAAGAGCAAGGGTGTATGTGAAATCGACAAACTCGTTAGCTTAGGAATATTAGAGCCTGTAGAATATTCAGTGTGGGGCACTCGTATCGTGCCAATATTAAAAAAGAATGGTGATGTGCGCATCTGCGTAGATCAATATTGTCTTCCAACTATAGAGGAAGTTTTTGCTGAAGTTCATGGGGCCAAAGTGTTTTCAAAAATAGATCTATCTATGGCTTACCAACAGATAGAGTTAGAGGATGCCTCAAAAGATCTAACAACAGTTTCAACCACAAAAGGGTTATTTCGTTATTGTAGACTAGTTTTTGGTTTAGCTCCTGCACCCGCATTATTCCAAAAAATCATAGAGCAGTTGGTTTCAGGTATAAAGGGTGTTAAGGCATTCGTATATGATTTGCTAGTAAGTGCCACCAATGAAAGTGAGCATTTGAAAACACTTTCAGCGGTTTTATACAGACTGAGAAGCGCTGGATTAAAGGTTTCCAGATCGAAATGTGAATTTATGGTAAAGTCAGTTAAATATTTGGGTCATGTCATTGATGGAAATGGGCTTCATATGGATGTAGACCGAGTAAACGCCGTTTTAACGATAGACCACACTCTTTAGTGGAACTACAATCCTTTTTAGGAATAATAATTTTTTACAGGAAATTCGTGCCCAATATGGCTGGGGTGGCTGAAAAGCTTTCTGATTTGCTGTCAAAGAAAAAAGAGTTTCACTGGGGAAGTGAAGAAGATAAATGCTTTGAGAATGTTAAAAAACTGTTAACGTCAAATCAGGTCTTAGCACACTACGACCCTTATGTTCCATTAAGGTTAATTGTTGACGCAGGACCAAAAGGAATAGCTGCAGTGTTGGTACATAAATACATAAGCGGAGTTCAGCGACCAATTTCCTTTGCTTCTCAACGTTTATCTGATGTGGAGACCAAATATTCCCAAATTGAGAAAGAAGCTTTGGCTATTTTGTTTGGGGTTTAGAAGTTTCACCAGTATCTGTTTGGAAGATCATTCACTTTGGTTTCAGATAATAAGCCCTTGATTGCAATATTTGGATCACAAAAGGGATATTCCTCAAATGTCAGCTAATAGATTGCAGCGGTATGCTTTATTTTTATCTGCCTATACTTTTGATATAGAATTTGTCACTTCCCAATGCAATATAGCGGATTATTTGTCCAGATCTCCTGTAGATTCCAAGAAAACCGAAAGGCTGTATACCTCTGATGTGTGTATACATTTTGTGAGTGAATTTGGATGTTTAAAGTCTTCGTTTGAAGACATTTAGGTTGCAATGAATGATGATAGGCTTTTGTTAGAAGTATCTAATTATATTATGTCTGGATGGCCTTTGGAATGTAAAGCGGAACACATAAGACCCTATTTTGTTCGTAGAAATGAACTTTCAATAGAAGGGGGTTGTATATTTTGGGGTTGCAGACTTGTTGTTCCAGATGCGTAGAGAAAAATGGTTCTAAACGAGATACACTAAACTCATTTAGGAATAGTCAAATCAAAAAGTTTGGGGCGTAGTTATTTTTGGTGGCCTTTGATGGATGATGATATTGAAAAAGTCGTTAAGTCTTGTGAGAGTTGTATGCTAACTCAAGTTTCTCCAAATAAGGCCCCACTTATTTGCTGGGAGTGGCCAGAAGCCCCTTGGGAAAGATTGCACTTAGATTTTATGGGACCCGTTTTTAATAATTTTAATTAATATCCCAAGAGTTTAAATTGTTTTTAGAAAAAATCAAATTGTTCACAAGACGACTCCAGTTGGCCACCCAGCTACAAAAGGACAAGCTGAGAACAACGTAAAGATATGTAAAAATGCTTTGAAAAGATCTATGCATTCAGTGAATAAAACAACGGATTTAAACATATATTTGGAAGCATTTCTGCTCGACTACCGCAACTCCACGCACAGTACCACAGGAACTTCTCCTGCTATGCTAATGTTTAATAGAAATTTGAGATGTCGATTTGATATCATTAATCCAATTAAACATAGTAAATATATTAAAAAAAATAATGAAATTGTAAGCTCTAAAGTAAGAAATATGAAAAAAAGGCAACAAACATATTATAACGGTACAAATACCAAAGTTTTTAAAATTGATGATTATGTAATTGCAAAAGACTATTCAAAACCAGGAAAACAAAGTTGGTCAAAAAGTAAAATTATTAAAGTATTGGGTAGGCAATATTATTTAGTAAAACTATTAAATAAAAATAATATAATATGGAAGAGACATTTAAATCAGCTAAAATCAATACACCAGGAAGAAAATGTTAATTTAGACTATGATATTGCTAAAAAACTAAATGTAAATGATATAACTGAAACACTTAATATTAACGAAATTCAAAAAAAAAATAATGATAATATGAATGAAGATATCATACAAAAAAACCAAAGTTGTAACCAAACAGAAAGTCTTAAAACTACAGATGAAAATGTAAACAATTTCCCAGATTTGGGTAATAACATTGAAACTTATTGTAATGCTAAGAAATCTAAAAAAATTGATTGGGCACAGCTTCAAAACAAAGATAGATATCCCATAAGAAGCTTAAAAAAGTAAGTGTTAAGAAATAAAAAATTGTAATTTTAAATTTGATGGGGACGTTGTAGTGTATTAATTAGACTGACACGTAGTGTAAGTATATAAGATGTGGCATGATAAGCTTACGCTTAGCCTGCAGTCTTATATACCTGCACTACATGTCACACCTAGCTCTTAAGTATATAAGTATAACATAATGAGTGAGTCTTGAAGTGAGGCTATTGAAGTACGGTTGAATAAAGAACTGAAATGCCAAAAGCTGTGTGTTTAATTTGGAACATCACAAAGTTAAAAAAGGAGATTCGAGGACCGATTAGGACTAGGAGTTGAGAAAAATAAATCGAGGAGATAGAGGAAGAAAATAAACATAAAAAAAAATAAACATAAAACATAAAAGATAAGCAGGCAGCAGCGTTATATAGCGTGTCAAACGAACATCAGTCACGTAACAATAGTAAAGGTCGTACAGAGGAAAGGTGGAGGGCAGGCAGCCAAAGAGTACAGGATACAAAGCCCACTTCAAGTGGCAATGTTAGAGGAACAAAAAACTCTGCGAAGTATGTGGCTCTGAGCATCAGATCTGGGATTGCCCGGAATTTGTAGCATTATCGCTCAGAGGCAGAAGATATTTCATAGAGAGGCGATCAGTCTGCCTGAATTGCCTAAAGCATGGGCATAAAGAAAACAGTTGTTTTCTAAGAGGCTGTGTAAGTTGTCCAGGGGCACCCAAGCACATCATATTCTTGTGCCCAACTAAGGAAGTCCTCAAACTCGTGCTCCTATTGACATAC
Source organism: Platycheirus rosarum (assembly GCA_963971375.1). Classification (NCBI taxonomy): domain Eukaryota; kingdom Metazoa; phylum Arthropoda; class Insecta; order Diptera; family Syrphidae; genus Platycheirus; species Platycheirus rosarum. The sequence continues at coordinate 111,512,289 of OZ020507.1, read as the reverse complement.
AAAGATGAAGGTGAAGCGGTTTCTCGAGGAGCAATACGCAAAAGAGGTACCTACAAAAAGAAAAGCGAATGACGCCGAAACAGAGGACTCGGACACGCTGGAAAATACAAGATGCCAAGAAATCGTACAGATAACAGGAACAACAATCGTACAGGCAGCATAAGAAACAGCAATCGAACAAGAAAACAAAAAAACATGATGATGAAGAAGACGGTACAGATGAAACCAAGAAAACAAATAAGGCAGCAGGTACAACTAAAGCATCAAATCAAAGATGCAATGAAGAAAATGCAGAAAATAATGTAGATTTGTAACGGTAAGATTTACCGCAACAAAAACTATTTTTACCTTCCTTCCCTTCCTTCTTTTAATTTCCCGTTGCGGCTGCAAAGTACTGGTGAAGTTGAGGGCAACCATGGTACCATCAACCATTGGTGTACTTAGCCAGTATTTTGCAAAAGCAACAAAAAGCAGGTGTTCGAGATATGCACACTTATTCCAAGTGGGTCTGAGGTCAGCAGCGTGAAAGGTGCCAACGGATGAGCTGAAGAGGTACCGAGTCAGGCGAACTTTTGCCTACAACACATTATTTTTATTATAACGAAACTTATCTAATTAACCTTAAAAATAACGTAACTTACTCTAACTTAATTTGCCTAAACGTAACTTATTATATTGTATTTTGATATGGGTCCTTAACGTTTTAAAATCTTAATCTTTTTTTTAAATATGTTGTTAACAAAAAAAAAAAAGGAATTACCAAAATGGATTTGAAAGAGTAGGGTTCGCGTTTTTGAAGATTGTCTTCCTCCATCTCATCTCGTGAAGAATAAAAAAAGGATGTTGTTGTAATAATCGCTCTTCGAATCTCCCTCGATTAATTTTGTTTGTAACTGGGAAAATGCCCAGAAGAAGCTTTTCCTCGATCTTTTCTTTTTTTTTTCTTTTTTTCCGGAAAAAGAAATTAGAGTTGAGGTTTATATGAACTCGGCCACTAGATCCGGTAAGTTTTTGTAAGTGTTTCGTTGTGATTCGACAACGGGGGTTTCCATGGGATCGAAAAGCTTTCCAGGAAGCCGGGGTCATCATAGATGATCAATGAAACGAATGGCTGAATGTGTAAATGTGTGAGTGACTGGAATGGTCGAGGGAGGAATGGGTTGTGGTAAGCTGGCAAAGCCACTCTGAGTAGAGCTAACCAAGCGACAGGTTTAAAAAAAAAATCGAGAAAAAGAAAAAGAAAAAAAATCGAGGAAAGGTGTTGGAGTAGAAATTTTAAAAAGAAAAAAGAAAGGAGTTTGTAGTGTATTAATTAGACTGACACGTAGTGTATGTATATAAGATGTGGCATGATAATCTTACGCTTAGCCTGCAGTCTTATATACCTGCACTACATGTCACACCTAGCTCTTAAATATATATAACATAATGAGTGAGTTTTGAAGTGAGGCCATTGAAGTACGGTTGAATAAAGAACTGAAATACCAAAAGCTGTGTGTTTAATTTGGAACATCACATTGGCGACGAGTAAACTGGAAGTATTTTAGATCATGGCGAATTTATCAAATAACCATCCGAAGTTTAACCAAGATGATGATGACTGGTCAATTTATAAAGTACGACTAGAGCAATATTTCATTGCAAACGACATCGAAGATGAGAAAAAGAAAAAAGCCAATTTGATCGGAGGTCTGTGTTCAACATCGTACAAGCTTCTAGAAAGCTTAATTCAGCCGGATTTGATAAGTTACATCTTACACTAAGTGCATCACAGCCCTTGAAACACATTTTCAGCCGGTTGTTTCTGGATTTGCAGAGAGAAATAAGTTTTATATGGCCACTAAAGAAGACCATGAGTGTATTACCAAATAGGCAGCAAGAGTGCGTGAATTGGCCAAAGGCTGCAAATTTGGTAATTATCTGGAGACGTCTTTGCGGGATAGATTCATCCTGGGATTGCCTCGTGGAGCGACAAAGGATAAACTCTTCTTAGAAGACGTGGAAAAGTTGACCTTGCAGAAGGCCATCACCATAGCTTCATCGGTGGAATGCATAACAAATCAAAATTTAATTGAGGGTGACAAGGAATCAGCGGTCATAAAATCAGAGCCATCATCGATCGGAATTCATAGGATAAAAACATCAAAACCATTGCAACAAACAAAGCAGGTGCATGAAGGAAGCGACAGATCAGAGGGAAAACGGCGTTGTGGGGTTTGCGGATACACAAATCATTTGGAGAAAGATGGTCGATTTAGTGTCGAAAGTGTAATGTAAAAGGTCACTAAGTATATGCATGATAGTTGTAGTGATGACGATGAGTTGTCTCTTTTTCATTTTAGAAATAAAAACGGGAAAAATAATCCAATAACGGCAGAAGTTACAGTGAATGGAGTTGCGATGTCCATGGAATTGGATACTGGTTCTCCAATATTAGCTATTTCGAAGGCTTCATATTTAAAATACTTTTCGAATTGCGAGATCTTTTCAACGAGCAAATTTTTCAAGAGTTATAGTGGGAATGCTATATATCCAGTTGGCGTTATCAAGGTAAACACAATTTTTAAGAATAAAAGTGTGCTTCTTGATATATTCGTCATTGATAACGGTGGTCCTCCACTCTTAGGGAGGGATTTCATGGGACAGTATGACATTAAATTTGATGGATTGTTTAACATGAACCTTGAGAACAGTGCACTTAAAAATATTCTAGCTAGATTTTCATCTGTTTTTGATGGTGGGCTGGGCACCTTTAACAAACACAAAATTTCCTTGAAATTGAAAGAAGGTGCTACGCCCAAGTTTCTTAAGCCACGTAGGTTACCTTTTGCTATAAAGAGCAAGGGTGTATGTGAAATCGACAAACTCGTTAGCTTAGGAATATAAGAGCCTGTAGAATATTCAGTGTGGGGCACTCCTATCGTGCCAATATTAAAAAAGAATGGTGATGTGCGCATCTGCGGAGATTTTAAAGTAACATTAAACTCCCAACTTTGTGTAGATCAATATTCTCTTCCAACTATAGAGGAAGTTTTTGCTGAAGTTCATGGGGCCAAAGTGTTTTCAAAAATAGATCTATCTATGGCTTACCAACAGATAGAGTTAGAGGATGCCTCAAAAGATCTAACAACAGTTTCAACCACAAAAGGGTTATTTCGTTATTGTAGACTAGTTTTTGGTTTAGCTCCTGCACCCGCATTATTCCAAAAAATCATAGAGCAGTTGGTTTCAGGTATAAAGGGTGTTAAGGCATTCGTATATGATTTGCTAGTAAGTGCCACCAATGAAAGTGAGCATTTGAAAACACTTTCAGCGGTTTTATACAGACTGAGAAGCGCTGGATTAAAGGTTTCCAGATCGAAATGTGAATTTATGGTAAAGTCAGTTAAATATTTGGGTCATGTCATTGATGGAAATGGGCTTCATATGGATGTAGACCGAGTAAACGCCGTTTTAACGATAGACCACACTCTTTAGTGGAACTACAATCCTTTTGAGGAATAATAATTTTTTACAGGAAATTCATGCCCAATATGGCTGGGGTGGCTGAAAAGCTTTCTGATTTGCTGTCAAAGAAAAAAGAGTTTCACTGGGGAAGTGAAGAAGATAAATGCTTTGAGAATGTTAAAAAACTGTTAACGTCAAATCAGGTCTTAGCACACTACGACCCTTATGTTCCATTAAGGTTAATTGTTGACGCAGGACCAAAAGGAATAGCTGCAGTGTTGGTACATAAATACATAAGCGGAGTTCAGCGACCAATTTCCTTTGCTTCTCAACGTTTATCTGATGTGGAGACGAAATATTCCCAAATTGAGAAAGAAGCTTTGGCTATTTTGTTTGGGGTTTAGAAGTTTCACCAGTATCTGTTTGGAAGATCATTCACTTTGGTTTCAGATAATAAGCCCTTGATTGCAATATTTGGATCACAAAAGGGATATTCCTCAAATGTCAGCTAAAAGATTGCAGCGGTATGCTTTATTTTTATCTGCCTATACTTTTGATATAGAATTTGTCACTTCCCAATGCAATATAGCGGATTATTTGTCCAGATCTCCTGTAGATTCCCAGAAAACCGAAAGGCTGTATACCTCTGATGTGTGTATACATTTTGTGAGTGAATTTGGATGTTTAAAGTCTTCGTTTGAAGACATTTAGGTTGCAATGAATGATGATAGGCTTTTGTTAGAAGTATCTAATTATATTATGTCTGGATGGCCTTTGGAATGTAAAGCGGAACACATAAGACCCTATTTTGTTCGTAGAAATGAACTTTCAATAGAAGGGGGTTGTATATTTTGGGGTTGCAGACTTGTTGTTCCAGATGCGTAGAGAAAAATGGTTCTAAACGAGATACACAAAACTCATTTAGGAATAGTCAAATCAAAAAGTTTGGAGCGTAGTTATTTTTGGTGGCCTTTGATGGATGATGATATTGGAAAAGTCGTTAAGTCTTGTGAGAGTTGTATGCTAACTCAAGTTTCTCCAAATAAGGCCCCATTTATTTGGAGTGGCCAGAAGCCCCTTGGGAAAGATTGCACTTAGATTTTATGGGATCCGTTTTTAATCGAAAGTTTTTAGTCGTTACAGATGCACACACAAAATGGATTGAGCTTCGGTCTCTTTTTTCAAGATTTGGCATACCAAAGGTTATTGTCACAGACAATGGCACTTCTTTTGTATCCCAAGAGTTTAAATTGTTTTTAGAAAAAATCAAATTGTTCACAAGACGACTCCAGTTGGCCACCCAGCTACAAACGGACAAGCTGAGAACAACGTAAAGATATGTAAAAATGCTTTGAAAAGATCTATGCATTCAGTGAATAAAACAACGGATTTAAACATATATTTGGAAGCATTTCTGCTCGACTACCGCAACTCCACGCACAGTACCACAGGAACTTCTCCTGCTATGCTAATGTTTAATAGAAATTTGAGATGTCGATTTGATATCATTAATCCAATTAAACATAGTAAATATATTAAAAAAAATAATGAAATTGTAAGCTCTAAAGTAAGAAATATGAAAAAAAGGCAACAAATATATTATAACGGTACAAATGCCAAAGTTTTTAAAATTGATAATTATGTAATTGCAAAAGACTATTCAAAACCAGGAAAACAAAGTTGGTCAAAAAGTAAAATCATTAAAGTATTGGGTAGGCAATATTATTTAGTAAAACTATTAAATAAAAATAATATAATATGGAAGAGACATTTAAATCAGCTAAAATCAATACACCAGGAAGAAAATGTTAATTTAGACTATGATATTGCTAAAAAACTAAATGTAAATGATATAACTGAAACACTTAATATTAACGAAATTCAAAAAAAAATAATGATAATATGAATGAAGATATCATACAAAAAAACCAAAGTTGTAACCAAACAGAAAGTCTTAAAACTACAGATGAAAATGTAAATAATTTCCCAGATTTGGGTAATAACATTGAAACTTATTGTAATGCTAAGAAATCTAAAAAAATTGATTGGGCACAGCTTCAAAACAAAGATAGATATCCCATAAGAAGCTTAAAAAAGTAAGTGTTAAGAAATAAAAAATTGTAATTTTAAATTTGATGGGGACGTTGTAGTGTATTAATTAGACTGACAAGTAGTGTAAGTATATAAGATGTGGCATGATAAGCTTACGCTTAGCCTATAGTCTTATATACCTGCACTACATGTCACACCTAGCTCTTAAGTATATAAGTATAACATAATGAGTGAGTCTTGAAGTGAGGCTATTGAAGTACGGTTGAATAAAGAACTGAAATGCCAAAAGCTGTGTGTTTAATTTGGAACATCACAAAGTTAAAAAAGGAGATTCGAGGACCGATTAGGACTAGGAGTTGAGAAAAATAAATCGAGGAGATAGAGGAAGAAAATAAACATAAAAAAAAATAAACATAAAACATAAAAGATAAGCAGGCAGCAGCGTTATATAGCGTGTCAAACGAACATCAGTCACGTAACAATAGTAAAGGTCGTACAGAGGAAAGGTGGAGGGCAGGCAGCCAAAGAGTACAGGATACAAAGCCCACTTCAAGTGGCAATGTTAGAGGAACAAAAAACTCTGCGAAGTATGTGGCTCTGAGCATCAGATCTGGGATTGCCCGGAATTTGTAGCATTATCGCTCAGAGGCAGAAGATATTTCATAGAGAGGCGATCAGTCTGCCTGAATTGCCTAAAGCATGGGCATAAAGAAAACAGTTGTTTTCTAAGAGGCTGTGTAAGTTGTCCAGGGGCACCCAAGCACATCATATTCTTGTGCCCAACTAAGGAAGTCCTCAAACTCGTGCTCCTATTGACATACAAAGATGAAGGTGAAGCGGTTTCTCGAGGAGCAATACGCAAAAGAGGTACCTACAAAAAGAAAAGCGAATGACGCCGAAACAGAGGACTCGGACACGCTGGAAAATACAAGATGCCAAGAAATCGTACAGATAACAGGAACAACAATCGTACAGGCAGCATAAGAAACAGCAATCGAACAAGAAAACAAAAAAACATGATGATGAAGAAGACGGTACAGATGAAACCAAGAAAACAAATAAGGCAGCAGGTACAACTAAAGCATCAAATCAAAGATGCAATGAAGAAAATGCAGAAAATAATGTAGATTTGTAACGGTAAGATTTACCGCAACAAAAACTATTTTTACCTTCCTTCCCTTCCTTCTTTTAATTTCCCGTTGCGGCTGCAAAGTACTGGTGAAGTTGAGGGCAACCATGGTACCATCAACCATTGGTGTACTTAGCCAGTATTTTGCAAAAGCAACAAAAAGCAGGTGTTCGAGATATGCACACTTATTCCAAGTGGGTCTGAGGTCAGCAGCGTGAAAGGTGCCAACGGATGAGCTGAAGAGGTACCGAGTCAGGCGAACTTTTGCCTACAACACATTATTTTTATTATAACGAAACTTATCTAATTAACCTTAAAAATAACGTAACTTACTCTAACTTAATTTGCCTAAACGTAACTTATTATATTGTATTTTGATATGGGTCCTTAACGTTTTAAAATCTTAATCTTTTTTTTAAATATGTTGTTAACAAAAAAAAAAAAGGAATTACCAAAATGGATTTGAAAGAGTAGGGTTCGCGTTTTTGAAGATTGTCTTCCTCCATCTCATCTCGTGAAGAATAAAAAAAGGATGTTGTTGTAATAATCGCTCTTCGAATCTCCCTCGATTAATTTTGTTTGTAACTGGGAAAATGCCCAGAAGAAGCTTTTCCTCGATCTTTTCTTTTTTTTTTCTTTTTTTCCGGAAAAAGAAATTAGAGTTGAGGTTTATATGAACTCGGCCACTAGATCCGGTAAGTTTTTGTAAGTGTTTCGTTGTGATTCGACAACGGGGGTTTCCATGGGATCGAAAAGCTTTCCAGGAAGCCGGGGTCATCATAGATGATCAATGAAACGAATGGCTGAATGTGTAAATGTGTGAGTGACTGGAATGGTCGAGGGAGGAATGGGTTGTGGTAAGCTGGCAAAGCCACTCTGAGTAGAGCTAACCAAGCGACAGGTTTAAAAAAAAAATCGAGAAAAAGAAAAAGAAAAAAAATCGAGGAAAGGTGTTGGAGTAGAAATTTTAAAAAGAAAAAAGAAAGGAGTTTGTAGTGTATTAATTAGACTGACACGTAGTGTATGTATATAAGATGTGGCATGATAATCTTACGCTTAGCCTGCAGTCTTATATACCTGCACTACATGTCACACCTAGCTCTTAAATATATATAACATAATGAGTGAGTTTTGAAGTGAGGCCATTGAAGTACGGTTGAATAAAGAACTGAAATACCAAAAGCTGTGTGTTTAATTTGGAACATCACATTGGCGACGAGTAAACTGGAAGTATTTTAGATCATGGCGAATTTATCAAATAACCATCCGAAGTTTAACCAAGATGATGATGACTGGTCAATTTATAAAGTACGACTAGAGCAATATTTCATTGCAAACGACATCGAAGATGAGAAAAAGAAAAAAGCCAATTTGATCGGAGGTCTGTGTTCAACATCGTACAAGCTTCTAGAAAGCTTAATTCAGCCGGATTTGATAAGTTACATCTTACACTAAGTGCATCACAGCCCTTGAAACACATTTTCAGCCGGTTGTTTCTGGATTTGCAGAGAGAAATAAGTTTTATATGGCCACTAAAGAAGACCATGAGTGTATTACCAAATAGGCAGCAAGAGTGCGTGAATTGGCCAAAGGCTGCAAATTTGGTAATTATCTGGAGACGTCTTTGCGGGATAGATTCATCCTGGGATTGCCTCGTGGAGCGACAAAGGATAAACTCTTCTTAGAAGACGTGGAAAAGTTGACCTTGCAGAAGGCCATCACCATAGCTTCATCGGTGGAATGCATAACAAATCAAAATTTAATTGAGGGTGACAAGGAATCAGCGGTCATAAAATCAGAGCCATCATCGATCGGAATTCATAGGATAAAAACATCAAAACCATTGCAACAAACAAAGCAGGTGCATGAAGGAAGCGACAGATCAGAGGGAAAACGGCGTTGTGGGGTTTGCGGATACACAAATCATTTGGAGAAAGATGGTCGACTTAGTGTCGAAAGTGTAATGTAAAAGGTCACTAAGTATATGCATGATAGTTGTAGTGATGACGATGAGTTGTCTCTTTTTCATTTTAGAAATAAAAACGGGAAAAATAATCCAATAACGGCAGAAGTTACAGTGAATGGAGTTGCGATGTCCATGGAATTGGATACTGGTTCTCCAATATTAGCTATTTCGAAGGCTTCATATTTAAAATACTTTTCGAATTGCGAGATCTTTTCAACGAGCAAATTTTTCAAGAGTTATAGTGGGAATGCTATATATCCAGTTGGCGTTATCAAGGTAAACACAATTTTTAAGAATAAAAGTGTGCTTCTTGATATATTCGTCATTGATAACGGTGGTCCTCCACTCTTAGGGAGGGATTTCATGGAACAGTATGACATTAAATTTGATGGATTGTTTAACATGAACCTTGAGAACAGTGCACTTAAAAATATTCTAGCTAGATTTTCATCTGTTTTTGATGGTGGGCTGGGCACCATTAACAAACACAAAATTTCCTTGAAATTGAAAGAAGGTGCTACGCCCAAGTTTCTTAAGCCACGTAGGTTACCTTTTGCTATAAAGAGCAAGGGTGTATGTGAAATCGACAAACTCGTTAGCTTAGGAATATTAGAGCCTGTAGAATATTCAGTGTGGGGCACTCGTATCGTGCCAATATTAAAAAAGAATGGTGATGTGCGCATCTGCGTAGATCAATATTGTCTTCCAACTATAGAGGAAGTTTTTGCTGAAGTTCATGGGGCCAAAGTGTTTTCAAAAATAGATCTATCTATGGCTTACCAACAGATAGAGTTAGAGGATGCCTCAAAAGATCTAACAACAGTTTCAACCACAAAAGGGTTATTTCGTTATTGTAGACTAGTTTTTGGTTTAGCTCCTGCACCCGCATTATTCCAAAAAATCATAGAGCAGTTGGTTTCAGGTATAAAGGGTGTTAAGGCATTCGTATATGATTTGCTAGTAAGTGCCACCAATGAAAGTGAGCATTTGAAAACACTTTCAGCGGTTTTATACAGACTGAGAAGCGCTGGATTAAAGGTTTCCAGATCGAAATGTGAATTTATGGTAAAGTCAGTTAAATATTTGGGTCATGTCATTGATGGAAATGGGCTTCATATGGATGTAGACCGAGTAAACGCCGTTTTAACGATAGACCACACTCTTTAGTGGAACTACAATCCTTTTGAGGAATAATAATTTTTTACAGGAAATTCATGCCCAATATGGCTGGGGTGGCTGAAAAGCTTTCTGATTTGCTGTCAAAGAAAAAAGAGTTTCACTGGGGAAGTGAAGAAGATAAATGCTTTGAGAATGTTAAAAAACTGTTAACGTCAAATCAGGTCTTAGCACACTACGACCCTTATGTTCCATTAAGGTTAATTGTTGACGCAGGACCAAAAGGAATAGCTGCAGTGTTGGTACATAAATACATAAGCGGAGTTCAGCGACCAATTTCCTTTGCTTCTCAACGTTTATCTGATGTGGAGACGAAATATTCCCAAATTGAGAAAGAAGCTTTGGCTATTTTGTTTGGGGTTTAGAAGTTTCACCAGTATCTGTTTGGAAGATCATTCACTTTGGTTTCAGATAATAAGCCCTTGATTGCAATATTTGGATCACAAAAGGGATATTCCTCAAATGTCAGCTAAAAGATTGCAGCGGTATGCTTTATTTTTATCTGCCTATACTTTTGATATAGAATTTGTCACTTCCCAATGCAATATAGCGGATTATTTGTCCAGATCTCCTGTAGATTCCCAGAAAACCGAAAGGCTGTATACCTCTGATGTGTGTATACATTTTGTGAGTGAATTTGGATGTTTAAAGTCTTCGTTTGAAGACATTTAGGTTGCAATGAATGATGATAGGCTTTTGTTAGAAGTATCTAATTATATTATGTCTGGATGGCCTTTGGAATGTAAAGCGGAACACATAAGACCCTATTTTGTTCGTAGAAATGAACTTTCAATAGAAGGGGGTTGTATATTTTGGGGTTGCAGACTTGTTGTTCCAGATGCGTAGAGAAAAATGGTTCTAAACGAGATACACAAAACTCATTTAGGAATAGTCAAATCAAAAAGTTTGGAGCGTAGTTATTTTTGGTGGCCTTTGATGGATGATGATATTGGAAAAGTCGTTAAGTCTTGTGAGAGTTGTATGCTAACTCAAGTTTCTCCAAATAAGGCCCCATTTATTTGGAGTGGCCAGAAGCCCCTTGGGAAAGATTGCACTTAGATTTTATGGGATCCGTTTTTAATCGAAAGTTTTTAGTCGTTACAGATGCACACACAAAATGGATTGAGCTTCGGTCTCTTTTTTCAAGATTTGGCATACCAAAGGTTATTGTCACAGACAATGGCACTTCTTTTGTATCCCAAGAGTTTAAATTGTTTTTAGAAAAAATCAAATTGTTCACAAGACGACTCCAGTTGGCCACCCAGCTACAAACGGACAAGCTGAGAACAACGTAAAGATATGTAAAAATGCTTTGAAAAGATCTATGCATTCAGTGAATAAAACAACGGATTTAAACATATATTTGGAAGCATTTCTGCTCGACTACCGCAACTCCACGCACAGTACCACAGGAACTTCTCCTGCTATGCTAATGTTTAATAGAAATTTGAGATGTCGATTTGATATCATTAATCCAATTAAACATAGTAAATATATTAAAAAAAATAATGAAATTGTAAGCTCTAAAGTAAGAAATATGAAAAAAAGGCAACAAATATATTATAACGGTACAAATGCCAAAGTTTTTAAAATTGATAATTATGTAATTGCAAAAGACTATTCAAAACCAGGAAAACAAAGTTGGTCAAAAAGTAAAATCATTAAAGTATTGGGTAGGCAATATTATTTAGTAAAACTATTAAATAAAAATAATATAATATGGAAGAGACATTTAAATCAGCTAAAATCAATACACCAGGAAGAAAATGTTAATTTAGACTATGATATTGCTAAAAAACTAAATGTAAATGATATAACTGAAACACTTAATATTAACGAAATTCAAAAAAAAATAATGATAATATGAATGAAGATATCATACAAAAAAACCAAAGTTGTAACCAAACAGAAAGTCTTAAAACTACAGATGAAAATGTAAATAATTTCCCAGATTTGGGTAATAACATTGAAACTTATTGTAATGCTAAGAAATCTAAAAAAATTGATTGGGCACAGCTTCAAAACAAAGATAGATATCCCATAAGAAGCTTAAAAAAGTAAGTGTTAAGAAATAAAAAATTGTAATTTTAAATTTGATGGGGACGTTGTAGTGTATTAATTAGACTGACAAGTAGTGTAAGTATATAAGATGTGGCATGATAAGCTTACGCTTAGCCTATAGTCTTATATACCTGCACTACATGTCACACCTAGCTCTTAAGTATATAAGTATAACATAATGAGTGAGTCTTGAAGTGAGGCTATTGAAGTACGGTTGAATAAAGAACTGAAATGCCAAAAGCTGTGTGTTTAATTTGGAACATCACAAAGTTAAAAAAGGAGATTCGAGGACCGATTAGGACTAGGAGTTGAGAAAAATAAATCGAGGAGATAGAGGAAGAAAATAAACATAAAAAAAAATAAACATAAAACATAAAAGATAAGCAGGCAGCAGCGTTATATAGCGTGTCAAACGAACATCAGTCACGTAACAATAGTAAAGGTCGTACAGAGGAAAGGTGGAGGGCAGGCAGCCAAAGAGTACAGGATACAAAGCCCACTTCAAGTGGCAATGTTAGAGGAACAAAAAACTCTGCGAAGTATGTGGCTCTGAGCATCAGATCTGGGATTGCCCGGAATTTGTAGCATTATCGCTCAGAGGCAGAAGATATTTCATAGAGAGGCGATCAGTCTGCCTGAATTGCCTAAAGCATGGGCATAAAGAAAACAGTTGTTTTCTAAGAGGCTGTGTAAGTTGTCCAGGGGCACCCAAGCACATCATATTCTTGTGCCCAACTAAGGAAGTCCTCAAACTCGTGCTCCTATTGACATACAAAGATGAAGGTGAAGCGGTTTCTCGAGGAGCAATACGCAAAAGAGGTACCTACAAAAAGAAAAGCGAATGACGCCGAAACAGAGGACTCGGACACGCTGGAAAATACAAGATGCCAAGAAATCGTACAGATAACAGGAACAACAATCGTACAGGCAGCATAAGAAACAGCAATCGAACAAGAAAACAAAAAAACATGATGATGAAGAAGACGGTACAGATGAAACCAAGAAAACAAATAAGGCAGCAGGTACAACTAAAGCATCAAATCAAAGATGCAATGAAGAAAATGCAGAAAATAATGTAGATTTGTAACGGTAAGATTTACCGCAACAAAAACTATTTTTACCTTCCTTCCCTTCCTTCTTTTAATTTCCCGTTGCGGCTGCAAAGTACTGGTGAAGTTGAGGGCAACCATGGTACCATCAACCATTGGTGTACTTAGCCAGTATTTTGCAAAAGCAACAAAAAGCAGGTGTTCGAGATATGCACACTTATTCCAAGTGGGTCTGAGGTCAGCAGCGTGAAAGGTGCCAACGGATGAGCTGAAGAGGTACCGAGTCAGGCGAACTTTTGCCTACAACACATTATTTTTATTATAACGAAACTTATCTAATTAACCTTAAAAATAACGTAACTTACTCTAACTTAATTTGCCTAAACGTAACTTATTATATTGTATTTTGATATGGGTCCTTAACGTTTTAAAATCTTAATCTTTTTTTTAAATATGTTGTTAACAAAAAAAAAAAAGGAATTACCAAAATGGATTTGAAAGAGTAGGGTTCGCGTTTTTGAAGATTGTCTTCCTCCATCTCATCTCGTGAAGAATAAAAAAAGGATGTTGTTGTAATAATCGCTCTTCGAATCTCCCTCGATTAATTTTGTTTGTAACTGGGAAAATGCCCAGAAGAAGCTTTTCCTCGATCTTTTCTTTTTTTTTTCTTTTTTTCCGGAAAAAGAAATTAGAGTTGAGGTTTATATGAACTCGGCCACTAGATCCGGTAAGTTTTTGTAAGTGTTTCGTTGTGATTCGACAACGGGGGTTTCCATGGGATCGAAAAGCTTTCCAGGAAGCCGGGGTCATCATAGATGATCAATGAAACGAATGGCTGAATGTGTAAATGTGTGAGTGACTGGAATGGTCGAGGGAGGAATGGGTTGTGGTAAGCTGGCAAAGCCACTCTGAGTAGAGCTAACCAAGCGACAGGTTTAAAAAAAAAATCGAGAAAAAGAAAAAGAAAAAAAATCGAGGAAAGGTGTTGGAGTAGAAATTTTAAAAAGAAAAAAGAAAGGAGTTTGTAGTGTATTAATTAGACTGACACGTAGTGTATGTATATAAGATGTGGCATGATAATCTTACGCTTAGCCTGCAGTCTTATATACCTGCACTACATGTCACACCTAGCTCTTAAATATATATAACATAATGAGTGAGTTTTGAAGTGAGGCCATTGAAGTACGGTTGAATAAAGAACTGAAATACCAAAAGCTGTGTGTTTAATTTGGAACATCACATTGGCGACGAGTAAACTGGAAGTATTTTAGATCATGGCGAATTTATCAAATAACCATCCGAAGTTTAACCAAGATGATGATGACTGGTCAATTTATAAAGTACGACTAGAGCAATATTTCATTGCAAACGACATCGAAGATGAGAAAAAGAAAAAAGCCAATTTGATCGGAGGTCTGTGTTCAACATCGTACAAGCTTCTAGAAAGCTTAATTCAGCCGGATTTGATAAGTTACATCTTACACTAAGTGCATCACAGCCCTTGAAACACATTTTCAGCCGGTTGTTTCTGGATTTGCAGAGAGAAATAAGTTTTATATGGCCACTAAAGAAGACCATGAGTGTATTACCAAATAGGCAGCAAGAGTGCGTGAATTGGCCAAAGGCTGCAAATTTGGTAATTATCTGGAGACGTCTTTGCGGGATAGATTCATCCTGGGATTGCCTCGTGGAGCGACAAAGGATAAACTCTTCTTAGAAGACGTGGAAAAGTTGACCTTGCAGAAGGCCATCACCATAGCTTCATCGGTGGAATGCATAACAAATCAAAATTTAATTGAGGGTGACAAGGAATCAGCGGTCATAAAATCAGAGCCATCATCGATCGGAATTCATAGGATAAAAACATCAAAACCATTGCAACAAACAAAGCAGGTGCATGAAGGAAGCGACAGATCAGAGGGAAAACGGCGTTGTGGGGTTTGCGGATACACAAATCATTTGGAGAAAGATGGTCGACTTAGTGTCGAAAGTGTAATGTAAAAGGTCACTAAGTATATGCATGATAGTTGTAGTGATGACGATGAGTTGTCTCTTTTTCATTTTAGAAATAAAAACGGGAAAAATAATCCAATAACGGCAGAAGTTACAGTGAATGGAGTTGCGATGTCCATGGAATTGGATACTGGTTCTCCAATATTAGCTATTTCGAAGGCTTCATATTTAAAATACTTTTCGAATTGCGAGATCTTTTCAACGAGCAAATTTTTCAAGAGTTATAGTGGGAATGCTATATATCCAGTTGGCGTTATCAAGGTAAACACAATTTTTAAGAATAAAAGTGTGCTTCTTGATATATTCGTCATTGATAACGGTGGTCCTCCACTCTTAGGGAGGGATTTCATGGGACAGTATGACATTAAATTTGATGGATTGTTTAACATGAACCTTGAGAACAGTGCACTTAAAAATATTCTAGCTAGATTTTCATCTGTTTTTGATGGTGGGCTGGGCACCTTTAACAAACACAAAATTTCCTTGAAATTGAAAGAAGGTGCTACGCCCAAGTTTCTTAAGCCACGTAGGTTACCTTTTGCTATAAAGAGCAAGGGTGTATGTGAAATCGACAAACTCGTTAGCTTAGGAATATAAGAGCCTGTAGAATATTCAGTGTGGGGCACTCCTATCGTGCCAATATTAAAAAAGAATGGTGATGTGCGCATCTGCGGAGATTTTAAAGTAACATTAAACTCCCAACTTTGTGTAGATCAATATTCTCTTCCAACTATAGAGGAAGTTTTTGCTGAAGTTCATGGGGCCAAAGTGTTTTCAAAAATAGATCTATCTATGGCTTACCAACAGATAGAGTTAGAGGATGCCTCAAAAGATCTAACAACAGTTTCAACCACAAAAGGGTTATTTCGTTATTGTAGACTAGTTTTTGGTTTAGCTCCTGCACCCGCATTATTCCAAAAAATCATAGAGCAGTTGGTTTCAGGTATAAAGGGTGTTAAGGCATTCGTATATGATTTGCTAGTAAGTGCCACCAATGAAAGTGAGCATTTGAAAACACTTTCAGCGGTTTTATACAGACTGAGAAGCGCTGGATTAAAGGTTTCCAGATCGAAATGTGAATTTATGGTAAAGTCAGTTAAATATTTGGGTCATGTCATTGATGGAAATGGGCTTCATATGGATGTAGACCGAGTAAACGCCGTTTTAACGATAGACCACACTCTTTAGTGGAACTACAATCCTTTTGAGGAATAATAATTTTTTACAGGAAATTCATGCCCAATATGGCTGGGGTGGCTGAAAAGCTTTCTGATTTGCTGTCAAAGAAAAAAGAGTTTCACTGGGGAAGTGAAGAAGATAAATGCTTTGAGAATGTTAAAAAACTGTTAACGTCAAATCAGGTCTTAGCACACTACGACCCTTATGTTCCATTAAGGTTAATTGTTGACGCAGGACCAAAAGGAATAGCTGCAGTGTTGGTACATAAATACATAAGCGGAGTTCAGCGACCAATTTCCTTTGCTTCTCAACGTTTATCTGATGTGGAGACGAAATATTCCCAAATTGAGAAAGAAGCTTTGGCTATTTTGTTTGGGGTTTAGAAGTTTCACCAGTATCTGTTTGGAAGATCATTCACTTTGGTTTCAGATAATAAGCCCTTGATTGCAATATTTGGATCACAAAAGGGATATTCCTCAAATGTCAGCTAAAAGATTGCAGCGGTATGCTTTATTTTTATCTGCCTATACTTTTGATATAGAATTTGTCACTTCCCAATGCAATATAGCGGATTATTTGTCCAGATCTCCTGTAGATTCCCAGAAAACCGAAAGGCTGTATACCTCTGATGTGTGTATACATTTTGTGAGTGAATTTGGATGTTTAAAGTCTTCGTTTGAAGACATTTAGGTTGCAATGAATGATGATAGGCTTTTGTTAGAAGTATCTAATTATATTATGTCTGGATGGCCTTTGGAATGTAAAGCGGAACACATAAGACCCTATTTTGTTCGTAGAAATGAACTTTCAATAGAAGGGGGTTGTATATTTTGGGGTTGCAGACTTGTTGTTCCAGATGCGTAGAGAAAAATGGTTCTAAACGAGATACACAAAACTCATTTAGGAATAGTCAAATCAAAAAGTTTGGAGCGTAGTTATTTTTGGTGGCCTTTGATGGATGATGATATTGGAAAAGTCGTTAAGTCTTGTGAGAGTTGTATGCTAACTCAAGTTTCTCCAAATAAGGCCCCATTTATTTGGAGTGGCCAGAAGCCCCTTGGGAAAGATTGCACTTAGATTTTATGGGATCCGTTTTTAATCGAAAGTTTTTAGTCGTTACAGATGCACACACAAAATGGATTGAGCTTCGGTCTCTTTTTTCAAGATTTGGCATACCAAAGGTTATTGTCACAGACAATGGCACTTCTTTTGTATCCCAAGAGTTTAAATTGTTTTTAGAAAAAATCAAATTGTTCACAAGACGACTCCAGTTGGCCACCCAGCTACAAACGGACAAGCTGAGAACAACGTAAAGATATGTAAAAATGCTTTGAAAAGATCTATGCATTCAGTGAATAAAACAACGGATTTAAACATATATTTGGAAGCATTTCTGCTCGACTACCGCAACTCCACGCACAGTACCACAGGAACTTCTCCTGCTATGCTAATGTTTAATAGAAATTTGAGATGTCGATTTGATATCATTAATCCAATTAAACATAGTAAATATATTAAAAAAAATAATGAAATTGTAAGCTCTAAAGTAAGAAATATGAAAAAAAGGCAACAAATATATTATAACGGTACAAATGCCAAAGTTTTTAAAATTGATAATTATGTAATTGCAAAAGACTATTCAAAACCAGGAAAACAAAGTTGGTCAAAAAGTAAAATCATTAAAGTATTGGGTAGGCAATATTATTTAGTAAAACTATTAAATAAAAATAATATAATATGGAAGAGACATTTAAATCAGCTAAAATCAATACACCAGGAAGAAAATGTTAATTTAGACTATGATATTGCTAAAAAACTAAATGTAAATGATATAACTGAAACACTTAATATTAACGAAATTCAAAAAAAAATAATGATAATATGAATGAAGATATCATACAAAAAAACCAAAGTTGTAACCAAACAGAAAGTCTTAAAACTACAGATGAAAATGTAAATAATTTCCCAGATTTGGGTAATAACATTGAAACTTATTGTAATGCTAAGAAATCTAAAAAAATTGATTGGGCACAGCTTCAAAACAAAGATAGATATCCCATAAGAAGCTTAAAAAAGTAAGTGTTAAGAAATAAAAAATTGTAATTTTAAATTTGATGGGGACGTTGTAGTGTATTAATTAGACTGACAAGTAGTGTAAGTATATAAGATGTGGCATGATAAGCTTACGCTTAGCCTATAGTCTTATATACCTGCACTACATGTCACACCTAGCTCTTAAGTATATAAGTATAACATAATGAGTGAGTCTTGAAGTGAGGCTATTGAAGTACGGTTGAATAAAGAACTGAAATGCCAAAAGCTGTGTGTTTAATTTGGAACATCACAAAGTTAAAAAAGGAGATTCGAGGACCGATTAGGACTAGGAGTTGAGAAAAATAAATCGAGGAGATAGAGGAAGAAAATAAACATAAAAAAAAATAAACATAAAACATAAAAGATAAGCAGGCAGCAGCGTTATATAGCGTGTCAAACGAACATCAGT
Organism: Platycheirus rosarum; assembly: GCA_963971375.1. Lineage (NCBI taxonomy): Eukaryota > Metazoa > Arthropoda > Insecta > Diptera > Syrphidae > Platycheirus > Platycheirus rosarum. The sequence continues at coordinate 111,493,714 of OZ020507.1, read as the reverse complement.
CACGTAACAATAGTAAAGGTCGTACAGAGGAAAGGTGGAGGGCAGGCAGCCAAAGAGTACAGGATACAAAGCCCACTTCAAGTGGCAATGTTAGAGGAACAAAAAACTCTGCGAAGTATGTGGCTCTGAGCATCAGATCTGGGATTGCCCGGAATTTGTAGCATTATCGCTCAGAGGCAGAAGATATTTCATAGAGAGGCGATCAGTCTGCCTGAATTGCCTAAAGCATGGGCATAAAGAAAACAGTTGTTTTCTAAGAGGCTGTGTAAGTTGTCCAGGGGCACCCAAGCACATCATATTCTTGTGCCCAACTAAGGAAGTCCTCAAACTCGTGCTCCTATTGACATACAAAGATGAAGGTGAAGCGGTTACTCGAGGAGCAATACGCAAAAGAGGTACCTACAAAAAGAAAAGTGAATGACGCCGAAACAGAGGACTCGGACACGCTGGAAAATACAAGATGCCAAGAAATCGTACAGATAACAGGAACAACAATCGTACAAGCAGCATAAGAAACAGCAATCGAAAAAGAAAACAAAAAAACATGATGATGAAGAAGACGGTACAGATGAAACCAAGAAAACAAATAAGGCAGCAGGTACAACTAAAGCATCAAATCAAAGATGCAATGAAGAAAATGCAGAAAATAATGTAGATTTGTAACGGTAAGATTTACCGCAACAAAAACTATTTTTACCTTCCTTCCCTTCCTTCTTTTAATTTCCCGTTGCGGCTGCAAAGTACTGGTGAAGTTGAGGGCAACCATGGTACCATCAACCATTGGTGTACTTAGCCAGTATTTTGCAAAAGCAACAAAAAGCAGGTGTTCGAGATATGCACACTTATTCCAAGTGGGTCTGAGGTCAACAGCGTGAAAGGTGCCAACGGATGAGCTGAAGAGGTACCGAGTCAGGCGAACTTTTGCCTACAACACATTATTTTTATTATAACGAAACTTATCTAATTAACCTTAAAAATAACGTAACTTACTCTAACTTAATTTGCCTAAACGTAACTTATTATATTGTATTTTGATATGGGTCCTTAACGTTTTAAAATCTTAATCTTTTTTTTAAATATGTTGTTAACAAAAAAAAAAAGGAATTACCAAAATGGATTTGAAAGAGTAGGGTTCGCGTTTTTGAAGATTGTCTTCCTCCATCTCATCTCGTGAAGAATAAAAAAAGGATGTTGTTGTAATAATCGCTCTTCGAATCTCCCTCGATTAATTTTGTTTGTAACTGGGAAAATGCCCAGAAGAAGCTTTTCCTCGATCTTTTCTTTTTTTTTCTTTTTTTCCGGAAAAAGAAATTAGAGTTGAGGTTTATATGAACTCGGCCACTAGATCCGGTAAGTTTTAGAATAACATCCAATAACTTGCTGAAATCTTTGATTGTGAGATTAAGAGAAATGTTTCGTTGTGATTCGACAACGGGGGTTTCCATGGGATCGAAAAGCTTTCCAGGAAGCCGGGGTCGTCATAGATGATCAATGAAACGAATGGCTGAATGTGTAAATGTGTGAGTGACTGGAATGGTCGAGGGAGGAATGGGTTGTGGTAAGCTGGCAAAGCCACTCTGAGTAGAGCTAACCAAGCGAGAGGTTTAAAAAAAAAATCGAGAAAAAGAAAAAGAAAAAAAATCGAGGAAAGGTGTTGGAGTAGAAATTTTAAAAAGAAAAAAGAAAGGAGTTTGTAGTGTATTAATTAGACTGACACGTAGTGTATGTATATAAGATGTGGCATGATAATCTTACGCTTAGCCTGCAGTCTTATATACCTGCACTACATGTCACACCTAGCTCTTAAATATATATAACATAATGAGTGAGTTTTGAAGTGAGGCCATTGAAGTACGGTTGAATAAAGAACTGAAATACCAAAAGCTGTGTGTTTAATTTGGAACATCACATTGGCGACGAGTAAACTGGAAGTATTTTAGATCATGGCGAATTTATCAAATAACCATCCGAAGTTTAACCAAGATGATGATGACTGGTCAATTTATAAAGTACGACTAGAGCAATATTTCATTGCAAACGACATCGAAGATGAGAAAAAGAAAAAAGCCAATTTGATCGGAGGTCTGTGTTCAACATCGTACAAGCTTCTAGAAAGCTTAATTCAGCCGGATTTGATAAGTTACATCTTACACTAAGTGCATCACAGCCCTTGAAACACATTTTCAGCCGGTTGTTTCTGGATTTGCAGAGAGAAATAAGTTTTATATGGCCACTAAAGAAGACCATGAGTGTATTACCAAGTGGGCAGCAAGAGTGCGTGAATTGGCCAAAGGCTGCAAATTTGGTAATTATCTGGAGACGTCTTTGCGGGATAGATTCATCCTGGGATTGCCTCGTGGAGCGACAAAGGATAAACTCTTCTTAGAAGACGTGGAAAAGTTGACCTTGCAGAAGGCCATCACCATAGCTTCATCGGTGGAATGCATAACAAATCAAAATTTAATTGAGGGTGACAAGGAATCAGCGGTCATAAAATCAGAGCCATCATCGATCGGAATTCATAGGATAAAAACATCAAAACCATTGCAACAAACAAAGCAGGTGCATGAAGGAAGCGACAGATCAGAGGGAAAACGGCGTTGTGGGGTTTGCGGATACACAAATCATTTGGAGAAAGATGGTCGATTTAGTGTCGAAAGTGTAATGTAAAAGGTCACTAAGTATATGCATGATAGTTGTAGTGATGACGATGAGTTGTCTCTTTTTCATTTTAGAAATAAAAACGGGAAAAATAATCCAATAACGGCAGAAGTTACAGTGAATGGAGTTGCGATGTCCATGGAATTGGATACTGGTTCTCCAATATTAGCTATTTCGAAGGCTTCATATTTAAAATACTTTTCGAATTGCGAGATCTTTTCAACGAGCAAATTTTTCAAGAGTTATAGTGGGAATGCTATATATCCAGTTGGCGTTATCAAGGTAAACATAATTTTTAAGAATAAAAGTGTGCTTCTTGATATATTCGTCATTGATAACGGTGGTCCTCCACTCTTAGGGAGGGATTTCATGGAACAGTATGACATTAAATTTGATGGATTGTTTAACATGAACCTTGAGAACAGTGCACTTAAAAATATTCTAGCTAGATTTTCATCTGTTTTTGATGGTGGGCTGGGCACCTTTAACAAACACAAAATTTCCTTGAAATTGAAAGAAGGTGCTACGCCCAAGTTTCTTAAGCCACGTAGGTTACCTTTTGCTATAAAGAGCAAGGGTGTATGTGAAATCGACAAACTCGTTAGCTTAGGAATATAAGAGCCTGTAGAATATTCAGTGTGGGGCACTCCTATCGTGCCAATATTAAAAAAGAATGGTGATGTGCGCATCTGCGGAGATCTTAAAGTAACATTAAACTCCCAACTTTGTGTAGATCAATATTCTCTTCCAACTATAGAGGAAGTTTTTGCTGAAGTTCATGGGGCCAAAGTGTTTTCAAAAATAGATCTATCTATGGCTTACCAACAGATAGAGTTAGAGGATGCCTCAAAAGATCTAACAACAGTTTCAACCACAAAAGGGTTATTTCGTTATTGTAGACTAGTTTTTGGTTTAGCTCCTGCACCCGCATTATTCCAAAAAATCATAGAGCAGTTGGTTTCAGGTATAAAGGGTGTTAAGGCATTCGTATATGATTTGCTAGTAAGTGCCACCAATGAAAGTGAGCATTTGAAAACACTTTCAGCGGTTTTATACAGACTGAGAAGCGCTGGATTAAAGGTTTCCAGATCGAAATGTGAATTTATGGTAAAGTCAGTTAAATATTTGGGTCATGTCATTGATGGAAATGGGCTTCATATGGATGTAGACCGAGTAAACGCCGTTTTAACGATAGACCACACTCTTTAGTGGAACTACAATCCTTTTGAGGAATAATAATTTTTTACAGGAAATTCATGCCCAATATGGCTGGGGTGGCTGAAAAGCTTTCTGATTTGCTGTCAAAGAAAAAAGAGTTTCACTGGGGAAGTGAAGAAGATAAATGCTTTGAGAATGTTAAAAAACTGTTAACGTCAAATCAGGTCTTAGCACACTACGACCCTTATGTTCCATTAAGGTTAATTGTTGACGCAGGACCAAAAGGAATAGCTGCAGTGTTGGTACATAAATACATAAGCGGAGTTCAGCGACCAATTTCCTTTGCTTCTCAACGTTTATCTGATGTGGAGACGAAATATTCCCAAATTGAGAAAGAAGCTTTGGCTATTTTGTTTGGGGTTTAGAAGTTTCACCAGTATCTGTTTGGAAGATCATTCACTTTGGTTTCAGATAATAAGCCCTTGATTGCAATATTTGGATCACAAAAGGGATATTCCTCAAATGTCAGCTAAAAGATTGCAGCGGTATGCTTTATTTTTATCTGCCTATACTTTTGATATAGAATTTGTCACTTCCCAATGCAATATAGCGGATTATTTGTCCAGATCTCCTTTAGATTCCAAGAAAACCGAAAGGCTGTATACCTCTGATGTGTGTATACATTTTGTGAGTGAATTTGGATGTTTAAAGTCTTCGTTTGAAGACATTTAGGTTGCAATGAATGATGATAGGCTTTTGTTAGAAGTATCTAATTATATTATGTCTGGATGGCCTTTGGAATGTAAAGCGGAACACATAAGACCCTATTTTGTTCGTAGAAATGAACTTTCAATAGAAGGGGGTTGTATATTTTGGGGTTGCAGACTTGTTGTTCCAGATGCGTAGAGAAAAATGGTTCTAAACGAGATACACAAAACTCATTTAGGAATAGTCAAATCAAAAAGTTTGGGGCGTAGTTATTTTTGGTGGCCTTTGATGGATGATGATATTGAAAAAGTCGTTAAGTCTTGTGAGAGTTGTATGCTAACTCAAGTTTCTCCAAATAAGGCCCCAGTTATTTGCTGGGAGTGGCCAGAAGCCCCTTGGGAAAGATTGCAATTAGATTTTATGGGATCCGTTTTTAATCGAAAGTTTTTAGTCGTTACAGATGCACCCACAAAATGGATTGAGCTTCGGTCTCTTTTTTCAAGATTTGGCATACCAAAGGTTATTGTCACAGACAATGGCACTTCTTTTGTATCCCAAGAGTTTAAATTGTTTTTAGAAAAAATCAAATTGTTCACAAGACGACTCCAGTTGGCCACCCAGCTACAAACGGACAAGCTGAGAGCAACGTAAAGATATGTAAAAATGCTTTGAAAAGATCTATGCATTCAGTGAATAAAACAACGGATTTAAACATATATTTGGAAGCATTTCTGCTCGACTACCGCAACTCCACGCACAGTACCACAGGAACTTCTCCTGCTATGCTAATGTTTAATAGAAATTTGAGATGTCGATTTGATATCATTAATCCAATTAAACATAGTAAATATATTAAAAAAAATAATGAAATTGTAAGCTCTAAAGTAAGAAATATGAAAAAAAGGCAACAAACATATTATAACGGTACAAATACCAAAGTTTTTAAAATTGATGATTATGTAATTGCAAAAGACTATTCAAAACCAGGAAAACAAAGTTGGTCAAAAAGTAAAATCATTAAAGTATTGGGTAGGCAATATTATTTAGTAAAACTATTAAATAAAAATAATATAATATGGAAGAGACATTTAAATCAGCTAAAATCAATACACCAGGAAGAAAATGTTAATTTAGACTATGATATTGCTAAAAAACTAAATGTAAATGATATAACTGAAACACTTAATATTAACGAAATTCAAAAAAAAAATAATGATAATATGAATGAAGATATCATACAAAAAAACCAAAGTTGTAACCAAACAGAAAGTCTTAAAACTACAGATGAAAATGTAAACAATTTCCCAGATTTGGGTAATAACATTGAAACTTATTGTAATGCTAAGAAATCTAAAAAAATTGATTGGGCACAGCTTCAAAACAAAGATAGATATCCCATAAGAAGCTTTAAAAAGTAAGTGTTAAGAAATAAAAAATTGTAATTTTAAATTTGAGGGGGACGTTGTAGTGTATTAATTAGACTGACACGTAGTGTAAGTATATAAGATGTGGCATGATAAGCTTACGCTTAGCCTGCAGTCTTATATACCTGCACTACATGTCACACCTAGCTCTTAAGTATATAAGTATAACATAATGAGTGAGTCTTGAAGTGAGGCTATTGAAGTACGGTTGAATAAAGAACTGAAATGCCAAAAGCTGTGTGTTTAATTTGGAACATCACAAAGTTAAAAAAGGAGATCCGAGGACCGATTAGGACTAGGAGTTGAGAAAAATAAATCGAGGAGATAGAGGAAGAAAATAAACATAAAACAACAGATAAGTACAATTTGTTTTACTTTTATTTAGTTTGTCCATTTTGGTCATTTATTTTTTTTGTTAATAAAACTTTGTTTTGCTTTTGATTTAAATTTTTGTGGAACGCGATACAATTTCCATACCGTTTAACGTTAACGGCGTATACCACTATTCGATTTCCTTGTTAGATTTCTTTGTTTGGATTCGGTTGTAATTTCCTTTGTTAACTAAATTCTCTTTGAAAAAAAATTGGGTTTTTATCCCGGGTTTCCAAGGTTTCCCAAATAAAAACATTTTTTTAATTCCCATTGAGACATATAAAATTTGCGTTTTATTCATTCTCTTTTAATACTACGTAAATTAGAATTTTGGAATTTTTGTTCTAATATATTTTCCTCCAAAAAAAACCTGGCGCCCGCTTTGTCTGCCCTCTACTGTGCAGCAATACATGTATATATTCTTCTTTTGATAAGCTGTTTTGATTCAATTAGTCAATTTAAGTTTATCAGAAGAAATCGAAAAAAAAATTCTTCCACTGAACCCATCCCAGCTGAGTAGCTGGAATGATAATTGATTTTTTCTTTGTTTAATTGGTGTAGTTTTCTCGTGAAAAAAAATCTTTTGGTGGAAAAGGCGGAGCAACAAAAGGGGACCCAGCAAAAGAGACAAGCAGTAGAACAAGGAGTTTTTGTTGATATTTTGTATTAGTGTTGTAAACTTGTTTTTAAATTCTGTGTTGTTGTATGTATATTTTTTTCTGTTTGTTAATATTATATTTAATTAATTTTCGTTCGCATTTATATTTTTCTCGCATAGGATAAGTTACGGTTCCTGGTAGCAGATCTGCCAACACCAGTCCATCGACATTGTTGTTTGCTGCAATCGGAGGAACCTCTAGGACTACGGGTGAAACGAATATTCAGTTGTGTAGAGACGATAATTTGGTTAGGAGACCGGATGTGGAAAATAGATTTGTGAATGTGGATAGGAATATTGGAGTGAATGTAAATGAGAGGTATCTTGAGCGTGTAGGGAAGTGGAGAGTTAAATTAACTGGGGAGTCGGATGGATCATCACTGAATTCCTTTTTAGAGCGGGTTGAAGAACTTCGATTGGCTAACGAAGTTCCAGAAACCCACCTTTTTAGATCCTCTTCGGAGCTTTTATCTGGTAGGGCGCTTATGTGGTTTAGGACGGTTAGAGAGGATATTTTAAATTGTCCCGAAATTGTGAAGGAACTCAAGGCCAAGTTCCTACCTGCCAACTACGATGATCTTTTATAAGAGGAGATCAATCGTCGTTCGCAGGGGAAGGAAGAAACATTCTGAGCTTATATAGCTACCATGAGGACATTGTTTTGACGATTGTCAGAACCTTTGTCAGAGGGAAGGATGCTTTCGATTTTGAGGAAAAATGTTGACCCCTTCTTTCAGGTTCAAATTGCGAATGCTAAACCAAAAACTAGATACCTTGAAGGTGAACGTGGACACTTTCACTCCTCCTAGTAGGGGTCGCAATTTATTGGAACCCGAATTTGGGTACGAACCGAGTACATCAGAACAAAATCGTGTGGCAGTTGTCAAATCGGTTCCGGTTAATTCATTCCGTCGGCCAGTTAGGTGTTTCAACTGTAACAGGGAAGGTCATTTCGCTCATACTTGTTCTGTTGCAAGACGTTGTTTTGGTTGTGGTGCTTTAGAGGTGTTTTGAAGGGATTGTAGGAGGTGTTCGGGAAATGCAGAACGGGCTCTTGTGTCAGCAGGACGAGAGACCCGTCGGCGTTAATTAGGTCGTCTGCTGGTGACCAGTTGGATGATCGAGTTCAAATTGATTTCACCTTGGCGGCAAATGGTAGGGATAGTAGACCATATTTAGGAGTATAAATTTATGGAATCAAATTTTAAGGATTACTTATTTCGGGAGCTTCACGCACCATGGTAGGAGGGGATGGGTCGACAATTTTAAAGAAGTTAGGACTTAAATTAGGGAAAAGTAGTGTTGGGTCAGTAGCGTTAGCAGACGGGGCGGGAGTAGGAGTAGCTGGATCTGTTTCTTTACCCATGGAGGTTGAGAACAAATCCCTACTAATAGAGTGTCTGGTTATACCCAGTCTCCCACACCTTTTGATCCTAGGTGCCGATTGGGCGCTATCGGGAACAGTCCCGGATTTGAAATCAGGTATGTGGAGCTTTTCAAACCAGGAAATGGTATCGTCGATAACAGACATGTTTGTTATAAGGCAAAAATCGGACCTGAATGAAGGCGAGAACAAAAAGTTAGAATTAGTTCTAGATCAGCTTTCTGAATCAATGACGAAGGTTTAGGGTGCACAAATCTAGTTAAGCACAAAATTAGGACGTCCGCAGAACCGATAAAGCAGCCATACTACCCAGTATCACCTGCCATTCAAAAACACATCGATCAGGAACTCCAAGAGATGTTAGATGCTGGAGTGATCGAGAAGTTCAAAATCCTTGGGCATTCGCCGTTCGTCTTTGTGTACCTGAATGACATTATCATTGTCACCGTTTCCTTTGAAAAACACCTAGAAATTCTCAAAGAAGTTTTTAGAAGGTTAGGAGAGGTGGGTTTAAAAGTAGGTATTGAAAAGTTTAGTTTTTGTAGGCCTTCTTTGAAATTTCTAGGTTATGTAGTTGATAGGAACAGGCTCCATGTAGATCCGGAAAAAGTGGAAAGCATGATGAGGATTCCTCCAGCGAAAAACGTGAAGGAAATTAGGAGTTTTGTAGGAACTAATTCTTGGTATCGAAGATTCGTGCCAAACTTTGCAATTTTAGTGAGGCCTCTTACCGATCTCTTAAAGAAAGGTAAGAAATTTGAGTGGACAAGAATGTGATTTAAGTTTTAGGAAAGCCAAAGAATTTTTGGTTACGGCACCGATTCTGACATGTCCAGATTTTTTGCCGTTTGCCGTTTTTTATCTAAACAGACGCGTCAGATTTTGGTATCGGGGCCGTACTTTGGCGAAAAAGCCATATGTTATTTGAGTCGGTCATTGAATAGAAATGAAAGGAACTACTGTACGACCAAAAAGGAATGCTGGCAGTACTATGAGCGATCGAAAAGTTTCGAAGGCGTTCGATTTACTGTCGTGACTGATCATCACTCTTTGGTATGGTTAAGTAACCTTAAGGATCCGCAGGGTAGATTAGCTCGTTGTGCCATTCGGCTTCAGCAATTTGATTTCAAAATCATCCATAGAAAGGGCAAAGAACATGTCGTTCCTGATATGTTATCGCGAGAAGTTCCAGATTTAGCTGGAATCTCAGAAGCGGATTCGGACCCTTGGGTGATAAAGATGAAATCTTTAGTAGAAAAGAGCCCATTAGAATACCCATCCTGGAGAGTAGAGAACGGGCGGCTCTATAAACATGTTAGGGTGAACCATGTCGTGGTTCATGAAGAGAGTGAGGGATGGAAGTTAGTGATAGGTAAAAATGATAGGTCGAGAGTTTTGAGAGAGTGCCATGAAGCTCCATTAGCAGGATACATGGGAGTTAAAAAAACGTTAAGTAGGGTAGCAGAAAATTATTACTAACCCAAAACGAGAGGGGATATTACAAAATACGTTAGGAATTGTAAGATTTGCCAACAAGTGAAATCGGTTAACGAGAAACCAGCTGATCTTATGACAAAGAGAGTAGGTCATTTGAAACCATGGGAAATGATATACGGTGGTGGAGTACTTCACGAAGTTTCCACTTTTATTCGCGTTGCGATCAGCAACTGCAAAGGTAGTATGCAGGGAGTTGGAGGACAATGTTTTCCTTCTTTTCGGTCTTCCAAAGTGGATCATCTGTGACAACAGTCCCCAGTTCCGTAGCAAAGAACTGAAGACGCTAAGTGAATCGTACGGGTCACAACTTAGGTATGCGGCGCATTACCACCCGCAAGCGAATCCTGCGGAGCGCATCAACCAAATAATTAAGACTACGCTTCGAGCGTACGTATGAAACATTAGCAAACTGAAATCCAAGTGAATTTTTAGAACTAGTGAAGAGTTTGTTATTATTATCAGAAATATCTAGGTTAAGATCGCCACATAGAAATATTTTACTATAAAGTGGGCCTAATTCTTGTAAAACGCTGCAGACTATTGGCGGTGAGGATAGATCTGGAGCCATATACATTGTTCCAAATAAAACCTTACCATGTTTTTGCTGTAGTTCAATAAATAAGAATTGAATTAAATCATCTTGAGGAGAATGCATTATAATATGATGTTAGAAGCTATTGCGTATCTAGATAGCAACGCTTCCACCTGTTCTACCCTACCTGAGCGATCAGCACGGATGAGCCTAAGTCCATTCATATTAAATAAACCACTACTCATTTCAGGTTTGAGCCAAGTTTCGGACACGCAAACTTTGTCTATGCTGCTATCTTCAAATGTTTTTCTCAGTTTATCTATTTTATTAACTAAGCTTTGAGCATTGAGGTGACAAATGCGGACTTAACGACGGAGAACAAGAATGCAACTTACCTGGGCCTGAGGTCGCAAATATGAGCGAAGTATTATAAATTATTGTTAAAAACAGTTCGATTTTTCTGTAAGCTCTGATGGGCTTAGGTGAAAAGAAGAAAGGAATAATAAGGAGAGGATGTGTGATGGGATAAGAGGTTAAATTAAGAGTGCGATTAATTAGATTAGCAGTATAAATACAAATACAAGTTAAGTGACAGCTGTCTTCTTTTGTTTTTGTTTTATTGTTCATAGTCTCTGGTGTTTATTGCATGCTTCTCCAATCTCCATGGCAGGTTATTAAGAGGGGCCGGCATTTACTTGTCTTCCGCACATAAATTTGTCCATTAAATGAATGAGTTGAGAATATTTTGTTTTTCTTTTTTAAGTCTAGTGCGTTCCGCAATAAAATGTAGTTGTTTCTTGCCAAACTCTCATTAAGATAGACTTGCTTATCGGAATCAAATCCTACATCCCGAAGTGAGAGACTGGCAGCAGTTTCCTTAAAGCGGGAACGACAACATTTAAGAAGTTTGTTTTTGTCATAAGAATCCATAAATTTGAGGATGATAGTGCCATCATATGACTGATTTTGATTGTTGTTTTTGGGTTTGACACGGAAAATATTTTTCATTTGAGGCACCGATGTATTCAATGCAGTGCACAAGTTTTTGAAAATGTCAGTGAGATCTTCATTTTCTCTGGCAGGTACACCCACGAGCACAGCATCTGAGTTGGAATTTTCTCGTTCAAGATAATCTATGCGACTTTCCAGTTTGGCACAATAAGTTTTAAGGTCGTTTAGCTGGATCAGCAGGCCAGATTGGATTGAGTTGACCAGGGATAAGACTCGTTCTTCTATTTTTTGCAGTTCTAAAAATCTGGTTTTAATTTCCACAGATTGGTCTTTAAACCGCTGATCAATTCTGTTCCAGAGTTCATTACTTTCTGGTAAGTAAAGCTAAAGAACAAAAAAATCGAGGAAAGGTGTTGGAGGAGAAATTTTAAAACGAAAAAAGAAAGAAGTTAAAAAAAAGGAACTTCGAGGACCGATTAGGACACGAAGTTGAGAAAAATAAATCGAGAAGATATTGGAAGGAAATAAACATAAAACAACAGATAGGTACAATTTGTGTTACTTTTATTTAGTTTGTCCATTTCGGTCATTTATATTTTTTGTTAATACAATTTTGTTTTGCTTTTGATTTAAATTTTTGTGGAACGCGATACAATTTCCATACCGTTTAACGTTAACGGCCTATACCACTATTCGATTACCTTGTTAGATTTCTTTGTTTGTATTCTGTTGTAACTTCCTTTGTTACCTTATTTTATTTTGAAAAAATGTTGGGTTTTTATCCTGGGTCTCCAAGGTTTCCCAAATAAAAACATTTATTTAATTCCCATTGGGACATATAAAATTTGCGTTTTATTCATTCTCTTTTACTACTTCATAAATTAGAATTTTGGAATTTTTGTTCTAATTTATTTTCCTACAAACAATTCCTGGCGCCCACTTTGTCTGCACTCTACTGTACAACATATATTCTTCTTCTGATAAGCTGTTTTGATTCAATCAGTCAATTTAAGTTAACAGAAGAAATAAAAAAAAAAAATCTTCCACTGAACCAATCCCAGCTGAGCAGCCGTGGTCACAGCTATTCTAATCAAGCTCAACAGCTTGATTAGAATAGCTGTGACCACTTTTTTGCATTCTTTTTCGTGTATTCCAAATTCCGAGAACTATTTGTTGCTGGGATTGGTTGTAGGAAAGGGAAAGAAATTGGAATGGGAATTAATATGAATTTTTATGCAGGTAAGTTATCACTTTAAGTTATGAGCAAAATGGGCCGTGATAACTCCCCCTTTCTTAGGTATCTGCGTGTCGTAGATAAGATTTTGAGAGTGATTTTTTCTACTGAATTAATGTGGGAATTTGGGTCAACTATAGGAATATTTAGTTTTAAGGGTTCAAATGAGGGAATATTAATTTTTTTTTTATTTTTACTCTCCCAGTTCATATACTTTACGTTATCAATTTCGATAGATTCGTTGAAAAAAATTACAAGAAACCAACCGTTCAGATAACGAAAATATCTGCCGTATGTTACGTTGCCGACATAATTTGTAAGGAATAAGGTACTCTCGTTGATCAGTTCTATTATTGTCCTATTTTCATAATTAAAGTCACACTTGACTTTTTCACCATTAAATAGTTTCAGTACGCAACCGTCTTTTTTTATAATTAACGCGCGCACAAGAAATTATGTGTTTCCCTTTTAATGTAGAACACACTGCGCGGGCATTAGGAAGATAGGGAGGGGAGAGATAGGAGGTGCCGATTAACATTGGTTTTGAATGTTAGGAGATCAAAATGGCAAGGGAAAATCCCGCCGGGTAAACTAATCCAAATTCGTGTTGTTCGGCTAAAAAAGGAATCCCTATATTTCACGGTACGTCCGAAATTGGGCTCCAGGGTGAACTGATGAGCATTCCTTGCGAGACGAGTATTACGGGAGAAACTTTTAAGTGGATGAAAGCAACTGGCTACTTCGAGTGAACATTTTTTGTAAAAGAAACGAAAAAATAAGGAAAGACATGAAACATTGCGTCGGTGTTCGAGTGGGGCAATTGTTTCAGCGGCAGTTTTATTTCCTATCAATCTTAACGCTCGATTTTGTATTCTATCAAGCAGGTGAAGCGATGTTTGCGAAGCACCTGCCCAGAGGTGGGAGTTTTACTCGAGTTTAGGGCGTATAAACGCTTTATAAATTGTAGCCAGATCAGATGGGGAAAAATAGTTCTTACACCGATACAGAAAACCTAAGCACTTTGCAGCATTCTTAGCGATCTCAAATATATGGTCGTTTCAACGGAGGTCGTCGTTGACACACATACCGAGTACTGAGAGCTTTTTGGTTTCTTCGATGTAAGTGCCATTCATGGACAATGGCATTGGGGGTACGTTTAGCTTTAACGACAGAAGACAGCATTACGTTTTCGAAGCATTAAACTCCACACGATTCCTATTACCCCATTTGACAATGCTGTATAAATCGGAGTTTAATGAGCTTGACATATGGTACCGTTGCAATTGTACGTCCAAAGGCGAAGGACGTGAATTATCGAACGAATATGAAAAGCAGAGGGTAGAGTCGTCAGCAAAACAGTTAAGTGGATTAGAAGTAACAGACAGAAAATCGTTTTTAAAAATCAAGAAATGAGTCGGAGACAGAACAGAGCCCTGGAACACACCAGCATTTATTTTGTGCGGATCAGACTTGAATCCGTCCAATACAACTTGTATTGAACGTTCCAGAAGATAGCTTCTAATCCAACGAACAAGTGTTCCATCGATCCCAAAAGCACGCATTTTCGATAAAAGAGCTTCATGCCAAACTCTGTCAAATGGCTTGGAGATATCAAGAGCAATAATCTTACTTTAACCAAAGCGATGTAAAGATTTGTTCCACTGTTCGGTGAGATATGCCATCAGATCATCAGTGGAACGGTTGCTGCGGAAGCCGGAAGCGAAATGGGCGTCGAGCAAGTTTGCCTTCTTTAAAGAGTAAACAATTGGTTTGTTATTGTCGATGAGCGTTGGAACGGAAGATGTCGAGGAGTTTTTTATATTTTTTACAAATGACCAAACATTTGTACTGCCTTTGGGACACTGCAGAATTTTTTTCCGTAATTTTTGGTCATGCAAAAATTTGGTTCTTTCAATAACGGAGTTGCATGAGTTCCTTGCTTGTTTGTGCTTTTTCCGATTTTCCTCTGTAGGGTTGGCTTTGTAAAATCGGAAACTTACTTCTTTGAGCCTGATAGCTTCTTTACACACAGAATTAAACCAAGACTTTTCTTTAGGTTTGATGCTTTTTACTCTGTTAGGAATAAAAGCACGCATCCCTAGAAGAATCACATTTGTGATTATTTCAGCACTGGCATCAATGTCACTATCGAGGAAGCATAGTGACCAGTTAAAGTTTCGGAAAAAGATATTCAGGCTGTCCCAGTTGGCTTTCTCGTATTGCCAAACGGTCCTGGTGGGAAGTTTTTCTTTAACTGGATGGGTGGGGGATGAGAAATTAGCTGAAATGATACAATGGTCTAAAGTGCCAAATGGAGAAGTTACACTAATGGTATATTTATCAGGGTGAGAAGTAAGAAACAAGTGAAGAGTATGGGCGGCTTAACCAGCAACATCCGGTATACGCGTTGGCACATCGATCAGTTGGGTAAGGTGATGTAACCCGGCAAAGAGCTCGACATACCTTCCTTCGGGTGTTGTCTGACCAGAATAGCGGAGCCAGTTGGAATTGTGTACATTGAAATCGACCGCAATAACGATTTCAGTGCGAGGACAAAGGGAAACAATTTTCAAGATGGAATCAGACAGTGCATCAAACTCGTTACAAGTCGAATTACTGTCAAGATTTGGACTCCTGTAAATAAAACAATAACGAATGACATGCTTGCGGACAGTGAATTTGAGCCATAAGAAGTTAAAGTCCGTGTTGGAACATTGCCCATATTGGGGAAGGCTCTGGCAAGCAATATCATTCTTAACATAGACCACGAGACCATGATGGGAAAAAAGTAATGGCACCAAGCTATACCCATGTAGAGCAAATTCTGATAAATCTTTGGTGTCTTTGGTGAGCTTTGAAGTTGCGATCTTTCACAAAGAATAGTTTCTTCGATTTCCATACATTTCATTATTATTCCAAACTGGAGGTGTTGTGAAATAAATAAATTTGAAAAATTTAAATGTTATTCTTAATTGTTGATTTAACGATAATATTGTTAAATCTCGTATCCTCGGTTTGAGGTAAGCAAATAACGTAGAGTAGAACAGATTTTATTACAAGCGTCATTGGTTCGGCAAATTCAATGGCCTGAAGCTCGCTTCTAAAAGGGAGGGATTCTATTTTGGAAAGGACATCATAAATTTCGATTTTGCTTAAAAGGCTTGAGTTAACAATACCTCTCTTTGCAGGTTGCCCTGCTAGAACTATTTCTCCTTTTTCCCCTTTTAAGAGGCTTAGCTTGTTAAAAATAATTTGCCCATATTTTTCGGTGATGTTAGTATCAATTTCTTCAATTACTGTATTATATTTTTCAATAACAGTGTCGGTAAATTTAGTTAAATATTCGTTTATGTGATATTGCCTGTTGTTGTTGGTGGAGAGTTTGTTATATTTGGCGACAATTCTGTCCCAATCTGTTGCATCGGGGTTGCCTGCCAGCCACTTCCAAGCGGATACTATCAAGTTGATTGACCGTTTTGATTTTACCTAGTACTTCTTCGAACATGGTAAGTTTAATCATATGAATGATTTTGTATTCCCGGTGGTAATTTTTCCGTTTCCTTGTTTGATCGCCACGAGTGGGCTTTGATATACGTAGATGTTAACGATTGCTCCTACACAGAGAATGACATTTAATCTGTAATAGAAGGTATATTTTTAAGGTGCGATTTATGAATTTGTTTTCCGTTGGTTGTTGTTATTGTTACTTTATCACCTAGTCCTACAGTTTCTCTACGGTAAATTGGTTTATCTTTACTTTCTATTTGTTTGTCTCTTTTAAAGACAGTTTCACCATGTTTATAGGTTTCTGGTGGTGACCTTTTTTACTAAGCCTGTTGAGTTGATTTTTTTGGTTACGAATGATTTCGTATTTTAGATCAGTATTGACTATATTTTTGAAATCAAACAGGTTTTGATAATTAATTCTTTCTGATCTTCCATTATTGTACCTATCAGTTGCTATGTTGACGATTTCCTTAATAGTTAAATCCGGAAATTCTTGTTGAAGACATCTAATTATTTCGATAATAGTTGAATGTACTCTTTCAATTTTTTCGTTTACTTCGCTTTTTTGTGGAGGGGCTAGGTAGAAGTTAATGCCAAGGCCTTCAATATAAATAAGAACTATGGGACTCATAAAGCTGCTTACGTTGTCTGTTACTAAGATCTAAGGAGCAGTGGGAAGATGAATCAATTGTATTATCCTTTCTCGGATGTGTAAAGCCGATTCATACTTAATATGGAAGAACCTCGTAAATTTAGAGAACTTATCTACACAGGTTATGATTTTTTCTTCTCTGAATTCGATAATGTCCATGTGTAAGATTTCTGTAGGGTATGAGGGAATAGGGGTGGGCTGAAATTCAGGCATTAGGGGATGACGAGTATATTTATTTGAACGACAAACGTCACAGGAATTAACGAAATTCTTGACTAATTTAGCCATTTGGGGAAAGTAATATTTTTTCGAGAATTTTGTTTTTGTTTTCGATATAATTCCTATGAGCTCGTTTATATTCTTCTTGTATTACCAAAAATTTATTTTCTTCCTTGTTTAAATCTGTGACTATTCTTTGTGTTATTCTTATTTTATATCGGCTTAATGAGGTTCTATAAATTTCTTGTAAAAGCGGATTATATTTCTCTGGATACCTTTCAGTATATTAGGATTTAATTTTTCCTTTAGGAGTTCAGTAAGAGTTTCTTTGTCATAAGAGTGCAGCTTAATAAAGTGTCTTTGATATTTTGGATGAGGTTCCTCGTAGCATGTCATTTCATTGCCCTCAGAAAAGATAAGTTGGTTTTTAAAAATGTTAATAGGTGCTTCGCAGTGTGGTTCAAGATCACTGCTATCTTGTGCAGCATTGTGTTAAGTTCCGGGTGATGAAGTTATTACGTTAAGTACGGGAAGTTGCGAAAGTGCATCTGCGACAATATTCGATCTTCCAGGCTTATATACAAGAAAATAGTTGAACTCTTCTATTCTTGCCTTAAATCTTTTCAATTTCGCGTTATTATTGCGATTACTCAATGCAAATGTTAGAGGCTGATGGTCTATGAAGATTTTAATGTTTTTGGCCCCGTAAAGATATGTTTTGAGGTAGCATTTCTTTTTCGATTGCTGAAAACCCTTCTTCTGTTGTGTTCAATGAAGAATAAATGTAATGGGCCTTTCTTTCCCAATTTCGCCTTGCGAGAGAACGGCTCCGATGGCGTAGTTGGAGGCATGGGTTGTTAGAATTAAAGCTTTTTCAAAGTTCGGGAAAATAAGGATGTCACTAGATATGAGCATTTCCTTGAGGCTTTTGAATGCCTTTAAGGCCTACGAAAGGGATTTCACCCATTTTGGACCGATTTGCTTTAATTTGAGCATTCTGTCCTCTTGTTATATGGGTTAATGGTTTTGCTATTTTAGCAAAATCTTTAATAAACTTCTATAGTAGGACGCGAGGCCTAAAAAGCTTTTAAGTTCTTTAAGATTTTTTGGGGGTGGAATCTTTTGGATTGGCGCTATTTTTTCGGGATCTGCCCGAATTCCCTCTTGGGTGATGATATAGCCCAAAAAATTGATTTCTCCAAGTTCACTTTTAGATTTGCCTTATCGAGATTTGATAGGACTTGTTCAAGACTGTTCAAATAATCAGATATGTTTTTGCCTATACGAAGTTCCAGCACGTCATTGATCATGCGTTGGAATATGGCGGGTGCGTTTTTTAACCCAAAAGGCAGAAGAGTAAACTCATATTTGCCATTTGCCGTTGAAATCTGGCCTAATCTGGTGAAACCCAGACGTAAGATCGAGTGTCGTGATAAATTTACCTTCTCCTAAACTCGCAAGAGTATTTTTTTTATCCGGGATAGTATAAGCATCTGGAATAGTTATTGCATTCAGTCGTTTGAAGTCAATAACAAGTCTATAAGGCCTTTCGCCTGCGGAGTTGGGTTTCTTTGGAACGATCCAAAGTGGAGAGTTGAAAGGACTTTTAGATGGTCTTATAACGCCATCATAAAACATTTTGCTAATTTGGGATACGACCTGTGCCCTTAGGTTAGCGGGGTAAGGGTATGATTTTGTGTATATAGGTTCGGATGAAGTAGTTCTTTTTTCTGCACGAACGTTGGTTTCTATTGTACCACTGAGATTGGTCCGAAAAGATTCTCATATTTGCATAAAAGGTTGTGAATATGATTTTCAAAGTCTAAGTTTGTTTGGATATTATTCACTTCTTTTAATTGTTTTTCCTTGAGATTGATTTCTCATCTCTTAAGAGTATCATCTCCTATGATCCCGTCAAATGATTTTGATTTTAAATAAATTGTGAGGTTATATCTGGCGTTACAAGTCTATTTTTTTTCAAAAAAAAAAACATTAGAAAAATAAGAAAAAACTCGACTTCTCAAGTCTTCAAGTCTCATTTTGCGTAAGAACAACTTTTTTTCATTTTTATTAGGTACCAATAATAAGTTAAAGAGGAAAAATAAATAAAATTCTAATTCTCTGCAGGCCAATTGATCAATATTTCCTTTTGAAGAAACATGTCTTGCGGTACAATAAAGTTTTAGCATGTCGGGCTTTGAAAAAAAAAACAAAGAATAAAACATCAATTTCTTTGAGAACACAAAATAATCTATAAATATTCCTTCTATTTAAATTATAAACTTCAAACTCAACTTTTTTTCTTTATTTTGGTTAAAATTCTTAACTTACAGCACAAAGTTTTGCTTTTTGAAATGTATGATAAATTTACAATTATTTGTATCAAAACGATGTATGATAAAATTCTATGAAACATAATCCTACATTGGAATACTTCCAGTCGATTCTCAGTTCTTACGTTTATGTATGAAAGTTCTTCATACAACGTTTCTATGAACCAGAAATACTACATCAGAACTGTGAAAATCATACATTGTATGTAATGTATGATCTATGAAACAGGCCCCTGGGAAGACAAAAAAGTCAAAGAGGGTACTATTGCCATAGGTTTGAAGAATTGAGCACTAATTTTACTTGTAATATCTAATGAAAGTTTTTGTTTCTGCCTCCATGTTGTTAGATTTATGAAAAATAATAACGAAAAATTCTATTAAATAAAACAAATTTTTACTTTTTAATATGATTTTAAGTTAATGTATTTATTATTTAAATTACAACATTTATTTTTAACTATTAATATTAAAGTCGCGACGCGCGTTTCGGACTTGCGTCCATCATCGGGCTAATCATGTAAAAATAAATGTTGTATTTTAAATAATAAATACATAAACTTAAAATCATATTAAAAAGTAAAAATTTGTTTTATTTAATAGAATTTTTCGTTATTATTTTTGTAATATATAGTTGTCCAGTAGTAGATTGTATTTGAAATGGGGAGGTGACTGGTTTACAATTGTAAGCAATTCTTTCGGATATAAAGTTCTTGTAAGCTCCAGTATCTATCAAGAATTTTAGGATTTCGCCATCTCTAGTAACATTTTCTTAGTGTGGTTCGCTAGAGAGGCTTCCGTTGTAAAATTTAGCTCTGCTAAATCGTCATTATTGCCATCATCGTCCCATGCATCCTGGCAGGCTTTGAAATACTCCTCATTCAGTATCTCTTCTTCGTTCTCTTTCTCTTTGCTATCTTGATCCGTGATAACATCTGTTGCGAAGAGGCGTTGCTGCTTCCTCGGAAGGTTATCAGAACCATTGAGTCTTTTTGCACCATATCATTTCCAGATCGATTCATGTAGTTAATTTGACGACTTTGAATAGATTTGTCCACTTCCATGGGCTGTGGAGGCTTGGGTTTAGATGGCCTAGGGAGTGGTAGGCTGTTCCACGTTGGTCTTTGGCTTGGATATCGTTGGTATAGTAGGGACTTCTCCATGGGTGTTAATCTTGTTTGGTATTTTGGGGGGAACATTTGGTTAATCGGAGCAGTGATGGTGTTGTTGGTATTTCTCTGATGTATTTGAAGAAAATTTCTAAAATTTAAGTTTCGAAATTCTTAACAAGAGGTATAAGCCTCTGGTAAGGTTTGGGGTTTTTGGATAGTGAGCATTTTAGAAACGTCTCCGTTAAGACCTCTGATAAAGATGTCTAATGCTCTGTTACGGTAATTTTCCGTTAAGGCATTTACCGTTTGCTGACAATAGTCCTCAGTCTTGATTTTGTTGATTAGTACTGACAACTGATGATTTACCCTGGCAAAGAACTGGTCTATAGTTCTGCAACCTTGGGTAAGTAAATTAAGTTCATCTTAACCTTTCTCAGTTTTTTAGGAACAGGTAGAGTGGTTGTTGCATTCTGGGGCGGTGTTACCCTGCTTTCAACTTGGCTTAAACGATTATTTAAAACATTGATCTGCTCAGTTTGGGCATTTATAGCCTTTGTTAACTGCTTTACTATTTCAGTCAATTGCTCTAAACTAGTCATGGTTGATGGGGTTAGGAGTAGAAATTTGGGATAGCAAAATATTGTTCTCTGCTTATATTATTCAAGTTAAGTTTTTATTGAGAACAAGTTTTTTCTTATAAAAGCAGACAGAAAACTATAATCTTTAAAAAGTTTTTAAATTTCACTACGCTTAAATTTTTGCGAAAAAGAAAAAAAATCTTTGAAATCAGTAAAAATTATTTTATATGTTTATATTATTTCAATTGCGTAAGTATTTTTTCTTAATATAATATGCTGCCCATAAAGGTATTATATCCTCTTTGCTTCAGCTACTAGGGAACGGGGTGTTCCACGGTTTGATGCACTGCGGTTATTCTTTTGTTATCTGGAAATCCTCGTTGCTTCGAAGAATGTCTTTTAGTTTTTCTTTCAATTAATGACACTTGTTGCGTTTCTAAGTTTCCACTATTTTTCGGTACAAACTTAAATTTTGTGTACACTTAACTTTTCGGTTTTTAATTTTGTCTACCCGGTTCGCGGTTCTTATGTTACGTAGTACTTTTCACTTACTTTACTCGGTTCTTGTGTTACGCGGGGTTACTTTCCGGTATAAATCTGCTCGAGCGCCAGTTATCGAATCTAATAAGGTTCGATTGAAAAAAAAAACAACTTGATTTGACTTACATCTTACAGTAACGAAAGAATGAACAACTTTATTGGATATTATTTTGTAGATATTTATAAATTACATTTTATGCTTTGTTCTCATATTATAAGTATTTTCTTATTCCTAGAATTGAATTGAGCACAAGCTGATTTTACATTATTGGATTTTATATTGTGCTGATTTAACTTAACATTTTATTCTTATAAATATTTTCTTATTCTAAGAACTGAATTGAGTATAAGCTGATTCTACATTTTGTTACTTATTGTTTGTTGCTTAACGGATATTTTTAAAATAATTGATACAAATTCCGTGAGATATTTGTGTGCTGGGATTTGTTGTAGAAAAGGGAAAAAATTGGAATGGGAGTTAATATGAAATTTAGCTTACCTGTGCAATTAATACTGCAGGAAAGTTATCACTTTAAGTTATGAGCAAAATGGGTCGTGATAACTTGCATGATACGTATCAAAGATACGAGTGTGTATATGAAACAAGCGCTGACAACTGAGAGACTATACATATTGTGTGAGCGCAATGGTAGTATAGGTCATAGAGTAAATATATTATATAGAGGAAAATCTTTCGTACGTTCCACGCCTCAACACCCTCAATTTTCGTTGTTGCTTTGGTATATCATTCATTGTGTTTCGTGTTCTCTTTTGTATATCATTCATTGTCCGCGTAAAAAAAATGATGTGGTGAGTTTTGTTCATTTTGACATTTCATTTTGTTCTTGTTGACAACAACTGTAAGTAAATTGCTTTTGTTTACACAAAAAAAATGAAAATATTAGAGTTAAAATACATTTTTTTTGTTCGACAATAAACTGAAAAGAATTCTTCAGGCTTTCCATCGATACATTTATATGAACAACCAGACTTGCTGGATCATCTTTCTGATAAGGTTTCACGTCGCTCTCGTAGTTCGCAAGGAAGTAACTGAGGATCATGAAACCAGAGAGTTGAAGCATGTTGCCATATAAATCCATAATGTGCACAGAAGACATTTCGTTTTTAAATTCTGGTTGTTTAATAAAAAAACAGCAAATAAATTTACACATTTTATTATATAACCTATTTGATATATGTATGTACATATATGTAACGTATCTATCAACAACAAATTGTATTGTTTCGATATTTTTAAAAACCACTTGCCATCGAAAGCATTGTCCAAAGCATCAACGACACGGCCCAAAAGCTCATCACCGACTGGAACGTCCACAATAGCACCGGTACGCTTGACAATATCTTCTTGTTTGATCAGCTTGTCGTTACTAAAGATGACAACACCGACATTGTCGGGTTCCAAATACAAGGCCATACCCTGTGGAATAAAAAAAGTCAAATAAATGCTGTAAAGATGTATCAAGAATAATGTATACCTTCAATCGGCCTTTGTAAGCAGCCTGTGTGGCAGCCTTGGGAAGAGTGCGAGCCACAGAAGAGGCCAAACGCGCAACGCAATAGGGATCATTCTTGGTGGGCGAGAAATAACACACACAATTGTTGACTGATACACAGTGTAATGTTTTTATTTTATTTATGCCCTACTTGCGAATATTTTACAAAGTTCTCCAACCAATTTTAGCCCGAGCATCAAAATGCACGATCGTTTTTTTCTAAGGTCGTCACCCGAAATGTAAAGAGTCAAAATTAAGTTTAAGACTAACTTTTATTTATAAACGTCAGGGCTATTTATACTTAAATCATATTTGGGTTCATCCCCACTCTTATACCTATTACAATTTAGATTTTTGTTATCAATATGCTATTTCAATTTTAACCCACATATAATGGCCCGAATGACGACAAAGATTCGATTTCCATTTAAACAGAATGAACGTTCAGTTTAATCCACCCAAATGCAATTCGATGCCCTTAGCCACCGCGGCACATTCAGGTGCAGTCATTAATTGTCCTATTTATGAATCATTTTGTGCACAACGATTTACAATGTGTGATGACTGACCATTCACAAGTTTGTTCAAATGTAGGTCAGTGTATCCACGTTAAGTGCATAATGTATGTATATACACAACACACTCAACCTCTAAAATTATTTTCTTTTTTCTTTTTAGAATGAGAAAATTATTTTTGATGCTATATTTTACATATTTCTTGCTCTTATTAAATTCTTATTGTGCACTTCTTTATTTACATTTTCAATACTTATTATACTATTTGGACCATTTTGAGCAATAATCTTGTATGGCCCTTTAAAAGGTTTATCTAACTTTTTTTTTATTTCCTACTTTCAAATATACATAATCTCCTATTTTAAAATTTGATGTATTTACTTTAGATTGGTTTCTGTGTATTTTATTCTTATTTTGTTCTAAACTTTCTTTAGCTCTATTATGTGCATATTGCAATTTCATTTTGAATTCATTCACATAATTATCAATGTTATAAATACTTTCTTTGTTTTTAATGATTTCACAAGTTGGAGCACATAATTTTCTTTAATACTAATTCAAATGGTGAATAATTAGTAGTACTGTGTGGTGTCGTATTGTATGTGTATGTGTAGTAAGGTAATAGTTCTTCCCAGTTATCTTTTCCGTCTGTAGTCATTAAATAATAATTTAGAATACTATGATTTCTTTCTACTGAGCCTAAAGTTTCATGGTGAAAAGGAGTAGACGTGGTTTTTTCTATTTTTATTAATTTACAGATATTTACTAATAGTTCGTTAGTGAACTCTGTGCCCTTGTCTGATTTTAATTTTCTAAAACAACCATATTTCAAAATAAATTTTTCTACAATAGTTTTTGCTACTGAAATCGCATCTTTTGTGACTAATGGAAATGCTTCTATGAACTTTGTTAGTTAACATTGGATGGTGAGAATATACCTGTATCCATTTGATTTTCTAAGTGGGCCTACTATATCTACTTTTATTACTTCAAATGGTGTATTTGGTGTTTCTGTCATAGGGATTCGTTCTTTAGTATATTTAGTGATTTTGACTTCATTACAGATTTTACAATTGCTTATATAGTTTCTAACCATCTTATTCATATTTTTCCATACATATTTTCGTTTAAGCTTTGCTATACATCTTCGTATTTCATTGTGCCCTCCTAATTTGTCATCATGATACTTATGTATTAAATTCTTCATTTCTTCTGCATGCTCTATTCTTTTTGGTGGATCGTATAATATTATGTCTAGACAATTTTCTTTCTTATTCTTTTCCAGTTCGTTAAATACTTCTTTAAATTTATGCACTGATATTGTTTTAAAAATATCATTATTATTTGCTAGCGCTAGCTTTTCTATATTTTCATGCTTTGTATAAGATAACAATTTCTTCAAAATCAATTTTAACTCTGATAGAGAATTATCATTGTATCCAATATGTATTCTATCTTTAACTGCATATATTGTTTCTTTATGGGTCCTCATTAAATTCTCTATATTTTCAAGTTGCAACTTCTTAATATTTCTAGTGTCTGATATAGATATGCATTCCCATATGTGGAGGTGTACAGTCTCCTCTGGGGGAATAATTTCCGGGTATTTTTCTTTCTCACTAGTGTTTACTTTTATTTTCTCAACTCCATTGCTCTGGTTAGAACATTACCTCTTTGTTGTGGTATCATTTCTATTAACTCTTCTGTATTCAACTTCATTCTAGACAATGCATCAGCATTTGTATTCATTTTTCCTTGTTTAAAAACTATATCAAAATCATAATCCATTAAATCTACTCTAATTCCAGTTAATCTAGATGAAGGGTTCTTATGTGTAAATAAACTAACTAAAGGTCTGTGATCGGTATATACTATAAATCTTCTTCCATACAGATATGGCCTAAAATGATTAATTCCCCAATGAATACCAAGTAACTCTTTCTCTATAACTGATTTATTTAGCTCGTGTTTGTTTAATGCTTTACTTGCATATGCAATGGGTTTATCATTTCCTACCTCCCCTTGTGAAAGAATAGCTCCTAGTGCATAATTTGAAGCATCTGTTGTCAATATGAATGGTTTTTCAAAGTTTGGGTAACGCAGGACATTAATTTCTTTTTTAGGCTTTCAAAAGCAATTTGACAACGTTCTGTCCAACTAAAAATTTAAGTTTTCTTTAATAATTCATTTAATGGTTTTGCTATGTCGGCAAAATTTTGTATAAAACGTCTATAATAGTTACAGAAAGCTACGAATCTTCGAACCTCATCTACATTATCCGGTTTTGGGTATTCATTTATGACTTTGTATTTACTTGGGTCTGTGGTGACCCCTTCTGCAGTTATTGAATGTCCAAGATATACTACTTCCGGACGGAGAAAATTACATTTACTTGGGTTTAGTTTTAAATTATATAAACGCAATCTTTTAAAAAACTTCTTTTAGATTATTATTGTTTTCCTTGAGATTTGAGCCAAACATAATTATATCATCAACATATAAAAATGCAGATGCTTGTAACACACTAAGTGCAATTTTTAACATTCTCTGAAAACTATTTGTTGAAATCTTCAATCCAAAAGGAAATCTTTTGAATTGAAAATGTCCATTATCTGTTGAAAAAGCTGTAAGAGGTCTGGATTTCGGATGCAATGGAATTTGGTGAAATGAACTTGTCATATCCAATGTTGAAAAAATATTTTGCTTTTCCTAGCTTGTCTAGTACATCTTCTAAACGAGTTAATGGAAATCTATCTTCAACCACTTTTTTGTTCAAAGACCTAAAATCTAGTATTAATCTCCATTTTTTATTTCCATTTGCGCTTTTATTTGGTACTATTAACAACGGTGAGTTATACGGACTAGTAGATGGCTCAATTATATCTTCATCTATTAACTTTTCAACTTGATCTTTTATCTCTTTCAAATTCGCATGAGGTAGCCTGTAATTTTGCACGTACACTGGTGTTTTATCTATAGTTGTTTTCTTTTGTTCATAAAAATTATTTTTAGTTAGTGTTTCTCCCTCTAAGTGAAATATATTCTGAAATTCTTTGCATATTTTTAATATTTCTGTTTCTGCGTCATTATCTAAACTGTCTACCTTTATTTCATTTTGGACGTTATTAAATCGGTCTTCATCTATTAAATTATTTTTAAACTGTAATACTGCGTGGTTGGAAACTGGTTCTATTCCTAAAGAAATATGATCTAGTTTTACTTCCTTTTCAGTTGTATTAAGAATTTTTATATGTTTAACTCCTATAGCTGGTATTAATGAATTTGCTACAAATGTTCCCTTCTTAATTTCTTTTCCATAAATTAAACTATATTCATCTAAATCTAAATTAATTTTTTGAATTATTTCTGTTCTAGGTGGTATAGTGATATAACTATAAATTTCCCTTGTATCCATATTCATTGGAAGTATTATTTCTTCTCCATTTAATGAGATTACCAGAACACATGTCTCATAATCAATTTTGCAATTGTATTTTAATAAAAAATCTCTACCCAAAATTCCATCTGTGGCTAAATTTAAACTATCATCAGTTACATTAAATGTATGTTCCAATTTCATGTCTTCTATGTATAATTCTATTCTTGTTACACCTTTAGTTAATATTGACTCTTCAGATATACCATTTATTTTACAATTAATACCATACTCTATTCTATTAGTACCTAATGCATTGTTTTTTATTATATAAATATCTGCTCCCGTGTCTATAAGCATGCTTATTGGTTGATTTCTACCGCTTATTTTAAGTTTTATAAAATTTGTTTGTCCTTCTAAAGTTTTAATGTGAATTATCTTCTTCTGGGCATTACCCCCGGGTTCTGTCTTCTACCAAAATTTCCTTGTACTCTGCTGTTGTTGTTCTGACCCCTGTTTTGTATAAAATATCTGCTATTATTTTGGTGTGGGGCGTTAGGATTTGATTTCTGTTGAAGTTACCTCTAGGGTTGCTTCTGCTTCTCTGTACCCTATTAAAATGCATTATTTTGTTTGGTTGGTCGGGTTCTGTTTCTAAGGCTACTTGTACAGCATCTGCAAGCTTTTTTGGTCTTGCAGCTGTCACTAGTGATTTGTATGGTTCTGATAGACCATTCTTTAAAGCTGTCATTCCAATCTGATCATTTAGTTTTACTATTACTTCCCTATGCTCATCCCCTTGTTCAGAAATTTGGAGTTCATTTAAGGAAGCTAGTAGTGCCTCTATTCGTGAAGCGTAAGTCAGAACTGATTGACTTCCTTGAAAACATTTCGAAATTTCATTGTGTAACCTAGATGCAGTTTTGTTTGATTTATAAGCAGTTTGTAGTATCTTCTTCAAATCTTTAAATTTTTCTGGTTTGTTTTCCGTCAGAATTTTATTTTTTACTGTTTCTGCAAGCTTGGTGGCTAGAATGAACTTTATTAATGTTTCTTTTTGACTGTCATCCTTAAGAGTGTCATTGTAGAATTCAATCAAACCTAAGAAATTATTTAGATCCTTTTGATCTCCTCGAAATTCTGGTATTACCTTTGATGCAGTAATTAAATCGAAATTTGCCATATTTATTTTTGGAATAGGCTGCGAGCTAGTATTTTTAATTTCAAGAAAACTACTTATCTGTTCAACTAATCTTTCATATTTATCTTTTGATCCTTTAATATCCTTCAGGTCCGCTTTTTCTGTAATTTCTGTCCAGGCTTCATTAATTAGTTTGTTTGTATTTTCTATGTATTCTTCACTATATGCTCTATCTGGTGATTTTTTTAAGTTTTTTTAATAACTTTTCTAATGTTTCGAACCCCATGAGTTAATTTATTTTAATATTTTTTTTTATTATTTTTTTTTATATATAATTACAAAACATTTTTTTTTTTAACATTACTAATATTTTAAAAAGCGTGTTTTCTTAGATATTATTAATAATATACAATTTAAATAAACTATTTTCCTATCTAAGTCGTTAAATGTTGTTGTTGCTGCTGCTGCATTGTTGTTTATTATTTCGTCTTTTGATTCCTTGCCACCCATCCTTTTTTAGGTTTTTTATCTCTTTGCAGAGTCTCCTTTTTTGTGCTCCAGAGCTTATGTTGATTATTTTTTGTAGTTCCTCACACCTTCTCTGGAATGCTTTTTCTTCCTCTTCTCTTCTTTTTTGTAGTTAGAGTAGCCGCTGTTGTTCTAATTTGCCGGATGTTATCTTTTTGTTTTTCCTGTCTTCTACTGTATTCCTCCAGTGACAATGGTTTTGGGCCAGCTGATATCGGCGTTGGAGTGTATGTTGGTGCCTGGTTTGCTGCCTCACATGTTATCGGTTGTGGTACATATTCCAAGAGCTTCTCCCATTTCTCAAATATTTTATTAATTTCTTCGAGTGAAGTCATGAATATTTTTGTTCGTAGTCCGCAGGATCGCCATGTAATGTTTTAATTTTATTTATGCCCTACTACTATAAACGTCAGGGCTATTTATACTTAAATCTATCTTACAGATATTTGGGTTCATCCCCACTCTTATACCTATTACAATGTTGATTTTTGTTATCAATATGCTATTTCAATTTTAACCCACATATGATGGCCCGAATGACAAAAAAGATTCGAATTCCATTTGAACAGAATGAACGTTCAGTTCAATCCACCCAAATGCAATTCGATGCCCTTAGCCACCGCGACACATTCAGGTGCAGTCATTAATTGTTCTATTTATGAATCATTTTGTGCACAACGATTTACAATGTGTGATACCTGACCATTCACAAGTTTGTTCAAATGTAGGTCAGTGTATCCACGTTAAGTGCATAATGTATGTATATACACAACAACAGGTTAAGAATGCAATTCCTTTTTTTAAGTTTTTTTTCCTTTTTGTGAACTAATGTCGGAATTAATTTTTAATTTCCAGATTTGATCTTATTATCATTAAAAAACGGATAAGTAGTTTAATTTTGTAAAAAGGACACAATAATTAACGGAGTTCCTTCACTTCGAACAATTTGTGAGAATTTCACAAAATACCATCAACGACCACGACGTGCCTGATGAGAATACTTGATACAAGATACAATTCTCATCAGGCACGTCGTCGTCGTCTATCGATGGTGGTATTTTGTGAAATTCTTACATATTGTTTGAAATGAAGGAACTCCGTGAATTATTATGTCCTGTTAACAAAATTAAACTGCTTATTCGTTTTATTGATGATAATAAGCACAGTTCTAATTATCACTATCACTACACTACGACAATATTCACTAAACTAAACAATTTGTTGTTGACGTTTTAGAAATTCACCTCCACCTACATATCGAGAAGGATGTGTTCGAATTGTATTCCTTAAGAATTAAGGTGATTTTCTTAGGTCTTAGAGCTTGTTTACATGATTCCTTTTTTCGGATGTTTGTTCATTCTTTCTTTTTGCAAATTGGGTAAGGGGTATAAAAAAGTAGGGGGAATGAACTAACAAATGGAAGAATGAACATTTTAAGATTTTTTGTGATTGAGCTTTGAAGTTTCTCGTTTGAGAAAGAAAATGCTATGCAAGAAGAACTTTTGAAATTGGAAACAATTCCCAATTATGTTCTTTAGTGGTAATGGATGGTTTTAATTGTTTTTTTTTTTATTTTGCAAGTTTCTTTAGAACAAAACTATACAGTTTGTAGGAAAGCATTGGATATATTCGGGGTAATCCAAATCAGTGTATACACCAACGTACGTGCCTGTCCAAAATAAGAAGGAAGAAACAACCAAAAAAAGGAATCATGTACACAAGGTCTAATTAGTACGGAAAAATATAATGTCTACAATTTTCTAATATAAACCAATATAATGCAGTGTTTTTATAGGATTAATAATTTGTTGAGATTATTTTACCTTGTGTTGAGATTATTTTAACACGGCGTTAGAGAACGTCAGACAGAGAGCTATCCGCAGCGCGTTTAATATTTGAATCTTGATTTTCATTTTCTCACTAAATGCCAATTAGGTTATTTCTTTCCATTTAAACAATACAATATTAAATGACACAAAATAAACAAAATAAGTCAAAAAAATTATTTAATAAAATAAATTTCTACAACAAATTCAGAATGACTTAATTACCAAACATAAAATATTGAAAACAATTTTTTTTGGAACGCTGCGTCAAAGTTATCTCAACGCAGCGTAAAATAATCTCTACGCCGCGTTAAAAATGCGTTCTGTTTAACGAAGACTTAAAAAAAAAATCTAAATAATCACAACGCGACGTTTTGACGCCGTGTGGAACTTGACGCGGCGTTGAAAACGCGCTCTATGTGACTTGGGATATGTTTGTTTTACTGTATATTACAACGCTGCGTCAGAACGAGCTATGTTTGACTAGACTTCTACTCCTGTGTAAACAAATATAATAGGTGTGAAGAAAGATAATTAAACTTTATAAAAGTACACCTTTATCGCTACTTTGTGTAATACAATTTTAAAAATATACATAGTAGGTGTTCTTCTGACCGAATGCTTGTTTAAATTCATTCCTAGAACAATCAATACATTATCATCAGTATCAGGTAAAATGGTTGAAACTCTTGAATACTGTTTAACCAGTTTTAAACGTTAATATAGAGTTTTCAAGCACACAATATGTAAAAGGCAGGGAACAAATAATAAAGTATAACAACTTGCATTCGAGTAACTTGCTAGTGTCTCCTCATGAAACAATAAAACAAGATAGCGACTTTCGTATTTTTACTTCATCAGTGACCCTTGTTGAAAAAATTAATTTCCGTTTTAGAAAAAAAAAACGGAAAAGTAAGTTTTAATTGATGCAGGTTTGGTCCAATGTCTTATCTAATTGATTTAATATACATTTTAAGTCCACTAACACTTCTGATTCTTTCCAAAAAGGGTAATTTAATCAGTTTGAGTCACTGATGACGTCAAATTTGGGGATGGCGGTTTTTATTATCAGGTATCTTCCAACACGCCCAATTTCGTGGTGAAAAAGAAAAGGAAACTGAAAAGAAGAGGTAAATTATTTGACTAGCACACTCTCAATCGGCGTCAATTATTTGACAGTTCAGCACTACCACACTCAATCGGCGTCAATTTTTTGATAGTTCAGCACTACCACATTCTCAATCGGCGTCAATTTTTTGACAGTTCTACACCAATACTTATTTGACCAGCTTGTAGGCATTGTCAAAAGAAGGCAGTAGATTTCCCTCTTTATAGTATAGTTACTCTATGGTTTAGGTTAATAAAAACAAGTTAATAATATATAGATGCGCATGCTCGAGAGCAAACAGCGCAGTATACAGATTTAGTGCGCATAGAAAGAATAGTATAGGAATTAAAGATAACGCTACTGTTCGAAAATGAACTTAGCAATGTAGTTAGAAATTTAAATATATTCAAATGCTACAATTCGAAACTAAATTTTGCAATATAGACTTGACTACAAATGTACAGATGCGCGCAGCGCAGTTAGAAATTCAAATATATTCAGATGCTACAATTCGAAAATTAATTTAGCAATATAGACCTAGTTCAAAATGTACAGATGCACGCAGCGCAGTATGAAATTCAAATATATGCAGATGCTACAAATCGACAATGAATTAAGCAATGTGGACTTAACTAAAAATGTACAGATGCGCGCAGAGCAGTTAGAAATTCAAATATATTCAGATGCTACAATTCGAAAATGAATCAAGCAATATAGGATTAACTAAAAATGTGCAGATGCGCGCAGCGCAGTTAGAAATTTAAATTTATTCAGGTGCTACAATTCGAAAATGAATTAAGCAATATAGATCCAAACTAAGAATGTGCAGATGCGTGCAGCGCAGTAAGAAAATCCAATTTATTCATTTGTGATTTATATTGTCCATTTAATGAGGTCATGTTCGTTCGTGCTCAGAGCCGATGTTTTTCTCCAAGTTAGTTAAGAATTATTTGTTTTAAAAAAATATATATAGGTTTTTATCGAAGAAGGAGTATAGAGTTAATATTTAGAGAGTACAGACAGGTGGCATATTTCAAAAACCCCTATTCCATTTTAGTATCTAGTACAGGGAATGTTAAGGTACAGAAAGTTATGACAGTATAATTCTTGTTCAGGCCACTTCAAGTGGAAAATTCATATAGAAAAAAAAGAACATGAAAAAAAACTATAAAATCTACCTAAACCCATAGTTTCAAAATTTAGTAACTCCCTCTTCTCTACTTCCTTTAAAATTGTACAGAAATGGAAACGAATAGAGCACGCTCTTCGGCAAATGCCATTAAAAACGCTAAGCTCTTCGTAGAATCGGAGGCATTTGAACTGTTAACGTTTTTTCAAGCGAAATAAGACTGACAACATAATAAGGCGAATGGGCGAAGTATCAAAGCCCAGCTGATGACTAGTTGGACGTCGTCAGCAAGGAAGACCTGACAACCATAAGGTCTCTCCAGCATGTAAATTTCAATATTTAAAAAGCTCTCTTGCTGGTCATTCTGCTCGAGCACTTGGTGAATGGCAACTAACCGAGGCAAACTACAAACAAACTGGGATCGCCTGAATCAGGTGTATAACAAAAAGTACCTCATAGGCCGCGAGCATCTCAGGCAACTCATTTCGCTCCCTGTATTAAAAGACCATGCAACTGCTAATGCACTTTAAAGGATGGCTGACGCTACGCACGAAACTTTGAGGCAACTCAAGGCACTCGGCTTACCGGATGAACACTGGGATTTCTTCATCGTCCACTTTTTGTTCTAAAAGTTCGACATAGAAACAGCCAGACAGTGGGAGTTACTACGTGACTCAGAGCAGCCAAAATTGTCAGCATTATTAGCCTTTATAGATAAGCAGTCAGCAGCGTTATGTAGCTTGTCAAACGAACATCAGTCACGTAACAATAGTATACGTGGAAAATACAAGATGCCAAGAAATCGTACAAATAACATAAGGAACAACAATCGTACAGGCAGGATAAGAAACAGCAATCGAACAAGAAAACCAAAACATGATGATGAAGAAGACGGTACAGATGAAACGAAGAAAACATATAAGGCAACATAAACTATTTATACCTTCCTTCCCTTCCTTCTTTTAATTTCCCGTTGCGGCAGCAAAGTACTGGTGAAGTTGAGGGCAACCATGGTACCATCAACCATTGGTGTACTTAGCCAGTATTTGGCAAAAGCAACAAAAAGCAGTTGTTCGAGATATGCACAATTATTCCAAGTGGGTCTGAGGTCAACAACGTAAAAGATGCCAGCGGATGAGCTGAAGAGGTACCGAGTCAAGCGAACTTTTGCCTACACTTCTCAGGCGAACAATACATTATTTTAATTAAAACGAAACTTATCTAATTAACCTAAAAATATCGTATCTTACTACTTAATTTGCCTAAAAGTAACTTATTATATTGTATTTTGATATGGGTCCTTAACGTTTTAAAATCTTAATCTTTTTTTAAAATATGTTGTTTAAAAAAAAAAAGGAATTACCGAGATGGATTTGAAAGAGTAGGGTTCGCGTTTTTGAAGATTGTCTTCCTCCATCTCATCTCGTGAAGAATAAAAAATATGAGGCACGACTGGGTCGCACGTACTTGCTCCCGTGTGCTTATCGTTTTTAGGTACAGGCGTCTTTTTGACAAAGATTTAATTTTAATGTTTTTTGAAGTGCAACTTCTTTAGAATCGTTGTGGTTTGAAGCTTGAACGAACATGCGTCACGATAAATGGATAAACACATAAATATATAGGATTGTTAGCTTTTGCAGTTTTTTAGTGTATTGTCTTTCCACTTGCTGCTTACTGTTTAAAATATAATTTGCTAATAGAAAGATATAAAGGACTTTTTTCAGTTTAATTTTCATTTTGGTATGAAAATATTTGAACAACTGGCATAAAGATTCGTGGGAATCAGCAGTATGGCAATAATGCTAGGTATAGGGACCTTATAGGTCCCAATAACAATAATTTACTTTTTGAAATCAAATTAATTAAAATAGCTTAATTATGTTTGATGGATCGATAAACGTATGGTGTGGGTAGGTATTAATGAAATTTATTAAGGATATCAGGTACCTAT
Organism: Platycheirus rosarum; assembly: GCA_963971375.1. Classification (NCBI taxonomy): domain Eukaryota; kingdom Metazoa; phylum Arthropoda; class Insecta; order Diptera; family Syrphidae; genus Platycheirus; species Platycheirus rosarum. The sequence continues at coordinate 111,459,108 of OZ020507.1, read as the reverse complement.
AATAAGGTTGGAACTACTTGTAAGCGAGTGGGTATAGAGACAATATTAAAAGTTAACACAGTGGTTTTGTTTATTTATAGGAAGGTGTAAGCTTTTGTTTTATCGATTGAAATTTTTGCATTTAGTAGTAATCGAATTTTTTTTTTTTTTTTTTAGTTGTTTTTGTATGTTTAACATTGGCTCTTTATTTATTCTGTGTGCTTTTATGATGGCGAAATGCTTTAAAATACGTTAGTATGTATGTAGGTTGTCACCTTCTTTTATTTGACTAATGGCTAGGGCTTAGCCGAGCAATATGATATACAATGTTGGGGAAAAATTTTTATGAAATCAAAAAAACACTATTCATAACGTTTTTTGGAAAAAAATGTTGGAAGCCATCTTATTTCTTTTGCTGTTTTCTATTTTATGAATTTTTCATTTCAAAATCGTTCGACCAGTTTTTTCAAAAAAATGTTTTTTTTTGTAAAAACTTTTCGAAAACATATTTTAATTTTTTTTTCAGTATGTCAATTTAAGAAATCTATAGTCTATACTAGGAGAAACATTTTTAAAAAAATCTATAGATCCGTTTTCAAAATATTCAAAAAACAAAATATTTGTTTTAAAAAATTATTAAAAATTAAAAAAAAATGTTTGTGAAAATTTTAATAAGCAATATTATTTAAACCATAAAACACTACATATTTTGAAAATTTCATCAAAATCCGTCAATTAGTTAACTGATTTTAAAAAAACAGGTCATATGGGAGGTACCGTTATAAAACCTTTTCTGAAAAATCGATTAAAATATATTCAGATGCTACAATTCGAAAATGAATCAAGCAATATAGGATTAACAAAAAATGTGCAGATGCGCGCAGCGCAGTTAGAAATTTAAATTTATTCAGGTGCTACAATTCGAAAATGAATTAAGCAATATAGATCCAAACTAAGAATGTGCAGATGCGTGCAGCGCAGTAAGAAAATCCAATTTATTCATTTGTGATTTATATTGTCCATTTAATGAGGTCATGTTCGTTCGTGCTCAGAGCCGATGTTTTTCTCCAAGTTAGTTAAGAATTATTTGTTTTAAAAAAATATATATAGGTTTTTATCGAAGAAGGAGTATAGAGTTAATATTTAGAGAGTACAGACAGGTGGCATATTTCAAAAACCCCTATTCCATTTTAGTATCTAGTACAGGGAATGTTAAGGTACAGAAAGTTATGACAGTATAATTCTTGTTCAGGCCACTTCAAGTGGAAAATTCATATAGAAAAAAAAGAACATGAAAAAAAACTATAAAATCTACCTAAACCCATAGTTTCAAAATTTAGTAACTCCCTCTTCTCTACTTCCTTTAAAATTGTACAGAAATGGAAACGAATAGAGCACGCTCTTCGGCAAATGCCATTAAAAACGCTAAGCTCTTCGTAGAATCGGAGGCATTTGAACTGTTAACGTTTTTTCAAGCGAAATAAGACTGACAACATAATAAGGCGAATGGGCGAAGTATCAAAGCCCAGCTGATGACTAGTTGGACGTCGTCAGCAAGGAAGACCTGACAACCATAAGGTCTCTCCAGCATGTAAATTTCAATATTTAAAAAGCTCTCTTGCTGGTCATTCTGCTCGAGCACTTGGTGAATGGCAACTAACCGAGGCAAACTACAAACAAACTGGGATCGCCTGAATCAGGTGTATAACAAAAAGTACCTCATAGGCCGCGAGCATCTCAGGCAACTCATTTCGCTCCCTGTATTAAAAGACCATGCAACTGCTAATGCACTTTAAAGGATGGCTGACGCTACGCACGAAACTTTGAGGCAACTCAAGGCACTCGGCTTACCGGATGAACACTGGGATTTCTTCATCGTCCACTTTTTGTTCTAAAAGTTCGACATAGAAACAGCCAGACAGTGGGAGTTACTACGTGACTCAGAGCAGCCAAAATTGTCAGCATTATTAGCCTTTATAGATAAGCAGTCAGCAGCGTTATGTAGCTTGTCAAACGAACATCAGTCACGTAACAATAGTATACGTGGAAAATACAAGATGCCAAGAAATCGTACAAATAACATAAGGAACAACAATCGTACAGGCAGGATAAGAAACAGCAATCGAACAAGAAAACCAAAACATGATGATGAAGAAGACGGTACAGATGAAACGAAGAAAACATATAAGGCAACATAAACTATTTATACCTTCCTTCCCTTCCTTCTTTTAATTTCCCGTTGCGGCAGCAAAGTACTGGTGAAGTTGAGGGCAACCATGGTACCATCAACCATTGGTGTACTTAGCCAGTATTTGGCAAAAGCAACAAAAAGCAGTTGTTCGAGATATGCACAATTATTCCAAGTGGGTCTGAGGTCAACAACGTAAAAGATGCCAGCGGATGAGCTGAAGAGGTACCGAGTCAATCGAACTTTTGCCTACACTTCTCAGGCGAACAATACATTATTTTAATTAAAACGAAACTTATCTAATTAACCTAAAAATATCGTATCTTACTACTTAATTTGCCTAAAAGTAACTTATTATATTGTATTTTGATATGGGTCCTTAACGTTTTAAAATCTTAATCTTTTTTTAAAATATGTTGTTTAAAAAAAAAAAGGAATTACCGAGATGGATTTGAAAGAGTAGGGTTCGCGTTTTTGAAGATTGTCTTCCTCCATCTCATCTCGTGAAGAATAAAAAATATGAGGCACGACTGGGTCGCACGTACTTGCTCCCGTGTGCTTATCGTTTTTAGGTACAGGCGTCTTTTTGACAAAGATTTAATTTTAATGTTTTTTGAAGTGCAACTTCTTTAGAATCGTTGTGGTTTGAAGCTTGAACGAACATGCGTCACGATAAATGGATAAACACATAAATATATAGGATTGTTAGCTTTTGCAGTTTTTTAGTGTATTGTCTTTCCACTTGCTGCTTACTGTTTAAAATATAATTTGCTAATAGAAAGATATAAAGGACTTTTTTCAGTTTAATTTTCATTTTGGTATGAAAATATTTGAACAACTGGCATAAAGATTCGTGGGAATCAGCAGTATGGCAATAATGCTAGGTATAGGGACCTTATAGGTCCCAATAACAATAATTTACTTTTTGAAATCAAATTAATTAAAATAGCTTAATTATGTTTGATGGATCGATAAACGTATGGTGTGGGTAGGTATTAATGAAATTTATTAAGGATATCAGGTACCTATAATAAGGTTGGAACTACTTGTAAGCGAGTGGGTATAGAGACAATATTAAAAGTTAACACAGTGGTTTTGTTTATTTATAGGAAGGTGTAAGCTTTTGTTTTATCGATTGAAATTTTTGCATTTAGTAGTAATCGAATTTTTTTTTTTTTTTTTAGTTGTTTTTGTATGTTTAACATTGGCTCCTTATTTATTCTGTGTGCTTTTATGATGGCGAAATGCTTTAAAATACGTTAGTATGTATGTAGGTTGTCACCTTCTTTTATTTGACTAATGGCTAGGGCTTAGCCGAGCAATATGATATACAATGTTGGGGAAAAATTTTTATGAAATCAAAAAAACACTATTCATAACGTTTTTTGGAAAAAAATGTTGGAAGCCATCTTATTTCTTTTGCTGTTTTCTATTTTATGAATTTTTCATTTCAAAATCGTTCGACCAGTTTTTTCAAAAAAATGTTTTTTTTTTGTAAAAACTTTTCGAAAACATATTTTAATTTTTTTTTCAGTATGTCAATTTAAGAAATCTATAGTCTATACTAGGAGAAACATTTTTAAAAAAATCTATAGATCCGTTTTCAAAATATTCAAAAAACAAAATATTTGTTTTAAAAAATTATTAAAAATTAAAAAAAAATGTTTGTGAAAATTTTAATAAGCAATATTATTTAAACCATAAAACACTACATATTTTGAAAATTTCATCAAAATCCGTCAATTAGTTAACTGATTTTAAAAAAACAGGTCATATGGGAGGTACCGTTATAAAACCTTTTCTGAAAAAATCGATTAGAATTTAAAGACAGATTTTGCATAGAAAACATCATTTTGAAAGTTTTCTTATCAAAATCGTAGGAGCCGTTTTCGAGAAAAATAAGTTTTTCATTAAAAGTTATATGGCAGGTACCGTTAGTTTTGGAGCTAGAATGCCAATTCCAAAAACTGTCGGGTAGAGCACTCTAAAAATACTACATACCAAGTTTGAATCAAATCGGCATAACCGTTTAGGTTGTAGATATCGATACGGACAGACAAACAGACAGACAGACAGACGGACGGAATTTCCGGACCCACTTTTTTTGACTTCTCTATCACCATAATGTCATGTTTGATTGTTAGATTTTTTTTTACAAATGCATAACTTGCCTTATAGTCCCTATAAATTGCAAGTAAAAAGTATGTTGTTGTAATAATCGCTCTTCGAATCTCCCGCGATTAATTTTGTTTGTAACTGGAAAAAAAAAAGGAAAAAAAAATCGTGGAAAGGTGTTGGAGGAGAAACTTTAAAACGAAAAAAGAAAGAAGTTAAAAAAAAGGAACTTCGAGACCGATTACGACACGAAGTTGAGAAAAATAAATTGAGAAGATAGAGGAAGAAAATACACATAAAACAACAGATAAGTACAATTTGTGTTACTTTTATTTAGTTTGTCCATTTCGGTCATTTATTTTTTTTGTTAATAAAACTTTGTTTTGCTTTTGATTAAAATTTTTGTGGAACGCGATACAATTTCCATACCCTTTAATGTTAACGGCTTATATCACTATTCGATTTCCTTGTTAGATTTCTTTGTTGGGATTCTGTTGTAATTTCTTTTGTTACCTAATTTCTCTTTGAAAAAATGTTTGGTTTTTATCCTGGGTCTCCAGGTTTCCCAAATAAAAACATTTATTTAATTCCCATTGGGACATATAAAATTTGCGTTTTATTCATTCTCTTTTACTAATACATAAATTAGAATTTTGGAATTTTTGTTTTAATTTATTTTCCTACAAAAAAATTCCTGCCGCCCACTTTGTCTGTACTCTACTGTGCAGCAATATATGTACATAAATATTCTTCTTTGATAAGCTGTTTCAATTCAATCAGTCAATTTAAGTTTATCAGAAGAAATCAAAAAAAATTCTTCCACTGAACCCATCCCAGCTGAGCAGCCATGGTCACAGCTATTCTAATCAAGCTGTTGTTGCACTTTTTTGCATTCTTTTTCGTGTATTCGTTCGTGATCGTGCTAATAAAAAACATAAAAAGTTATATCATAGTTGCGCGCGTCATCGCCATCGTCGTCGTTGGAATCGGTACGCGTTAAATTGCATCGTATTCGAGTCGCGGCAAAAAGTGTAACAAATTGTAGCCCAACGTGTGAGGCCCAAAGTGGAAGGATTTTTTTTATTGTTGTGTTTTTTTTACTTATCTTATCAATCTTTGGATTGGAATGATAATTGATTTTTTTCTTTGTTTTATTGGTGTAGTTTTGTCGTGAAAAAAATCTTTTGGTGGAAAAGGCGGAGCAACAAAAGGGGATCCAGCAAAAGAGACAAGCAGTAGAACACGGAGTTTTTGGTGATATTGTGTATTAGTGTTGTAAACTTGTTTTTATATTCTGTGGTGTTTATTATTGTATGTATATTTTTTTCTGTTTGTTAATATTATTTTTAATTAATTTTCTTTCGTATTTATATTTTTTCTCGCATGGTATACTTTTTTCGCGATATATATTTTTAAATTGAGTTGTTTTCGGTGATAGTTTTAATAAGTGTTGTTTTTCATTTCTCTCCTGGCATTTTTTTTTTGGTGTGTTGTGAATTGTGATAGTTTTTCTTATCGAGTCTGGGTTTGAGTTTTTGGGTGTATTGAGCTTTTTTTTACCTTGAGTGATTGAGTGCGTGAGTCTTAGGGCTCCTGTATTGGGTAAAAAAAATATTATTTTTTTTTATTTTATTTTAAATAAAGTAGATTATTTTATTTGTTTTTAGTTCTTGTTTTTTTTGGGTAGGGTTTCAAGGATTTCTTTTGTAGGGTTGCCACACTCTTCATTTTTTTTTTTGTGATTTATTTCCTTTTGTTTTTTATTTTCTTTATTTTTGTTCTTCTTTTAATACTTTTTTTTAAATATGAATATGGGGCGTTTAGCACAGGACGAACTGGTCTACGAGATGAAAGTCAGGGGGCTGAAACCTGATACGGTAGAGGCAATGCGGAAAGCATTGAGATCTGCAAGGATGTTGGAAAGGCGGGCATCTTTGGATACTTTTTCAACGTATCCATTTACTTTTGCTGAGGATCGTGATGCAGTTAAGATAAAGATCGACGAGATTAGGGCACTTCTTAAGAACCCTCCGATTCCAAATTCATCGGAATTAGTTAAAATTATTACGAAGATTGAATGGAGTTTAGGTCGGTTAGGTAGATCAGTGTGTGAGGAGGAAAACGAAAGATAAAAGTCTTTTGAAGAATGAACTTCTAATTTTATTAAGCCCTTTGACAGGAGACGACGAGGGAAGCGAATTTGAAGAAGAAGAACAACAAAAAAGGAAACTAACAAGCGGAATTCATCGTACGGTTCCTGGTAGCAGATCTGCCAACACCAGTCCATCGACATCGTTGTTTGCTGCAATCGGAGGAACCTCTAGGACTACGGTTGAAACGAATATTCAGTTGTGTAGAGACGATAATTTGGTTAGGAGACCGGATGTGGAAAATAGATTTGTGAATGTGGATAGGAGTGTTGGAGTGAATGTAAATGAGAGGTGTCTTGAGCATGTAGGGAAGTGGAAACTTAAATTTACTGGGGAGTCGGATGGGTCATCACAGAATTCCTTTTTAGAGCGGGTGGAAGAACTTCAATTGGCTAACGAAGTTCCAAAAACCCACCTTTTTAGATCCTCTTCGGAGCTTTTATCTGGTAGGGCGCTTATGTGGTTTAAGACGGTTAGAGAGGATATTTTAAATTGGCCCAAACTCGTGAAGGAACTCAAGGCCGAGTTCCTACCTGGCAATTACGATGATCTTTTATTTGAGGAGATCAATCGTCGTTCGCAGGGGAAGGAAGAAACATTCGGAGCTTATTTAGCTACTATGAGGACATTTCCGACGATTGTCAGAACCTTTGTCAGAGGGAAGGATGCTTTCGATTTTGAGGAAAAATGTTGACTCCTTGTTTCAGGTTCAAATTGCGAGTGCTTAACCAAAAACGGTGAAAGAACTTGCTTTGTTAGGTAGGGAACTAGATACCTTGAAGGTGAACGTGGACACTTTCACTCCTCCTAGTAGGGGTCGCAATTTATTGGAACCCGAATGTGGGTACCGACCGACTACATCAGGGCAAAATCCTAATGCAGTTGTCGAATCGGTTCCGGTTAATTCATTCCGTCAGCCAGTTAGGTGTTTCAACTGTAAGGAAGGTCATTTCACTCATACTTGTTCTGTTGCAAGACGTTGTTTTGGTTGTGGTGCTTTAGAGGTGTTTCGAAGGGATTGTAGGAGGTGTTCGGGAAATGGGGAACGGGCTCTTGTGTCAGCAGCACGAGAGACCCGTCGGCGTTAATTAGATCGTCTGCTAGCGACCAGTTGGATGATCGAGTTCAAGGTTCGAGGTAAAATCAACCTTGGCGGCAAATGGTATGGATAGTAGACCGTATTTAGGTGTACAAATTTTATCCGGGAGCTTCACGCACAAAAAAAATTATAGGAGTTAGGACTTAAATTAGGGGAAAGTAGTGTTGGGTCAGTAGCGTTAGCAGACGGGGCGGGAGCAGTAGAACTGGATTTAGTTTCTTAACCCATGGAGGTTGAGAACAAATCCCTACTAATAGAGTGTCTGGTTATACCCAGTCTCCCACACCTTTTGGGGGCTCTCGGGAACAGCCCCAGATTTGAAATCAGGTATGTGGAGCTTTACAAACCAGGAGATGGTGTCCTCGATAACAGACATGGTAGCTATTAGGGAAAAATCTGACCTGAATGAAGGAGAGAACAAAAAGTTAGAATTAGTTCTAGATCAGCTTTTTGAATCAATGACCGTAGGTTTAGGGTGCACAAATCTAGTTGAGCACTAAATAAGGACGTTCGCAGAACAGATAAAGCAGCGATACTACCCAGTGTCACCTGCGATTCAAAAACAAATCGATCAGGAACTCCAAGAGCATCTAGCTGGAGTGATCGAGAAGTTCAAAAGTCCTTGGGCATTCGCCTTTCGTCTCTGTGTACTTGGATGACATTATCATTGTCACCGTTACCTTTGAAAAACAACTAGAAACTTTTAAAGAAATTTAAGAAGGTTAGGAGAGGCGGGTTTAAAAGTAGGTATTGAAAAGTATAGTTTCTGTAGGCCTTCTTTGAAATTTCTAGGTTATGTAGTTGATAGGAACGGGTTGATACTGCTTGTCTCTTCTCCTAAAGTTGTAAGTTTTTGCTGATTTCCCACTTTCTGTCTCCAACTTCTTCGCTATATCTTCTCTCAACTTCTTAAACTGCCTGCCAGTACTATCACTTTCTTGGTCCCTACCACTATTTCTATCTGTATTTCTAAATCCTACATCATGGCCACTAGTAACCATGTTCCTACCAAAGTTGGCGAATTATGGCGAAACACCTAGCACCTCATGTTGCGAAATTCGGGTTGCACAGGCCACTTTAGCCAGTTGTGAATCCCAACTCCGCTGGTTTTCGAAAACGAACGCTCAAAGCGTAGTCTTAATTATTTGGTTGATGCGCTCCGCAGGATTCGCTTGCGGGTTGTAATGCACCGTATACCTAAGTTGTGACCCGTATGCTTCACTTAGCGTCTTCAGTTCTTTGCTACGGAACTGGGGACTGTTGTCACAGACGATCCACTTTGGAAGACCGAAAAGAAGGAAAACATTTTCCTCCAACTCCCTGCATACCGCCTTCGCAGTTGCTGATCGTAACGCGAATAAAAGTGGGAACTTCGTGAAGTAGTCAACCACCTTATATCCTTTCCCATGGTTTCGAATTAACTACTCTCTCCGTCATAAGACCAGCTGGTCTCTCGTTAACCGATTTCATTTGTTGGCAAATCTTACAATTCCTAACGTTTTTTTTAATATCCCCTCTCGTTTTGGGCCAGTAATATTTTTCTGCTACCCTACTTAACGTTTTTTTAACTCCCATGTATCCTGCTAATGGAGCATCATGGCACTCGCTCAAAACTCTACCTATCACTAACTTCCATCCCTCACTCTCTTCATGAACCACGACATGGTTCACCCCAACATGCTTATAGAGACGCCCGTCCTCTACTCTCTAGGATGGGTATTCTAATGGGCTCTTTTCTACTAAAGATTTCATCTTTGTCACCCAAGGGTCCGAATCCGCTTCTGAGATTCCAGCTTAATCTGGAATTCCTCGCGATAACATATCAGGAACGACATGTTCTTTGCCTTTTCTATGCATGATTTTGAAATCAAATTGCTGAAGCCGAATGGCTCAAAGAGCTAATCTACCTTGCGGATCCTTAAGGTTACTTAACCATACCAAAGAGTGATGATCAGTCACGACAGTAAATCGAACGCCTTCGACATACGGTCACAACTTTTCGATCGCCCATAGTTCGGCCAAGCATTCCTTTTCGGTCGTAGAGTAGTTCCTTTCATTCCTATTCAATGACCGACTCAAATAACATATGGCTATTTCGCCAAAGTACAGCCCCGATACCAAGATCTGACGCATCTGTTTGGACAACAAACGGCCGACAAAAATCTGGACATGTCAGAATCGGTGCCGTAACCAAACATTCTTTGGCTTTCCTAAAACGTTCCTCACATTCTTGGGTCCACTCAAACTTCTTACCTTTCTTTAAGAGATCGGTAAGAGGCCTAACTAAAATTGCAAAGTTTGGCACGAATCTTCAATACCAAGATATAGTTCCTACAAAACTCCTAATTTCCTTCACGTTTTTTCGGTGGGGGAATCCTCATCATGCTTTCCATTTTTTCCGGGTCTACATGGAGCCCGTTCCTATCAACTACATAACCTAGAAATTTCAAATGAGGCCTACAGAAACTACACTTTTCAATACCTACTTTTAAACCCGCCTCTGATGCAGCAACATATTATGCAGCTAAGTTAGCTCCCAAATTTGTAGGGCCGTTCAGAGTTAGTAAGCGTGTGTCACCTTGGACATAAAGATCGGGGTACATGGCACGTTAAGGACTTAAAACCTTACATTGATGCTTAGACAAAGCCTCTTAATCTTTTCTTTCTTCTTAATTTTAATTTTGTCATTTGTAATATATTGATTCCTAACTTGTTTATTTTTAATGTTTTTAATAACTATTTTAATTCGTGCCATTTTTTTCTTGTTTTTTATAGGTTTTTTTTAATATTAATGATGAATACCCCCCATGATGTGTTGTTCACCTTTTTGAAACCTTCTCCTAGTTTAGCCTTAAGAAATGGTATGCTTTTCTTGGAAAGTAAACACATTTATTGGTAGGTAAGGGTGAGATTTCTTACAGTAAGATTTACGGCAACAAAAACTATTTTTACATTCCTTCCCTTCCTTCTTTTAATTTCCCGTTGCGGCTGCAAAGTACTGGTGAAGTTGAGGGCAACCATTGGTGTACTTAGCCAGTATTTTGCAAAAGCAACAAAAAACAGGTGTTCGAGATATGCACATTCATTCCAAGTGGGTCTGAGGTCAACAACGTGAAAAAACAATTTTAAGCAAGCATTGTATTTTTGCATTAATGTTCTCTAGCAAAGTGTTTGAATAAGATCGTGTCAAAGTTAATGATTGTTTGTGCTCTTCTTAGTGTCAATGGCAGACGGTTCCATAGGTAAATCGCATAAACAAAAAATTGGCGACTGCTTATAAGATATTTATGCCTTGGTGTAGTTATTTGCAATGACCTTTTAGAGCGCGTGTTATGAATATGAACAATGACACCATTAATTTAAGTATTAATGATGACATCGAAAAACTGACACCAGAAAAAGTATCAATGAATGAATGCAATGAATCAAATTGCATTGCATTTCCTTTACCAAATACGATAACAAAAAAAATTGCAAACTCAACTGTAAATATAAAAATTATGATTGTAAAAAACATTTTTGGAAATAATAAAGATTCATTATTGTATCGAACTTTAACTGGCGCAGTCGGTGAAAACGAAAAAGTTGATACGAAGTGTTAAAAGAAAAAAATTATTTTAACGCGAAGAAACGAAGCTATATAAGTATTTTTCTCAAAAAAACGAAAACGAAGAAGTTGATACGAAGTGTTAAAAAAAAAACTATTTTAACGCGAAGAAACGAAGCTGCATAAATATTTTCTCAAAAATTTACATATAACTGATTGCTACGAACTAATTGCAAAGTCATAGCAAATCAAAAGTAAAAAAAAAAAACTAAAGTTGTAATAAGATGCAAAAAAAAAAAAGAACAAAAGTAACGTAGAGCATTTAAATAAAAGAAAAAAAGAAACAAAACAGTGATTACATACAAACATACATTAGTGAATAGTGAAAATGACTGAACAAGACCAAAGCCAAATGCAACAATGCATCGCTATGCTAACGAACTTAATTGTCCAAAATGCAAGGACATCCACAAGCATAGAAAAAGATTTATAATTTCTACCAACTTTCAACGGAGTGCCGGGAACTTTACCTTCTTTTATTGACATGGTCAACAAAAAATCGGAAAGCGAAAGAAAGAAGAAGATAAAAAAGCAGCTTACGAAACCATCTACAACCTGAAGATATCCGGACCAGCAAGAAACATCCTAAGGGTCAACCCTCCGACGACTTGGGAGGAGTGCCAGCAAAGACTTAAAACCCATTTCAGATCCAGAAAAGACCATATAACATTATCGAGTGAAATAATGTCCCTTAAAGTAAGTAGCATATTAGATTTAAGTAATAAGTAACCAACCATTGTAGAAGAAATTGCCGAATATGCAGCTTTTTGTAATGACGGCTCGACGATGGCAGACATTCTTAGCGGCATATTCAAAGAGTAAAATCATTAGTTTTAGGGTCCTTAGCATATTGCATTATGAATAAGACGAATTTAACTGAAATTAGAAATATAATAGACACTTTCATCGGGCAGGATTTTACGAACTTAAATATAAAAGATACCGTATATAGAAAAGTAAATCAAGATAAAATTGAAGGGGATTTTATGTTTAAAAGACAATATAATAACTTCAAGCAAGCAAAAGAAGAAACTTTTAGTCAAGGTCATAGAGGCAATAATATGATTCCAAGTAATTTTCTAAATCACAAAAACAGTAGTTCGAGGCCACATAACAGCCAAAATTATAGAGAGAATAATTGGAAACCAAGTTCAAATAATTTCGGGCAAAATTATAATAATTCACAGCAAGTGCAACAATGCAATAATAGATACAGCCAACAACACAGGCAGAGATCGGATCACATGTCGGTCGATGAAGTAAATACATTAGAAGATACATTTTTTACAAACTAGCCTCGGAGAACAAAATAGTGTTGACATTGATATTTGAAAAAAAAAAAACAAAGATACGTAGCGTTATTAGACACCGTGTCAATCTGTATATTAAATGAAAATAATTGTACGAATCTAGGGTATAAGATATTAAATAATGATTCAACACTTATAACAACAATACAAGGAGAAGTAAATAAACCAAATAGAGTTGTAACCACGATTGGTCCAGATGAATTCAGATATCCAGTAAATGCTCGAATGAAGTGGATTGCGATAAAAATAGAAAAGCCATATAATTTTATATTGGGTATGGATTGGATGACTAAAAATGTAAAAGAAATTAATGTAGAGAAACAAGAAGTTATAATGACTAATGGAGTGAGCCTTCCATTCCTGACAAAAACTGTCCAAGAAGAAGTAAATGTACTGGAAGTAAGTGAAGTGCAAGATATTGCATTAGATCATTTAAATGAACAAGAGAAAGAAGGTGTACAACAGATTATTAAAGAATTTAACGAACTTCTGTATAGAGAAGGAGATATTCTGACAACAACAAATACTATAGTTCATGAAATCCAGACAACAACGGATGAACAAATAAATTCAAGACTTTATAGGTATCGGAAAGTCCATGAGTTGGAAGTTAAAAGACAGTTAGAAGAAATGGAAAGAAATGGAATAATTAGGAAAAGTAAAAGCAAGTATAGTTCACCGATAACAGTTGTACCCAAGAAAAAAGACAACTCAGGGATTCAGAAATTAAGAATAGTGGTCGATTATAGGAGATTAAATCAGTTAACTATAGATGACAAGTACCCTATACCTAATATTGATAGCGTTCTTAACAAATTAGGAAAATCCCAATACTTCAGTACATTTGACTTGGCTAAAGGCTACCATCAAATAATGGTTGCTGAAAAAGATATAGAAAAAACAGCATTTGTGACTCCTGGCGGTCTTTATGAATATGTTCGTATGCCCTTTGGTTTGAAGAATGCTTCAGTCACTTTCCAACGTAGAATGAACGATATTCTCCGCGAATATATAAATACAATCTGCGTTGTTTATATGGATGATAAATTAATCTTCTCGACATCACTGGAGGAGCTATAATTTCATTAAGAAAGATTTTTACCAGACTTAGAAAACACAATTTAAAAATTCAAGCAGATAAGTGCAGTTTTCTTAAAAAACACACTGAATTTTTAGGTCACCTTTTGACAAAAGATGGTATGATTGCCCAATCCAGATAAGGTCAAGGCTATACAAGAAATTGAAATACCATGAACCGAAAAACAATTGAAAGGATTTTTAGGAACTACAGGGTTTTATAGAAAGTTTATTAAGGATTATTCAAAAATAGCCTTCCCTATGATCAAATATTTAAAAAAAGGCAACAAGATAAATCCAAATGATCCTCAATATATAACAGCTTTTGAAAATCTCAAAACTTTGATTTTATCTCACCCAATTTTAAGGTTTAAGATTATAGCCAACCATTTGTTGTAACAACGGATGCCAGTGACTATGCCATAGGAGCAGTGCTGTCACAGCAAGGTCGTCCGGTAAACGAACACTAAATAAACACGAACAAAATTATAGTACCACAGATAACGGATTCCTAGCGATTGTTTACGCTGTTACTTATTTTAGACCATATTTATATGGGAATACATTTAAAATTGTAACTGATCATGCACCAATTAAGTACCTAAGCGGAAAATATAAGGGAAAAGAATTTTCTCAGCGCAATCAAAGGTGGTTACTTAAACTTCATGAGTTTAATTATGAAATTGAGTATTTGCAGGGCAGAGAAAATAAGGTCGCAGATTATTTAAGCCGATTAGAAAATTCTGAGAAGATAAATGAAAATAATGACGAAGAGTCGAATTTAGAAATATCTGATTCTCAAACGCAACACTCAGTTGATGAACATAGATAAGATCACATAAGTATAAAAGATGATATTGTTAATAAATACAGAACACAGATTTTATTAACATATACTTAGTCCAGAGCATGAAGCTCAGACACTGCAAAAAAGAACAATTATAGAATTAAATCCATTAAAAGACGAAAAAAGAATAAAAGATTTATTAAAAAGATATATTGAGAATGGTCAAACGGGAATATACTCCGAAGTTAATGACTCAGATTACAATAGAGTACAATTAATTTTAATAGAACTTTTTTCATCAAAGACAAAAATGATATTATACATCTTGATATATTTCACTTTAAAAAAATTTTTTGTAACAACAATAGATAAATTAACAAAGTTTGCAGCAGCTTACCAAATAACCGATCGAAACTGGAGGACAAAAAAAACTCTAGTTATAGAACAAATTGCGAAATTTGGTAAACCAAAGAAAATTATAATGGACAATAAATTAAGAGCTGAGCAACTGATTGAATATCTTTATGCCGAAGGGATAACAGTTCACTTGACAAAACCGAATAACCACACAGGAAATGCAGACATAGAGCGGCTTTACTCAACTTTATTAGAAATAATAACGGGAATAGAGGGTAGTGAGTTCTCAATTAAAATGAAGATACAGATGGCTATAGGAAATTATAACGATCGATATCACTCAACAATAAAATGTTCTCCCAGGCAGGCAAAAGAAAAAGTATCTAGTCAAAAGTTAAGTTCAAGAATAGAAAAAACAAAGCAGAATATTATTTACAAAAGGAATTTAGGCAGAGAAAATTAGATACAGAATATAGAGAAGTAGGACATATTAGGAATTATAAAAGACTTAGGCATAAAGATGAACCCTATTACAGATTAAATCCTTTAAAAAATGTACATGTTGCAAATATAAAAAGACCTTTTAAATCCACAGATGTTAAACAACTTGGTAATATTCCTAGTTCTGATCCCAGTAGTACAGGGGCTACTGCAAGTAAATCAAATTCATGAGGAAATAGGATACACCAAGGTCAAGGAAATCGAAATTGTGAACCAAACAAACACAATTCTACACTTAATTAATGTTAACGATATACACAATTTACTTTCTCAAATGGAAACAAATATAAGAAATTTAGAAATGGATAATACAGAATTGCTTAAAACAGTAGTTTATGATATAAGAGCAAAAATCAGATAAATAATACCAAAAGAAACTAGACAAAAGAGAGGCCTTATAAATATAGTAGGTACTGCACAAAAATGGTTATTTGGAACCATGGATGACAGCGATAGGCAGGAGATTTTAGATCATTTAAAAGTTAATGAAGAAAACAATCATAATGCTATTTTCAATTCAAACAAACAAATTCTAATTAATAGACATTTCAATGATACATTCAGTATTCCCAAAAATGCAATAGATCAGGACAGAAATAGGACATTAGGATTTCTCAATTTAATTTCAAAACAAGATAGCGAGATAAGAGGACACTCAATGTACTTAGACCAAATGCTCAAGCTTAGATATTTAGAAAACAAAGTAGAACAAATTCAAGATAGCATTGCAGCTGCTAAGAATAATGTTTTCCATCCAAGTATATTAACCGCAGAAGAAATTAGAATATACGATATTGATTTCTATAAATTAAAATTAGTAAAGGTTGGCATACTGAAATATATTAACCAATCAATAATTATAGCAATTAAAATTCCAAAAGATTATATCAAAGTAGATCTTAAACTTGTTTTACCTATGCCAAACTCAGAATTTTTGGAGATTGATGAAAAAGATGAATATGTTGTAACAGTGAACAAAAACAATTTCGTATATCAAGAAAACAAATTGTTAAAAGATTTAAAAATAAGCAAAAACTGTATTTGGAAAAATGAATGTAAACTTAAATTCAACAACAAAACAATAATTGAAGCAATTGATGGAGAAACATTAGTAGCTAAAAATACTGTTAAGGAAAAGTCAACTCAAAATTGTGACGATCGGACAATAATATTAAATGGAAATAATATAATGAATGAAAATATTTGTATCCTAGTAGTAGTATTAATAACTCATTGCCAGATATTGTAAGCTTTGAAAGTATAATGATAAAACATTTCGAAAACATTAAAGAAATTAAGGAATTAAAGTTCCACAAAAATTTATCATATGGTATTAATATAACAATAATTTTAATCGCTGTTATATTTATTATTCTATTCATTTTATAGCTTAGAAGAAATAATGTAAATGTAAAAATTGTAAATACAGATGTAAATAAAAGAATTCAGGAGAATTCAAAATCTGGCGGTGAAGGTGTTATGAATATGAACAATGACACCATTAGTTTAAGTATTAATGATGACATCGAAAAACCGACACCAGCAAAAGTATCTAGATTTTAAGTTTATGGCTTTTCTCATGGGAACGGAAATGCAATGAATCAAATTGCATTGCATTTCCTTTACCAAATACGATAATAAAAAAAATTGCAAACTCAACTGTAAATATAAAAATTATGATTGTAAGAAACATTTTTGGAAAAAAAATAAAGATTCATTATTGTATCGAACCTTAACTCGCGCATCGTTTAAATTGATAAATAGATATTCTGAACAGTTTTTGGTAATAATTTTACAAAGTGCAATTATGGTTCTGTATTTTAAGAATACATTAAGTGTGCAACCTAAGATTTTTATAACTGAACTTGTAATGTGGTCACGGAAGCTTAAATTTAAAACATATCTTGCACAACTATTGAAGGCGACATTTAATTTTCTAGAATACTGACAGTCAAGATTAGAGAAGAGTTCACAGCCATTCATTATAATTGGGAGTACAAACGATTTTAAAAGTTTCATTTTTGCACCTAGAGGAAGATAAGATCTCGTGGGACTAAGACCACAAAGGACTCCATATATTTTTGAAACAGTTTTGTTAATATGATCTGACCAGTCAAGGTTTGTACTCAAAAGAACACCAAGATTTTTAAATTTGGTTACATATTCAATGGTGGAAGAGTTGATAACAATTGGTGGTAGAGTTGTCGTATCTAACTTTTTTCGGTAAAAAGGCATAGCTCTTGATTTGAGTGGATTAAGGTCCAGCTCATTATTAACAGACCATTGTAATACTGCTTGGAGTTCATTATTAAGTTCGGATGCAGCATGTGAAAGCCTGGATCTAGGCTCCGATCCGATCAGCACGGATGAGCTTAAATCCATTCATATTAAATAAACCACTACTCATTTCAGGTTTGAGCCAAGTTTCGAACACGCAAATTTTATCTATGCTGCTATCTTCAAATGTTTTTCTCAATTTATCTATTTTATTAAATAAGCTTTGAGCATTGAGATGACAAATGCGGGCGCCCATTTTATTCTTGCAAATCAATTTTAACAGAGTCTGCGATTTTTCAAGCCAACGACCACATGAATTTATGTTTGCCATTATCTATGTACCTGGGTGTGTTTGTAATCTAATCTAACAATAGATTAAAAGAAAACATGTAAAGTAAGAGCACAAAAGAGAGAAAAATCAGGAGATGTACTTTGATGTTTGGATTCGCTAAATAAAACATAGAACTTAACGACGGAGAACTAGAATGCAACTTACCTGGTCCTGAGGTCGCAAATATGAGCGAAGTATTATAAATTATTGTTATAAACAGTTCGATTTTTCGGTATGCGTTGATGGGCTTAGGTGAAATGAAGAAAGGAATAATAAGGAGAGGATGTGTGATGGGATAAGAGGTTAAATTAAGAGTGCAATTCATTAGATTAGCAGTATAAATACAAATACAAGTGAAGTGACAGCTGCTTTACTTTTTCTAATATTATAACTTTTTCTTTTGTTTTTGTTTTATTGTTCATAGTCTCTGGTGTTTATTGCATGCTTCTCCAATCTCCATGGCAGGTTATTAAGAGCGGCCGGCATTCACTTAAAAAAGAGCATAAGAACAGTGGGCCCAAAACTGAGCCTTGTGGTACGCCTACCTGAACTTTAAGCTAAGACGAATGGTCTTGGGCTACATAAACAGTTTGCTGACGTTCATTGAGATACGTAGCTATGAGCCTGCATACGGAGTTCTCAAAAGCAAACTGACCTTTAAAGTTTTTTTTAAGGAGAATTGAGTGATTTACTGAGTCAAAAGCTTTTGAGAAGTCCAGAAAAACAATAAAAGCCATCATATCATTTTCAAATCCAAGCCTGATGTCTTCACATATGTTAATGAGGGCAGTAGTAAAACTATTCTTAGTTCGAAAGCCTGATTGGTAGGTCGTGAGAAAATTGTTACAATTTAAGTAAATTTTAATTTGATTGCCCAAGACTACTTCAAAGACTTTGCTGAGAAAAGGCAGAACTGCAATAGGTCTGTACTCAGGATTTGAGGACGATTTAGGTATTGGTGTGATTTAAGCATGTTTCCATTGATCCGTGAATTTACTTGTCATAATGATAGTATTGAATATATGAGTTATTTGTTTTATGAGGACAGGGAGTTAAATTTTAATTAAATCAGGGTGAATTTCATCAAGACAGCTTTTGATTTCACAGAGAAAATAGCTTCACATACTATCAACTCATCCAAACATTTCAATGAGAAAGTTGAGGTTGAGCTTCTTATGATATATTCAAATTCATAAATATTGTTGGAATTTGATGGAGAATTTCGTATAATTTTTTTATTTAATACATTAAGATCTAAATCATGCATAATAGTTTGTTTTTGTTTTCCAAGTCCGACTTCACGTATTGTTTTCCAAAAGTCAGAACTAGTTTTAATTGCATCCAGCTTGTTTTTTTTTATAATAAATACATTTGTTCTTACGAATCATTGAAGTGACTGCATTTCTTAGCTTTTTAAAATCATCATATATAAATGAACATTTATATCTACGCCATGGATGAGAATTGCGGAATTTTTTGCTGTGTTTCAATATGCGTAGCTACAAACAAGTCTGCAATCAAAACTATCATATCATGGTGAGAAAAAGAAGGAGCACTAAGCTGGTCATAGTGCATTATTAGATCGCGATGTAATACAAGATAAACGTCTAACAGGGATGGTTTACAATTTGGCAAATAGTGAGTTGCGTATGAAACATTAGCAAACTGAAATCCAAGTGAATTTACAGAACTAGTGAAGAGTTTGTTATTATTATCAGAAATATCTAGGTTAAGATCGCCACATAGAAATATTTTACTATAAAGTGGGCCTAATTCTTGTAAAACGCTGCAGACTATTAACGGTGAGGATACATCATGTTTTTGCTGTAGTTCAATAAATAAGAATTGAATTATATCATCTTGAGAAGAATGCATTTTAATATGATATTAGAAGCTATTGCGTATGTAGATAGCAACGCTTCCACCTGTTCTACCCTACCTCAGCGATCAGCACGGATGAGCCTAAGTCCATTCATATTAAATAAACCACTACTCATTTCAGGTTTGAGCCAAGTTTCGGACACGCAAAATTTATTTATGCTGCTATCTTCAAATGTTTTTTCTCAGTTTATCTATTTTATTAATTAAGCTTTTGAGCATTTGAGGTGACAAATGCGGACTCCCATTTTGTTCTTGCAAATCAATTTTAACAGAGTCTGCGATTTTTCAAGGCAACGACCCCATGAATTTATGTTTTCCATTATCTATGTACCTGGGTGTGTTTGTAAGCTAATCTAACAATAAATTAAAGAAAACATGTAAAGTAAGAGCACAAAAGAGAGAAAAATCAAGAGATGTACTTTGATGTTTGGACTAACTAAATAAAACATAGAACCTAACGACGGAGAACAAGAATGCAACCGACCTGGGCCTGAGGTCGCAAATGAGAGCAAAGTATTATATATTATTTTTATGAACAGTTCGATTTTTCTGTATGCTTTGATGGGCTTAGGTAAAAAGAAGAAAGAAATAATAAGGAGAGGATGTGTGATGTGATAAGAGGTTAAATTAAGAGTGCAATTCATTAGATTAGCAGTATAAATACAAATACAAGTTAAGTGACAGCTGCTTTATTTGTTCTAATATTATAACTTTTTCTTTTGTTTTTGTTTTAATGTTCATAGTCTCTGGTGTTTATTGCATGCTTCTCCAATCTCCATGGCAGGTAATTAAGAGGGGCCGGCATTCACTTGTCTTCCGCACATAAACTTGTCCATTAAATGAATGAGTTGAGAATATTTTGTTTTTCTTTTTTAAGTCTAGTGTATTTTTCTGTATGCTTTGATGGGCTTAGGTGAAAAGAAGAAAGGAATAATAAGGAGAGGATGTGTGATGGGATAAGAGGTTATTTTAAGAGTGCAATTCATTAGATTATGAGTATAAATACAAATACAATTAAGTGACAGCTGCTTTACTTTTTCTAATATTATTACTTTTTCTTTTGTTTTTGTTTTATTGTGCATAGTCTCTGGTGTTTATTGCATGCTTCTCCAATCTCCATGGCAGGTTATTAAGAGGGGCTGGCATTTACTTGTCTTCCGCACATAAATTTGTCCATTAAATGAATGAGTTGAGAATATTTTGTTTTTCTTTTTTTTTAGTTGTTTCTTGCCAAACTCTCATTAAGATAGACTTGCTTATCGGAACCAAATCCTACATCCCGAAGTGAGAGACTGGCAGCAGTTTCCTTAAAGCGGGAACGACAACATTTAAGAAGTTTGTTTTTGTCATAAGAATACATACATTTGAGGATGATAGTGTCATCATATGACTGATTTTGATTGTTGTTTTTGGGTTTTACACGAAAAAAAATTTTCATTTGAGGCACCAATGTATTCAATGCAGTGCACAAGTTTTTGAAAATGTCAGTGAGATCTTCATTTTCTCTGACAGATACACCGACGAGTACAGCATCTGAATTGGAATTTTCTCGTTCAAGATAATCTATGCGACTTTCCAGTTTGGCACAATAAGTTTTAAGGTCTTTTAGCTGGACCAGTAGGCCAGATTGGATTGAGTTGACCAGAGATAAGACTCGTTCTTCTATTTTTTGCAGTTCTAAAAATCTGGTGTTAATTTCCACAGATTGGTCTTTAAACTTCTGATCAATTCTGTCCCAAAGTTCATTACTTTCTGATAAGTCAGATCTTTTGGGAGTATTGGTGTGAGTGTGAGAGCCTGTTGGAGCAACTTTGTTGTCTCTTTTACCGCGTAAATTGCTTGCCATTTTTAAGAAAAAAATTAGCAAGAGTGGAATTAATTTTTCGTTTAACACTGCCTCCATCTCATCTCGTAAAGAATAAAAAAAAGTATGTTGTTTTAATAATCTCTCTTCGAATCTTCCGCGATTAATTTTGTGTGTAACTGGGAAAATGCCCAGAAGAAGCTTTTCCTCGATCTTTTCTTCTTTTTATTTTTCTCGGAAAAAGAAATTAGAATTGAGGTTAATTTGACCTCGGCCACTAGATCCGGTAAGTTTTGGAATAACATCGAACAACTTGCTGAAATCTTTGATTGTGAGAGCAAGAGAAATGTTTCGTTGTGATTCGACAACGGGGGTTTCCATGCGAGCGAAGAAGCTTTCCAGGAAGCCGGGGACGTCATAGATGATCAACGAAACGAATGGCTGAATGTGTGAATGTGTGAGTGACTGGAAAAGTCGAGAGAGGAATGGGTTGTGGTAAGCTGGGAAAGCCACTCTGAGGAGAGCTTACCAAGCGACAGATTTTGAAGAAAAAAAAAACAAGAAAAAGAAAAAGAAAAAAAAATCGAAGAAAGGTGTTGGAGGAGAAATTTAAAAACGAAAAAAGAAAGAAGTTAAGAAAAAGGAACTACGAGGACCGATTAGGACACGAAGTTGAGAAAAATAAATCGAGAAGATAGAGGAAGAAAATAAACATAAAACAACAGATAAGTACAATTTGTGTTACTTTTTTTAGTTTGTCCATTTCGGTCATTTATTTTTTTGTTAATAAAACTTGGTTTTGCTTTTGATTAAAATTTTTGTGAAACGCGATACAATTTCCATACCGTTCAACGTTAACGGCCTATATCACTATTCAATTTCCTTGTTAGATTTCTTTGTTTGGATTCTGTTGTAACTTCCTTTGTTACCTAATTTTTCTTTGAACAAATTTTGGGTTTTTATCCTGGGTCTCCAGGTTTCCCAAATAAAAACATTTGTTTAATTCCCATTGGGACATATAAAATTTGCGTTTTATTCATTCTCTTTTACTAATTCATAAATTAGAATTTTGGAATTTTTGTTCTAATTTATTTTCCTACAAAAAAATTCCTGGCGCCCACTTTGTCTGCACTCTACTGTGCAACAATATATACATATATTCTTCTTCTGATAAGCTGTTTTGATTCAATCAGTCAATTTAAGTTAACAGAAGAAATAAAAAAAAAAAAAAGTCTTCCACTGAACCCATCCCAGCTGAGCAACCGTGGTCACAGCTATTCTAATCAAGCTGTTGTTGCACTTTTTTGAATTCTTTTTCGTGTATTCCGAATTCCGAGAATTATTTGTGTGCTGGGATTGGTTGTAGGAAAGGGAAAGAAATTGGAATGGGAATTAATATGAATTTTTATGCAGGTAAGTTATCACTTTAAGTTATGAGCAAAATGGGTCGTGATAACTCCCCCTTTCTTAGGTATCTGCGTGTCGTAGATAAGATTTTGAGAGTGAATTAATGTGGGAATTCGGGTCAACTATAGGAATATTTAGTTTGAAGGGTTCAAATGAGGGAATATGAATTTTTTTTTTATTTTTGAATGCTGTCTCAAAAAAAAAAACCAACGAATTAGGTTGATCGTTGCACCTATGAATACAATAGTTAGGTAAGGACCTAGGAATAACCCATCATTTGAAGAAATATTGGAAAGTTTTTCTACGTTGGTAAAGTTTGTGTAAATACTGTAGGTCGAGTTTTATTTCATTTTCAGACAGGTTATTTTGGAGTAAAGGAGGCAGTATATGATATGTTTTACTCTCCCAGCTCGTAAACTTTACGTTATCAATTTCGATAGATTCGTTGAAAAAAATTAAAAGAAACCAACCGTTCAGATAACGAAAATATCTGCCGTATGTTACGTTGCCGACATTTTGTTAGGAATAAGGTACTCTCGTTGATTAGTTCTATTACTGTCCTATTTTCATAATTAAAGTCACACTTGACTTTTTCACCATTAAATAGTTTCATTACGCAACCGTCTTTGATGAGCTTTGAAGTTGCGATCTTTCACAAAGAATAGTTTCTTCGATTTCCATACATTTCATTATTATTCCAAACTGGAGGTGTTGTGAAATAAATAAATTTGAAAAATTTAAATGTTATTCTTAATTGTTGATTTAACGATAATATTGTTAAATGTCGTATCCTCGGTTTGAGGTAAGCAAATAACGTAGAGTAGAACAGATTTTATTACAAGCGTCATTGGTTCGGCAAATTCAATGGCCTGAAGCTCGCTTCTAAAAGGGAGGGATTCTATTTTGGAAAGGATATCATAAATTTCGATGTTGCTTAAAAGGTTTGAGTTAACAATACCTCTCTTTGCAAGTTGCCCTGCTAGAACTATTTCTCCTATTTCCCCTTTTAAGAGGCTTAGCTTGTTAAAAAAAATTTGCCCATATTTTTCGGTGATGTTAGTATTAATTTCTTCAATTACTTTATTATATATATATATATGGTAGTGCCCCGTGGCTTAGTGGTTAGTGTGTCGGACTGCTAAGCGAAAGAACCTGGGTTCAAATCCAGCTCATAGCCACCTTTTTTTCTGGGGTACTGCCTCTTGCGAGGAACTGACAAAACCTCCAAGAGTAAAATTTGTCTCGAAAAAGTGCATCTCATGTAGCCGTTCGGACTCGGCGGTAAACTGTAGGTCCCTTCCATTCTTGCAGAGTAACAACACACACACAGAAATGGTTGAGAGTATAAGTCACTAGGCCTTGGCTCCTTAAGGAGCTGTCGCGCCAATAAATTTATTTATTTTACTTTATTATATTTTTCAATAACAGTGTCGGTAACTTTAGTTAAATATTCGTTTATGTGATATTGCCTATTGTTCTTGGTGGAGAGTTTGTTATATTTGGCGACAATTCTGTCCCAATCTGTTGCATCGGGGTTGCCTGCCAGCCACTTCCAAGCGGATACTATCAAGTTGATTGACCGTTTCTCTCTTCTCGGGGTCTTATCCTGAAGTTGTTGTAGAAGGTTTCCTATTTTTGTTTTTTGGAGCTCCAGCTGCGGTAGGTAGGCACTGTTTTTGGGTATAAGGCGGTTGATGTCCGTATTGATTTTACCTAGTATTTCTTCGAACATGGTAAGTTTAATCAAATGAATAATTTTGTAATTCCCGGTGGTAATTTTTCCGTTTCCTTGTTTGATCGCCACGAGTGGGCTGCTTTGATATACGTAGATGTTAACGATTGCTCCTAGACAGAGGATGACATTTAATCTGTAATAGAAGGTATGTTTTAAAGGTGCGATTTATGAACTCGTTTTCCGTTGGTTGTTGTTATTGTTACTTTATTACCTAGTCCTACAGTTTCTCTACGGTAAATTGGTTTATCTTTTTTTTCTATTTGTTTGTCTCTTTTAAAGACAGTTTCACCATGTTTATAGGTTTCTGGTGGTGACCTTTTTTACTAAGCCTGTTGAGTTGATTTTTTTGGTTACGAATGATTTCGTATTTTAGATCAGTATTGACTATATTTTTGAAATCAAACAGGTTTTGATAATTAATTCTTTCTGATCTTCCATTATTGTACCTATCAGTTGCTATGTTGACGATTTCCTTAATAGTTAAATCCGGAAATTCTTGTTGAAGACATATAATTATTTCGATAATAGTTGAATGTACTCTTTCAATTTTTTCGTTTACTTCGCTTTTTTGTGGAGGGGCTAGGTAGAAGTTAATGCCAAGGCCTT
The DNA here is from genome assembly GCA_963971375.1 of Platycheirus rosarum. Classification (NCBI taxonomy): domain Eukaryota; kingdom Metazoa; phylum Arthropoda; class Insecta; order Diptera; family Syrphidae; genus Platycheirus; species Platycheirus rosarum. The sequence goes on along the minus strand of OZ020507.1, from coordinate 111,433,897 downwards.
CAATATAAATAAGAACTATGGGACTCATAAAGCTGCTTACGTTGTCTGTTACTAAGATCTAAGGAGCAGTGAGAAGATGAATCAATTTTATTATCCTATCTCGGATGTGTAAAGCCGATTTATACTAAATATGGAAGAACCTCGTAAATTTAGAGAACTTATCTACACAGGTTATGATGTGTTTAAATCTGTGACTATTCTTTGTGTTATTCTTATTTTATATCGGCTAAATGAGGTTCTATAAATTTCTTGTAAATGCGGAATATATTTCTCTGGAATTTTGATACCTTTCAGTATATTAGGATTTAATTTTTCCTTTAGGAGTTCAGTAAGAGTTTCTTTGTCATAAGAGTGCAGCTTAATAAAGTGTCTTTGATATTTTGGATGAGGTTCCTCGTAGCATGTCATTCCATTGCCCTCAGAAAAGATATGTTAGTTTTTAAAAACGTTAATAGGTGCTTCGCAGTGGTTCAAGATCACTGCTATCTTCTGCAGCACTGTGTTAAGTTCCGGGTGATGAATTTATTACATTAAGTACGGGAAGTTGCGAAAGTGCATCTGCGACAATATTCGATCTTCCAGGCTTATATACAAGAGTATAGTTGAACTCTTCTATTCTTGCCTTAAATTTTTCAATTTCGCGTTATTATTGCGATTACTCAATGCAAATGGTCTGTGAAGATTTTATTGTTTTTGGCCCTGTAAAGATATGTTTTGAACTAGCATTTTTTCGATTGTTGAAAACCCTTCTTCTGTTGTGTTCAATGATCTAGGAATAAATGTAATGGGCCTATCTTTCCCAATATGGGCAATGTTCCAACACGGACTTTAACTTCTTTTGGCTCAAATTCACTGTCCGCAAGCATGTCATTCATTATTGTTTTATTTACAGGAGTCCAAATCTCGACAGCAATTCCACTTGTAACGAGTTTGATGCGCTGTCTGATTCCATCTCGAAAATTGTTTCCCTTTGTCCTCGCACTGAAATCGTTATTACGGGCGATTTCAATGTACACAATTCCAATTGGCTCCGCTATTCTGGTCAGACAACACCCGAAGGAAGGTATGTCGAGCTCTTTGCCGGGTTACATCACCTTACCCAACTGCCAGCGCGTATACCGGATGTTGCTGGGCAAGCCGCCCATACTCTTGACTTGTTTCTAACTTCTCACTCTGATAAATATACCATTAGTGTAACTTCTCCATTTGGCACTTCAGACCATTGTGTTTTTTCAGCTAATTTCTCATCCTCCACCCATCCAGTTAAAGAAAAACTTCCCACCACGACAGTTTGGCAATACGAGAAAGCCAACTGGGACGGCCTGAATATTTTTTTCCGAAACTTTAACTGGTCACAATGCTTCCTCGATAGTGACATTGATGCCAGTGCTGAAATGATCACACATGTGATTCTTCTAGGGATGCGTGCTTTTATTCCTAACAGAGTAAAAAGCATCAAACCTAAAGAAAAGTCTTGGTTTAATTCTGAGTGTAAAGAAGCTATCAGGCTCAAAGAAGTAAGTTTCCGTTCTTACAAAGCCAACCCTACAGAGGAAAATCGGAAAAAGCACAAACAAGCAAGAAACTCATGCAACTCCGTTATTGAAAGAACCAAATTGTTGCATGACCAAAAATTACGGCAAAAAATTCTGCAGTGTCCCAAAGGCAGTAAAAATTTTTGGTCATTTGTAAAATATATAAAAAACTCCTCGACATCTTCGGTTCCAACGCTCATCGACAATAACAAACCAATTGTTTACTCTTCAGAGAAGGCAAACTTGCTCGCCGCCCATTTCGCTGCCAGCTCCACGCTGCCTCAAAGCAACGTTGCCCCTCCTGTACTTGAGAATGTAAATTTTTCCATGGGACAAATTTTTTTCCGCACTCGTACAGTAGCAAGAGTTCTCAAAGATCTCGATATACACAAATCCGCTGGCCCGGATGGTATACCCCCGATTCTTCTGAAGAGGTGTTCTTCCACACTGGCAAAGCCACTGCGTAAGCTTTTCCATCGCTCCTACTCTTCTGGAATCTTTCCTAGAAGATGGAAAACAGCATTTGTCCAGCCTGTCCCTAAGAAAGGTGACCCATCCTCCCCCTCCTCCTACCGACCCATAGCACTGACATCCCTTCTTTCTAAGGTCATGGAAACACTGATTAACCGTCAGCTTAAGGAATATCTCGAAGATCGTAAGCTTCTCCATGACCGTCAGTATGGCTTCCGCAGCAACCGTTCCACTGGTGATCTGATGGCATATCTCACCGAAAAGTGGAACAAATCTTTACACCGCTTTGGTGAAAGTAAGATTATTGCTCTTGATATCTCCAAGGCATTTGATAGAGATTGGCATGAAGCTCTCTTATCGAAAATGCGGCTTTTGGGATCGATAATACTCTTGTTCGTTGGGTTAGAAGCTATCTTCTGGATCGTTCAATACAAGTTGTATTGGACGGATTCAAGTCTGATTCCCATAAAATAAATGCTGGTGTGCCCCAGGGCTCTGTTCTATCTCCGACTCTTTTTCCTCATCTTCTGTCTGTTACTTCTAATCCACTTAACTGTTTTGTTGACGACTCTACCCTCAGCTTTTCATATTCGTTCGATAATTCACGTCCTTCGCCTTCGGACGTACAATTGCAACGGTGCCGCATGTCAAGCTCATTAAACTCCGATTTATACAGCATTGTCAAATGGGGTAATAGGAATCGTGTGGAGTTTAATGCTTCGAAAACTCAATGCTGTCTTCTGTCGTTAAAGCTAAACATTCCCCCAATGCCATTGTCCATGAATGGCACTTACATCGAAGAAACCGAAAAGCTCTCAGTACTCGGTATGTGTGTCAACGACGACCTCCGTTGGAATGACCATATATTTGAAATCGCTAAGAATGCTGCTAAGTGCTTAGGTTTTCTGTATCGGTGTAAGAAGTATTTTTCCCCATCTGATCTGGCTACAATTTATAAAGCGTTTATACGCCATAAACTCGAGTACAACTCCCACCTGTGGGCAGGTGCTTCACAAACATCGCTTCACCTGCTGGATAGAATACAAAATAGAGCGTTAAGATTGATAGGAAATAGAACTGCCGCTGAAACAATTGCCCCTCTCGAACACCGACGCAATGTTTCATGTCTTTCCTTATTTTATCGTTTCTTTTATAAAAAATGTTCACTCGAGGTAGCCAGCTGCATTCCTCCCCTTAAAAGTTTCGCCCGTAATACTCGTCTTGCTAGGAATGCCCATCTGTTCACCCTTGAGCCCAATTTCGGACGTACCGTGAAATATAGAGATTCTTTTTTTAGCCGTACAACACGACTTTGGAATGGTTTACCCGGCGAGATTTTCCCTTGCCATTTCAATTTGCAAACATTCAAAACCAATGTTAATTGACACCTCCTATCTCTCCCCTCCCTATGTTTCTAACGCCCGCGCAGTGTGTTACATTAAAAGGGAAACAAATAGTCCCTTGTGCGCGCGTTAATTATAAAAAAAAAAAAAACTTTCACCTTGCGAGAGAACGGCTCCGATGGCGTAGTTGGAGGCATGGGTTGTTAGAATTTAAGCTTTTTCAAAGTTCGGGAAAATAAGGATGTCACTAGATATGAGCATGTCCTTGAGGCTTTTGAATGCCTTTAAGGCCTGATTGTCGAAACGGATTTCGACCATTTTGGACTGATTTGCTTTAATTTGAGCATTCTGTCCTCTTGTAAGATTGGTTAATGGTTTTGCTATTTTAGCAAAATCTTTAATAAACTTCCTAAAGTAGTTCTTTAAGATTTTTTGGGGGTGGAATCTTTTTGATTGGCGCTATTTTTTCGGGATCTGCCCGAATTCCCTCTTGGGTGATGATATAGCCCAAAAAATTGACCTAAGTTCGTAGGAACTTTCAGATATGTTTTTGCCGAAGACGATAATGTCGTCTATATAGACATAGCATATTCTGCCTATAAGAGGTTTAAGGACGTCATTGATCATGCGTTGGAATATGGCGGGTGCGTTTTTTAACCCGAATGGCAGAAGAGTAAACTCATATTTGCCATTTGCCGTTGAAAACGCAGTTTATGGAATGTCGCTTTCTTTCATCCTAATCTGGTGAAACCCAGACGTAAGATCGAGTGTCGTGATGAATTTACATTCTCCTAAACTCGCAAGAGTATTTTTTATATACGGAATAGGATAAGCATCCGGAATAGGATAAGCATCCGGAATAGTTATTGCATTCAGTCGTTTGAGGCCAATAACAAGTCTATATTGCCTTTCGCTTGCAGAGTTGGGTTTCATTGGAACGATCCAAAGTGGAGAGTTGAAAGGACTTTTAGATGGTCTTATAACGCCATCAGAAAGCATTTTGCTAATTTGGGATTCGACCTCTGCCCTTAGGTAAGCGGGGTAAGGGTATGATTTTGTGTATATAGGTTCGGATGAAGTACTTCTTATTTCTGCACGAACGTTGGTATCTATTGTACCACTGAGATTGGTCCGAAAAGATTCTCATATTTGCATAAAAGGTTTTGAATATGATTTTCAAAGTCTAGGTTTGTTTGGATATTATTCACTTCTTTTGATTGTTTTTCCTTGAGTTTGATTTCTCATCTCTTAAGAAGATCATCTCCTATGATCCCGTCAAATGATTTTTATTTTAAATAAATTGTGATGTTAGATCTGGTGTTAGAAGTCTATTTTACTCAAAAAAAAAAAAAACATTTGAAAAATAAGAAAAAGCTCCACTACTCTCTCATTTTGTGTAAGAAAATTAAATAAAAGGAATAGAAGGAAAAGGAAAAATAAATAAAATTCCAATTCTCTGTGAACTGTGAAAATCATACATTGTATGTAATGTATGATCTATGAAACAGGCCCCTGGTAAGACAAAAAAGTCAAAAAGGGTACTATTGCCGATAGGTTTGAAGAATTGAGCACTAATTTTACTTGTAATATCTAGTTGTCCAGTAGCAGATTGTATTTGAAATGGGGAGGTGACTGGCTTACAATTGTTAGCAATTCTTTCGGATATAAAGTTTTTGTTAGCTCTAGTATCTATCAAGAATTTTAAGATTTTGCCATCTCTAGTAAAATTTTCTTAGTATGGTATGCTAGAGAGGCTTCCGTTGTAAAATTTAGCTCTGCTAAATCGTCATTATTGCCATCATCGTCCCATGCATCCTGGCAGGCTTTGAAATACTCCTCATTCAGTATCTCTTCTTCGTTCTCTTTCTCTTTGGTATCTTGATCCGTAATAATATCTGTTGCGAGGAGGCGTTGCTGCTTCCTCGGAAGGTTATCAGAACCATTGAGTCTTTTTGCACCATATCATTTCCAGATCGATTCATGTAGTTAATTTGACGACTTTGAATAGATTTGTCCACTTCCATGGGATGTGGAGGCTTGGGGTTAGATGGCCTTGGGAGTGGTAGGCTGTTCCACGTTGGTCTTTGGCTTGGATATCGTTGGTATAGTAGGGACTTCTCCATGGGTGTTAATCCTGTTTGGTATTTTGGGGGGAACATTTGGTTAATCGGAGCAGTGATGGTGTTGTTGGTATTTCTCTGATGTATTTGAAAATTTCTAAAATTTAAGTTTTGAAATTCTAAACAAGAGGTATAAGCCTCTGGTAAGGTTTGGGGTTTTTGGATAGTGAGCATTTTAGAAACGTCTCCGTTAAGACCTCTGATAAAGATGTCTAATGCTCTGTTACGGTAATTTTCCGTTAAGGCATTTACCGTTTGCTGACAATAGTCCTCAGTCTTGATTTTGTTGATTAGTACGGACAACTGATGATTTACCCTGGCAAAGAACTGGTCTATAGTTCTGCAACCTTGGGTAAGTAAATTAAGTTCGTGTTCTAATGTGCGAACATCGCGTTTGTCTGCGTAATGCAACAACAAACATTTATTGATTGAGGGCCATTCTTCATCGAATATGTAAGATACGATGGCAGCATCGGCTGGACCTCTAATTTTTTTGGCGAAAATGTTGCAATATCGGTCTATATATTTGTTTCGTTTTAACGATGTTGTAGTCCTTAAGAATGGATTCCACATTGTGGACCCATGAAATATATTGGACCGCGTTGCCGTCAAAGACTTGAAGGTCTCTAACACAGTCGGGAAGTTTAATTATATCTGTTAGATCTTTCTCAGTTTGAGGAACAGGTAGAGTGGTTGTTGCATTCTGGGGCGGTGTTACCCTGCTTTCAACTTGGCTTAAACGATTATTTAAAACATTGATCTGCTCAGTTTGGGTATTTATAGTCTTTGTTAACTGCTTTACTATTTCAGTCAATTGCGCTTAACTAGTCATGGTTGATGGGGTTAGGAGTAGGAATTTGGGATAGCAAAATATTGTTCTCTGCTTATATTATTCAAGTTAAGTTTTTATTGAGAACAAGTTTTTTCTTATAAAAACATACAGAAAATTATAATCTTTAAAAATTTTTTTTTCACTACGCTTAAATTTTTGCGAACAAGAAAAAAAATCTTTGAAATCAGTAAAAATTATTTTATATGTTTATATTATTTCAAATGCGTAAGTATTTTTTTTTTCTTAATATACTATGCTGCCCATAAAGGTATGTTTAACTTAAAATTTCGTATTTATATTTGGTACTGATTCAATTATGTTATTTATACGGTCAAGATTGTTTGTAAAATTAAATTTTTCCGATAGGTATTTTAAATGAATTGAAAACGTAAGTTTGCCCTTAAAATTTTGTAAATCAAAATATAATTGTAATAAGTATCTTAAAATAAAAGTAGCTTTTAGGTATTGTTTTATTTTTAAAATATGTTGTTCTTACAGCAAAATTTCCTGCATCGTTGGGGTTCCGTTTATATCCTCTTTGCTTCAGCTACTAGGGAACGGGGTGTTCCACGGTTTGATGCACTGCGGTTATTCTTTTGTTATCTGCAAATCCTCGTTGCTTCGAAGAATGTCTTTTAGTTTTTCTTTCAATTAATGACACTTGTTGCGTTTCTAAGTTTCCACTATTTTTCGGTATAAACTTAAATTTGTTGTACACTTAACTTTTCGGTTATAAATTTTGTCTACCGGGTACGCGGTTCGTATGTAACGCAATACTTTTCACTTACTTTACTCGGTTCTTGTGTTACGCGGGGTTACTTTCCGGTATAAATCTGCTCGAGCGCCAGTTATCGAATCTAATAAGGTTCGATTGAAAAAAAAAATAACTTGATTTGACTTACATCTTACAGTAACGAAAGAATGGACAGCTTTATTGGATTTTATTTTGTAAATATTTATAGATTACATTTTATGCTTTGTTCTCATATTATAAGTATTTTCTTATTCCTAGAATTGAATTGAGCACAAGCTGATTTTACATTATTGGATTTTATATTGTGCTGATTTAACTTAACATTTTATTCTCATAAATATTTTCTTATTCTAAGAACTGAATTGAGTATAAGCTGATTCTACATTTTGTTACTTATTGTTTGTTGCTTAACGGATATTTTTAAAATAATTGATACAAATTCCGTGAGATATTTGTGTGCTGGGATTTGTTGTAGAAAAGGGAAAGAAATTAGAAAGGGAGTTAATATGAAATTTAGCTTACCTGTGCAATTAATACTGCAGGTAAGTTATCTCCTTAAGTTATGAGCAAAATGGGTCGTGATAACTTTCATGATACGTATCAAAGATACGAGTGTGTATATGAAACAAGCGCTGACAACTGAGAGACTATACATATTGTGTGAGCGCAATGGAAGTATAGGTCATAGAGTAAATATATTATATAGATGAAAATCTTTCGTACGTTCCACGCCTCAACACCCTCAATTTTCGTTGTTGATTTGGTTATCGTTCATTGTGTTTCGTGTTCTCTTTTGTAAACCATTCATTGTCCGCGTAAAAAAAATGATGTGGTAAGTTTTGTTCATTTTGACATTTCATTTTGTTCTTGTTGACAACAACTGTAAGTAAATTGCTTTTGTTTACACAAAAAAAGTGAAAATATTAAACTTAAAATACATTTTTTTGTTCGACAATAAACTGAGAAGAATTCTTCAGGCTTTCCATCGATACATTTATATGAACAACCAGACTTGCTGGATCATCTTTCTGATAAGGTTTCACGTCGCTCTCGTAGTTCGCAAGGAAGTAACTGAGGATCATGAAACCAGAGAGTTGAAGCATGTTGCCATATAAATCCATAATGTGCACAGAAGACATTTCGTTTTTAAATTCTGGTTGTTTAATAAAAAAACAGCAAATAAATTTACACATTTTATTATATAACCTACTTGATATATGTATGTACATATATGTAACGTATCTATCAACAACAAATTTGTGGCTGATAGAACGATCGATTTGTATCGATATTTTTAAAAGCCACTTGCCATCGAAAGCATTGTCCAAAGCATCAACCACACGGCCCAAAAGCTCATCACCGACTGGAACGTCCACAATAGCACCGGTACGCTTGACAATATCTTCTTGTTTGATCAGCTTGTCGTTACTAAAGATGACAACACCGACATTGTCGGGTTCCAAATACAAGGCCATACCCTGTGGAATAAAAAAAGTCAAATAAATGCTGTAAAGATGTATCAAGAATAATGTGAACCTCCAATCGGCCTTTGTAAGCAGCCTGTGTGGCAGCCTTGGGAAGAGTGCGAGCCACAGAAGAGGCCAAACGTCCAACGCAATAGGGATCATTCTTGGTGGACGAAAAATAACACACACAATTGTTGACTGATACACAGGTGGGGAATGCCATTCCTTTTTTTAAGTTTTTTTCCTTTTTGTGAACTAATGTCGAAGTCGGTTTTAATTTCCAGATTTGATTTTATTATCATTAATAAAACGGATAAGTAGTTTAATTTTGTAAAAAGGACACAATAATTCACGGAGTTCCTTCACTTCGAACAATTTGTGAGAATTTCACAAAATACCATCAACGACCACGACGTGCCTGATGAGAATACTTGATACAAGATACAATTCTCATCAGGCACGTAGTCGTCGTCTATCGATGGTGGTATTTTGTGAAATTCTTACAAATTGTTTGAAATGAAGGAACTCCGTGAATTATTATGTCCTGTTAACAAAATTAAACTGCTTATTCGTTTTATTGATGATAATAAGCACAGTTCTAATTATCACTATCACTACACTACGACAATATGCACTAAACTAAACAATTTGTTGTTGACGTTTTAGAAATTCACCTCCACCTACACATCGAGAAGGATGTGTTTGAATTGTATTCCTTAAGGATTAAGGTGATTTTCTAAGGTCTTAGAGCTTGTTTACATGATTCCTTTTTTCGGATGTTTGTTCATTCTTTCTTTTTGCAAATTGGGTAAGGGGTATAAAAAAGAAGGGGGCATGAACTAACGAATGGAAGAATGAAAATTTTAAGATTTTTTGTGATTGAGCTTTGAAGTTTCTCGTTTGAGAAAGAAAATGCTATGCAATAAGAACTTTTGAAATTGGAAACAATTCCCAATTATGTTCTTTAGTGGTAATGGATGGTTTTAATTGTTTTTTTTTTATTTTGCAAATTTCTTTAGAATAAAACAGTACAGTTTGTGGGAAAGCATTGGATATATTCGGGGTAATCCAAATCAGTGTATACACCAACGTACGTGCCTGTCCAAAATAAGAAGGAAGAAACAACCAAAAAAAGGAATCATGTACACAAGGTCTAATTAGTACGGAAAAATATAATGTCTACAATTTTCTAATATAAACCAATATAATGCAGTGTTTTTATAGGATTAATAATTTGTTGAGATTATTTTACCTTGTGTTGAGATTATTTTAACACGGCGTTAGAGAACGTCAGACAGAGAGCTATCCGCAGCGCTTTTAATATTTGAATCTTGATTTTCATTTTCTCACTTAATGCCAATTAGGTTATTTCTTTCCATTTAAACAATACAATATTAAATGACACAAAATAAACAAAATAAGTCAAAAAAATTATTTAATAAAATAAATTTCTACAACAAATTCAGAATGACTTAATTACCAAACATAAAATATCGAAAACAAAATTTTTTTTGGAACGCCGCGTTAAAGTTATCTCAACGCAGCGTAAAATAATCTCTACGCCGCGTAAAAAATGCGTTCTGTTTAACGAAGACTTAAAAAAACAATTTCTAAATAATCACAACGCGACGATTTGACGCCGTGTGGAAATTGACGCGGCGTTGAAAACGCGCTCTATGTGACTTGGGATATGTTTGTTTTACTGTATATTACAACGCGGCGTCAGAACGAGCTATGTTTGAATAGACTTCTACTCCTGTGTAAACGAATATAATAGGTGTGAAGAAAAATAATTAAACTTTATAAAAGTACACCTTTATCGCTACTTTGTGTAATACAATTTTGCAAATATACATAGTAGGTGTTCTTCTGACCGAATGCTTGTTTAAATTCATTCCTAGAACAATCAATACATTATCATCAGTATCAGGTAAAATGGTTGAAACTCTTGAATACTGTTTAACCAGTTTTAAACGTTTATATAGAGTTTTCAAGCACACAATATGTAAAAGGCAGGGAAAAAAATAATAAAATATAACAATTTGCATTCGAGTAACTTGCTAGTGTCTCCTCATGATACAATAAAACAAGATAGTGACTTTCGTATTTTTACTTCATCAGTGACCCTTGTTGAAAAAATTAATTTCCGTTTTAGAAAAAAAAACGGAAAAGTAAGTTTTAATTGATGCAGGTTTGGTCCAATGACTTATCTGATTGATTTAATATACATTTTAAGTCCACTAACACTTCTGATTCTTTCCAAAGATGGTAATTTAATTTAGTCAGTTTGAGTCACTGATGACGTCAAATTTGGGGATGGCGGTTTTTATTATCAGGTATCTTCCAACACGCCCAATTTCGTGGTGAAAAAGAAAAGGAAACTGAAAAGAAGAGGTAAATTATTTGACTAGCACACTCTCAATCGGCGTCAATTATTTGACAGTTCAGCACTACCACACTCAATCGGCGTCAATTTTTTGATAGTTCAGCACTACCACATTCTCAATCGGCGTCAATTTTTTGACAGTTCTACACCAATACTTATTTGACCAGCTTGTAGGCATTGTCAAAAGAAGGCAGTAGATTTCCCTCTTTATAGTATAGTTACTCTATGGTTTAGGTTAATAAAAACAAGTTAATAATATATAGATGCGCATGCTCGAGAGCAAACAGCGCAGTATACAGATTTAGTGCGCATAGAAAGAATAGTATAGGAATTAAAGATAACGCTACTGTTCGAAAATGAACTTAGCAATGTAGTTAGAAATTTAAATATATTCAAATGCTACAATTCGAAACTAAATTTTGCAATATAGACTTGACTACAAATGTACAGATGCGCGCAGCGCAGTTAGAAATTCAAATATATTCAGATGCTACAATTCGAAAATTAATTTAGCAATATAGACCTAGTTCAAAATGTACAGATGCACGCAGCGCAGTATGAAATTCAAATATATGCAGATGCTACAAATCGACAATGAATTAAGCAATGTGGACTTAACTAAAAATGTACAGATGCGCGCAGAGCAGTTAGAAATTCAAATATATTCAGATGCTACAATTCGAAAATGAATTTAGCAATATTGACCTAATTAAAAATGTACAGATACGCGCAGCGCAGTTAAAAATTCATATATATTCAGATGCTACAATTCGAAAATGAATTTAGCAATATAGACTTAACTAAAATTGTACAGATGCGCGCAGCGCAGTTAGAAATTCAAATACATTCAGATGCTACAATTTGACAATGAATTTAGCAATATAGGCTTAACTAAAAATGTACAGATGCGCACAGCGCAGTTATAAATTCAAATATATTCAGATGCTACAATTCGAAAATGAATCAAGCAATATATGATTAACTAAAAATGTACAGATGCGCGCAGCGCAGTTAGAAATTTAAATTAATTCAGATGCTACAATTCGAAAATGAATTAAGCAAAATAGACCCAAACTAAGAATGTGCAGATGCGCGCAGCGCAGTAAGAAAATCAAATTTATTCATTTGTGATTTATATTGTCCATGTAATGAGGTCATGTTCGTTCGTGCTCAGAGCCGATGTTTTTCTCCAAGTTAGTTAAGAATTATTTGTTTTAAAAATATATATATAGGTTTTTATCGAAGAAGGAGTATAGAGTTAATTATTAGAGAGTACAGACAGGTGGCATATTTCAAAAACCCCTATTCCATTTTAGTATCGACTACAGGGAATCTTAAGATACAAAAAGTTATGACAGTATAATTCTTGTTCAGGCCACTTAAGTGGAAAATTCTTATAGAAAAAAAAGAACATGAAAAAAAACTATAAAATCTACCTAAACCCATAATTTAAAAATATAGTAACTCCCTCCTCTCTACTTCTTTTAAAATTGTACAGAAATAGCAACGAATAGAGCACGCTCTTCGGCAAATGCCATTAAAAACGCAAAGCTCTTCGTAGAATCGGAGGCATTTGAACTGTTAACGTTTTTTCAAGCGAAATAAGACTGACAACATAATAAGGCGACTGGGCGAAGTACCAAAGCCTATCTGATGATTGGTTGGACGTCATCAGTAAGGAAGACCTGCGCAAGATCACGGGTGAGATAGAGGCAGTCAGGAGTGACTATTTCACTGCCGGAGCTGCTCTTCAAGAGAAGGTGCAGCAATCAACACCGTCAATACAAGGGTCATCCATAATTTCAGAGGCTTTCCAGCAGCATGATCTTAACAAAACTTGGGGGAGTTTTGACGGAACCTACACAAATGGATAGGCTTTCATGACAGGTTCAAGGCCGCTATCCACGACAACCATAAGGTCTCTCCAGCATGTAAGTTTCAATATTTAAAAAGCTCTCTTGCTGGTCATGCTGCTCGAGCACTCGGTGAATGGCAACTAACCGAGACAAACTACGAACAAACTGGGATCGCCTGAATCAGGTGTATAACAAAAAGTATCTCATAGGCCGTGAGCATCTCAGGCAACTCATTTCGCTCCCTGAATTAAAAGACCATCCAACTGCTAATGCACTTTAAAGGATGGCTAAAGCTACGCACGAAACTTTGAGGCAACTCAAGGCACTCGGCTTACCGGATGAACACTGGGATTTCTTCATCGTCCACTTTTTGTGCTAAAAGTTAGACATAGAAACAGCCAGACAGTGGGAGTTACGAGGTGACTCAGAGCAGCCAAAATTGTCGGCATTATTAGCATTTATAGATAAGCAGTCAGCAGTGTTATGTAGCTTGTCAAACGAACATCAGTCACGTAACAATAGTACAGGTCGTACAGAGGAAAGGTGGAGGGCAGGCAGCCAAAGAGTACAGGATACAAAGCCCACTTCAAGTGGCAATGTTAGAGGAACAAAAAACTCTGCGAAGTATGTGGCTCTGAGCATCAGATCTGGGATTGCCCGGAATTTGCAGCATTATCGCTCAGAGGCAGAAGAGATTTCCTAGAGAGGCGATCAGTCTGCCCGAATTGCCTAAAGCATGGGCATAAAGAAAACAGTTGTTTTCTAAGAGGCTGTGTAAGTTGTCCAGGGGCACCCAAGCACAACATATTCTTGTGCCCAACTAAGGAAGTCCTCAAACTCGTGCTCCTATTGACATACAAAGATGAAGGTGAAGCGGTTTCTCGAGGAGCAATACGCAATGAGCTGAAGAGGTACCGAGTCAGGCGAACTTTTGCCTACACTTCTCAGGCGAACAACACATTATTTTAATTATAACGAAACTTATCTAATTAACCTAAAAATATCGTATCTTACTCTAACTTAATTTGCCTAAACGTAACTTATTATATTGTATTTTGATATGGGTCCTTAACGTTTTAAAATCTTAATCTTTTTTTAAAATATGTTGTTTTAAAAAAAAAAGGAATTACCGTAATGGATTTGAAAGAGTAGGGTTCGCGTTTTTGAAGATTGTCTTCCTCCATCTCATCTCGTGAAGAATAAAAACTTAAAGGCACGACTGGGTCGCACGTACTTGCTCCCGTGTGCTTATCCTTTTTAGGTACAGGCGTCTTTTTGACAAAGATTTAATTTTAATGTTTTTTTACGTGCAACTTCTTTAGAATCGTTGTGGTTTAAAGCTTGAACGAACATGCGTCACGATAAAGGGATAAACACATAAATATATAGGATTGTTAGCTTTTGCAGTTTTTTAGTGTATTGTCTTTCCACTTGCTGCTTACTGTTTAAAATATAATTTGCAAATAGAAAGATATAAAGGACTTTTTTCAGTTTAATTTTCATTTTGGTATGAAAATATTTGAACAACTGGCATAAAGATTCGTGGGAATCAGCAGTATGGCATACGTAAGTATGTATGTAGGTTGTCACCTTCTTTTATTTGACTAATGGCTAGGGCTTAGCCGAGCAATATGATATAAAATGTTGGGGAAAATTTTTTATGAAATCAAAAAAACACTATTCATAATTGTTCCGTACTAAACGAATAATTAAAAACTTCGAAAAATCACTGCTAAAAAAAACTCTCAAAAATCGCAAATTAAAACGCAAATAAAAACACATCCAAAAACTTTCGGTATAAAACTTCCAGTGACATTTTAATTCTTTGTCCTTCATTTAACCTTAATAGCTATAACATATTTTCGTTAAATAATAATAATGAATATAGGAAGTGTTAAGAAAACGCATATAGGAAATGTTAAGAAAACATGAGTGTAGATGCATCCAGGCTGCATCCTTCTTCGGTAAGTTATGGCAGAATACAACATTCTCCCCTGCCAGTGAACGAAGTAAACGACTTGTTGTTGTTGATGCTTCTCATGGTTCAGCTTCATTTCGACTGAGTGTAGCTATCTTGTCACCGTGCAGTTGCTTATGTATTAAAATGACTCACATGCAAAGAAAAAAAATGCTTAATATATATGATAAACAAATTAATTTTCAATTTTAAAATATTATTCGTGTTATTAGTTCTATTTAATGTAAACCTTCATAAATGTTTTAATCTAACTTCATATTATGATCTCTTGTGACAACACCAAATAAATCCTCCAAGTGTAACGTGGGACCAAGAAAAATACTTCCAAAACAATTAAAAGATGACTGGAACGAGACTGGAAAAACTTTCAGCTCTCCTTTCTTTTTTCCAATGATAATGGCAATGGCAAACGTCAAATCCATCAACTTCAACACTAATGTGTATAAACACTTTTGCAATCGAGTTTTAATTGTTTGTTTTCTTTTTGGTAAGTAATTTTATATTATCCATTATAATTAGGTTTATGATTATTATGTATGCTTATGGACTCTCCTTTTATTCAAAATATTATAATCAGAAAAATATTAAAAGAGTATTTGGAGAGTTAATTTGTATGCACAAAATCACCACGTTTGTTGTTTTTTGTAATTTTTTTTTGTACTTATTAATTGGGTTTCTTTTCATTTCAGGTTGAAAGTAAGTGGATTCGTTATGCAGGTAAGTTTTAATAAATTAAATGTATATTTAAGTTTAATTTAATTGGTTTGACCATTTTTAATGGATGAATTGTTTTTATGTTTTTTTTTTAAATGGGTATATGTGGTGTGTTGTGTTTTGAATATGTTTGAATATGTTTTGGTTATGTTTTGAATGTGAATTGAGTGTGTTTATGAATGCAGCCCTGATGAAAGAATGACTGTTCGAAGACAAATTGAGTAAGTGTATTGAGTAATTTGAATTTCTGAGTGAGTGTTTTGAATAATTATCTTCATAACGTATAATGTTGAATTTTGAGTGAGTGTTTTGGTCGGTTGTCTTCCATAAGTGAGTGTATGGTATGGTTATGTATGTTAGCGAATTGATTTATTATGTTGATGTGTTCGGTGATTTAAAATCGTTGTATCACAATTGGTGTGAGATGATTTTTGAATTTTGATTTTATTCGGTGTTAGATGATTGTGGTTTCTACATAGGCATTGTTTGATGGCAGTGAGTAAATTTTAGTGATGGGCCTTTTGCATTCGGTGTTTTGGGTTCGAACTTTTACCACGCGAATTAGATTGTCTTGTCCTGGATAGGTTTCGATGATCCTTGCCATTGACCATTTCGTGGGTGGAAGTCTTTCATCTGGTAGCAGTACCAAATCTCCGATTTTAGGTTGACTCTCGGTTTTAAGCCATTTCGGTCGATTTTGAACTCTTGTCAGGTATTCTCCGCTCCATTCTTTACAAAAGGTTTGAAGTGACGCTTGTAGACATTTCCATCTGTCGAGGTAGCCAATTTTTCCAGTCGTTAAGTCTGCTTCAGGAACTGTATGCATCGATGTGCCTATCAAAAAGTGCGCTGGTGTTAGGGCGTTGAAATCGTCCAAGCTATCTGTTACCGGACAAAGGGGTCTCGAGTTAAGGCAAGCATCTATTTGCGCTAGAAGCGTGCTGAGCTCCTCGAAGGTCAGAGCTTGGTTTCGGGTGACGCGTTTTAAGTGGTATTTCACAGATTTCACTCCTGCTTCCCATAAGCCACCGAAGTGAGGAGAAGCGGGAGGAATGAAAATCCATTTGGTGCCCATTTTGCTTAATGAATCAGCGATTTCGGCGTAGTCGTATTTAGCAGCATTTAACATCTTCTGGAGTTCCGTGTTAGCACCTTTGAAGTTGGTTCCGCAGTCACTGTATAGGTTGGAACATAATCCTCTGCGAGATATAACCCTTCGGAATGCGGCAATAAAGGCTTGCGATGTAAGGTCTGTCACAGCTTCAAGATGAATTGCCTTCGTTGAAAGGCAAATAAAAATTGCAAAATATCCTTTGAACCGTTTTGAGTTTCTTCCTCTCCAAGCTTTCACTTCTATAGGTCCAGCATAATCCACACCGGCGTGAGCGAAGGGTCTAGACATATTTACTCTTGGTGCGGGAAGGCATCCCATTAATTGTTGCATTGGTTTGGGTTGATTTTTGAAACATGTGCAACATTTATTTAGCCACTTCTTCACAGTTCTCTTCATATTAAATATCCAAAATTGGTTCCGAACATAGGCTATTGTTTGCTGTATTCCACCATGTAAGGTCCTCTCATGTGCGTCTTCAATGATGAGTCTCGAAAAATTTTGATCTGGTTTTAACACGATAGTGTGCTTTTGATCGTATATGGCATTTTCAAGTCGACCACCTTCTCTTATTTTACCCCATTGATCGATGAACAGGTTTAAGGATTTATTGAGTTTAGTTCTCTTTGTTTTTTCGAGCTCGCTTAAAATTTCGGGGAACATGAATTGTTGCACGTGTTTTTATGCCTGTACGTAACGCATTCTCAAGTTCTATGGGTGACAGAACTGACGTCAACCTGAAGGCTTCCTCTTTCTTGATGTTATAGACAAATCTGTAAACAAAGGCTATAATTCTTTGCGCCTTGATGAGTTTCTGTTGGATTTCTGTTACTCGATTGGCAATGAATGTCCTCCATTTTGACGGCAATCCAGATATCCAACACAGGGTTATTGTAGAGTCTGTCCATGCAAATACGGGCAAGCCTTTGAATGGAAGGACTGATCGGGTGTAGTTGAGAAGCTTTGCCAACATGACGGCTCCGCAAAGCTCTAATCTAGGCAATGACACCGTATTAACTGGAGCTACCTTTGTTTTGGATATGAGCAATGAGTGTGTATACAATTGTCGTTTTCCAAGACTCGAAGATAAACTACAGCTCCGTATGCTTTGGTAGATGCATCGCTAAATCCATGTATTTCGAGCTGTTTGGTGTTACCTTGAGTATTTATCCATCGCGGAAGGCGGATATCCTCAACCACAATTGCTGCATGATAACCTTCGCTTTGATGATACAAGGTGCTATCCATCCTAGCGGATCAAACAAACGAGAGATCATTGAAAGTATCGTACGTTTCGTTACGACGTTTTTGATGGTGATCTTTTGAAAAGAGAAGGAATCAGTAGAAGGATACCGACTGATTCCCAGATTTTTCGTGTGGTCCAACGATCCCAATGTTAACGAAACACTAGTCTCTCGATCTTCTTCTGGTATGTGCTGAAGAAGTTCTTCGTCGTTGTTCATCCATTTTCGAAGCTGAAATCCAGCAGATGATAGTAGCATTTAGATTTGACTGTACTTTTCTCTTGCTAATTGTACAGAATCGGCACCTGATACCAAGTCATCGCTATACATATCCTCACGAATCATTTGGGCGGCTAGTGGGTAAGTCGATTCTTCGTCGGAGGCAAGCTTCTTGAGAGTTCGATTTGCCAAATATGGGGCTGGAGCGGTGCGAAGCATAAGAACTTTAACTTTATAAAGTTTCACTGGTGTTGTTGGATACTCACACCAATAAAGCAATTGATAGTAAGCATCATCTGGATGGATCTGAATCTGCCTGTACATTTTTTCAATGTCAGATGTGAAGGTAATTTTATGTGTTCTCCACCTTAAAACAATTGATATAATATCAGTCTGTGTCTTAGGACCAATCATCAGATGATCATTCAACGAACTTCCGTCTGAAGTTCGAAATGATGCATTGAAAACAACACGCAGCTTTGTTGTTGTGCTGGAATCCTTAATGACGGCATGATGAGGTACGACATAGTAAAAGGGTGAGTTAAATGTTTTGTCTAAGTTTCTATTTACTTCTTCCATTGGATTGAGTTGAAGATATTCTTTCAAACATTTATTGTATTCGTTGTGTAGTGTTGGGTTGCTTAATAGCTTCGTTTGCTGTTTGTAGAACATCCTTAATGCAGTTTCTTGTGTTGACTTCAGCTGTAGACGATGATTTTCTTTGAATGGTAAAGAAACTTCAAAGCGTCCTCCCGGCAACCTCTTGATGTTTTGAAGAAAGTGATTTTCGCATATGACATCTTCTTCTGCCTCAGCTTTTTCATATGGGGATTCTTCAATTTCCCAAAATTTTCTCATTTGAGTGTCTATGTCGACAAGTTGTGTATAGACTTGAAGGGAACGACGTCTTTCGAGTGGAACTTTTCAAAAAATTATCCAACCGAATTCGGTTTTTTGTGCTATTGGAGCTATTTTGTTTTCATCTCGGATAATTTCATTTAATATTATCTCGCAATAAACGTCATTGCCTAACAAAATGTCTATGTTTGAAGGTTGATAGAACGTAGGATCGGCTTATTTCAAACCTTGGATATGTTTCCATGTTGACGATATTATTTCTCGGCTTGGTAGAAGTCCTGTCAAAGTCTTGTATATATAGCCTCTCGTCGACGTAACAAAATCGGAATAGTTTGAGCCCAGGTTCAATTCAACAAAGTTTAGGCAAGAACCGCTCTTGCTCTGGCCTAAGACCGAAACGTCAAAGGACGTTGAATGTTTTTTCAGACCCAAAAGTTGAGTCGCAGATTCTGTTATGAACGTCGCTTGTGATCCCGGCTCAATCAGCGCTCTTAACTTCACGAAATCGCATTGTGCTGACTCGACTTTTATGATTGCAGTTGCAAGCAGAATTTGGGTGTTTGTGACTTCATTTAAATGAAAACAATTTGACGATGATGTTGATTGTTGTATAGAAGGGTGAAAAGATTCTGCATTGGGGTTTATTTGAGTGGATATATGATGTGTTTGAAATTGATTTTGATTGTTATTGTTTGGGTTTGAGTGATTAAATATGTTTTGATTATTATTTGGGTGTGTATGGGTGTGAGGGTGCGGTTGCGTTTGCGATTGAGAATATGTATTAGCGTTATTAAATTGTTGTGATGCATAAGATTGAGTGAGTGGTTGTTGTGTGTGTGAGTTATATGACAGAGTGTTTGAGAAGCGAAATTGATGATTAGAAGTTGAATTATTATTAAAACTTGTGTTATGTGTGTTTGTACCCAGATGCAATAATGAATTGTGTGGTCTTTGGCAAAAATGGCATACCTTATTGCTTGGGCAGCTATTAGTACGATTTTTATTGTTTTACTATGCGCTGCCTTGCTTTGGCATCCATTTTTAAAAATTTGTCGCAGGTATGTAGAGAGTGAACGCCCCTATGGCAAACTTTGCATGTAAACTTCTCCGTAGGTTCCGAGTTGACATGAAAAACGTTTCTTTGTTTCCGCTTAGGTACCGATGTTTATGGTTTTACGTTTTGCTGCTGATCGACGATTTCCAATGTTCGAAACTTCGTCTCCAAAAATTCAGAAAAGTCTTTGAAAGTAGGTATCTCCTTTTTTGTTCCCAAATGATTTTCCCACAATGATTGAATTGTCGATGGTAATTTTTTCAACAACAGGAAAATTATTATTGCATCCCAATGTTCAACTGGCAATTCCAAATTCTTTAGGGCGTGTAATATTTTTGTTGAATTGTCTAACAGTTCACGAATTCTTTTGGCACTTTCTCCATGGACTATATGCAGCTCGTAAAATAACTTAAGCTCATGATTCACTAAAATTCGCTTAAAATCGTAGCGTGATTTCAAAAGCTCCCATGCTTTTCCATAACTTGCGTCATCTACATTTATATGTTCAAGCAAAGTGCTTGCGCTTTCCATACAGCAAGATTTTAAATAGTGTAATTTTTCTATATCTGATAGTGTAGTATTATTGTGCACGAGTGAAACGAATTGGTCGTGGAATGGACGCCAATCCTGGTATTCGCCTGTGAAAATTGGCGGCTGAATTTTTGGAAGCCGTACATCATGTTGCTTATGCTGTTCTGTTTGTTGCGAAAATGCCTTTTCATTTGCAGATGTTTTTCATCTACTTTAGTGATGGAAGACAATTTGTCTAACTCATCTAAAAGTTCGGATTTATAATGAGCGTAAATCTATTTTGTGTCGTTATAAGACTCTTCGAAAGTTAAAAGAGTATCTTCCTTCATTCCTTCATCACAAAGAATGTCTTTGTATCGCTTTTCCAAGTTAAGCAAATTGGTTTCGAGTAGATCAAGACGTGTTGAAACATAATTTTTCGTCCGACGACTAGGACTTACAGTCTTCTTAAAATTCTCGAAATCCTTTGAAATTTGCTTACATGAATTTTTAAAAAGCTTTCCCTCACTCATTTTGTAATACTCTTTTATTTATTTATTTTATTTATATGATTTTAAAAATAGAATATAAAGCAAGTAAATGTACTCACTGTGTGTTTTTTTTTTCTTTCAGTGTATTCAGCTGGCGACGCTCTCCAATTGCTGCTGGTAGTGATTGATGATTTAAACCAATATCGACTTTTTAATTATGATGGTTTTGTTTTTAAGTTTTTTAATTAAACTGTTTATAAACAAATTTGGTTTGTAAAGTATTACACAATTGTTTTTTAAAGATTTTTAAATAAATTAAACCAAACGACAAAATGTCGGCACACTCTGTATTCTTATTTATTTTGATTGCCACTTAATTAAGTGCTGAGTTCGCTTCTAAACGGCTCACGAAGAACCAAAATATTCCGTACTAAACGAATAATTAAAAAAAAAAAAATCGCAAATTAAAACGCAAATAAAAACACATCCAAAAACATTCGGTATAAAACTTCCAGTGACATTTTAATTCTTTGTCCTTAATAGCTATAACAAATTTTCGTTAAATAATAATAACGAATATAGGAAGTGTTAAGAAAACGAATATAGGGAGTGTTAATAAAACATGAGTGAGGATGCATCCAGGCTGCATCCTTCTTCGGTAAGTTATGGCAGAATACAACAATAACGTTTTTTGGAAAAAATGTTGTAAGCCATCTTATTTCTTTTGCTGTTTTCTATTTTATGAATTTTTCATTTCAAAATCGTTCGACCAGTTTTTTCAAAAAAATGTTTTTTTTGAAAAACGTTTCCAGAACATATTTTAAAATTTTTTTGAGTATGTCAATTTTAAGAAATTTATAGTATATACTAGGAGAAAATTTTTTTTAAAAAATCTATAGACCCGTTTTCAAAATATTCAAAAAACAAAATATTTGTTTTAAAAAATTATTAAAAATTAAAAAAAAATGTTTGTGAAAATTTTAATAAGCAATATTATTTAAATCATAAAACACTACATATTTTGAAAATTTCATCAAAATCCGTCAATTAGTTAACTGATTTTAAAAAACAGGTCATATGGGAGGTACCGTTATAAAACCTTTTCTGAAAAATCGATTAAAATTTAAAGATAGATTTTGCATAGAAAACATCATTCTGAAAGTTTTATCAAAATCGTAGGAGCCGTTTTCGAGAAAAATAAGTTTTTCATTAAAAGTTATATGGCAGGTACCGTTAGTTTTGGAGCTAGAATGCCAATTCCAAAAATTGTCGGGTAGAGCACTCTAAAAATACTACATACCAAGTTTGAATCAAATCGGCATAACCGTTTAGGCTGTAGATATCGATACGGACAGACAGACAGACAGACAGACAGACAGATAGACAGGCAGATAGACAGACGGACGGAATTTCCGGACCCACTTTTTTTGACTTCTCTATCATTGTAATGTCATGTTTGATTGTTAGAATTTTTTTTTTACGAATGCATAACTTGCCTTATAGTCCCTATAAATCGCAAGTAAAAAGTATGTTGTTGTAATAATCGCTCTTCGAATCTCCCGCGATTAATTCTGTTTGTAACTGGTAAAATGCCCAGAAGAAGCTTTTCCTCGATCTTTTCTTTGTTTTTTTATTTTTCTCGAAAAAAGAAATTAGAATTGAGGTTTATATGAACTCGGCCACTAGATCCGGTAAGTTTTGGAATAACATCCAATAACTTGCTGAAATCTTTGATTGTGAGAGTAAGAGAAATGTTTTGTTGTGATTCGACAACGAAGGTTTCAATGGGATCGAAAAGCTTTCCAGAAAGCCGGGGTCGTCATAGATGATCAATGAAACGAATGGCTGAATGTGTAAATGTTTGAGTGACTGGAATGGTCGAGGAAGGAATGGGTTGTGGTAAGCTGGGAAAGCCACTCTGAGGAGAGCTAACCAAGCGACAGGTTTTGAAAAAAAAATCGAGAAAGAGAAAAAGAAAAAAAAATCGAGGAAAGGTGTTGGAGGAGAAGTTTTAAAACGAAAAAAGAAAGAAGTTAAAAAAAAGGAACTTCGAGGACCGATTAGGACACGAAGTTGAGAAAAATAAATCGAGAAGATAGAGGAAGAAAATAAACATAAAACAACAGATAAGTACAATTTGTGTTACTTTTACTTAGTTTGTCCATTTCGGTCATTTATTTTTTTTGTTAATAAAACATTGTTTTGCTTTTGATTTAAATTTGTATGGAATGCGATACAATTTCCATACCCTTTAACGTTAACGGCCTATATCACTATTCGATTTCGTTGTTAGATTTCTTTGTTTGGATTCTGTTGTAATTTCCTTTGTAACCTAATTTCTTTTTTAAAAAAATTTGGGTTTTTATTTTGGGTTTCCAAGGTTTCCCAAATAAAAACATTTATTTAATTCCCATTGGGACATATAAAATTTGCGTTTTATTCATTCTCTTTTACTACTACATAAATTAAAATTTTGGAATTTTTGTTCTAATTTATTTTCCTACAAAAAAATGTCTGCCACTTTGTCTGTACTCTACTGTGCAGCAATATATGTACAAGTTATACCACCCACACTGTAGATATTTCATGGGTTAATCCTTATGAAAGTTATTCAAAAATATTTGTATAATCCGTTACTTTGTTGCAAAAAAACAACAAACCAATCTCCTTCGATACTTAGTTGCAAAAACAACAATCAATATCAGCCGTACACAAGAGAGCAACCTAGCACATTTGTTTATTATCTTTCTTTGTCGCAAACCTAACCCCATACCCAACACTAAATGCAATTCAGCATTTGTGTATCGAGATAACACTTTGGTGGTCTCTTATCTCATGCTTCCCAAGCTCACTTCTAATCTAAATGAAATATTAATCATTAGTCTTAAGATCGGCTCCAACCACGACGGTTGACTTCATGTATTATAGTTGAAGCATATTTGTTACAAAATAAAGAATAAAGATTAAAATAAAAAGGAATAAAAAAATATATATTTTTTTAACTCAAAAGTACGTGAAGTACATAACTGGCGCCCAACGTGATTGTATTAAAAGTAAATAATACAGAACCAGTACCCAAAGGACCTCATGTTTAACAAATTACACGGGTCTAAAATAATCTTTTCTTAAAGTTTTTTTAAGTGAATCTAAACATAACACAAAAGTACCAGTGCAGAGTACCAGTGTTAATAAAAATCAAAATCGAAATAAAACGGAAATAATACGGAATCAGTGCTCGTATTAACAAATAAATCATTAATTATATTAAAATAAGAAACAAATCTATGACTTCATAATAAAATAATACAGAATTAGTGGTCGCATTAACAAATAAATCATTGAGATATAATTAAAATCAAAAATACCTATGTGACTTTATGAATCATCACATCTGACAAAAACAAACAGCTCGAGGGCCCAACGAGTTCAACAAAGAAGGAAGACAAAAAGCCCAACGAATCCAGTAGAAACAAGCGAGTGGCCATGTTATTGTAAGTTCTTAAGTATTTAAAAAATAAACAATAATTGTTATTTTTAAATATTAAGCAATTAATTCAAGTAAAAAAAAAATTATTTAGATATTGCTAATATTAAGGATTTAATTTAAAGTGTAAACAAAAAAAAAAAAATTGAAGGTGGAGTACAGAAAAATGTCATTAAATATTATCAGATATTAAGCATTTAATTTAAAGTGTAAATTTTTTTTTTATTGAAAGTGAAGTAAAGAAAAAAATTCAGTTTTTAATATAAATCTGGAAGCTTTAATAAAAAAATTATCCGAGTTAAATCTTTCACATTCCACCATGCCTAACGAATTAACAGTCGAGTTAATAACTCAATTAATAGCCAACACAACGGCACCCTTAGTTAACGAAATACAAAGGCTTAAACAAGAGTTAGAGTCAAAAGACACGCAAATAGTTGAGTATGAAACTCAAAAAATAGACGAGACAGTAAAGTGCGACGAGGCACTAGACGTTATTAAGTCCCTTCCAGACTTTTCTGGAAAACAAAATCAATACGTAAGTTCGCGAGAAGCTGCTTACAACTGCATGTCATTATATAAAGCAGGCAGCAGAAAATATTTCGCGGCATTAACTATACTGCGAAATAAGATTACTCAATATGCCAATGACGTTTTAACTAACCATGGCACTGTGCTTAATTTCGAAGCTATAATAGCTCGCCTAGACTTCGCATACTCCGACAGGAGACCAATTCACATTGTGGAAGAGGAACTTAGTGTTCTTCGTCAGGGCAATATGTCCGTTATTGATTTCTACAATGCAGTTAACAAAAAGTTAACCTTACTCATAAACAAAACCATAATGACACATGGGACCAATAATTCGGTTACAAAAGAATTAAACACAAAGAATAGAGCATATGTTTGCGCGTGCTTATAACTGGATTAAATCCTCCAATATCGAATATAATACATTCAATGTCCCCAATAGATCTTCCTAACGCCCTGGCTAAAGCTCAGGAATTAGAGTCTAACGAGCAAAGAGCTCTTTTCACGGAAATGTTTTATTCCCATAAAAATTATAATAATAGTAATAAAAACAAGAATAATAATAGTAATTATTATAACAATAATAAAGGTATAATTTTTTCTCAAAATCAAAAAACTAATCAAAATATTAATACGCTTAGATATCCCAAGCGGGAACCTAACCGAAGACTTGTTCAAACTGACTCAAATCAACAAGAACTAGAACCAATGGAAGTTGACCCTTCCATTCAAATGTATCATCAGCCAACAAATTTTAACTACTCTCAAAACCGAAACAAGATTCAAAATTATTTTGGAGCTAATCCAAACCAGTTCCAGTCGGAACAAAAAAGAAATTTTCAAAAACGGAACAAGAATAGTACTCAGTCCAACCAACCCCAACTTAAAGCACAAAGAATTAACAATATAACAGAGAATCATTTTTTAGAAGATTCGGGGCAATCGGACTGCCCTACCTATTCAAGGTCGACAGAGACACAAAGAAAGTTTTAAAAATTTTAATAGATTCTGAGGCCACCGCATGTTACATTAAAACAGGTATATTTCCCAATAAAAAAGAACTAACAAATTATAAGAGAGTTAAGACTGTAAATGGATTTTCCATTATAAAATATTATCATAATTGCCAAATCTTTGGTATTGATCAAACTTTTTATGGGATCGATAATTTAGAATCCGATCTCTTGATAGGTTTTAATCTATTAAAAAAAATCAATGCAATTATTAACCTAAAAGAAGGGTTTTTAGAATATGCAGACAAAAAAGAAAAAATAATTGATAGTAAATATATCACCTCAGAAGAGGACGTGAATATCAATCACAAAAATAAAAATACCGCCTTGGAAAGGAATATATCTAATAAAAAAATTAATAAAAATACTGCCTTGGAAAGGAATATATCTAATAAAAAAATAAATAAAAATACCGCCTTGGAAACGAATATTTCTAATAAAGAAATAAATAAAAATACCGCCTTGGAAAGGAATATTTCTAATAAAGAAATAAAGAAAAATACCCCCTTGGAAAGGAACCTTACCCATACAGGGTTTGAAAACAAAGTCAAGATTGAAAAATATCTAGAATCAGTTGCTAATGCAACTTGTGATACAAGTTTTAGTGTATTCTACGAAGAGGAACACAAAAATAATTTTATAAAAAACCCTGAACTATATGAAGAAAATATATTTCAATTAAGGGAATTTATTACTAAAACAATACAAAAAAGCCACTCTAATCTAAACACCAGCTTGCCTTTTCGAACTGATGTTCGTGCAAGTATTCGCATTGAAATAGGTACTCCTATATGGAGCCGTCAATACACTTACCCTCATTCTTGTAATGATTTCGTGAATATTGAAATTAAGAGATTACTTGAAGAAGGGATAATCAGGAAAAGCATAGGACCTTATAGTTCCCCTATTTGGATAGTAAATAAAAAAGGTTTTAATGCAGACGGAACTCGAAAATTGCGAATGGTAGTAGATTAAAAAAAAATTAATAATCATACCATAGAAGACACGTACCCCATACCAGACAAAAGCATCATGTTGTCAAATCTAGGTAGGTCAAAATATTTTTCAACAATCGATCTAGAATCGGGTTTCCATCAAATTTTGATGGATCCGAAAGATATTGAGAAAACCGCGTTCTCGAATAATAACGGAAAATATGAATTTTTACGTCTACCTTTAGGTTTAAAAAATGCTCCTCGAATATTTCAGAGAGCAATGGATGACATACTCAGAAACTACATTGGTAGAATATGTCATGTATATATGGATGACATCATTGTGTTTTCCAAAGATTTAAATACACATCTTGAACATTTAAAAACTATCATTAATATACTAAAAAAAGCACATATGAAGATATCGCTTGAAAAGTCTAAATTCTTTGAAACAGAAATCGAATTTTTAGGCTATATCGTAGCCCAAAATGTCATCAAGACCGATCCCAAAAAAGTGGAAGTGATAGAAAGTTATCCAATTCCTACAAACTTACGTGAACTAAGACGATTCTTAGGTGTCACCGGTTATTATAGAAAATTCGTAGAAAATTACGCCTCTATAGCGAAACCATTCACCATACTTTTATATGGAGAAAATGGTAGGACATCGAAACACATGTCAAAAAAAGTAAAAATAAATTTTAACATGTCTGAAGTAGACTCATTTAACAAACTTAAAAGAGCTTTATCAAATCATATACAATTAGTTCAGCCTGATTATAAAAAATTAATTTATTTTAACCACTGACGCGTCTAATATAGCCATTGGCGCCGTCCTGTCTCAAGAAGGCAATCCTATAACCTTCATTTCTAAGACACTTAATTCAACTGAACGCAATTATGCTACAAACGAAAAAGAGCTATACGCTATAGTTTGGGCACTAAAATCCTTGAGAAACTACCTTTATAGGGTTTCTAATTTGTTGATTCTAACGGATCATCAACCGTTATCATTTGCCGTTTCGCCCAATAACCCTAATGCCAAAATGAAAAGGTGGCATGTTTCATTGAAGAATTCTCACCTAAAATACAATCTAAACCTGGCACAACTAATAAGGTCGCGGACACGTTATCAAGAATAACACTACATAATATTTCTGATGCAGACTCTGAATTTTACGCAGAATCTGATAATCTTGAAGTAGAAGAAAATAATGAAGAAATAGCAAGCACAATGCATTCTGCTGAAAGTCTCGATACAGACACAATTCCTGAAACAAAGAAGCCCTTAAACCAATTCAAGCAACAAATAGTTATTCTCCATAAAGGCTTTACAACTATTCATGAATCAATAAAAGTCTTTACCAATACAAGACATCTCATAGAATTCGATAACGTAGAAAATTTAATAACTATTCTTAAAGAATACTTAAAACCAAATCTTGTTACAGTAGTCCACTGTACACCTGAAGACCCTTACCACATAAAGGGATCTCTTCTATCTACCTTTAACATTAAATTTTTCTATACCCGACACTTTGTCACAGATATAACAAATAAGGATGATAAAGCCATGATCATTGAACAAACACATAATAGGGCACATCGAAATTTCAAAGAAAATATTAAACAAGTTAATAAATATTATTATTGGCCAAGCATGTCTAAAGAATTCAAGGAATTCTCACGAAATTGTGAAATTTGCAAAAAACACAAATACAAAGAAAATTCATATCGGCCAAGCACCTATCCCTACCAGCGAAGGGGAAAATCTACACATAGACGTTTTTTACGCACAAAAACTTAAATGTTTAACGTGTATCGACGCGTACTCGAAATACTTAACTATTAAATTAATAGATGATAAATCCGACATTGAAGGGAAAGTTCTGGAACTCTTTCAAATTTTTCCATTTGCCAAGCTTATAACACTAGACAATGAACCTAGTTTTACGTCTGCCCAATTTAAATCATTTATGATGAGACAAAATATTGAGATCTTTTATTGTGATCCTCATCATAGTACCACAAATGGTCAAGTAGAGCGTGTTCACTCTACTTTAATCGAAATCGCTCGATGTATTAAAGAAGAGTTTAAATTAATTAGCGATTTAGAAACTATTCTAAGAGCAACTCAGGAATATAATAAATCGATTCATTCTTCAACTGACCTTAGACCAGTTGAGGTATTATTTAATAAAATATATCATAATCAATTTCATAATTAACTATTTACTATACAAAATAATATGTTAAGAACACACAACCAAAAACGGGTACAAAAATCCTTTCAACCAGGCGAAAAAATATTTGAAAAGAATTTTGGTGAGAGGAACAAATTAAAACACAGGTATAAAAACAAATGGTTAAACAAGACAATAAAAGAAATGTTGTCATTAACAGTAGAGTAAGAAAGGTTCACAAGGACAATATTAAATAATTTATAGCTTATTAAAAACTATAGATAGACTGACCATAACATAACAATTTTCAATAGTCTTTACAGCAAGATATTATTACACGTCATTCTTGTGCAATGTTTTGTCATATCGGCAGAAATAATAGATTACACCCATGGCAACTACGCGCTTGGTAAAAATGACAATGCCCTTGTCTATAAAGACTACGGTGAAATTTTTCATGTTTTCAACATTTCATAATATGAAAACATATTAACAGACGAGAAAGGAAAACTTCTCCCATACTATGAAAACATATTAACAGACGAGAAAGGAAAACTTCTTTTAAATAAGGAAAAAGTCTATTACACACAAGGGGAACACCTCGAGCTCGAATCCGAGCTTTCACTTATTGAATCAATCATTCTTGAATTAAAAATAAATAAAGTAAAAAGAAGCATAAACGAGTTAGGAACACTATGGAAATGGATAGCGGGTACACCCGACCATGATGATTTCCTAACGATATCAAATAAAGTTAATGACTTAATAGAAAACAATAATATTCAATTGGTAACAAATACCGAAATTTTTAAAGAAATACAAAAACTCTCAAGCCTCATCAACGAAATAATAGGTGCAAAATCATCAGTCGAAAAAATCATACGAAAACAAAGATTAAGGCTCGCAGCCAGAGATCTTCAAAACGTTCTTCAAACTATTGTTCTTACTAAAGCAAACATTTTAAATACAAATTTTATAAACATGGGTGAATTGAAAGATATAATTCGGCATGAACACAAATCAGTAACCTTAGTTGACCTATTGGATGTTTCTATATTCAAAATTTTGCAAAGAAAAGATTTAATAATTCTTTATATATGTTATCCTATCATTCTAAATGAATGTTCACTTTACGAAGCTAGAGCCATTGCAAATAACGATGGAAAATTATTAATAGATAATAAGATTTTAAAATATAATAACACATATTTTAATTCACAAAAATGTAAAAGTGAATTAAATAATAATTATTGTAAACTCAATTTAAATAAAACTTGTTTTACAAATATTTTAAACAAAATTAAAACGAATTGTACCAAAATTAAAGAAAATAACAAAAATATTGATATTATTAAAGATGGAGCTATAATTATTTCGGGAACAAATACTGTAAACGGTAAACTTTTTAATGGAACTTTTTTAGTAATTTTCGATATAAATGTAACTATTAATAATGAATATTATTACAATCCCACCGGGAAAATAATAGAATTTGTAAAAAATTATCATTTTAAAGATAATGAGATAATCGTATATATTTTATCATATAACAATGAGCTAAAATTCTAAAATATTAATCTTATAAGTAAACTTTTCACACACATTTCTAATAGCTCAAAAACATATAAAACTACAATTGTAAGCACTTTTATACTTTTCATAATCATTACATTCAAAATATTTACATTGTACAAGCGGCGGAAGCATGAAAATATTTCAAAAAAACAGGAAGAAATACTTTCTGCAATGTCCGATAAAATTCGAAATTTACAAAATCAGCTGAATCGGGACGATTCAGTTTAACAGAGGGGGAAGTTATACCACCCACACTGTAGATATTTCATGGGTTAATCCCTATGAAAGCAATTCAAAAATATTTGTATCATCCGTTACTTTGTTGCAAAAAAACAACAAACCAATCTCCTTCGATACTTAGTTACAAAAACAACAATCAATATCAGCCTAACACAAAAGAGCAACCTAGCACATTTGTTTATTATCTTTCTTTGTCGCAAACGTAACCCCATACCCAACACTAAATGCAATTCAGCATTTGTGTATCGAGATTACACTTTGGTGGTCTCTTATCTCATGCTTCCCAAGCTCACTTCTAATCTAAATGAAATATTAATCATTAGTCTTAAGATCGGCTCCAACCACGACAGTTGACTTCATGTATTATAGTTGAAGCATATCAGTCAATTTAAGTTTTTTTAGAAGAAATCAAAAAAAAATTCTTCCACTGAACCCATCCCAGCTGAGCAGCAATGGTCACAGCTATTCTAATCAAGCTGTTGTTACACTTTTTTGCATTCTTTTTCGTGCATTCGTTCGTGATCGTGCTAATAAAAACATAAAAAGTAATATCATAGCTGCGCGCGTCATCGTCGTCGTCGTCGTTGGAATCGGTACGCGTTAAATTGCATCGTATGCGAGTCGCGGCAAAAAGTGTAACAAATTGTAGCCCAAATTGGAAGGATTTTTTTTGTGGTGGTGTTTTTTTTACTTATCTTATCAATCTTTGGATTGGAATGATAAATGATTTTTTTCTTTGTTTAATTGGTGTAGTTTTCTCCTGAAAAAAAATCTTTTGGTGGAAAAGGTGGAGCAACAAAAGGGGATCCAGCAAAAGAGACAAGCAGTAGAACAAGGAGTTTTTGGTGATATTTTTTATTAGTGTTGTAAACTTGTTTTTATATTCTGTGGTGTTTATTGTTGTATGTTTATTTTTTTCTGTTTGTTAATATTATATTTAATTATTTTCGTCGTATTTATATTTTTTCTCGTATGGTATACTTTTTCGCGATATATATTTTTAAATTTAGTTGTTTTCATTTCTCTCCTGACATTTTTTTTGGTGTGTTGTGAATTGTGATAGTTTTTCTTATCGAGTCTGGGTTTAGTTTTTTGGTTGATTGAGCTTATTTTTACTTTGCGTGATTGAGTGCGTGAGTCTAAGGGCTCCCGTATTGGGTAAAAAAAATATTATTTTTTTTTTATTTTATTTTAAATAAAGTAGATTATTTTATTTGTTTTTAGTTCTTGTTTTTTTTTTGGATAGGGTTTCAAGGATTTCTTTTGTAGGATTGCCACACTCTTCATTTGTTTTTTTTTTGTGATTTATTTTCTTTTGTTTTTTATTTTCTTTATTTTTGTTCTTATTTTGATACTTTTTTTAAAATATGAATATATGGCGTTTAGCACAGGACGAACTGGTCTACGAGATGAAAGTCAGGGGGCTGAAACCTTATACGGTAGAGGCAATGCGGAAAGCATTGAGATCTGCAAGGATGTTGGAAAGGCGGGGATCTTTGGATACTTTTTCAACGTATCAATTTATTTTGCTGAGGATCGTGATGCAGTTAAGATAAAGATCGACGAGATTAGGGCGCTTCTTAAGAACCCTCCGATTCCATATTCATCGGAATTTGTTAAAATTATTACGAAGATAGAATGGAGTTTAGGTCGGTTAGGTAGATCAGTGTGTGAGGAGGAAAAGAAAGAGAAGATAAAAGTCTTTTGAAGAATGAACTTCTAATTTTATTAATCCCTTTGAAGAAGAAGAACAACAAAAAAGGAAACTAACAAGCGGAATTCATCTAACGGTTCCTGGTAGCAGAGTAGCCAACAGCAGTCGTTGTTTGCTGCAATCGGAGGAACCTCTAAGACTACGGGTGAAACGAGTTGTGTATAGACGATAATTTGGTTAGGAGACCGGGTGTGGAAAATAGATTTATGAATGTGGATAGGAATGTTGGAGTGAATGTAAATGAGAGGTGTCTTGAGCGTGTAGGGAAGTGGAAACTTAAATTTACTGGGGAGTCGGATGGGTCATCACTGAATTCCTTTTTAGAGCGGGTGGAAGAACTTCGATTGGCTAACGAAGTTCCAGAAACCCACCTTTTTAGATCCTATTCGGACCTTCTATCTGGTTGGGCGCTTACGTAGTTTAGGACGGTTAGAGAGGATATTTTAAATTGGCCCAAACTCGTGAAGGAACTCAAGGCCGAGTTCCTACCTGGCAATTACGATGATGTTTTATTAGAGGAGATCAATCGTCGTTCGCAGGGGAAGGAAGAAACATTCGGAGCTTATTTAGCTACTATGAGGACATTGTTCCGACGATTGTCAGAACCTTTGTCAGAGGGAAGGATGCTTTCGATTTTGAGGAAAAATGTTGACCCCTTCTTTCAGGTTCAAATTGCGAGTGCTAAACCAAAAACGGTGAAAGAACTTGCTTTGTTAGGTAGGGAACTAGATACCTTGAAGGTGAACGTGGACACTTTCACTCCTCCTATTTATTTATTGGAACCCGAATGTGGGTACCGACCGACTACATCAGGGCAAAATCCTAATTCAGTTGTCGAATCGGTTCCGGTTAATCCATTCCGTCAGCCAGTTAGGTGAAACTGTAACAGGGAAGGTCATTTCACTCATACTTGTTCTGTTGCATTTAGATTTAGATTTAGTTTCTCTACCCATGGAGGTTGAGAACAAATCCCTACTAATAGAGTGTCTGGTTATACCCAGTCTCCCACACCTTTTGATCCTATGTGCCGACTTTTGGCCGCTATCGGGAACAGTCCCAGATTTGAAATCAGGTATGTGGAGCTTTACAAACCAGGAGATGGTGTCCTCGCTAACAGACATGGTAGCTATTAGGGAAAAATCGGACTTGAATTAAGGCGAGAACAAAAAGTTAGAATTAGTTCTAGATCAGCTTTTTGAATCAATGACCGAAGGTTTAGGGTGCACAAGTCTAGTTGAACACAAAATTAGGACGTCCGCAGAACCGATAAAGCAGCGATACTACCCAGTGTCACCTGCGATTCAAAAACAAATCGATCAGGAACTCCAAGAAACGTTAGATGCTCGAGTGATCGAGAAGTTCAAAAGTCCTTGGGCATTCGCCGTTCGTCTTTGTGTACTTGGATGACATTATCATTGTCACCGATTCCTTTGAAAAACACCTTGAAATTCTCAAAGAAGTTTTTAGAAGGTTAGGAGAGGCAGTTTTAGAAGTAGGTATTGAAAATTGTAGTTTCTGTTGGCCTTTGAAATTTCTAGGTTATGTAGTTGATAGGAACGGGCTCCATGTAGACCCGGAAAAAGTGGAAAGCATGATGAGGATTCCCCCACCGAAAAACGTTAAGGAAGTTTGGAGTTTTGTAGGAACTATTTCTTGGTATCGAAGATTCATGCCAAACTTTAAAATTTTAGTTAGGCCTCTTACCGATCTCTTAAAGAAAGGTAAGAAGTTTGAGTGGACCCAAGAATGTGAGGAACGTTTTAGGAAAGCCAAAGAATGTTTGGTTACGGCACCGATTCTGATATGTCCAGATTTTTGTCGGCCGTTTGTTGTCCAAACAGATGCGTCAGATCTTGGTATCGGGGCTGTACTTTGGCGAAATAGCCATATGTTATTTGAGTCGGTCATTGAATAGGAATGAAAGGAACTACTCTACGACCGAAAAGGAATGCTTGGCCGAACTATGGGCGATCGAAAAGTTGTGACCGTATGTCGAAGGCGTTCGATTTACTGTCGTGACTGATCATCACTCTTTGGTATGGTTAAGTAACCTTAAGGATCCGCAAGGTAGATTAGCTCTTTGAGCCATTCGGCTTCAGCAATTTGATTTCAAAATCATGCATAGAAAAGGCAAAGAACATGTCGTTCCTGATATGTTATCGCGAGGAATTCCAGATTAAGCTGGAATCTCAGAAGCGGATTCGGACCCTTGAGTGATAAAGATGAAATCTGTAGTAGAAAAGAGCCCATTAGAATACCCATCCTAGAGAGTAGAGGACGGGCGTCCCTATAAGCATGTTGGGGTGAACCATGTCGTGGTTCATGAAGAGAGTGAGGGATGGAAGTTAGTGATAGGTAAAAATGATAGGTCGAGAGTTTTGAGAGAGTGCCATGATGCTCCAATAACAGGATACGTGGGAGTTAAAAAAACGTTAAGTAGGGTAGCAGAAAAATATTACTGACCCGAAACGAGAGGGGATATTAAAAAATACGTTAGGAATTGTAAGATTTGCCAACAAGTGAAATCGGCTAACGAGAAACCAGCTGGTCTTATGACGGAGAGAGTAGTTAATTCGAAACCATGGGAAATGATTTAAGGTGGTGGACTACTTCACGAAGTTCCCACTTTTATTCGCGTTGCGATCAGCAACTGCAAAGGCGGTATGCAGGGAGTTGGAGGAAAATGTTTTCCTTCTTCTCGGTCTTCCAAAGTGGATCGTCTGTGACAACAGTCCCCAGTTCCGTAGCAAAGAACTGAAGACGCTAAGTGAAGCATACGGGTCACAACTAAGGTATACAGCACAATACCTGCCGCAAGCGAATACTGCGGAGCGCATCAACCAAATAATTAAGACAACGCTTTGAGCGTACGTCTTCGAAAACCAGCGGAGTTGGGATTCACAACAGGCAAAAGTGGCCTGTGCCAGCCGAATTTCACAACATAAGGTGCTAGGTGTTTCGCCATAATTCGCGAACTTTTGTAGGAACATGGTTACTAGTGGCCATGATGTAGGATTTCGAGATACAGATAGAAATAGTGGTAGGGACCAAGATAGTGATAGTACTGGCAGGCAGTTTAAGAAGTTGAGAGAAGATATAGCGAAGAAGTTGGAGACAGAAAGTAGGAAATCAGCAAGCCTGATTGGTAGGTCGCGAGAATTGTTACTATTTAAGTAAATGTTAATTTGATTACCCAAGACTACTTCAAAGACTTTGCTGAGAAAAGGCAGAACTGCAATAGGTCTGTACTCAGGATTTGAGGACGATTTAGGTATTGGTATGATTTAAGCATGTTTCCATTGATCCGGGAATTTACTTGTCATAATGATAGTATTGAATATATGAGTTATTTGTTTTATGATGACAGGGAGTCAAATTTTAATTAAATCAGGATGAATTTCATCAAGACAGCTTTCGATTTCACAGAGAAAATAGCTTCACCTACTATCAACTCATCCAAACATTTCAATGAGAAAGTTGAGGTTGAGCTTCTTATGATATATTCAAATTCATAAATATTGTTGGAATTTGATGTAGAATTTCGTACAAATTTTTTATTTAATACATTAAGATCTAAATCATGCATAAAAGTTTGTTTTTTTACGTATTGTTTTCCAAAAGTCAGAACTAGTTTTGATTGCATCCAGCTTGTTTTCATAATAAATACATTTGTTCTTACGAATCATTGAAGTGACTGCATTTCTTAGCTTTTTAAAATCATCATATATAAATGCACATTTATATCTACGCCATGGATGAGAATTGCGGAATTTTTTGCTGTGTTTCAATATGCGTAGCTACAAACAAGTCTGCAATCAAAACTATCATATCATGGTGAGAAAAAGCTGGTCATCGTGCATTATTAGATCGCGATGTAATACAAGATAAACGTCTAACAGGGATACTGAAATATATTAACCAATCAATAATTATAGCAATAAATATTCCAAAAGATTATATCAAAGTAGATCTTAAACTTGTTTTACCTATGCCAAACTCAGAATTTTTGGAGATTGACGAAAAAGTTAATATGTTGTAACAGTAAACAAAAACAATTTCGTATATCAAGAAGACAAATTGTTAAAAGATTTAAAAATAAGCAAAAACTGTATTTGGAAAAATGAATGTAAACTTAAATTCAACAACAAAACAATAATTAAAGCAATTGATGGAGAAACATTAGTAGCTAAAAATACTGTTAAGGAAAAGTTAAATCAAAATTGTGACGATCGGACAATAATTTTAATTGAAAATAATTTAATAAACTTTTATAATTGTAGCCTAGAAATTTTTCAAGAAAAATTTGATAATCGAATAACAAAAATTCAAGCCAAATATTTGTATCCTAGTAGTAGTATTAATAACTCATTGCCAAAAATTGTAAGCTTTGAAAGTATTATGATAAAACATTTCGAAAACATTAAAGAAATTAAGGAATTAAAGTTCCACAAAAATGTATCTTATGGTATTAATATAACAATAATTTTAATCGCTGTTATATTTATTATTCTATTTATTTTGTAGTTTAGAAGAAATAATGTAAATGTAAAAATTGTTAATACAGATGTAAATAAAAGAATTCAGGAGAATTCAAAATCTGGCGGTGAACGTGTTATGAATATGAACAATGACACCATTAATTTAAGTATTAATGATGACATCGAAAAACCGACACCAGCAAAAGTATCTAGATTTTAAGTTTATAGCTTTTCTCATGGGAACGGAAACGCAATGAATCAAATTGCATTGCATTTCCTTTACCAAATACGATAATAAAAAAAATTGCAAACTCAACTGTAAATATAAAAATTATGATTGTAAAATACATTTTTGGAAAAATAAAGATTCATTATTGTATCGAACCTTAACTCGCGCATCGTTTAAATTGATAAATAGATATTCTGAACAGTTTTTGTTAATAATTTCAAAAAGGGCAATTATGGTTCTGTATTTTAAGAATACATTAAGTGTGCAACCTTAGATTTTTATAACTGAACTTGTAATGTGGTCACGGAAGCTTAAATTGAAAACATATCTTGCACAACTATTGAAGGCGACATCTAATTTTCTAGAAGATTGGCAGTCAAGATTAGAGCAGAGTTCACAGCCTTTCATTATAATTGGGAGTACAAACGATTTTAAAAGTTTCATTTTTGCACCTACAGGAAGATAAGATCTCGTGGGACTAAGACCACAAAGGACTCCATATATTTTTGAAACAGTTTTGTGAATATGATCTGACCAGTCAAGGTTTGTACTCAAAAGAACACCAAGATTCTTAAATTTGGTTACATATTCAATGGTGGAAGAGTTGATAACAATTGGTGGTAGAGTTGTCGTATCTAACTTTTTTCGGTAAAAAGGCTAGCGCTTGTTTTGAGTGGATTAAGGTCCAGCTCATTATTAACAGACCATTATAATACTGCTTGGAGTTCATTTTTAGTTCGGATGCAGCATGGGAAAACCTGGATCTAGGGAAAATTATATAAACTTGCACGTCATCTGCGTAAATATGGTGCTTGCATTTGAAATGTCATTTAAAAAAGAGCGTAAAAGCAGTGGACCCAAAACTGAGCCTTGTGGTACGCCTACCTGAACTTTAAGCTAAGACGAATGGTCTTGGCCTACATAAACAGTTTGCTGACGATCATTGAGGTACGTAGCTATGAGCCTGCATACGGAGTTCTCAAAAGCCTTTAAAGTTTTTTTTAAGGAGAATTGAGTGATTTACTGAGTCAAAAGCTTTTGAGAAGTCCAGAAAAACAATAAAAGCCATCATATCATTTTCAAATCCAAGCCTGATGTCTTCACATATGTTAATGAGGGCAGTAGTAAAACTATTCTTAGTTCGAAAGCCTGATTGGTAGGTCGTGAGAAAATTGTTACAATTTAAGTAAATTTTAATTTGATTGCCCAAGACTACTTCAAAGACTTTGCTGAGAAAAGGCAGAACTGCAATAGGTCTGTACTCAGGATTTGAGGACGATTTAGGTATTGGTATGATTTAAGCATGTTTCCATTGATCCGGGAATTTACTTGTCATAATGATAGTATTGAATATATGAGTTATTTGTTTTATGATGACAGGGAGTAAAATTTTAATTAAATCAGGGTGAATTTCATCAAGACAGCTTTCGATTTCACAGAGAAAATAGCTTCACCTACTATCAACTCATCCAAACATTTCAATGAGAAAGTTGAGGTTGAGCTTCTTATGATATATTCAAATTCATAAATATTGTTGGAATTTGATGGAGAATTTCGTATAAATTTTTTATTTAATACATTAAGATCTAAATCATGCATAAAAGTTTGTTTTTGTTTTCCAAGTCCGACTTCACGTATTGTTTTCCAAAAGTCAGAACTAGTTTTGATTGCATCCAGCTTGTTTTCATAATAAATACATTTGTTCTTACGAATCATTGAAGTGACTGCATTTCTTAGCTTTTTAAAATCATCATATATAAATGCACATTTATATCTACGCAATGGATGAGAATTGCGGAATTTTTTGCTGTGTTTCAATATGCGTAGCTACAAACAAGTCTGCAATCAAAACTATCATATCATGGTGAAAAAAAGCTGGTCATCGTGCATTATTAGATCGCGATGTAATACAAGATAAACGTCTAACAGGGATACTGAAATATATTAACCAATCAATAATTATAGCAATAAATATTCCAAAAGATTATATCAAAGTAGATCTCAAACTTGTTTTACCTATGCCAAACTCAGAATTTTTGGAGATTGACGAAAAAGTTAATATGTTGTAACAGTAAACAAAAACAATTTCGTATATCAAGAAGACAAATTGTTAAAAGATTTAAAAATAAGCAAAAACTGTATTTGGAAAAATGAATGTAAGCTTAAATTCAGCAACAAAACAATAATTGAAACAATTGATGGAGAAACATTAGTAGCTAAAAATACTGTTAAGGAAAAGTTAACTCAAAATTGTGACGATCGGACAATAATATTAAATGGAAATAATTTAATAAACTTTTATAATTGTAGCCTAGAAATTTTTCAAGAAAAAATTGATAATCGAATAACAAAAATTCAAGCCAAATATTTGTATCCTAGTAGTAGTATTAATAACTCATTGCCAAAAATTGTAAGCTTTGAAAGTATTATGATAAATCATTTCGAAAACATTAAAGAAATTAAGGAATTAAAGTTTCACAAAAATGTATCTTATGGTATTAATATAACAATAATTTTAATCGCTGTTATATTTATTATTCTATTTATTTTGTAGTTAGAAGAAATAATGTGAATGTAAAAATTGTTAATACAGATGTAAATAAAAGAATTCAGGAGAATTCAAAATCTGGCGGCTAACGTGTTATGAATATGAACAATGACACCATTTATTTAAGTATTAATGATGACATCGAAAAACCGACACCAGCAAAAGTATCTAGATTTTAAGTTTATAGCTTTTCTCATGGGAACGGAAACGCAATGAATCAAATTGCATTGCATTTCCTTTACCAAATACGATAATAAAAAAAATTGCAAACTCAACTGTAAATATAAAAATTATGATTGTAAAAAACATTTTTGGAAAAAATAAAGATTCATTATTGTATCGAACCTTAACTCGCGCATCGTTTAAATTGATAAATAGATATTCTGAACAGTTTTTGTTAATAATTTTAAAAAGTGCAATTATGGTTCTGTATTTTAAGAATACATTAAGTGTGCAACCTAAGATTTTTATAACTGAACTTGTAATGTGGTCACGGAAGCTTAAATTGAAAACATATCTTGTACAACTATTGAAGGCGACATCTAATTTTCTAGAAGATTGGCAGTCAAGATTAGAGAAGAGTTCACAGCCATTCATTATAATTGGGAGTACAAACGATTTTAAAAGTTTCATTTTTGCACCTACAGGAAGATAAGATCTCGTGGGACTAAGACCACAAAGGACTCCATATATTTTTGAAACAGTTTTGTTAATATTATCTGACCAGTCAAGGTTTGTACTCAAAAGAACACCAAGATTCTTAAATTTGGTTACATATTCAATGGTGGAAGAGTTGATAACAATTGGTGGTAGAGTTGTCGTATCTAACTTTTTTCGGTAAAAAGGCTAGCGCTTGTTTTGAGTGGATTAAGGTCCAGCTCATTATTAACAGACCATTATAATACTGCTTGGAGTTCATTTTTTAGTTCAGATGCAGCATGGGAAAGCCTGGATCTAGGGAAAATTATATAAACTTGCACGTCATCTGCGTAAATATGGTGCTTGCATTTGAAATGTCATTTAAAAAAGAGCGTAAAAGCAGTGGACCCAAAACTGAGCCTTGTGGTACGCCTACCTGAACTTTAAGCTAAGACGAATGGTCTTGGCCTAAATAAGCAGTTTGCTGACGATCATTGAGGTACGGAGCTATGAGCCTGCATACGGAGTTCTCAAAAGCAAACTGACCTTTAAAGTTTTTTTTAAGGAGAATTGAGTGATTTACTGAGTCAAAAGCTTTTGAGAAGTCCAGAAAAACAATAAAAGCCATCATATCATTTTCAAATCCAAGCCTGATGTCTTCACATATGTTAATGAGGGCAGTAGTAAAACTATTCTTAGTTCGAAAGCCTGATTGGTAGGTCGTGAGAAAATTGTTACAATTTAAGTAGATTTTAATTTGATTGCCCAAGACTACTTCAAAGACTTTGCTGAGAAAAGGCAGAACTGCAATAGGTCTGTACTCAGGATTTGAGGACGATTTAGGTATTGGTATGATTTAAGCATGTTTCCATTGATCCGGGAATTTACTTGTCATAATGATAGTATTGAATATATGAGTTATTTGTTTTATGATGACAGGGAGTAAAATTTTAATTAAATCAGGGTGAATTTCATCAAGACAGCTTTCGATTTCACAGAGAAAATAGCTTCACTTACTATCAACTCATCCAAACATTTCAATGAGAAAGTTGAGGTTGAGCTTCTTATGATATATTCAAATTCATAAATATTGTTGGAATTTGATGGAGAATTTCGTATAATTTTTTTATTTAAAACATTAAGATCTAAATCATGCATAAAAGTTTGTTTTTGTTTTCCAAGTCCGACTTCACGTATTGTTTTCCAAAAGTCAGAACTAATTTTGATTGCATCCAGCTTGTTTTCATAATAAATACATTTCTTCTTACGAATCATTGAAGTGACTGCATTTTTAGCTTTTTAAAATCATCATATATAAATGAACATTTATATCTACGCCATGGATGAGAATTGCGGAATTTTTTGCTGTGTTTCAATATGCGTAGCTACAAACAAGTCTGCAATCAAAACTATCATATCATGGTGAGAAAAAAGAAGGTTGGGTGCTGTATGAATAGGGAAGGCACTGAAAGGTATCAAACTGGTGATGCACAGTCGCTGCAACTATATCGTACACATCAATTGTGCTTATTTTACCTCCCCGCGGTAAACTGGTCTGTCTGTCCATCCGGACATTCCTGCTAAACTTATAAGCGCGAGTGTTGAACACAGAAAAAATAGCAACGCTATAATTCTCTGCTTTAATGACTGTTCTGATCGATTCGCAGAAGTCTTGCACGAGCCCCTCAGAAAGAGGACGTACGGCGGATGAGCTCAACCAATTGGACCAACGGTGGCGTCAACAGTCAACGAAGCAGACGCCCTAATGAGCTACTTCGACGTATTTGGAAATAAGGTCATTGGGACAATTCAATGCAAGTCAGGGCATTGAAATAGAGATGGTGGCGGATGAACCTTTAATGGGCCAACGGCAGCGCTCATATCCCCGAAGTGGGTTACTGACTCCGGATTCTCCGGTTCCTTTTGTCCAAGGAATCCAAAAAAGGACCTGGCCCTCCAGGTTGGGGGTTGTTCGTGGTTTTAACAACCCTGCCACGCAAAAAATAAAAAGTTGCGAAGCGACAAATAGCCTCGGAAAAGGACAGATTTACTGTTGACGGCCCGGAAAAACGAATCAAAGACAACGATCTTCGGATCTGCACGTGGAATGTTAGAACTCTTAACAGATCACGTGCATCCAAACAACTAGCGGAGGCCCTAGACTGCTACAGACCAGGAATTACTGCCATTCAGGAAGTGCGATGGAATCGGCCGGGCAAAAGGAGGATGAAAAACTTAGACGTGTACTATGGTGATTGTGCAAGAAGACCACAGCGTTTATTTGGGTGCGGATTCGTCATAAGCGGTAGACTTAGGCAAGAAGTCTTGGGCTTTCGACACGTAAGTGAGCGACTTGTGACAATCCGTATCAAGGCTAAATTCGCCAACATTAGCCTAATATACGCTCATGCCCCCACAGAGGACAAAGATGACGCCACCAAGGATGACTTCTATGAGCTCCTCGACAAAACATATGAGCAATGCCCTAAATACGACGTAAAGATCGTACTAGGCGATTTTAATGCCAAAATAGGTAAAGAGGAAATCTTTGGTAGGACTGTCGGAAAACATAGCCTACACGACACAACGTCTGAAAACGGACTTAGGCTAATTGACTTCGCAGCGGCACATAACGTCACCATTGCAAGCACACGGTTTCCTCATCTCGATATACACAAAGGGACTTGGCGACACCCAGATCAAAGAACCGTCAATCAGATTGATCACGTTGCGATCGATGCAAGACACGCCTCCAGTATCTTGGATGTTCGCACCTTCGGAGCAGCTAATATCGACTCGGATCACTACCTTGTTGCAGCAAAGGTAAGAATGCGAATAACCCGAACTCCACAACAACGGAGTAATACTGTGAG
Organism: Platycheirus rosarum; assembly: GCA_963971375.1. Lineage (NCBI taxonomy): Eukaryota > Metazoa > Arthropoda > Insecta > Diptera > Syrphidae > Platycheirus > Platycheirus rosarum. Next base: position 111,390,513 of record OZ020507.1, on the reverse strand, counting down.
GAAGTATGACGTCGGAAAGCTGCAATCGCAAGAAATCGCCACAACCTATGCCGATCGAATATCCCGTATTCTCTCTAGAAATCCAGTACCACCAGCATCAAGTGCCGAAGACCAGTGACAACACTGCCAACAAGCCATCGGAGATGCCGCAACTGATGTGCTAGGTTTCACCAGACCACCATAACGAAACCTCTGGTTCGATGACGAATGCAGGCAGGCTCATGCAGCCAAACAAGAGGCATATAAAGCGGCGCTGCAAAGAAAGACGAGAGCTGCTCGCGAGCTCTACGAGCAGAAAAGACGGGAAGAACACCGGCTTCTCCAAAAGAAAAAGAGAGATCATGAGAAGCGCGCGATCGAGGATATTGAGAGATGCTACTCCAGGAACAACGTGCGGAAGTTTTACCAACAGGTAAAAAGAACATGCCAAGGAAAAAAACCCGCACAGAAGCCGGTAGAGATAGGAATGGAAACCTCGTAGTAGAGTCACAGTCGGTGCTGAGTACATGGAAGGACCATTTCTGCACACTGTTAAACGGCGATGAAGACCAAAATCCCGCTGTCAGGCAGAATGAACCATTCAACATGGATGATGACAGACAAAACTTCCGTCCATCTGACCAAAATGAAGTAAGGATAGCAATATCTAAACTAAAAAACAACAAAGCTTCTGGACCCGACGGACTACCCGCCGAACTTTTTAAAGCGGCCGGAGATGACCTGGTGGAGTGTATACACCAACTCATCTCTACAGTTTGGTCAGAAGAAAGTATGCCTGACGAATGGAACCTCAGCATCGTTTGCCCGATCCACAAGAAAGGAGACCCTCTAAACTGCGCCAAGTTTAGAGAAATTAGTCTCCTGAATATCGCCTACAAGATCCTCTCTGCCGTACTATGTGAACGCCTGAAACCTTTCGTCAGCAACCTGATTGGCCCCTATCAGTGTGGTTTAAGACCAGAAAAGTCCACAATCGATCAAATGTTCACTCTACGGCAGATCCTGGAAACGACCCAAGAATTCCAAATCGATACCCACCACCTCTTTATCGATTTTAAGGCCGCGTACGATAGCATTTATAGAGACGAGCTGTACAGAGCCATGTCAGGTTTTGGCATCCCCACAAAACTTGTCCGACTGTGCAGGATGACGATGGAGAACTCTCGCTGCTCCGTCAAGATTGGTACTGACCTCACAGAAGCTTTTGACGTCAAAAAAGGATTCCGACAAGGTGGTGCGCTATCGTGCAATTTCTTCAATTTAATACTTGAAAAAATTATAAAAAAAATCGCAAGTCAATTGTAGTGGGACAATTTTTTTCAAGTCTGTGCAATTGCTATTATACGCTGACGACATAGACATCATTGGCAGAACTCGGCGATCTGTCACTGGAACGTTTGCTAGCATTGAAGCTGAAACGGCTAAGATGGGACTAGCAGTCAATGAGGCCAAAACGAAGTACCTGCTGTCCACCAAAAATGAAACACACAACACCGGCGGATTGGACAAAACATCACAATAGACAGGTACAACTTTGAGGTAGTTAGGGATTTTGTGTACCTCGGATCCGCTATAACATCTGACAACAACATCTCGTCAGAAATAAAGCGAAGAATTACTCTTGCCAATCGCTGTTTTTATGGGCTAAGAAGGCAATTGAGTAGCAAAGCCCTCTCTCGAAAGACAAAGCAGACTCTGTATAATACCCTTATCATCATCATCAGCAACAAAAAGCGATCCAGCAAAAGAGACAAGCAGTAGAACAAGGAGTTTTTGGTGATATTTTTTATTAGTGTTGTAAACTTGTTTTTCATATTCTGTGGTGTTTATTGTTGTATGTTTATTTTTTTCTGTTTGTGAATATTATATTTAATAAATTTTCGTTCGTATTTATATTTTTTCTCGCTTGGGATATTTTTTTCGCGATACATATTTTTAAATTGAGTTCTTTTCGGTGATAGTTTTAATTAGTGTTGTTTTTCATTTCTCTCCTGGCATTTTTTTTGGTGTGTTGTAAATTGTGATAGTTTATCTTATCGAGTCTGGGTTTGAGTTTTTTGGTTGATGGAGCTTATTCTTACTTTGAGTAATTGAGTGCGTGAGTCTTAGGGCTCCCGTATTGGGGTAAAAAAAATATTATTTTTTTTTATTTTATTTTAAATAAAGTAGATTATTTTATTTGTTTTTAGTTCTTGTTTTTTTTGGATTGGGTTTTGGAGATTTCTTTTGTAGGGACTGGTCTACGAGATGAAAGTCAGGGGGCTGAAACCTGATACGGTAGAAGCAATGCGGAAAGCATTGAGATCTGCAAAGATGTTGGAAAGATTGGGATCTTTGGATACTTTTTCAACGTATCCATTTACTTTTGCTGCGGATGGTGATGCAGTTAAGATAAAGATCGACAAGATTACGGCACTTCTTAAGAACCCTCCGATTCCAAATTCATCGGAATTTGTTAAAATTATTACGAAGATAGAATGGAGCTTAGGTCGGTTAGGTAGATCAGTGTGTGAGGAGGAAAACGAAAGGGAAAATAAAAATCTTTTAAAGAATGACCTTCTAATTTTATTAAGCACTTTGACAGGAGACGACAAGGGAAGCGAATTTGAAGAAGAACAACAACAAAAAAGGAAACTAACAAGCGGAATTCATCTTACAGTTCCTGGTAGCAGATCTGCCAACACCAGTTCTTCTAGAACCTCTACGACTACGGGTGAAACGAATATTCAGTTGTGTAGAGACGATAATTTGGTTAGGAGACCGGATGTGGAAAATAGATTTATGAATGTGGATAGGAATGTTGGAGTGAATGTAAATGAGAGGTGTCTTGAGCGTGTAGGGAAGTGGAAACTTAAATTTACTGGGAAGTCGGATGGGTCATCACTGAATTCCTATTTAGAGCAGGTGGAAGAACTTCGATTGACTAACAAAGTTCCAGAAACCCACCTCTTTAGATCCTCTTCGGAGCTTTTACCTGGTAGGGCGCTTATGTGGTTTAGGACGGTTAGAGAGGATATTTTAAATTGGCCCGAACTCGTGAAGGAACTCAAGGCAAAGTTCCTACCTGCCAACTACGATGATCTTTTATTAGAGGAGATCAATCGTCGTTCGCAGGGGAAGGAAGAAACATTCGGAGCTTATTTAGCTACTATGAGGACATTGTTCCGACGATTGTCAGAACCTTTGTCAGAGGGAAGGATGCTTTCGATTTTGAGGAAAAATGTTGACCCCTTCTTTCAGGTTCAAATTGCGAGTGCTAAACCAAAAACGGTGAACGAATTTGCTTTGTTAGGTAGGGAACTAGATACCTTGAAGGTGAAAGTGGACATTTTCACTCCTCCTCGTAGGGGTCGCAATTTATTGGAACCCGAATTTGGGTACCAACCGAGTACATCAGGGCAAAATCGTGTGGCAGTTATCGAATCGGTTCCGGTTAATTCATTCCGTCAGCCAGTTAGGTGTTTCAACTGTAACAGGGAAGGTCATTTCGCTCATACTTGTTCTGTTGCAAGACGTTGTTTTGGTTGTGGTTCTTTAGAGGTGTTTTGAAGCGATTGTAGGAGGTGTTCGGGAAATGGAGAACGGGCTCTTGTGTCAGCAGGACGAGAGACCCTTCGGCGTTAATTAGATCGTCTGCTGGCGACCAGTTGGATGATCGAGTTCAACTTGATTTCACCTTGGCGGCAGATGGTAGGGATAGTAGACTATATTTAGGAGTGTAAATTTATGGAATCAAGTTTTTAGGATTACTTATTTCGGGAGCTTCACGCACAAAAAAATTCATAGTAGTTAGGACTTAAATTAAGGAAAAGTAGTGTTGGGTCAGTAGCGTAAGCAAACGGGGCGGGAGTAGCAGTAGCTGGATTTAGTTTCTTTACCCATGGAGGTTGAGAACAAATCACTACTAATAGAGTGACTGGTTATACCCAGTCTCCCAAACCTTTTGATCCTAGGTGCCGACTTTTGGGCACTATCGGGAACAGTCCCAGATTTGAAATCAGGTATGTGGAGATTTACAAACCATGAAATGGTGTCGTCGATAACAGACATGTTTGCTTTTAGGGAAAAATCGGACCTGAATAAAGGCGAGAACAAAAAGTTAGAATTAGTTCTAGATCAGCTTTTTGAAGCAATGACCGAAGGTTTAGGGTGCACAAGTCTAGTTGAGCACAAAATTAGGACGTACGCAGAACCGATAAAGCAGCGATACTACCCAGTGTCACCTGCGATTCAAAAACAAATCGATCAGGATTTCCAAGAGATGTTAGATGCTGGAGTGATCGAGAAGTTCAAAAGTCCTTGGGCATTCGCCGTTCGTCTTTGTGTACTTGGATGACATTATCATTGTCACAGATTCCTTTGAAAAACACCTAGAAATTCTCAAAGAAGTTTTTAGAAGGTTAAGAGAGGCGGGTTTAAAAGTAGGTATTGAAAAGTGTAGTAAGTAGTAAAGGAAATTAGGAGTTTTGTAGGAACTATTTCTTGGTATCGAAGATTCGTGCCAAACTTTGCAATTTTAGTGAGGCCTCTTACCGATCTCTTAAAGAAAGATAAGAAGTTTGAGTGAACCCAAAAATGTGAGGAACGTTTTAGGAAAGCCAAAGAATGTTTGGTTACGGCACCGGTTCTGACATGTTCAGATTTTTGTCGGCCGTTTGTTGTCCAAACAGATGCGTCAGATTTTGGTATCGGGGCCGTACTTTGGCGAAAAAGCTATATGTTATTTGAGTCGTTCATTGAATAGGAATGAAAGGAACTACTCTACGACCGAAAAGGAATGCTTGGCCGTACTATAGGCGGTCGAAAAGTTGCGACCGTATGTCGAAGGCGTTCGATTTACTGTCGGGACTGATCATAACTCTTTGGTATAGTTAAGTAACCTTAAGAATCCGCAGTGTAGATTAGCTCGTTGGGCCATTCGGCTCCAGTAATTTGATTTCAAAATCATCCATAGAAAGGGCAAAGAACATGTCGTTCCTGATATGTTATCGCGGGGAGTTCCAGATTAAGCTGGAATCTCAGAAGCGGATTCGAACCCTTGAGTGATAAAGATGAAATCTTTAGTAGAAAAGATCCCATTAGAATACCCATCCTGGAGAGTAGAGGACCGGCGGCTCTATAAACATGTAAGGGTGAACCATGTCGTGGTTCATGAACAGAGTGAGGGACGGAAGTTAGTGAAAGGTGAATATGATAGGTCGAGAGTTTTGAACGATGGCCATGATGCTCCATTAGCAGGATACATAGGAGTTAAAAAAAACGTTAAGTAGGGTAGCAGAAAAATATTACTGGCCCAAAACGAGAGGGGATATTAAAAAATACGTTAGGAATTGTAAGATATGCCAACAAGTGAAATCGGTTAGCCAGAAACTAGTTGGTCTTATGACGGAAAGAGTAGTTAATTCGAAACAATGGGAAATGATATACGGTGGTGGACTACTTCACAAAGTTCCCACTTTTATTCGCGTTGCGATCAGCAACTGCAAAGGCGGTATGCAGAGAGTTGGAGTAAAATGTTTTCCTTCTTTTCGGTGTTCCAAAGTGGATCGTCTGTGACAACAGTCCCCAGTTCCGTAGCAAAGAACTGAAGACGCTAAGTGAAGCGTACGGGTCACAACTTAGGTATACGGCGCATTACGACCCGCAAGCGAATCCTGCGGAGCGCATCAACCAAATAATTAAGACTACGCTTCAAACGTACGTCTTCAAAAACCAGCGGAGTTGGGATTCACAACTGGCAAAAATGGCCTGTGCAACCCGAATTTCGCAACATGAGGTGCTAGGTGTTTCGCCATAATTCGCGAACTTTTGTAGGAACGTGGTTACTAGTGGCCTTGATGTAGGATTAAGAGATACAGATAGAGATAGTGATAGGGATCAAGATAGTGATAGTACTGGCAGGCAGTTTAAGAAGTTGGGGACAGAAAGTAGGAAATCAGCAAAAACTTACAACCTTAGGGGAAGAGACACGCTGTATCAACCTGGAGATCTCGTGTGGAGGAAAAATTTCACGCTATCTGATGCAGCAACATATTATGCAGCTTAGTTAGCTCCCAAATTTGTAGGGCCGTTCAGAGTTAGTAAGCATGTGTCACCCCGGACATACTTACTAACCGATGATAAGGGGAAAGATCGGGGTACATGGCACGTTAAGGACTTAAAACCTTATGTATATGCTTAGACAAAGCCCCTTAATCTTTTCTTTCTTCTTAATTTTTATTTTGTCATTTGTAATATAATTAATTAATGTGTTTTATATGTGTTTTTCTCACTAGCAACTAAGTTGCTGTCTATACTGGTACACAGTAGAAGCTTTTTGAATGAAGAACAACAACTTATGTGCACTGCCACCAATTTCATAGGCTGGAGTTATAGCTATTTCACGGGGGCCAACCCGATCATCAGACTCCTTCAGTGGTGCTTTATCGCTTTTTATGTCCAATTAATTACGAAAAACCTTTTGGTCCCGAGCTGGGTTTGAACCTTGAACATGCGATATAGCGTTTGCGAAAGCCGACGTACTACACATCGCACTATCGCAGCCACATGATAAGCATGTTCTCAGAACAGGTTTTGCTGGTTTATCAAATTGCATCGAACCAACTAGCATTTTTATTAGTTCACACAAGTTTTGTTGTTGTTTATTCGATTTTCTTTCTGTTTTCCCCACTCTGGTTATGAGCCAACAATTTGTATGGATTCACATAATAATGGAGAAGTGGTGCAAGAAGGTGACACGAGTCAAGTATATTAGAATTAATTAATGTGTTTTATATGTGTTTTTCACACTAGCAACTAAATTGCTGTCTATACTGGTACACAGTAGAAGCTTTTTGAATGAAGAACAACAACTTATGTGTACTACCACCAATTTCATAGTCTGGAGTTATAGCTATTTCACGGGGGCCAACCCGATCATCAGACTCCTTCAATGGTGCTTTATCGCTTTTTATGTCCAATTAATTACGAAAAACCTTTTGGTCCCGAGCTGGGTTTGAACCTTGAACATGCGATCTAGCATTTGCGATAGCCGACGTACTACACATTGCACTATCGCAGCCACATGATAAGCATGTTCTCAGAACAGGTTTTGCTGGTTTATCAAATTGCATCCAACCGACTAGCATTTTTATTAGTTCACACTAGTTTTGTTATTCTTTATTCGATTTTCTTTCTGTTTTCTCCGCTCTGGTTATGAGCCAAGAATTCGTATGGATTCACATAATGATGGAGAAGTGGTGAAAGAAGTTGACACGAGTCAAGTATATTAGAATTAATTAATGTGTTTTATATGTGTTTTTCTCACTAGCAACTAAGTTGCTGTCTATACTGGTACACGTGCCAAACTTTGCAATTTTAGTGAGGCCTCTTACCGATCTCTTAAAGAAAGGTAAGAAGTTTGAGTGAACCCAAGAATGTGAGGAACGTTTTAGGAAAGCCGGTTCTGACATGTCCAGATTTTTGTCGGCCGTTTGTTGTCCAAACAGATGCGTCAGATTTTGGTATCGGGGCCGTACTTTGGCGAAAAAGCTATATGTTATTTGAGTCGTTCATTGAATAGGAATGAAAGGAACTACTCTACGACCGAAAAGGAATGCTTGGCCGTACTATAGGCGGTCGAAAAGTTGCGACCGTATGTCGAAGGCGTTCGATTTACTGTCGGGACTGATCATCACTCTTTGGTATAGTTAAGTAACCTTAAGAATCCGCAGTGTAGATTAGCTCGTTGGGCCATTCGGCTCCAGTAATTTGATTTCAAAATCATCCATAGAAAGGGCAAAGAACATGTCGTTCCTGATATGTTATCGCGGGGAGTTCCAGATTAAGCTGGAATCTCAGAAGCGGATTCGAACCCTTGAGTGATAAAGATGAAATCTTTAGTAGAAAAGATCCCATTAGAATACCCATCCTGGAGAGTAGAGGACCGGCGGCTCTATAAACATGTAAGGGTGAACCATGTCGTGGTTCATGAAGAGAGTGAGGGACGGAAGTTAGTGAAAGGTGAATATGATAGGTCGAGAGTTTTGAACGATGGCCATGATGCTCCATTAGCAGGATACATAGGAGTTAAAAAAAACGTTAAGTAGGGTAGCAGAAAAATATTACTGGCCCAAAACGAGAGGGGATATTAAAAAATACGTTAGGAATTGTAAGATATGCCAACAAGTGAAATCGGTTAGCCAGAAACTAGTTGGTCTTATGACGGAAAGAGTAGTTAATTCGAAACAATGGGAAATGATATACGGTGGTGGACTACTTCACAAAGTTCCCACTTTTATTCGCGTTGCGATCAGCAACTGCAAAGGCGGTATGCAGAGAGTTGGAGTAAAATGTTTTCCTTCTTTTCGGTGTTCCAAAGTGGATCGTCTGTGACAACAGTCCCCAGTTCCGTAGCAAAGAACTGAAGACGCTAAGTGAAGCGTACGGGTCACAACTTAGGTATACGGCGCATTACGACCCGCAAGCGAATCCTGCGGAGCGCATCAACCAAATAATTAAGACTACGCTTCAAACGTACGTCTTCGAAAACCAGCGGAGTTGGGATTCACAACTGGCAAAAATGGCCTGTGTAACCCGAATTTCGCAACATGAGGTGCTAGGTGTTTCGCCATAATTCGCGAACTTTTGTAGGAACATGGTTACTAGTGGCCTTGATGTAGGATTTAGAGATACAGATAGAGATAGTGATAGGGATCAAGATAGTGATAGTACTGGCAGGCAGTTTAAGAAGTTCAAGACAGAAAGTAGGAAATCAGCAAAAACTTACAACCTTAGGGGAAGAGACACGCTGTATCAACCTGGAGATCTCGTGTGGAGGAAAAATTTCACGCTATCTGATGCAGCAACATATTATGCAGCTAAGTTAGCTCCCAAATTTGTAGGGCCGTTCAAAGTTAGTAAGCATGTGTCACCCCGGACATACTTACTAACCGATGATAAGGGGAAAGATCGGGGTACATGGCACGTTAAGGACTTAAAACCTTATGTTGATGCTTAGACAAAGCCCCTTAATATTTTCTTTCTTCTTAATTTTTATTTTGTCATTTGTAATATAATTAATTAATGTGTTTTATATGTGTTTTTCTCACTAGCAACTAAGTTGCTGTCTATACTGGTACACAGTAGAAGCTTTTTGAATGAAGAACAACAACTTATTTGTACTACCACCAATTTCATAGGCTGGAGTTATAGCTATTTCACGGGGGCCAACCCGATCATCAGACTTCTTCAGTGGTGCTTTATCGCTTTTTATGTCCAATTTATTACGAAAAACCTTTTGGTCCCGAGCTGGGTTTGAACCTTGAACATTTCGAAAGCCGACGTACTACACATCGCACTATCGCAGCCACATGATAAGCATGTTCTCAGAACAGGTTTTGCTGGTTTATCAAATTGCATCCAACCGACTAGCATTTTTATTAGTTCACACTAGTTTTGTTGTTCTTTATTCGATTTTCTTTCTGTTTTCTCCGCTCTGGTTATGAGCCAAGAATTCGTATGGATTCACATAATGATGGAGAAGTGGTGAAAGAAGTTGACACGAGTCAAGTATATTAGAATTAATTAATGTGTTTTATATGTGTTTTTCTCACTAGCAACTAAGTTGCTGTCTATACTGGTACACGTGCCAAACTTTGCAATTTTAGTGAGGCCTCTCACCGATCTCTTAAAGAAAGGTAAGAAGTTTCCATTTGAATATGATAGGTCGAGAGTTTTGAACGATGGCCATGATGCTCCATTAGCAGGATACATAGGAGTTAAAAAAACGTTAAGTAGGGTAGCAGAAAAATATTACTGGCCCAAAACGAGAGGGGATATTAAAAAATACGTTAGGAATTGTAAGATTTGCCAACAAGTGAAATCGGTTAGCCAGAAACTAGCTGGTCTTATGACGGAGAGAGTAGTTAATTCGAAACAATGGGAAATGATATACGGTGGTGGACTACTTCACAAAGTTCCCACTTTTATTCGCGTTGCGATCAGCAACTGCAAAGGTGGTATGCAGAGAGTTGGAGTAAAATGTTTTCCTTCTTTTCGGTGTTCCAAAGTGGATCGTCTGTGACAACAGTCCCCAGTTCCGTAGCAAAGAACTGAAGACGCTAAGTGAAGCGTACGGGTCACAACTTAGGTATGCGGTGCATTACGACCCGCAAGCGAATCCTGCGGAGCGCATCAACCAAATAATTAAGACTACGCTTCAAACGTACGTCTTCAAAAACCAGCGGAGTTGGGATTCACAACTGGCAAAAATGGCCTGTGCAACCCGAATTTCGCAACATGAGGTGATAGGTGTTTCGCCATAATTCGCGAACTTTTGTAGGAACATGGTTACTAGTGGCCTTGATGTAGAATTTAGAGATACAGATAGAGATAGTGATAGGGATCAAGATAGTGATAGTACTGGGAGGCAGTTTAGGAAGTTGGGGACAGAAAGTAGGAAATCAGCAAAAACTTACAACCTTAGGAGAAGAGACACGCTGTATCAACCTGGAGATCTCGTGTGGAGGAAAAATTTCACGCTATCTGATGCAGCAACATATTATGCAGCTAAGTTAGCTCCCAAATTTGAAGGGCCGTTCAAAGTTAGTAAGCATGTGTCACCCCGGACATACTTACTAACCGATGATAAGGGGAAACATCGGGGTACATGGCACGTTAAGGACTTAAAACCTTATGTTGATGCTTAGACAAAGCCCCTTAATCTTTTCTTTCTTCTTAATTTTTATTTTGTCATTTGTAATATAATTAATTAATGTGTTTTATATGTGTTTTTCTCACTAGCAACTAAGTTGCTGTCTATACTGGTACACAGTAGAAGCTTTTTGAATGAAGAACAACAACTTATGTGTACTACCACCAATTTCATAGGCTGGAGTTATAGCTATTTCACGGGGGCCAACCCGATCATCAGACTCCTTCAGTGGTGCTTTATCGCTTTTTATGTCCAATTTATTACGAAAAACCTTTTGGTCCCGAGCTGGGTTTGAACCTTGAACATGCGATGTAGCGTTTGCGAAAGCCGACGTACTACACATCGCACTATCGCAGCCACATGATAAGCATGTTCTCAGAACAGGTTTTGCTGATTTATCAAATTGCATCGAACCGACTAGCATTTTTATTAGTTCACACAAGTTTTGTTGTTGTTTATTCGATTTTCTTTCTAATTTCCCCGCTCTGGTTATGAGCCAACAATTCGTATGGATTAACATATTGATGGAGAAGTGGTGAAAGAAGTTGACACGAGTCAAGTATATTAGAATTAATTAATGTGTTTTATATGTGTTTTTCTCACTAGCAACTAAGTTGCTGTCTATACTGGTACACAGTAGAAGCTTTTTGAATGAAGAATAACAACTTATGTGTACTACCACCAATTTCATAGGCTGGAGTTATAGCTATTTCACGGGGGCCAACCCGATCATCAGACTCCTTCAGTGGTGATAGAGAAGAGACACGCTATATAAACCTGGCGATCTCGTGTGGAGGAAAAATTTCACGCTATCTGATGCAGCAACATATTATGCAGCTATGTTAGCTCCCAAATTTGTAGGGCCGTTCAGAGTAAGTAAGCGTGTGTCACCCCGGACATACTTACTAACCGATGAAAAGGGGAAAGATCGGGGTACATGGCACGTTAAGGACTTAAAACCTTATGTTGATTCTTAGACAAAGCCCCTTAATCTTTTCTTTGTTCTTAATTTTTATTTTGTCATTTGTAATATAATTAATTAATGTGTTTTATATGTGTTTTTCTCACTAGCAACTAAGTTGCTGTCTATACTGGTACACAGTAGAAGCTTTTTGAATGAAGAACAACAACTTATGTGTACTACCACCAATTTCATAGGCTGGATTTATAGCTATTTCACGGGGGCCAACCCGATCATCAGACTCCTTCAGTGGTGCTTTATCGCTTTTTATGTCCAATTTATTACGAAAAACCTTTTGGTCCCGAGCTGGGTTTGAACCTTGAACATGCGATCTAGCGTTTGCGAAAGCCGACGTACTACACATCGCACTTTCGCAGCCACATGATAAGCATGTTCTCAGAACAGGTTTTGCTGGTTTATCAAATTGCATTCAACCGACTAGCATTGTTATTAGTTCGCACAAGTTTTGTTGTTGTTTATTCGATTTTCTTTCTGTTTTCCCCGCTCTGGGTATGAGCCAACAATTCGTATGGATTCACATAATGATGGAGAAGTGGTGAAAGAAGTTGACACGAGTCAAGTATATTAGAATTAATTAATGTGTTTTATATGTGTTTTTCTCACTAGCAACTAAGTTGCTGTCTATACTGGTACACAGTAGAAGCTTTTTGAATGAAGAATAACAACTTATGTGTACTACCACCAATTTCATAGGCTGGAGTTATAGCTATTTCACGGGGGCCAACCCGATTATCAGACTCCTTCAGTGGTGCTTTATCGCAAGCGAATCCTGCGGAGCGCATCAACCAAATAATTAAGATTACGCTTCGAACGTACGTCTTCGAAAACCAGCGGAGTTGGGATTCACAACTGGCAAAAGTGGCCTGTGCAACCCGAATTTCGCAACATGAGGTGCTAGGTGTTTTGCCATAATTCGCGAACTATTGTAGGAACATGGTTACTAGTGGCCTTGATGTAGGATTTAGAGATACAGATAGAGATAGTGATAGGGACCAAGATAGTGATAGTACTGGCAGGCAGTTTAAGAAGTTGGGGACAGAAAGTAGGAAATCAGCAAAAACTTACAACCTTAGGAGAAGAGACACGCTGTATCAACCTGGCGATCTCGTGTGGAGGAAAAATTTCACGCTATCTGATGCAGCAACATATTATGCAGCTAAGTTAGCTCCCAAATTTGTAGGGCCGTTCAGAGTAAGTAAGCGTGTGTCACCCCGGACAAACTTACTAACCGATGATAAGGGGAAAGATTGGGGTACATGGCACGTTAAGGACCTTAAACCTTACGTTGATGCTTAGACAAAGCCCCTTAATCTTTTCTTTCTTCTTAATTTTTATTTTGTCATTGGTAATATAATTAATTAATGTGTTTTATATGTGTTTTTCTCACTAGCAACTAAGTTGCTGTCTATACTGGTACACAGTAGAAGCTTTTTGAATGAAGAACAACAACTTATGTGCACTACCACCAATTTCATAGGCTGGAGTTATAGCTATTTCACGGGGGCCAACCCGATCATCAGACTCCTTCAGTGGTGCTTTATCGCTTTTTATGTCCAATTAATTACGAAAAACCTTTTGGTCCCGAGCTGGGTTTGAACCTTGAACATGCGATATAGCGTTTGCGAAAGCCGACGTACTACACATCGCACTATCGCAGCCACATGATAAGCATGTTCTCAGAACAGGTTTTGCTGATTTATCAAATTGCATCGAACCGACTAGCATTTTTATTAGTTCACACAAGTTTTGTTGTTGTTTATTCGATTTTGTTTCTGTTTTCCCCGCTCTGGTTATGAGCCAACAATTCGTATGGATTCACATAATGATGGAGAAGTGGTGAAAGAAGTTGACACGAGTCAAGTATATTAGAATTAATTAATGTGTTTTATATGTGTTTTTCTCACTAGCAACTAAGTTGCTGTCTATACTGGTACACAGTAGAAGCTTTTTGAATGAAGAATAACAACTTATGTGTACTACCACCAATTTCATAGACTGGAGTTATAGCTATTTCACGGGGGCCAACCCGATCATCAGACTCCTTCAGTGGTGATAGAGAAGAGACACGCTGTATCAACCTGGAGATCTCGTGTGGAGGAAAAATTTCACGCTATCTGATGCAGCAACATATTATGCAGCTAAGTTAGCTCCCAAATTTTAAGGGCCGTTCAAAGTTAGTAAGCATGTGTCACCCCGGACATACTTACTAACCGATGATAAGGGGTAAGATCGGGGTACATGGCACGTTAAGGACTTAAAACCTTATGTTGATGCTTAGACAAAGCCCCTTTATCTTTTCTTTCTTCTTAATTTTTATTTTGTCATTTGTAATATAATTAATTAATGTGTTTTATATGTGTTTTTCTCACTAGCAACTAAGTTGCTGTCTATACTGGTACACAGTAGAAGCTTTTTGAATGAAGAATAACAACTTATGTGTACTACCACCAATCTCATAGGCTGGAGTTATAGCTATTTCACGGGGGCCAACCCGATCATCAGACTCCTTCAGTGGTGCTTTATCGCTTTTTATGTCCAATTTATTACGAAAAACCTTTTGGTCCCGAGCTGGGTTTGAACCTTGAACATGCGATCTAGCGTTTGCGAAAGCCGACGTACTACACATCGCACTTTCGCAGCCACATGATAAGCATGTTCTCAGAACAGGTTTTGCTGGTTTATCAAATTGCATCCAACCGACTAGCATTTTTATTAGTTCGCACAAGTTTTGTTGTTGTTTATTCGATTTTCTTTCTGTTTTCCCCGCTCTGGGTATGAGCCAACAATTCGTATGGATTCACATAATGATGGAGAAGTGGTGAAAGAAGTTGACACGAGTCAAGTATATTAGAATTAATTAATGTGTTTTATATGTGTTTTTCTCACTAGCAACTAAGTTGCTGTCTATACTGGTACACAGTAGAAGCTTTTTGAATGAAGAATAACAACTTATGTGTACTACCACCAATTTCATAGGCTGGAGTTATAGCTATTTCACGGGGGCCAACCCGATTATCAGACTCCTTCAGTGGTGCTTTATCGCAAGCGAATCCTGCGGAGCGCATCAACCAAATAATTAAGATTACGCTTCGAACGTACGTCTTCGAAAACCAGCGGAGTTGGGATTCACAACTGGCAAAAGTGGCCTGTGCAACCCGAATTTCGCAACATGAGGTGCTAGGTGTTTTGCCATAATTCGCGAACTATTGTAGGAACATGGTTACTAGTGGCCTTGATGTAGGATTTAGAGATACAGATAGAGATAGTGATAGGGACCAAGATAGTGATAGTACTGGCAGGCAGTTTAAGAAGTTGGGGACAGAAAGTAGGAAATCAGCAAAAACTTACAACCTTAGGAGAAGAGACACGCTGTATCAACCTGGCGATCTCGTGTGGAGGAAAAATTTCACGCTATCTGATGCAGCAACATATTATGCAGCTAAGTTAGCTCCCAAATTTGTAGGGCCGTTCAGAGTAAGTAAGCGTGTGTCACCCCGGACAAACTTACTAACCGATGATAAGGGGAAAGATCGGGGTACATGGCACGTTAAGGACCTTAAACCTTACGTTGATGCTTAGACAAAGCCCCTTAATCTTTTCTTTCTTCTTAATTTTTATTTTGTCATTGGTAATATAATTAATTAATGTGTTTTATATGTGTTTTTCTCACTAGCAACTAAGTTGCTGTCTATACTGGTACACAGTAGAAGCTTTTTGAATGAAGAACAACAACTTATGTGCACTACCACCAATTTCATAGGCTGGAGTTATAGCTATTTCACGGGGGCCAACCCGATCATCAGACTCCTTCAGTGGTGCTTTATCGCTTTTTATGTCCAATTAATTACGAAAAACCTTTTGGTCCCGAGCTGGGTTTGAACCTTGAACATGCGATATAGCGTTTGCGAAAGCCGACGTACTACACATCGCACTATCGCAGCCACATGATAAGCATGTTCTCAGAACAGGTTTTGCTGA
Organism: Platycheirus rosarum; assembly: GCA_963971375.1. Lineage (NCBI taxonomy): Eukaryota > Metazoa > Arthropoda > Insecta > Diptera > Syrphidae > Platycheirus > Platycheirus rosarum. The sequence continues at coordinate 111,374,860 of OZ020507.1, read as the reverse complement.
TTTATCAAATTGCATCGAACCGACTAGCATTTTTATTAGTTCACACAAGTTTTGTTGTTGTTTATTCGATTTTGTTTCTGTTTTCCCCGCTCTGGTTATGAGCCAACAATTCGTATGGATTCACATAATGATGGAGAAGTGGTGAAAGAAGTTGACACGAGTCAAGTATATTAGAATTAATTAATGTGTTTTATATGTGTTTTTCTCACTAGCAACTAAGTTGCTGTCTATACTGGTACACAGTAGAAGCTTTTTGAATGAAGAATAACAACTTATGTGTACTACCACCAATTTCATAGGCTGGAGTTATAGCTATTTCACGGGGGCCAACCCGATCATCAGACTCCTTCAGTGGTGATAGAGAAGAGACACGCTGTATCAACCTGGAGATCTCGTGTGGAGGAAAAATTTCACGCTATCTGATGCAGCAACATATTATGCAGCTAAGTTAGCTCCCAAATTTTAAGGGCCGTTCAAAGTTAGTAAGCATGTGTCACCCCGGACATACTTACTAACCGATGATAAGGGGTAAGATCGGGGTACATGGCACGTTAAGGACTTAAAACCTTATGTTGATGCTTAGACAAAGCCCCTTTATCTTTTCTTTCTTCTTAATTTTTATTTTGTCATTTGTAATATAATTAATTAATGTGTTTTATATGTGTTTTTCTCACTAGCAACTAAGTTGCTGTCTATACTGGTACACAGTAGAAGCTTTTTGAATGAAGAATAACAACTTATGTGTACTACCACCAATCTCATAGGCTGGAGTTATAGCTATTTCACGGGGGCCAACCCGATCATCAGACTCCTTCAGTGGTGCTTTATCGCTTTTTATGTCCAATTTATTACGAAAAACCTTTTGGTCCCGAGCTGGGTTTGAACCTTGAACATGCGATCTAGCGTTTGCGAAAGCCGACGTACTACACATCGCACTTTCGCAGCCACATGATAAGCATGTTCTCAGAACAGGTTTTGCTGGTTTATCAAATTGCATCCAACCGACTAGCATTTTTATTAGTTCACACTAGCTTTGTTGTTCTTTATTCGATTTTCTTTCTGTTTTCTCCGCTCTGGTTATGAGCCAACAATTCGTATGGATTCACATAATGATGGAGAAGTGGTGAAAGAAGTTGACACGAGTCAAGTATATTAGAATTAATTAATGTGTTTTATATGTGTTTTTCTCACTAGCAACTAAGTTGCTGTCTATACTGGTACACAGAAGAAGCTTTTAGAATGAAGAATAACAACTTATGTGTACTACCACCAATTTCATAGGCTGGAGTTATAGCTATTTCACGGGGGCCAACCCGATCATCAGACGCCTTCAGTGGTGCTTTATCGCAAGCGACTCCTGCGAAGCGCATTAACAAAATAATTAAGATTACGCTTCGAACGTACATCTTCGAAAACCAGCGGAGTTGGAACTCACAACTGGCAAAAGTGGCCTGTGCAACCCGAATTTCGCAACATGAGGTGCTAGGTGTTTCGCCATAATTCGCGAACTTTTGTAGGAACATGGTTACTAGTGGCCTTGATGTAGGATTTAGAGATACAGATAGAGATAGTGATAGGGACCAAGATAGTGATAGTACTCGCAGGCAGTTTAAGAAGTTGGGGACAGAAAGTAGGAAATCAGCAAAAACTTACAACCTTAGGAGAAGAGACACGCTGTATCAACCTGGCGATCTCGTGTGGAGGAAAAATTTCACGCTATCTGATGCAGCAACATATTATGCAACTAAGTAAGCTCCCAAATTTGTAGGGCCGTTCAGAGTTTGTAAGCGTGTGTCACCCCGGACAAACTTACTTACCGATGATAAGGGGAAAGATCGGGGTACATGGCACGTTAAGGACTTTAAACCTTATGTTGATGTTTAGACAAAGCCCCTTAATCTTTTCTTTCTTCTTAATTTTTATTTTGTCATTTGTAATATAATTAATTAATGTGTCTTATATGTGTTTTTCTCACTAGCAACTAAGTTGCTGTCTATACTGGTACACAGTAGAAGCTTTTTGAATGAACGTACTACACATCGCACTATCGCAGCCACATGATAAGCATGTTCTCAGAACAGGTTTTGCTGATTTATCAAATTGCATCGAACCGACTAGCATTTTTATTAGTTCACACAAGTTTTGTTGTTGTTTATTCGATTTTCTTTCTGTTTTCCCCGCTCTGGTTATGAGCCAACAATTCGTATGGATTCACATAATGATGGAGAAGTGGTGAAAGAAGTTGACACGAGTCAAGTATATTAGAATTAATTAATGTGTTTTATATGTGTTTTTCTCACTAGCAACTAAGTTGCTGTCTATTTTGGTACACAGTAGAAGCTTTTTGAATGAAGAATAACAACTTATGTGTACTACCACCAATTTCATAGGCTGGAGTTATAGCTATTTCACGGGGGCAAACCCGATCATCAGACTCCTTCAGTGGTGATAGAGAAGAGACACGCTGTATAAACCTGGCGATCTCGTGTGGAGGAAAAATTTCACGCTATCTGATGCAGCAACATATTATGCAGCTAAGTTAGCTCCCAAATTTGTAGGGCCGTTCAGAGTAAGTAAGCGTGTGTCACCCCGGACATACTTACTAACCGATGAAAAGGGGAAAGATCGGGGTACATGGCACGTTTAGGACTTAAAACCTTATGTTGATGCTTAGAAAAAGCCACTTAATCTTTTCTTTTTTCTTAATTTTTATTTTGTCATTTGTAATATAATTTATTAATGTGTTTTATATGTGTTTTTCTCACTAGCAACTAAGTTGCTGTCTATACTGGTACACAGTAGAAGCTTTTTGAATGAAGAACAACAACTTATTTGTACGTTTGTATGTTTTCTCCGCTCTGGTTATGAGCCAACAATTCGTATGGATTCAGATAATGATGGAGAAGTGGTGAAAGAAGTTGACACGAGTCAAGTATATTAGAATTAATTAATGTGTTTTATATGTGTTTTTCTCACTAGCAACTAAGTTGCTGTCTATACAGGTACACAGTAGAGGCTTTAAGAATGAAGAACAACAACTTATGTGTACTACCACCAATTTCATAGGCTGGAGTTATAGCTATTTCACGGGGGCCAACCCGATCATCAGACTCCTTCAGTGGTGCTTTATCGCTTTTTATGTCCAACTAATTACGAAAAATCTTTTGGTCCCGAGCTGGGTTTGAACCTTGAACATGCGATCTAGCGTTTTCGAAAGCCGACGTACTACACATCGCACTATCGCAGCCACATGATAAGCATGTTCTCAGAACAGGTTTTGATGGTTTATCAAATTGCATTCGACCGACTAGCATTTTTATTAGTTCGCACAAGTTTTGTTGTTGTTTATTCGATTTTCTTTCTGTTTTCTCCGCTCTGGTTATGAGCCAACAATTCGTATGGATTCACATAATGATGGAGAAGTGGTGAAAGAAGTTGACACGAGTCAAGTATATTAGAATTAATTAATGTGTTTTATATGTGTTTTTCTCACTAGCAACTAAGTTGCTGTCTATACTGGTACACAGTAGAAGCTTTTTGAATGAAGAATAACAACTTATGTGTACTACCACCAATTTCATAGGCTGGAGTTATAGCTATTTCACGGGGGCAAACCCGATCATCAGACTCCTTCAGTGGTGATAGAGAAGAGACACGCTGTATAAACCTGGCGATCTCGTGTGGAGGAAAAATTTCACGCTATCTGATGCAGCAACATATTATGCAGCTAAGTTAGCTCCCAAATTTGTAGGGCCGTTCAGAGTAAGTAAGCGTGTGTCACCACGGACATACTTACTAACCGATGAAAAGGGGAAAGATCGGGGTACATGGCACGTTAAGGACTTAAAACCTTATGTTGATGCTTAGAAAAAGCCACTTAATCTTTTCTTTCTTCTTAATTTTTATTTTGTCATTTGTAATATAATTTATTAATGTGTTTTATATGTGTTTTTCTCACTAGCAACTAAGTTGCTGTCTATACTGGTACACAGTAGAAGCTTTTTGAATGAAGAACAACAACTTATTTGTACTACCACCAATTTCATAGGCTGGAGATATAGCTATTTCACGGGGGCCAACCCGATCATCAGACTCCTTCAGTGGTGCTTTATCGCTTTGTATGTCCAATTAATTATGAAAAACCTTTTGGTCCCGAGCTGGGTTTGAACCTTGAACATGCGACCTAGCGTTTTCGAAAGCCGACGTACTACACATCGCACTATCGCAGCCACATGATAAGCATGTTCTCAGAACAGGTTTTGCTGGTTTATCAAATTGCATCCAACCGACTAGCATTTTTATTAGTTCACACTAGTTTTGTTGTTCTTTATTCGGTTTTCTTTCTGTTTTCTCCGCTCTGGTTATGAGCCAACAATTCGTATGGATTCAGATAATGATGGAGAAGTGGTGAAAGAAGTTGACACGAGTCAAGTATATTAGAATTAACTAATGTGTTTTATATGTGTTTTTCTCACTAGCAACTAAGTTGCTGTCTATACAGGTACACAGTAGAGGCTTTTAGAATGAAGACCAACAACTTATGTGTACTACCACCAATTTCATAAGCTGGAGTTATAGCTATTTCACGGGGGCCAACCCGATCATCAGACTCCTTCAGTGGTGCTTTATCGCTTTTTATGTCCAATTAATTACGAAAAACCTTTTGGTCCCGAGCTGGGTTTGTACCTTGAAAACGCGATCTAGCGTTTGCGAAAGCCGACGTACAACACATCGCACTATTGCAGACACATGATAAGCATGTTCCCAGAACAGGTTTTGCTGGTTTATCAAATTGCATTGAACCGACTAGCATTTTTATTAGTTCACACAAGTTTTGTTGTTGTTTATTCGATGAAGTCTGATGATCGGGAGTCTGATGATCGGGTTGGCCCCCGTGAAATAGCTAAAACTCCAGCCTATGAAATTGGTGGTAGTACACATAAGTTGTTGTTCTTCATTCAAAAAGCTTCTACTGTGTACCAGTATAGACAGCAACTTAGTTGCTAGCGTGAAAAACACATATAAAACACATTAATTAATTCTAATATACTTGACTCGTGTCAACTTCTTTCACCACTTCTCCATCATTATGTGAATCCATACGAATTGTTAGCTCATAACCAGAGCGGGGAAAACAGTAAGAAAATCGAATAAACAACAACAAAACTTGTGTGAACTAATAAAAATGCTAGTCGGTTGGATGCAATTTGATAAACCAGCAAAACCTGTTCTGAGAACATGCTTATCATGTGTCTGCGATAGTGCGATGTGTAGTACGTTGGCTTTCGCAAACGCTAGATCGCATGTTCAAGGTTCAAACCCAGCTCGGGACCAAAAGGTTTTTCGTAAATAATTGGACATAAAAAGCGATAAAGCACCACTGAAGGAGTCTGATGATCGGGTTGGCCCCCGTGAAATAGCTATAACTCCAGCCTATGAAATTGGTGGTAGTACAAATAAGTTGTTGTTCTTCATTCAAAAAGCTTCTACTGTGTACCAGTATAGACAGCAACTTAGTTGCTAGTGTGAAAAACACATATAAAACACATTAATTAATTCTAATATACTTGATTCGTGTCAACTTCTTTCACCACTTCTCCATCATCATGTGAATCCATACGAATTGTTGGCTCATAACCAGAGCGGGGAAAACAGAAAGAAAATCGAATAAACAACAACAAAACTTGTGTGAACTAATAAAAATGCTAGTCGGTTCGATGCAATTTGATAAACCAGCAAAATCTGTTCTGAGAACATGCTTATCTTGTGGCTGCGATAGTGCGATGTGTAGTTCGTCGGCTGTCGCAAACGCAAGATTGCATGTTCAAGGCTGAAACCCAGCTCGGGACCAAAAGGTTTTTCGTAATTAATTGGACATAAAAAGTGATAAAGCACCACTGAAGGAGTCTGATGATCGGTTTGGCCCCCGTGAAATAGCTATAACTCCAGCCTATGAAATTGGTGGTAGTACACATAAGTTGTTGTTCTTCATTCAAAAAGCTTCTACTGTGTTCCAGTATAGACAGCAACTTAGTTGCTAGTGAGAAAAACACATATAAAACACATTAATTAATTCTAATATACTTGACTCGTGTCAACTGCTTTCACCACTTCTCCATCATTATGTGAATCCATACGAATTTTTGGCTCATAACCAGAGCGGGGAAAACAGAAACAAAATCGAATAAACAACAACAAAACCTGTGTGAACTAATAAAAATGCTAGTCGGTTGGTTGCAATTTGATAAACCAGCAAAACCTGTTCCGAGAACATGCTTATCATGTGGCTGCAATAGTGCGATGTGTAGTACGTTGGCTTTCGCAAACGCTAGATCGCATGTTCAAGGTCCAAACCCAGCTCGGGACCAAAAGGTTTTTCGTTATTAATTGGACATAAAAAGCGATAAAGCACCACTGAAGGAGTCTGATGATCGGGTTGGCCCCCGTGAAATAGCTTTAAATCCAGCCTATGAAATTGGTGGTAGTACAAATAAGTTGTTGTTCTTCATTCAAAAAGCTTCTACTGTGTACCAGTATAGACAGCAACTTAGTTGCTAGTGAGAAAAACAAATATAAAACACATTAATTAATTCTTATACACTTGACTCGTGCCAAACTTCTTTCACCACTTCTACATCATTATGGGAATCCATACGAATTATTGGCTCATTACCAGAGCGGAGAAAACAGAAAGAAAATCGAAGAAACAACAACAAAACTTGTGTGAACTAATAAAAATGCTAGTCGGTTGGATGCAATTTGATAAACCAGCAAAACATGTTCTGAGAACATGCTTATCATGTGGCTACGATAGTGCGATGTGTATAACGTCGGCTTTCGCAAACGCTAGATCGCATGTTCAAGGTTCAAACCCAGCTCGGGACCAAAAGGTTTTTCGTAATTAATTGGACATAAAAAGCGATAAAGCACCACTGAAGGAGTCTGATGATCGGGTTGGCCCTGTGAAATAGCTTTAACTCCAGCCTATGAAATTGGTGGTAGTACACATAAGTTTTTGTTCTTCATTCAAAAAGCTTCTACTGTGTACCAGTATAGACAGCAACTTAGTTGCTAGTGAGAAAAACACATATAAAACACATTAATTAATTCTATTATACTTGACTAGTATCAACTTCTTTCACCACTTCTACATCATTATGTGAATCCATACAAATATTTGGCTCATTACCAGAGCGGAGAAAACAGAAAGAAAATCGAAGAAACAACAACAAAACTTGTGTGAACTAATAAAAATGCTAGTCGGTTGGATGCAATTTGATAAACCAGCAAAACATGTTCTGAGAACATGCTTATCATGTGGCTGCGATAGTTCGATGTGTATTACGTCGGCTTTCTCAAACGCTAGATCGCATGTTCAAGGTTCAAACCCAGCTCGGGACCAAAAGGTTTTTCGTAATTAATTGGACATAAAAAGCGATAAAGCACCACTGAAGGAGTCTGATGATCGGGTTGGCCCCCGTGAAATAGCTATAACTCCAGCCTATGAAATTGGTGGTAGTACACATAAGTTGTTGTTCTTCTTTCAAAAAGCTTCTACTGTGTACCAGTATAGACAGCAACTTAGTTGCTAGTGAGAAAAACACATATAAAACACATTAATTAATTCTAATATACTTGACTCGTGTCAACTTCTTTCACCACTTCTCCATCATTATGTGAATCCATACGAATTTTTGGCTCATAACCAGAGCGGGGAAAACAGAAAGAAAATCGAATAAACAACAACAAAACCTGTGTGAACTAATAAAAATGCTAGTCGGTTGGATGCAATTTGATAAACCAGCAAAACATGTTCTGAGAACATGCTTATCATGTGGCTGCGATAGTGGGATGTGTATAACGTCGGCTTTCGCAAACGCTAGATCGCATGTTCAAGGTTCAAACCCAGCTCGGGACCAAAAGGTTTTTCGTAATTAATTGGACATAAAAAGCGATAAAGCACCACTGAAGGAGTCTGATGATCGGGTTGGCCCCGTGAAATAGCTTTAACTCCAGCCTATGAACTTGGTGGTAGTACACATAAGTTTTTGTTCTTCATTCAAAAAGCTTCTACTGTGTACCAGTATAGACAGCAACTTAGTTGCTAGTGAGAAAAACACATATAAAACACATTAATTAATTCTATTATACTTGACTAGTATCAACTTCTTTCACCACTTCTACATCATTATGTGAATCCATACAAATATTTGGCTCATTATCAGAGCGGAGAAAACAGAAAGAAAATCGAAGAAACAACAACAAAACTTGTGTGAACTAATAAAAATGCTAGTCGGTTGGATGCAATTTGATAAACCAGCAAAACATGTTCTGAGAAAATGCTTATCATGTGGCTGCGATAGTGCGATGTGTATAACGTCGGCTTTCGCAAACGCTAGATCGCATGTTCAAGGTTCAAACCCAGCTCGGGACCAAAAGGTTTTTCGTTATTAATTGGACATAAAAAGCGATAAAGCACCACTGAAGGAGTCTGATGATCGGGTTGGCCCCGTGAAATAGCTATAACTCCAGCCTATGAAATTGGTGGTAGTACACATAAGTTGTTGTTCTTCATTCAAAAAGCTTCTACTGTGTACCAGTATAGACAGCAACTTATTTGCTAGTGAGAAAAACACATATAAAACACATTAATTAATTCTATTATACTTGACAAGTGTCAACTTCTTTCACCACTTCTCCATCATTATGTGAATCCATACGAATTGTTGGCTCATAACCAGAGCGGGGAAAACAGAAAGAAAATCGAAGAATCAACAACAAAACTTGTGTGAACTAATAAAAATGCTAGTCGGTTCGATGCAATTTGATAAACCAGCAAAACCTGTTCTGAGAACATGCTTATCTTGTGGCTGCGATATTGCGATGTGTAGTACGTCGGCTTTCGCAAACGCTAGATCGCATGTTCAAGGTTCAAACCCAGCTCGGGACCAAAAGGTTTTTCGTAATTAATTGGACATAAAAACCGATAAAGCACCACTGAAGGAGTCTGATGATCGGGTTGGCCCCCGTGAAATAGCTATAACTCCAGCCTATGAAATTGGTGGTAGTACACATAAGTTGTTGTTCTTCATTCAAAAAGCTTCTACTGTGTACCAGTATAGACAGCAACTTAGTTGCTAGTGAGAAAAACACATATAAAACACATTAATTAATTTTAATATACTTGACTCGTGTCAACTTCTTTCACCACTTCTCCATCATTATGTGAATCCATACGAATTGTTGGCTCATAACCAGAGCGGGGAAAACAGTAAGAAAATCGAATAAACAACAACAAAACTTGTGTGAACTAATAAAAATGCTAGTCGGTTGGATGCAATTTGATAAACCAGCAAAACCTGTTCCGAGAACATGCTTATCATGTGGCTGCAATAGTGCGATGTGTAGTACGTCGGCTTTCGCAAACGCTAGATCGCATGTTCAAGGTTTAAACCCAGCTCGGAACCAAAAGGTTTTTCGTAATTAATTGGACATAAAAAGCGATAAAGCACCACTGAAGGAGTCTGATGATCGGGTTGGCCCCCGTGAAATAGCTATAACTCCAGCCTATAAAATTGATGGTAGTACAAATAAGTTGTTGTTCTTCATTCAAAAAGCTTCTACTGTGTACCAGTATAGACAGCAACTTAGTTGCTAGTGAGAAAAACACATATAAAACACATTAATTAATTCTAATATACTTGACTCGTGTCAACTTCTTTCACCACTTCTCCATCATTATGTGAATCCATACGAATTATTGGCTCATTACCAGAGCGGAGAAAACAGAAAGAAAATCGAAGAAACAACAACAAAACTTGTGTGAACTAATAAAAATGCTAGTCGGTTGGATGCAATTTGATAAACCAGCAAAACATGTTCTGAGAACATGCTTATCATGTGGCTGCGATAGTGGGATGTGTATAACGTCGGCTTTCGCAAACGCTAGATCGCATGTTCAAGGTTCAAACCCAGCTCGGGACCAAAAGGTTTTTCGTAATTAATTGGACATAAAAAGCGATAAAGCACCACTGAAGGAGTCTGATGATCGGGTTGGCCCCCGTGAAATAGCTATAACTCCAGCCTATGAAATTGGTGGTAGTACACATAAGTTGTTGTTCTTCATTCAAAAAGCTTCTACTGTGTACCAGTATAGACAGCAACTTAGTTGCTAGTGAGAAAACCACATATAAAACACATTAATTAATTTTAATATACTTGACTCGTGTCAACTTCTTTCACCACTTCTCCATCATTATGTGAATCCATACGAATTGTTGGCTCATAACCAGAGCGGGGAAAACAGAAAGAAAATCGAATAAACAACAACAAAACTTGTGTGAACTAATAAAAATGCTAGTCGGTTGGATGCAATTTGATAAACCAGCAAAACCTGTTCCGAGAACATGCTTATCATGTGGCTGCAATAGTGCGATGTGTAGTACGTCGGCTTTCGCAAACGCTAGATCGCATGTTCAAGGTTCAAACCCAGCTCGGGACCAAAAGGTTTTTCGTTATTAATTGGACATAAAAACCGATAAAGCACCACTGAAGGAGTCTGATGATCGGCTTGGCCCCCGTGAAATAGCTATAACTCCAGCCTATGAAATTGGTGGTAGTACACATAAGTTGTGGTTCTTCATTCAAAAAGCTTCTACTGTGTACCAGTATAGACAGCAACTTAGTTGCTAGTGTGAAAAACACATATAAAACACATTAATTAATTTTAATATACTTGACTCGTGTCAACTTCTTTCACCACTTCTCCATCATTATGTGAATCCATACGAATTATTGGCTCATTACCAGAGCGGAGAAAACAGAAAGAAAATCGAAGAAACAACAACAAAACTTGTGTGAACTAATAAAAATGCTAGTCGGTTGGATGCAATTTGATAAACCAGCAAAACCTGTTCCGAGAACATGCTTATCATGTGGCTGCAATAGTGCGATGTGTAGTACATCGGCTTTCGCAAACGCTAGATCGCATGTTCAAGGTTCAAACCCAGCTCGGGACCAAAAGGTTTTTCGTAATTAATTGGACATAAAAACCGATAAAGCACCACTGAAGGAGTCTGATGATCGGGTTGGCCCCCGTGAAATAGCTATAACTCCAGCCTATGAAATTGGTGGTAGTACACATAAGTTGTTGTTCTTCTTTCAAAAAGCTTCTACTGTGTACCAGTATAGACAGCAACTTAGTTGCTAGTGAGAAAAACACATATAAAACACATTAATTAATTCTAATATACTTGACTCGTGTCAACTTCTTTCACCACTTCTCCATCATTATGTGAATCCATACGAATTTTTGGCTCATAACCAGAGCGGGGAAAACAGAAAGAAAATCGAATAAACAACAACAAAACTTGTGTGAACTAATAAAAATGCTAGTCGGTTGGATGCAATTTGATAAACCAGCAAAACATGTTCTGAGAACATGCTTATCATGTGGCTGCGATAGTGCGATGTGTAGTACGTCGGCTTTCGCAAACGCTAGATCGCATGTTCAAGGTTCAAACCCAGCTCGGGACCAAAAGGTTTTTCGTAATTAATTGGACATAAAAAGCGATAAAGCACCACTGAAGGAGTCTGATGATCGGGTTGGCCCCCGTGAAATAGCTTTAAATCCAGCCTATGAAATTGGTGGTAGTACAAATAAGTTGTTGTTCTTCATTCAAAAAGCTTCTACTGTGTACCAGTATAGACAGCAACTTAGTTGCTAGTGAGAAAAACAAATTTAAAACACATTAATTAATTCTTATACACTTGACTCGTGCCAAACTTCTTTCACCACTTCTCCATCATTATGGGAATCCATACGAATTATTGGCTCATTACCAGAGCGGAGAAAACAGAAAGAAAATCGAAGAAACAACAACAAAACTTGTGTGAACTAATAAAAATGCTAGTCGGTTGGATGCAATTTGATAAACCAGCAAAACATGTTCTGAGAACATGCTTATCATGTGGCTGCGATAGTGCGATGTGTATAACGTCGGCTTTCGCAAACGCTAGATCGCATGTTCAAGGTTCAAACCCAGCTCGGGACCAAAAGGTTTTTCGTAATTAATTGGACATAAAAAGCGATAAAGCACCACTGAAGGAGTCTGATGATCGGGTTGGCCCCGTGAAATAGCTTTAACTCCAGCCTATGAAATTGGTGGTAGTACACATAAGTTTTTGTTCTTCATTCAAAAAGCTTCTACTGTGTACCAGTATAGACAGCAACTTAGTTGCTAGTGAGAAAAACACATATAAAACACATTAATTAATTCTATTATACTTGACTAGTATCAACTTCTTTCACCACTTCTACATCATTATGTGAATCCATACAAATATTTGGCTCATTACCAGAGCGGAGAAAACAGAAAGAAAATCGAAAAACAACAACAAAACTTGTGTGAACTAATAAAAATGCTAGTCGGTTGGATGCAATTTGATAAACCAGCAAAACATGTTCTGAGAACATGCTTATCATGTGGCTGCGATAGTTCGATGTGTATAACGTTCGCTTTCTCAAACGCTAGATCGCATGTTCAAGGTTCAAACCCAGCTCGGGACCAAAAGGTTTTTCGTAATTAATTGGACATAAAAAGCGATAAAGCACCACTGAAGGAGTCTGATGATCGGGTTGGCCCCCGTGAAATAGCTATAACTCCAGCCTATGAAATTGGTGGTAGTACACATAAGTTGTTGTTCTTCTTTCAAAAAGCTTCTACTGTGTACCAGTATAGACAGCAACTTAGTTGCTAGTGAGAAAAACACATATAAAACACATTAATTAATTCTAATATACTTGACTCGTGTCAACTTCTTTCACCACTTCTCCATCATTATGTGAATCCATACGAATTGTTGGCTCATAACCAGAGCGGAGAAAACAGAAAGAAAATCGAAGAAACAACAACAAAACTTGTGTGAACTAATAAAAATGCTAGTCGGTTGGATGCAATTTGATAAACCAGCAAAACATGTTCTGAGAACATGCTTATCATGTGGCTGCGATAGTGCGATGTGTATAACGTCGGCTTTCGCAAACGCTAGATCGCATGTTCAAGGTTCAAACCCAGCTCGGGACCAAAAGGTTTTTCGTTATTAATTGGACATAAAAAGCGATAAAGCACCACTGAAGGAGTCTGATGATCGGGTTGGCCCCCGTGAAATAGCTATAACTCCAGCCTATGAAATTGGTGGTAGTACACATAAGTTGTTGTTCTTCATTCAAAAAGCTTCTACTGTGTACCAGTATAGACAGCAACTTATTTGCTAGTGAGAAAAACACATATAAAACACATTAATTAATTCTATTATACTTGACAAGTGTCAACTTCTTTCACCACTTCTCCATCATTATGTGAATCCATACGAATTGTTGGCTCATAACCAGAGCGGGGAAAACAGAAAGAAAATCGAAGAAACAACAACAAAACTTGTGTGAACTAATAAAAATGCTAGTCGGTTCGATGCAATTTGATAAACCAGCAAAACCTGTTCTGAGAACATGCTTATCTTGTGGCTGCGATATTGCGATGTGTAGTACGTCGGCTTTCGCAAACGCTAGATCGCATGTTCAAGGTTCAAACCCAGCTCGGGACCAAAAGGTTTTTCGTAATTAATTGGACATAAAAAGCGATAAAGCACCACTGAAGGAGTCTGATGATCGGGTTGGCCCCCGTGAAGTAGCTATAACTCCAGCCTATGAAATTGGTGGTAGTACAAATAAGTTGTTGTTCTTCATTCAAAAAGCTTCTACTGTGTACCAGTATAGACAGCAACTTAGTTGCTAGTGAGAAAAACACATATAAAACACATTAATTAATTCTAATATACTTGACTCGTGTCAACTTCTTTCACCACTTCTCCATCATTATGTGAATCCATACGAATTATTGGCTCATTACCAGAGCGGAGAAAACAGAAAGAAAATCGAAGAAACAACAACAAAACTTGTGTGAACTAATAAAAATGCTAGTCGGTTGGATGCAATTTGATAAACCTACAAAACATGTTCTGAGAACATGCTTATCATGTGGCTGCGATAGTGCGATGTGTATAACGTCGGCTTTCGCAAACGCTAGATCGCATGTTCAAGGTTCAAACCCAGCTCGGGACCAAAAGGTTTTTCGGAATTAATTGGACATAAAAAGCGATAAAGCACCACTGAAGGAGTCTGATGATCGGGTTGGCCCCCGTGAAATAGCTATAACTCCAGCCTATGAAATTGGTGGTAGTACACATAAGTTGTTGTTCTTCATTCTAAAAGCTTCTACTGTGTACCAGTATAGACAGCAACTTAGTTGCTTGTGAGAAAAACACATATAAAACACATTAATTAATTCTAATATAATTCACTCGTGTCAACTTCTTTCACCACTTCTTCATCATTATGTGAATCCATACGAATGATTGGCTCATTACCAGAGCGGAGAAAACAGAAAGAAAATCGAAGAAACAACAACAAAACTTGTGTGAACTAATAAAAATGCTAGTCGGTTGGATGCAATTTGATAAACCAGCAAAACATGTTCTGAGAACATGCTTATCATGTGGCTGCGATAGTGCGATGTGTATAACGTCGGCTTTCGCAAACGCTAGATCGCATGTTCAAGGTTCAAACCCAGCTCGGGACCAAAAGGTTTTTCGTAATTAATTGGACATAAAAACCGATAAAGCATCACTGAAGGAGTCTGATGATCGGGTTGGCCCCCGTGAAATAGCTATAACTCCAGCCTATGAAATTGGTGGTAGTACACATAAGTTGTTGTTCTTCATTCAAAAAGCTTCTGCTGTGTACCAGTATAGACAGCAACTTAGTTGCTAGTGAGAAAAACACATATAAAACACATTAATTAATTTTAATATACTTGACTCGTGTCAACTTCTTTCACCACTTCTCCATCATTATGTGAATCCATACGAATTGTTGGCTCATAACCAGAGCGGGGAAAACAGTAAGAAAATCGAATAAACAACAACAAAACTTGTGTGAACTAATAAAAATGCTAGTCGGTTGGATGCAATTTGATAAACCAGCAAAACCTGTTCCGAGAACATGCTTATCATGTGGCTGCAATAGTGCGATGTGTAGTACGTCGGCTTTCGCAAACGCTAGATCGCATGTTCAAGGTTCAAACCCAGCTCGGGACCAAAAGGTTTTTCGTAATTAATTGGACATAAAAAGCGATAAAGCACCACTGAAGGAGTCTGATGATCGGGTTGGCCCCCGTGAAATAGCTATAACTCCAGCCTATAAAATTGGTGGTAGTACAAATAAGTTGTTGTTCTTCATTCAAAAAGCTTCTACTGTGTACCAGTATAGACAGCAACTTAGTTGCTAGTGAGAAAAACACATATAAAACACATTAATTAATTCTAATATACTTGACTCGTGTCAACTTCTTTCACCACTTCTCCATCATTATGTGAATCCATACGAATTATTGGCTCATTACCAGAGCGGAGAAAACAGAAAGAAAATCGAAGAAACAACAACAAAACTTGTGTGAACTAATAAAAATGCTAGTCGGTTGGATGCAATTTGATAAACCAGCAAAACATGTTCTGAGAACATGCTTATCATGTGGCTGCGATAGTGGGATGTGTATAACGTCGGCTTTCGCAAACGCTAGATCGCATGTTCAAGGTTCAAACCCAGCTCGGGACCAAAAGGTTTTTCGTAATTAATTGGACATAAAAAGCGATAAAGCACCACTGAAGGAGTCTGATGATCGGGTTGGCCCCCGTGAAATAGCTATAACTCCAGCCTATGAAATTGGTGGTAGTACACATAAGTTGTTGTTCTTCATTCAAAAAGCTTCTACTGTGTACCAGTATAGACAGCAACTTAGTTGCTAGTGAGAAAACCACATATAAAACACATTAATTAATTTTAATATACTTGACTCGTGTCAACTTCTTTCACCACTTCTCCATCATTATGTGAATCCATACGAATTGTTGGCTCATAACCAGAGCGGGGAAAACAGAAAGAAAATCGAATAAACAACAACAAAACTTGTGTGAACAAATAAAAATGCTAGTCGGTTGGATGCAATTTGATAAACCAGCAAAACCTGTTCCGAGAACATGCTTATCATGTGGCTGCAATAGTGCGCTGTGTAGTACGTCGGCTTTCGCAAACGCTAGATCGCATGTTCAAGGTTCAAACCCAGCTCGGGACCAAAAGGTTTTTCGTTATTAATTGGACATAAAAAGCGATAAAGCACCACTGAAGGAGTCTGATGATCGGCTTGGCCCCCGTGAAATAGCTATAACTCCAGC
Organism: Platycheirus rosarum; assembly: GCA_963971375.1. Taxonomy (NCBI): domain Eukaryota; kingdom Metazoa; phylum Arthropoda; class Insecta; order Diptera; family Syrphidae; genus Platycheirus; species Platycheirus rosarum. The sequence goes on along the minus strand of OZ020507.1, from coordinate 111,358,573 downwards.
CTATGAATTTGGTAGTAGTACACATAAGTTGTGGTTCTTCATTCAAAAAGCTTCTACTGTGTACCAGTATAGACAGCAACTTAGTTGCTAGTGTGAAAAACACATATAAAACACATTAATTAATTTTAATATACTTGACTCGTGTCAACTTCTTTCACCACTTCTCCATCATTATGTGAATCCATACGAATTATTGGCTCATTACCAGAGCGGAGAAAACAGAAAGAAAATCGAAGAAACAACAACAAAACTTGTGTGAACTAATAAAAATGCTAGTCGGTTGGATGCAATTTGATAAACCAGCAAAACATGTTCTGAGAACATGCTATCATGTGGCTGCGATAGTGCGATGTGTATAACGTCGGCTTTCTCAAACGCTAGATCGCATGTTCAAGGTTCAAACCCAGCTCGGGACCAAAAGGTTTTTCGTAATTAATTGGACATAAAAAGCGATAAAGCACCACTGAAGGAGTCTGATGATCGGGTTGGCCCCCGTGAAATAGCTATAACTCCAGCCTATGAAATTGGTAGTAGTACACATAAGTTGTTGTTCTTCATTCAAAAAGCTTCTACTGTGTACCAGTATAGACAGCAACTTAGTTGCTAGTGAGAAAAACACATATAAAACACATTAATTAATTTTAATATACTTGACTCGTGTCAACTTCTTTCAACACTTCTCCATCATTATGTGAATCCATACGAATTGTTGGCTCATAACCAGAGCGGGGAAAACAGTAAGAAAATCAAATAAACAACAACAAAACTTTTGTGAACTAATAAAAATGCTAGTCGGTTCGATGCAATTTGATAAACCAGCAAAACCTGTTCTGAGAACATGCTTATCATGTGGCTGCAATAGTGCGGTGTGTAGTACGTCGGCTTTTGCAAACGCTAGATCGCATGTTCAAGGTTCAAACCCAGCTCGGGACCAAAAGGTTTTTCGTAATTATTTGGACATAAAAAGCGATAAAGCACCAATGAAGGAGTCTGATGATCGGGTTGGCCCCCGTGAAATAGCTATAACTCCAGCCTATGAAATTGGTGGTAGTACACATAAGTTGTTGTTCTTCATTCAAAAAGCTTCTACTGTGTACCAGTATAGACAGCAACTTAGTTGCTAGCGTGAAAAACACATATAAAACACATTAATTAATTCCAATATACTTGACTCGTGTCAACTTCTTTCACCACTTCTCCATCATTATGGGAATCCATACGAATTGTTGGCTCATAACCAGAGCGGGGAAAACAGAAAGAAAATCGAAGAAACAACAACAAAACTTGTGCGAACTAATAAAAATGCTAGTCGGTTGGATGCAATTTGATAAACCAGCAAAACCTGTTCTGAGAACATGCTTATCATGTGGCTGCAATAGTGCGATGTGTAGTACGTCGGCTTTCGCAAACGCTAGATCGCATGTTCAAGGTTCAAACCCAGCTCGGGACCAAAAGGTTTTTCGTAATTAATTGGACATAAAAAGCGATAAAGCACCACTGAAGGAGTCTGATGATCGGTTTGGCCCCCGTGAAATAGCTATAACTCCAGCCTATGAAATTGGTGGTAGTACACATAAGTTGTTGTTCTTCATTCAAAAACTTTCTACTGTGTAACAGTATAGACAGCAACTTAGTTGCTAGTGAGAAAAACACATATAAAACACATTAATTAATTCTAATATACTTGACTCGTGTCAACTTCTTTCACCACTTCTCCATCATTATGTGAATCCATACGAATTGTTGGCTCATTACCAGAGCGGAGAAAACAGAAAGAAAATCGAAGAAACAACAACAAAACTTGTGTGAACTAATAAAAATGCTAGTCGGTTGGATGCAATTTGATAAACCAGCAAAACCTGTTCTGAGAACATGCTTATCATGTGGCTGCGATAGTGCGATGTGTAGTACGTCGGCTGTCGTAAACGCTAGATCGCATGTTCAAGGTTCAAACGCAGCTGGGGACCAAAAGGTTTTTCGTAAATAATTGGACATAAAAAGCGATAAAGCACCACTGAAGGAGTCTGATGATTGGGTTGGCCCCCGTGAAATAGCTATAACTCCAGCCTATGAAATTGGTGGTAGTACACATAAGTTGTTGTTCTTCATTCAAAAAGCTTCTACTGTGTACCAGTATAGACAGCAACTTAGTTGCTAGTGAGAAAAACACATATAAAACACATTAATTAATTCTAATATACTTGATTCGTGTCAACTTCTTTCACCACTTCTCCATCATTATGTGAATCCATACGAATTGTTGGCTCATAACCAGAGCGGAGAAAACAGAAAGAAAATCGAAGAAACAACAACAAAACTTGTGTGAACTAATAAAAATGCTAGTCGGTTCGATACAATTTGATAAACCAGCAAAACCTGTTCTGAGAACATGCTTATCATGTGGCTGCAATAGTGCGATGTGTAGTACGTCGGCTTTCGAAAACGCTAGATCGCATGTTCAAGGTTCAAACCCAGCTCGGGACCAAAAGGTTTTTCGTTATTAATTGGACATAAAAAGCGATAAAGCACCACTGAAGGAGTCTGATGATCGGGTTGGCCCCCGTGAAATAGCTATAACTCCAGCCTATGAAATTGGTGGTAGTACACATAAGTTGTTGTTCTTCATTCAAAAAGCTTCTACTGTGTACCAGTATAGACAGCAACTTAGTTGCTAGTGTGAAAAACACATATAAAACACATTAATTAATTCTAATATACTTGACTCGTGTCAACTTCTTTCACCACTTCTCCATCATTATGTGAATCCATACGAATTGTTGGCTCATAACCAGAGCGGGGAAAACAGAAAGAAAATCGAAGAAACAACAACAAAACTTGTGTGAACTAATAAAAATGCTAGTCGGTTCGATGCAATTTGATAAACCAGCAAAACCTGTTCTCAGAACATGCTTATCATGTGGCTGCGATAGTGCGATGTGTAGTACGTCGGCTTTCGCAAACGCTAGATCGCATGTTCAAGGTTCAAACCCAGCTCGGGACCAAAAGGTTTTTCGTAATTAATTGGACATAAAAAGCGATAAAGCACCACTGAAGGAGTCTGATGATCGGGTTGGCCCCCGTGAAATAGCTATAACTCCAGCCTATGAAATTGGTGGTAGTACACATAAGTTGTTGTTCTTCATTCAAAAAGCTTCTACTGTGTACCAGTATAGACAGCAACTTAGTTGCTAGCGTGAAAAACACATATAAAACACATAAATTAATTCCAATATACTTGACTCGTGTCAACTTCTTTCACCACTTCTCCATCATTATGTGAATCCATACGAATTGTTGGCTCATAACCAGAGCGGGGAAAACAGAAAGAAAATCGAAGAAACAACAACAAAACTTGTGTGAACTAATACAAATGCTAGTCGGTTCGATGCAATTTGATAAACCAGCAAAACCTGTTCTGAGAATATGCTTATCATGTGGCTGCAATAGTGCGATGTGTAGTACGTCGGCTTTCGCAAACGCTAGATCGCATGTTCAAGGTTCAAACCCAGCTCGGGACCAAAAGTTTTTTTGTAATTAATTGGACATAAAAAGCGATAAAGCACCACTGAAGGAGTCTGATGATCGGGTTGGCCCCCGTGAAATAGCTATAACTCCAGCCTATGAAATTGGTGGTAGTACACATAAGTTGTTGTTCTTCATTCAAAAAGCTTCTACTGTGTAACAGTATAGACAGCAATTTAGTTGCTAGTGAGAAAAACACATATAAAACACATTAATTAATTCTAATATACTTGACTCGTGTCAACTTCTTTCACCACTTCTCCATCATTATGTGAATCCATACGAATTGTTGGCTCATAACCAGAGCGGGGAAAACAGAAAGAAAATCGAATAAACAACAACAAAACTTGTGTGAACTAATAAAAATGCTAGTCGGTTCGATGCAATTTGATAAACCAGCAAAACCTGTTCTGAGAACATGCTTATCATGTGGCTGCGATAGTGCGATGTGTAGTACGTCGGCTGTCGTAAACGCTAGATCGCATGTTCAAGGTTCAAACGCAGCTGGGGACCAAAAGGTTTTTCGTAATTAATTGGACATAAAAAGCGATAAAGCACCACTGAAGGAGTCTGATGATTGGGTTGGCCCCCGTGAAATAGCTATAACTCCAGCCTATGAAATTGGTGGTAGTACACATAAGTTGTTGTTCTTCATTCAAAAAGCTTCTACTGTGTACCAGTATAGACAGCAACTTAGTTGCTAGTGAGAAAAACATATAAAACATATTAATTAATTCTAATATACTTGACTCGTGTCAACTTCTTTCACCACTTCTCCATCATTATGTGAATCCATACGAATTATTGGCTCATTTCCAGAGCGGAGAAAACAGAAAGAAAATCGAAGAAACAACAACAAAACTTGTGTGAACTAATAAAAATGCTAGTCGGTTGGATGCAATTTGATAAACCAGCAAAACATGTTCTGAGAACATGCTTATCATGTGGCTGCGATAGTGGGATGTGTATAACGTCGGCTTTCGCAAACGCTAGATCGCATGTTCAAGGTTCAAACCCAGCTCGGGACCAAAAGGTTTTTCGTAATTAATTGGACATAAAAAGCGATAAAGCACCACTGAAGGAGTCTGATGATCGGGTTGGCCCCCGTGAAATAGCTATAACTCCAGCCTATGAAATTGGTGGTAGTACAAATAAATTGTTGTTCTTCATTCATTTGTAATATATTGATTCCTTACTTGTTTATTTTTACTGTTTTTAATTACTATTTTAATTCGTGCCATTTTTTTCTTGTTTTTTGTTATAGTTTTTTTTTTAATATTAATGATGAATACCCCCATGTTGTGTTGTTCACCTTTTTGATACCTTCCCCTAGTTTAGCCTTAAGAAGTGGTTTGCTTTTCTTGGACAGTAAACACATTTCTTGGGAAGTAAGGTCGGGATTTCTTACGGTAAGATTTACCGCAACAAAAACTCTTCTTACATTCCTTTCCTTCCTTCCTTTAATTTCCCGTTGCGGCTGCAAAGTACTGTTGAAGTTGAAGGCAACCATGGTACCATCAACCATTGGTGTACTTAGCCAGTATTTTGCAAAAGCAACAAAAAGCAGGTGTTCGAGATATGCACAAAATATGCCAGTGGATGAGCTAAAGAGGTACCGAGTCAGGCGAACTCTTACCTACATTTCTCAGGCGAACAACATACTATTTTAATTACAACGAATAATTATTAAAAATAACGTAACTTACTCTAACTTAATGTGCCTAAACGTAACTTATTATATTGTATTTTGATATGGGTCCTTAACGTTTTAAAATCTTAATCTTTTTTTTAAATATGTTGTTTTTAAAAAGGAGTTACCGAAATGGATTTGAAAGAGTAGGGTTCGCGTCTTTGAAGATTATTTTTTTTTTTTAGTTTATTCAAAGATATCGTTGTACAATTGTAAGCTTATAGCTTCTTGGTGACAGTACAAATGAATTTTACGAAAATAACTATTTATGAAATAATATTTAATAAAATAAAGTAAATTATAATTCAATCAATTCAAGGAAAAATGAAGAGGAGAAAAAAAATAAAAACAAGATAAAACACATGAAATGATAAAGAATTGCAGGAATAAGGAAACAAGGATGAAAAGGGAACAATTAAGCATACGGAAAAATAAGACGACTTAAGATTATTGTATTTTTGCATTAATGTTCTCTAGCAAAGTGTTTGAATAAGATCGTGTCAAAGTTACTCATTGTTTGTGCTCTTCTTAGTGTCAATGGCAGACGGTTCCATAGGTAATTAGCATAAACAAAAAATTGGCGACTGCTTATAAAATATTTATGCCTTGGTGTAGTTATTTGCAATGACCTTTGAGAGCGCGCATCGTTTAAATTGATAAATAGATAGTCTGAACAGTTTTTGTTAATAATTTTACAAAGTGCAATTATGGTTCTGTATTTTAAGAATACATTAAGTGTGCAACCTAAGATTTTTATAACTGAACTTGTAATGTGGTCACGGAAGCTTAAATTGAAAACATATCTTGCACAACTATTGAAGGCGACATTTAATTTTCTAGAATATTGACAGTCAAGATTAGAGAAGAGTTCACAGCCATTCATTATAATTTGGAGTACAAACGATTTTAAAAGTTTCATTTTTGCACCTAGAGGAAGATAAGATCTCGTTGGACTAAGATCACAAAGGACTCCATATATTTTTGAAACAGTTTTGTTAATTTGATCTGACCAGTCAAGGTTTGTACTCAAAAGAACACCAAGATTTTTAAATTTGGTTACATATTCAATGGGGGTGGATAACAATTGGTGGTAGAGTTGTCGTATCTAACTTTTTTCGGTAAAAAGGCATAGCTCTTGTTTTGAGTGGATTAAGGTCCAGCTCATTATAAACAGACCATTGTAATACTGCTTGGAGTTCATTATTAAGTTCGGATGCAGCATGTGAAAGCCTGGATCTAGGCTCCGATCCGATCAGCACGGATGAGCTTAAATCCATTCATATTAAATAAACCACTACTCATTTCAGGTTTGAGCCAAGTTTCTAACACGCAAATTTTATCTATGCTGCTATCTTCAAATGTTTTTCTCAATTTATCTATTTTATGAAATAAGCTTTGAGCATTGAGATGACAAATGCGGGCGCCCATTTTATTCTTGCAAATCAATTTTAACAGAGTCTGCGATTTTTCAAGCCAACGACCCCATGAATTTATGTTTGCCATTATCTATGTACCTGGGTGTGTTTGTAATCTAATCTAACAATAGATTAAAAGAAAACATGTAAAGTAAGAGCACAAAAGAGAGAAAAATCAGGAGATGTACTTTGATGTTTGGAATCGCTAAATAAAACATAGAACTTAACGACGGAGAACAAGAATGCAACTTACCTGGGCCTGAGGTCGCAAATATGAGCGAAGTATTATAAATTATTGTTATAAACAGTTCGATTTTCCTGTGTGTTTTGATGGGTTTAGGGGAAAAGAAGAAAGGAATAATAAGGAGAGGATGTGTGATGTGATAAGAGGTTAAATAAAGAGTGCAATTCGTTAGATTAGCAGTGTAAATACAAATACAAGTGAAGTGACAGCTGCTTTACTTTTTCTAATACTATAACTTTTTCTTTTGTTTTTGTTTTATTGTTCATAGTCTCTGGTGTTTATTGCATGCTTCTCCAATCTCCATGGCAGGTTATTAAGAGCGGCCGGCATTTACTTGTCTTGCGCACATAAATTTGTCCATTAAATGAATGAGTTGAGAATATTTTGTTTTTCCTTTTTAAGTCTAGTGCGCTCCGCAATAAAATGTAGTTGTTTCTTGTCAAACTCTCATTTAGATAGACTTGTTTATCGGAATCAAATCCTACATCCCGAAGTGAGAGTCTGGCAGGAGTTTCCTTAAAGCGAGAACGACAACATTTAAGAAGTTTGTTTTTGTCATAAGAATCCATAAATTTGAGGATGATAGTGCCATCATATGACTGATTTTGGTTGTTGTTTTTGGGTTTGACACGGAAAATATTTTTCATTTGAGGCACCGATGTATTCAATGCAGTGCACAAGTTTTTGAAAATGTCAGTGAGATCTTCATTTTCTCTGGCAGGTACACCCACGAGTACAGCATCTGAATTGGAATTTTCTCGTTCAAGATAATCTATGCGACTTTCCAGTTTGGCGCAATAAGTTTTAAGGTCGTTTAGCTGGACCAGCAGGCCAGATTGGATTGAGTTGACCAGAGATAAGACTCGTTCTTCTATTATTTGCAGTTCTAAAAATCTGGTGTTAGTTTCCACAGATTGGTCTTTAAACCGCTGATGAATTCTGTTCTAGAGTTCATTACTTTCTGATAAGTCAGATCTTTTGGGAGTATTGGTGTGAGTGTGAGAGCCTGTTGGAGCAACTTTGTTGTCTCTTTAACCGCGTAAATTGCTTGCCATTTTTAAGAAAAAATTTAGCACGAGTGGAATTAATTTTTCGTTTTACACTTCCTTCATCTCATCTCGTGAAGAATAAAAAAAAGTATGTTGTTTAAATAATCGCTCTTCGAATCTCCCGCCATTAATTTTGTTTGTAACTGGGAAAATGCCCAGAAGAAACTTTTCCTCGATCTTTTCTTTTTTTTATTTTTCTCGGAAAAAGAAATTAGAATTGAGGTTAATCTGAACTCGGCCACTAGATCCGGTAAGTTTTAAAATAACATCGAACAACTTGCTGAAATCTTTGATTGTGAGAGTAAGAGAAATATTTCGTTGAGATTCGACAACGGGGGTTTCCATGGGAGCGAAAAAGCTTTCCAGGAAGCCGGGGTCGTCATAGATGATCAACGAAACGAATGGCTGAATGTGTGAACGTGTGAGTGACTGGAATGGTCGAGGGAGGAATGGGTTGTGGTAAGGTTGAAAAGCCACACTGAGGAGAGCTAACTAAGCGACAGGTTTTGAAAAAAAATCGAGAAAAAGAAAAAGGAAAAAAATAGAGGAAAGGTGTTAGAGGAGAAAACTTAAAACGAAAAAAGAATGGAGTTAAAAAAAAGGAAATTCGAGGACCGATTAGGACTACGAGTTGAGAAAAATAAATCGAGAAGATAGAGGAAGAAAATAAACATAAAACAACAGATTAGTACAAGTTGTGTTACTTTTGTTTAGTTTGTCCATTTCGGTCTTTTATTTTTTTTGTTAATAAAACTTCGTTTGGATTTTGATTTAAATTTTTGTGGAAGGTGATACGATTTCCATACCGTTTAACGTTAAATGCCTATATCACTATTCGATTTCCTTGTTAGATTTCTTTGTTTGGATTCTGTTGTAATTTCCTTTGTTACCTAATTTCTCTTTGAAAAAAATTTGGGTTTTTATCCTGTGTTTCCAAGTTTTACTAAATAAAAACATTTATTTAATTCCCATTTAAAATTTGTGTTTTATTCATTTTCTTTTACTTCTACATAAATTAGAATTTTGGAATTTTTTATTCTAATTAAGCTGTTGTTGCACTTTTTTGCATTCTTTTTCGTGTATTCGTTCGTGATCGTGCTAATAAAAACATAAAAAGTAATATCATAGTTGCGCGCGTCACCGTCGTCGTCGTTGGAATCGGTACGCGTTAAATTGCATCGTATTCGAATCGCGGCAAAAAGTGTAACAAATTGTAGCCCAACGTGTGAGGCCCAAAGTGGAAGGATTTTTTTTTTATTGTTGTGTTTTTTTTTATTTATCTTATCAATCTGTGGATTGGAATGATAATTGATTTTTTTCTTTGTTTTATTGGTGTAGTTTTCGCGTGAAGAAAAATCTTTTGGTGGAAAAGGCGGAGCAATAAAAGGGGATCCAGCAAAAGAGACAAGCAGTAGAACAAGGAGTTTTTGGTGATATTTTTTATTAGTGTTGTAAACTTGTTTTTATATTCTGTGGTGTTTATTATTGTATGTATATATTTTTCTGTTTGTTAATATTATATTTAATTAATTTTCGTTCCATAGCTATTTTATATAAAAATTATCTTTTTAGATAAAGAAGAATTTTTTTTTTTAGTTTTTTTTTTTTATTTATATTTTTTCTCGCATGGGATACTTTTTTTCGCCATATATATCTTTAAATTGAGTTGTTTTCGGTGATAGTTTTAATTAGTGATGTTTTTCATTCCTCTCCTGGCATTTTTTTTGGTGTGTTGTGAATTTTTATAGTTTTACTTATTGAGTCTGGGTTTGAGTTTTGTGGTTGATTGAGCTTATTTTTACTTTGATTGATTTAGTGCGTGAGTCTTAGGGCTCCCGTATTGGGTTAAAAAAAAAAAAATTTTTATTTTATTTTAAATAAAGTAGATTATTTTATTTGATTTTAGTTCTTGTTTTTTTTTGGATAGGGTTTCGGAGATTTTTTTTGTAGGGTTGCCACACTCTTCATTTAGTTTTTTTTTTTGTGATTTATTTCCTTTTGTTGTTTATAATCTTTATTTTTGTTCGTCTTTTGATACTTTTTTTTAAATATGAATATAGGGTGTTTAGCACAGGACGAAATGGTCTACGAGATGAAAGTCAGGGGGCTGAAACCTGATACGGTAAAGTCAATGCGCAAAGCATTGAGATCTGCAAGGATGTTGGAAAGGTGGGGATCTTTGGATACTTTTTCAACGTATCCATTTACTTTTGCTAAGGATCGTGATGCAGTTAAGATAAAGATCGACGAGATTAGGGCGCTTCTTAAGAACTCACCGATTCCAAATTCATCGGAATTTGTTAAAATTATTACGAAGATAGAATGGAGTTTATGTCGGTTAGGTAGATCAGTGTGTGAGGAGGAAAAGAAAGGGAAGATAAAAGTCTTTTGAAGAATGAACTTATAATTTTATTAAGCACTTTAACAGGAGACGACGAGGGAAGTGAATTTGAAGAAGAAGAACAACAAAAAAGGAAACTAACAAGCGGAATTCATCTTACGGTTCCTCGTAGCAGATCTGCCAACACCAGTCCATCGACTTCGTTGTTTGCTGCAATCGGAGGAACCTCTAGGACTACGGGTGAAATGAATATTCAGTTGTGTAGAGACGATAATTTGGTTAGGAGACCGGATGTGGAAAATAGATTTGTGAATGTGGATAGGAATTTTGGGGTGAATGTAAATGAGAAGTGTCTTGAGCGTGTATGGAAGTGGGCAGGTAAATTTACTGGGGAGTCGGATGGGTCATCACTGAATTCCTTTTTAGTGCGGGTGGAAGAACTTCGATTGGCTAACGAAGTTCCAGAAGCCTACCTTTTTAGATCCTCTTCGGAGCTTTTATCTGGTAGGGCACTTATGTGGTTTAGGACGGTTAGAAAGGATATTTAAAATTGGCCAGAACTCGTGAAGAAACTCAAGGCCGAGTTCCTACCTGGCAATTACGATGATCTTTTATTAGAGGAGATCAATCGTCGTTCGCAGGGAAAGGAAGAAACATTCGGAGCTTATTAACCTACAATGAGGACATTGTTCCGACGATTGTCAGAATCTTTGTCAGAGGGAAGGATGCTTTCGATTTTGAGGAAACATTTTGACCTCTCCTTTCAGGTTCAAATTGCGAGTGCTAAACCAAAAACGGTGAAAGAACTTGCTTGTTAGGTAGGGAACTAGATACCTTGAAGGTGAACGTGGACACTTTCACTCCTCCTAGTAGGGGTCGCAATTTATTGGAACCCGAATGTGGGTACCGACCGACTACATCAGGGCAAAATACTGTTGCAGTTGTCGAATCGGTTCCGGTTAATCCATTCCGTTAGACAGTTAGGTGTTTCAACTGTAACAGGGAAGATCATTTCACTCATACTTGTTCTGTTGAATTCGTTGTTTTGCTTGTGGTTCTTTAGGGGTGTTTCGAAGGGATTGTAGGAGGTCATCCGGAAATGGGGAACGGGCTCTTGTGTCAACAGGACGAGAGACCCATCGGCGTTAATTAGGTCGTTTGCTGGTGACCAGTTGGATGATCGATTTCAGCTTGATTTCACCTTGGCGGCAAATGGTAGGGAAAGTAGACCATATTTAGGAGTACAAATTTATGGAATCAAGTTTTTAGGATTACTTGATTCGGGAGCTTCACGCACCATTGTAGGAGGGGATGGGTGGACAATTTTAAAGGAGTTAGGACTTTAATTAGGGAAAAGTAGTGTTGGGTCAGTAGCAGAGGGTGTCGTATTGAATCCCCAAATATTGCATGAAATGCAATCCAAAGATTTAAAATACCAATGCTTATAATGTTTGTAGAGTTTATTGAATTGTTTTTTTTTTTCAAAATTGGAAATGAAACAAATAGTATTAATTCATAATAATCGTAGATACTATGTTACAATACTATGATACTCTATGAATACTAAAGTCAGACTGAAAAGTGCATGCCTTCATAGTGATGTTTTGTTTAGAAACTGTTAATCATTATCATTTATTAATATCACAATAAGAGAATTTCATGAGAGTTTTTCTAAAAACTTCATGCATAAATGAAGATGTGCACGGATACTGGGGATTTGGAGATTTCGTGGAGATTTTGGCAAAATAAATTATTTAGTTGGGGATTTTGTCCATTTGTCTTACGTCTCTGGGGATATTATCAATTTGGATTAAATTTGCTTGGGGATATTATCCCGTGGGGTTTTTTTTTGGAATTCAATACGACACCCTCTGCTAACGCTACTGATCCAACACTACTTTTCTCTAATTTAAGTCCTAACTCCTTTAAACTTTTCCACCCATCCCCTCCTACAATGGTGCGTGAAGTTCCCGAATCAAGTAATCCTAAAAACTTGATTCCATAAATTTGTACTCCTAAATATGGTCTACTATCCCTACCTTTTGCCGCCAAGGTGAAATCAAGTTGAAATCGATCATCCAACTGGTCGCTAGCAGACGACCTAATTAACGCCGACGGTTCTCTCGTCCTGTTGACGCAAGAGCCCGTTCCCCATTTCCCGAACACCTCCTATAATCCCTTCTAAACACCCCTTAAGAACCACAAACAAAACAACGAAATAATAAAAGATCATCGCAATTGATAGCTAGAAACTCGGCCTTGAGTTTCTTCATGAGTTCGGGCCAATTTAAAATATCCTCTCTAACCGTCCTAAACCACATAAGCGCCCTATTAGATAAAAGCTCCGAAGAAGATCTAAAAACGTAGGCTTCTGGAACTTCGTTAGCCAATCGAAGTTCTTCCACCCGCACTAAAAAGGAATTCAGTGATGACCCATCCGACTCCCCAGTAAATCTAACTGCCCACTTCCATACACGCTCAAGACACCTCTCATTTACATTCACCCCAACATTCCTATCCACATTCACAAATCTATTTTCCACATCCGGGGTCCTAACCAAATTATCGTCTCTACACAACTGAATATTCATTTCACCCGTAGTTCCTAGAGGCTCCGATTGCAGCAAAGATGAATACCGCTTGTTAGTTTCCTTTTTTTGTTGTTCTTCTTCTTCAAATTCACTTCCCTCGTCGTCTCCTGTTAAAGTGCTTAATAAAATTAGAAGTTCATTCTTCAAAAGACTTTTATCTTCCCTTTCGTTTTCCTCCTCACACACTGATCTACCTAACCGACCTAAACTCCATTCTATCTTCGTAATAATTTTAACAAATTCCGATAAATTTGAAATCGGAGGGTTCTTAACAAGCGCCTTAATCTCGTCGATCTTTATCTTAACTGCATCACGATCCTTAGCAAAAGTAAATGGATACGTTGAAAAAGTATCCAAAGATCCCCACCTTTCCAACATCCTTGCAGATCTCAATGCTTTCCGCATTGACTCTACCGTATCAGGTGTCAGCCCCCTGACTTTCATCTTGTAGACCAGTTCATCCTGTGCTAAACACCCTATATTTATATTTAAAAAAAAGTATCAAAAGACGAACAAAAATAAAGAATATAAACAACCAAAGGAAATAAATCACAAAAAAAAACTAAATGAAGAGTGTGGCAACCCTACAAAAAAAATCTCCGAAACCCTATCCAAAAAAAACAAGAACTAAAAACAAATAAAATAATCTACTTTATTTAAAATAAAATAAAAAAAAATAATATTTTTTTTAACCCAAAACGGGAGCCTTAAGACTCACGCACTAAATCAATCAAAGTAAAAATAAGCTCAATCAACCACAAAACTCAAACCCAGACTCAATAAGAAAAACTATAAAAATTCACAACACACCAAAAAAATGCCAGGAGAGAAATGAAAAACAACACTAATTAAAACTATCACCGAAAACAACTCAATTTAAAAATATATATCGCGAAAAAAGTATCCCATGCGAAAAAAATATAAATAAAAAAAAACTAAAAAAAAAATTTCTTCTTTAACAAAAAAGAAAATAAATATAAAATATGGAACGAAAATTAATTAAATATAATATTAACAAACAGAAAAAAATATACATACAACAATAAACACCACAGAATATAAAAACAAGTTTACAACACTAATACAAAATATCACCAAAAACTCCTTGTTCTACTGCTTGTCTCTTTTGCTGGATCCCCTTTTGTTGCTCCGCCTTTTCCACCAACAAATTTTTTTCACGAGAAAACTACACCAATAAAAGAAAGAAAAAAATCAATTATCATTCCAATCCACAGCTTGATAAGAGAAGTAAAAAAAAACACAACAATAAAAAAAAAATCCTTCCACTTTGGCCCCACACGTTGGGCTCCAATTTGTTACAATTTTTGCCGCGACTCGAATACGATGCAATTTAACGCGTACCGATTCCAACGACGACGACGGTGACGCGCGCAACTAAGATATTACTTTTTATGTTTTCATTAGCACGATCAAGAATACACGAAAAAGAATGCAAAAAAGTGCAACAACAGCTTGATTAGAATAGCTGTGACCATGGCTGCTCAGCTGGGATGGGTTCAGTGGAAGATTTTTTTTTGATTTCTTCTGATAAACTTAAATTGACTGATTGAATCAAAACAGCTTATCAAAAGAAGAATATATTACTGCACAGTAGAGTGCAGACAAAGTGGGCGGCAGGAATTTTGTGTAGGAAAATAAATTAGAACAAAAATTCCAAAATTCTAATTTATGTAGAAGTAAAAGAAAATGAATAAAACACAAATTTTAAATGGGAATTAAATAAATGTTTTTATTTAGTAAACCTTGGAAACACAGGATAAAAACCCAAATTTTTTTCAAAGAGAAATTAGGTAACAAAGGAAATTACAACAGAATCCAAACAAAGAAATCTAACAAGGAAATCGAATAGCTATATAGGCCGTTAACGTTAAACGGTATGGAAATCGTATCACCTTCCACAAAAATTTTAATCAAAATCAAAACGAAGTTTTATTAACAAAAAAAAATAAATGACCGAAATGGACAAACTAAACAAAAGTAGCACAAATTGTACTTATCTGTTAATTTATGTTTATTTTCTTCCTCTATCTTCTCGATTTATTTTTCTCAACTCCTAGTCCTAATCGGTCCTCGAATTTCTTTTTTTCAACTCCATTCTTTTTTCGTTTTAAGTTTTCTCCTCTAACACCTTTCCTCTATTTTTTCCTTTTTTTTTCTCGATTTTTTTCAAAACCTGTCGCTTAGTTAGCTCTCCTCAGTGTGGCTTTCCCACCTTACCACAACCCATTTCTCCCTCGACCATTCCAGTCACTCACACATTCACACATTCAGCCATTCGTTTCGTTGATCATCTATGACGACCCCGGCTTCCTTTTAAAACTTACCGGATCTAGTGGCCGAGTTCAGATTAACCTCAATTCTAATTTCTTTTTCCGAGAAAAATAAAAAAAAGAAAAGATCGAGGAAAAGCTTCTTCTGGGCATATTCCCAGTTACAAACAAAATTAATCGCGGGAGATTCGAAGAGCGATTATTAAAACAACATCCTTTTTTTTTATTCCTCACGAGATGAGATGGAGGAAGTGTAAAACGAAAAATTAATTGCACTCGTGCTTAATTTTTTCTTAAAAATGGCAAGCAATTTACGCGGTCAAAGAAAGAACAAAGTTGCTCCAACAGACTCTCACACTCACACCAATACTCCCAAAAGATCTGACTTATCAGAAAGTAATGAACTCTGGAACAGAATTGATCAGCGGTTTAAAGACCAAAATGTGGAAATTAACATCAGATTTTTAGAACTGCAAAAAATAGAAGAACGAGTATTATCTCTGGTCAATTCAATCCAATCTGGCCTGCTGGCCCAGCTAAACGACCTTAAAACTTATTGTGCCAAAGCGGAAAGTCGCATATTCAAGGAAATTCCAATTCAGATGCTGTACTCGTGGGTGTACCTGCCAGAGAAAATGAAGATCTCACTGACATTTTCAAAAACTTGTGCACTGCATTGAATACATCGGTGCCTCAAATGAAAAATATTTTCCGTGTCAAACCGAAAAACAACAACCAAAATCAGTCATATGATGGCACTATCATCCTCAAATTTATGGATTCTTATGACAAAAACAAACTTCTTAAATGTTGTCGTTCTCGCTTTAAGGAAACTGCTGCCAGACTTTCACTTCGGGGTGTAGGATTTGATTCCGATAAACAAGTCTATCTAAATGAGAGTTTGACAAGAAACAACTACATTTTATTGCGGAACGCAATAGACTTAAAAAAGAAAAACTAAATATTCTCAACTCATTCATTTAATGGAAAAATTTATATGCGCAAGACAAGTAAATGCCGGCCGCTCTTAATAACCTGCCATGGAGATTGGAGAAGCATGCAATAAACACCAGAGACTATGAACAATAAAACAAAAACAAAAGAAAAAGTTATAATATTAGAACAAGTAAAGCAGCTGTCACTTAATTTGTTTTGTATTTATACTGCTTATCTAACGAATTGCACTCTTTATTTAACCTCTTATCACATCACACATCCTCTCCTTATTATTCCTTTCTTCTTTTCCCCTAAACCCATCAAAACACACAGGAAAATCGAACTGTTTATAACAATAATTTATAATACTTCGCTCATATTTGCGACCTCAGGCCCAGGTAAGTTGCATTCTTGTTCTCCGTCGTTAAGTTCTATGTTTTATTTAGCGAATCCAAACATCAAAGTACATCTCCTGATTTTTCTCTTTTTTTTGTGCTCTTACTTTACATGTTTTCTTTTAATCTATTGTTGGATTAGATTACAAACACACCCATGTACATAGATAATGGCAAGCATAAATTCATGGGGTCGTTGGCTTGAAAAATCGCAGACTCTGTTAAAATTGATTTGCAAGAATAAAATGGGCGTCCGCATTTGTCACCTCAATACTCAAAGCTTAATTAATAAGAAAGATAAACTGAGATTTAGGGATATTCACGTGGAGATTTTCGCCCTGGTTATTCTCTCTTTGGGGATTTGGCTGCTGGGGATTTAATTTTGGGGATTATGGATTTGGGGATTACATCTTGGGGGGAAATTATCACCAACCGGTTAGCAGACGGGGCAGGAGTAGGAGTAGCTGGATCTGTTTCTTTACCCATGGAAGTTGAGAACAAATCCCTACTAATAGAGTGTCTGGTTATACCCAGTCTCCCACACCTTTTAATCCTAGGTGCCCATTGGGCGCTATCGGGAACAGTCCCGGATTTGAAATCAGGTATGTGGAGCTTTTCAAACCAGGAGAGGGTGTCGTCGATAAAAGACATGTTAACGATTAGGGAAAAATCGGACCTGAATGAAGGCGAGAACAAAAAGTTAGAATTAGTTCTAGATCAGCTTTTTGAATCAATGACCGAAGGTTTAGAGTGCACAAATCTAGTTGAGCATAAAATTAGGACGTCCGCAGAACCGATAAAGCAGCGATACTACCCAGTATCACCTGCGATTCAAAAACACATCGATCAGGAACTACAAGAGATGTTAGATGATGGAGTGATCGATAAGTTCAAAAACCCTTGGGCATTCGCCATTCGTCTTTGTGTACTTGGATGATATTATCATTGTCACTGATTCCTTTGAAAAACACCTGAAAATTCTCAAAGAAGTTTTTAGAAAAATAGGAGAGGCGGGTTCAAAAGTAGGCAGGGAAAAGTGTAATTTCTGTAGGCCTTCTTTGAAATTTCTAGGTAATGTAGTTGATAGGAACGGGCTCCATGTAGACCCGGAAAAAGTGGAGAGCATGATGAGGATTCCTCCACCGAAAAACTTGAACGAAATTAAGATTTTTATAGGAACTATTTCTTCGTATCGAAGATTCGTGCCAGATTCGTTACGGCATCGATTCTGACATGTCCAGATTTTTGTCGGCCGTTTGTTGTCCAAATAGGCGCGTCAGATTTTGGTATCGGGGCCGTACTTTCGCAGGAGTTTGAAGATAGCGAAAAAACCATCTGTTATTTGAGTCAGTCATTGAATAGGAATGAAAGAAACTACTCTACGACCGAAAATGAATGCTTGGCCGTACTATGGGTGATCGTAAAGTTGCGACCGTATGTCGAAGGCGTTCGATTTACTGCCGTGACTGATCATCACTCTTTGGTTTGGTTAAGTAACCTTAAGGATCCGCAGGGTAGATTAGCTCGTTGGGCCATTCGGCTCCAGCAATTTGATTTCAAAATCATTCATAGAAAGGGCAAAGAACATGTCGTTCCTGATATGTTATCGCGAGGAGTTCCAGATTTAGCTGGAATCTCAGAAGCGGATTCGGACCCTTGGGTGATAAAGATGAAATCTTTAGTAGAAAAGAGCCCATTAGAATACCCATCCTGGAGAGTACAGGACCGGTGGCTTTAAAAACATGTTAGGGTGAACCATGTCGTGGTTCATGAAGAGAGTGAGGGATGGAAGTTAGTGATAGGTAAAAATGATAGGTCGAGAGTTTTGAGCGAGTGCCATGATGCTCCATTAACAGGATACAAGGGAGTTAAAAAACGTTAAGTAGGGTAGCAGAAAAATATTACTGGCCCAAAACGAGAGGGGATATTACAAAATACGTTAGGAATTGTAAGATTTGCCAACAAGTGAAATCGGTTAACGAGAAACCAGCTGGTCTTATGACGGAGAGAGTATGTAATTCGAAACCATGGGAAATGATATACGGTGGTGGACTACTTCACGAAGTTCCCACTTTTATTCGCGTTGCGATCAGCAACTGCAAAGGCGGTATGCAGGGAGTTGGAGGAAAAAGTTTTCCTTCTTTTTGGTGTTCCAAAGTAGATCGTCTGTGACAATAGTCCCCAGTTCCGTAGCAAAGAACTGAAGACGCTTAGTGAAGCGTACGGGTCACAACTTAGGTATACTGTGCATTACCACCCGCAAGCGAATCCTGCGGAGCGCATCAACCAAATAATTAAGACTACGCTTCGAGCGTACGTCTTCGAAAGCCAGCGGAGTTGGGATTCACAACTGGCAAAAGTGGCCTGTGCAACCCCAATTTCGCAACATAAGGTGCTAGGTGTTTCGCCATAATTCGCAAACTTTGGTAGGAACATGGTTACTAGTGGCCATGATGTAGGATTTAGAGATACAGATAGAGATAGTGATAGGGACCAAGATATTGATAGTACTGGCAGGCAGTTTAAGAAGTTGAGAGAAGATATAGCGAAGAAGTTGGAGACAGAAAGTAGGAAATCAGCAAAAACTTGCAACCTTAGGAGAAGAGACACGCAGTATTAACCTGGCGATCTCGTGTGGAGGAAAACTTTCACGCTATCTGATACAGCAACAAATTATGCAGCTAAGTTAGCTCCCAAATTTGTATAGCCGTTCAGAGTTAGTAAGCGTGTGTAACCCTGGACATACTCCTAACCGATGATAAGGGGAAAGATCGGGGTACATGGTACGTTAAGGACTTAAAACCTTACATTGATGATGCTTAGACAAAGCCCCTTACTCTTTTCTTTCTTCTTAAATCTTGTCATTTGTAATATATTGATTCCTAACTTGTTTATTTTTAATGTTTTTAATAACTATTTTAATTCGTGTCATTTTTTCTTTTTTTTTATAGTTTTTTTTTAATATTAATGATGAATACCCCCCATGTTGTGTTGTTCACCTTTTTGAAACCTTCTCCTAGTTTAGCCTTAAGAAATGGTTTGCTTTTCTTGGAAAGTAAACACATTTCTTGGGAGGTAAGGGTGGGATTTCTTACGGTAAGGTTTACCGCAACAAAAACTACTCTTACATTCCTTTCCTTCCTTCTTTTAATTTCCCATTGCGGCTGCAAAGTACTGGTGAAGTTGAGGGCAACCATGGTACCATCAACCATTGGTGTATTTAGCCCGTATTTTGCAAAAGCAACAAAAAGCAGGTGTCCGAGATATGCACACTTATTCCAAGTGGGTCTGAGGTCAACAACGTAAAAGATGCCAGCGGATGAGCTGAAGAGGTGCCGAGTCAGGCGAACTCTTACCTACACTCCTCAGGCGAACAACACATTATTTTAATTATAACGAAACTTATCTAATTAACTTAAAAAATAACGTAACTTACTCTAAATTAATTTTCCTAAACGTAACTTATTATATTGTATTTTGATATGGGTCCTTAACGATTTAAAATCTTAATCTTTTTTTTTAAATATGTTGTTTTTAAAAAAAACAGGAATTGCCAAAATGGATTCGAAATAGTAGGGTTCACGTCTTTGAAGATTATCTTTTTTTTTAGTTTATTCAAAGATATCGTTGTACAATTGTAAGCTTATAGCTTCTTGGTTACAGTACAAATGAATTTTACGAAAATAACTATTTATGAAATAATATTTAATAAAATAAAGTAAATTATAATTCAAACAATTCAAGGAAAAATAAAGAGGAGAAAAAAATAAAAACAAGATAAAACACATGAAATGATAAAGAATTGCAGGAATAAGGAAACAAGGATGAAAAGGGAACAATTAAGCATCCGGAAAAATAAGACAACTTAAGATTATTGTATTTTTGCAAAGTGTTTGAATAAGATCGTGTCAAAGTTACTCATTGTTTGTGCTCTTCTTAGTGTCAATGGCAGACGGTTCCATAGGTAAATAGCATAAACAAAAAGTTGGCGACTGCTTATAAGATATTTATGCCTTGGTGTAGTTATTTGCAATGACCTTTGAGAGCGCGCATCGTTTAAATTGATAAATAGATAGTCTGAACCGTTTTTGTTAATAATTTTACAAAGTGCAATTATGGTTCTGTATTTTAAGAATACATTAAATGTGCAACCTAAGATTTTTATAACTGAACTTGTAATGTGGTCACGGAAGCTTAAATTTAAAACATATCTTGCACAACTATTGAAGGCGACATTTAATTTTCTAGAATATTGACAGTCAAGATTAGAGAAGAGTTCACAGCCATTCATTATAATTGGGAGTACAAACGATTTTAAAAGTTTCATTTTTGCACCTAGAGGAAGATAAGATCTCGTGGGACTAAGACCACAAAGGACTCCATATATTTTTGAAACAGTTTTGTTAATATGATCTGACCAGTCAAGGTTTGTACTCAAAAGAACACCAAGATTTTTAAATTTGGTTACATATTCAATGGGGGTGGATAACAATTGGTGGTAGAGTTGTCGTATCTAACTTTTTTCGGTAAAAAGGCATAGCTCTTGTTTTGAGTGGATTAAGGTCCAGCTCACTATTAACAGACCATTGTAATTCTGTTTGGAGTTCATTATTTAGTTCGGATACAGCATGTGAAAGCCTGGATCTAGGCTCCGATCCGATCAGCACGGATGAGCTTAAATCCATTCATATTAAATAAACCACTACTCATTTCAGGTTTGAGCCAAGATTCGAACACGCAAACTTTATCTATGCTGCTATCTTCAAATGTTTTTCTCAATTTATCTATTTTATTAAATAAGCTTTGAGCATTGAGATGACAAATGCGGGGGCCCATTTTATTCTTTCAAATCAATTTTAACAGAGTCTGCGATTTTTCAAGCCAACGACCCCATGAATTTATGTTTGCCATTATCTATGTATTTGGGTGTGTTTGTAATCTAATCTAACAATAGATTAAAAGAAAACATGTAAAGTAAGAGCACAAAAGAGAGAAAAATCAGGAGATGTACTTTGATGTTTGGATTCGCTAAATAAAACATAGAACTTAACGACGGAGAACAAGAATGCAACTTACCTTGGCCTGAGGTCGCAAATATGAGCGAAGTATTATAAATTATTATTATAAACAGTTCGATTTTTCGGTATGCTTTGGTGGGCTTAGGTGAAATGAAAAAAGGAATAACAAGGAGAGGATGTGTGATGGGATGAGAGGTTAAATTAAGAGTGCAATTCATTAGATTAGCAGTGTAAATACAAATACAAGTTAAGTGACAGCTGCTTTATTTGTTCTAATATTATAACTTTTTCTTTTGTTTTTGTTTTAATGTTCATAGTCTCTGGTGTTTATTGCATGCTTTTCCAATCTCCATGGCAGGTTATTAAGAGCGGCCGGCATTTACTTGTCTTGCGCACATAAATTTGTCCATTAAATGAATGAGTTGAGAATATTTTGTTTTTCTTTTTTAAGTCTAGTGCGTTCCGCAATAAAATGTAGTTGTTTCTTGTCAAACTCTCATTTAGATAGACTTGTTTATCGGAATCAAATCCTACATCCTGCAGTGAGAGTCTGGCAGCAGTTTCATTAAAGAAGTTTGTTTTTGTCATTAGAATCCATAAATTTGAGGATGATAGTGCCATCATATGACTGATTTTGGTTGTTGTTTTTCGGTTTGACACGGAAAATATTTTTCATTTGAGGCACCGATGTATTCAATGCAGTGCACAAGTTTTTGAAAATGTCAGTGAGATCTTCATTTTCTCTGGCAGGTACACCCACGAGTACAGCATCTGAATTGGAATTTTCTCGTTCAAGATAATCTATGCGACTTTCCAGTTTGGCACAATAAGTTTTAAAGTCGTTTTACTGGACCAGCAGGCCAGTTTGGATTGAGTTGACCAGAGATAAGACTCGTTCTTCTATTTTTTGCAGTTCTAAAAATCTGGTGTTAATTTCCACAGATTGGTCTTTAAACCGCTGATCAATTTTGTTCCAGAGTTCATTACTTTCCGATAAGTCAGATCTTTTGGGAGTATTGGTGTGAGTGTGAGAGCCTGTTGGAGCAACTTTGTTGTCTCTTTTACCGCGTAAATTGCCTGCCATTTTTAAGAAAAAAATAAGCACGAGTGGAATTAATTTTTCGTTTTACACTTCCTCCGTCCCATCTCGTGAAGAATATAAAAAAAATGTATGTTGTTTTGATAATCGCTCTTCGAATCTCCCGCTATTAATTTTGTAGGGAAAATGCCCAGAAGTAGCTTTTTCTCGATCTTTTCTTTTTTTTATTTTTCTCGGAAAAAGAAATTACAATTGAGCTTAATCTGAACTCGGCCACTAGATCCGGTAAGTTTTGGAATAACATCGAACAACTTGCTGAAATCTTTGATTGTGAGAGTAAGAGAAATGTTTCGTTGTGATTCGACAACGGGGGTTTCCATGGGAGCGAAAAAGCTTTCCAGGAAGCCGGGGTCGTCATAGATGATCAACGAAACGAATGGCTGAATGTGTGAATGTGTGAGTGACTGGAATGGTCGAGGGAGAAATGGGTTGTGGTAAGGTGGGAAAGCCACACTGAGGAGAGCTTACTAAGCGATAGGTTTTGAAAAAAAAAAATCGAGAAACAGAAAAAGGAAAATAATAGAGGAAAGGTGTTAGAGGAGAAATTTTAAAACGAAAAAAGAATGGAGTTAAAACAAAAGAAAATTTGAGGACCGATTAGGACTAGGAGTTGAGAAAAAAAAATTGAGAAGATAGAGGAAGAAAATAAACATAAAACAACAGATAAGTACAATTTGTGTTACTTTTATTTTAGTTTGTCCATTTCGGTCATTTATTTTTTTGTTAATAAAACTTCGTTTTGATTTTGATTTAAATTTTTGTGGAAGGTTATACGATTTCCATACCTTTTAACGTTAACGACCTTGTTAGATTTCTTTGTTTGGATTCTGTTGTAATTTCCTTTGTTACCTAATTTCTCTTTGAAAAAATGTTGGGTTTTTATACTGGGTTTCCAAGGTTTACTAAATAAAAACATTTATTTAATTCCCATTGAGACATATAAAATTTGCGTTTTATTCATTCTCTTTGAATACTACATAAATTAGAATTTTGGAATTTTTGTTCTAATTTTTTTTCTTACAAAAGAATTCCTGGCGCCCACTTTGTCTGCACTCTACTGTGCAACAATATATATATATATTCTTCTTCTGATAAGCTATTTTGATTCAATCAGTCAATTTAAGTTAACAGAAGAAATCAAAAAAAAATTCTTCCACTGAACCCATCCCAGCTGAGCAGCCGTGGTCACAGCTATTCTAATCAACCTGTTGTTGCACTTTTTTGCATTCTTTTTCGTGTATTCGTTCTTGATCATGCTAATAAAAACATAAGAAGTTGGAATCGGTACGCGTTAAATTGCATCGTATTCGAGTCGCGGCAAAAAAGTGTAACAAATTGGAGCCCAACGTGTGGGGCCCAAAGTGGAAGGATTTTTTTTTTATTGTTGTGTTTTTTTTACTTATCTTATCAATCTGTGGATTGGAATGATAATTGATTTTTTTTCTTTGTTTTATTGGCGTAGTTTTCTCTTGAAAAAAAATCTTTTGGTGGAAAAGGCGGAGCAACAAAAGATGATCCAGCAAAAGAGACAATCAGTAGAACAAGGAGTTTTTGGTGATTTTTTTTTTTTTATAATTAACGCGCGCACAAGGGACTATTTGTTTCCCTTTTAATGTAACACACTGCGCAGGCATTAGGAAGATCGGGAGGGGAGAGATAGGAGGTGTCGATTAACATAGGTTTTGAATGTTTGCAGATCAAAATGGCAAGGAAAAATCTCGCCGGGTAAACCATTCCAAAGTCGTGTTGTACGGCTAAAAAAAGAATCTCTATATTTCACGGTACGTCCGAAATTGGGCTCAAGGGTGAACTGATGGGCATTCCTAGCAAGACGAGTATTACGGGCGAAACTTTTAAGGGGAGGAATGCAGCTGGCTACCTCAAGTGAACATTTTTTATAAAAGAAACGATAAAATAAGGAAAGACATGAAACATTGCGTCGGTGTTCGAGAGGGGCAATTGTTTCAGCGGCAGTTCTATTTCCTATCAATCTTTACGCTCGATTTCGTATTCTATCAAGCAGGTGAAGCGATGTTTGTGAAGCACCTTTCCAGAGGTGGGAGTTATACTCGAGTTTAGGGCGTATAAACGCTTTATAAATTGTAGCCAGATCAGATGGAGAAAAATTTTTCTTACACCGATACAGAAAACCTAAGCACTTAGCAGCATTCTTAGCGATTTCAAATATATGGTCGTTCCAACGGAGGTCGTCGTTGACACACATACCGAGTACTGAGAGCTTTTCGGTTTCTTCGATGTAAGTGCCATTCATGGACAATGGCATTGGGGGTATGTTAAGCTTTAACGACAGAAGACAGCAGTGAGTTTTCGAAGCATTAAACTACACACGATTCCTATTACCCCATTTGACAATGCTGTATAAATCGGAGTTTAATGAGCTTGACATACGGCACCGTTGCATTTGTACGTCCGAAGGCGAAGGACGTGAATTATCGAACGAATATGAAAAGCTGATGGTAGAGTCGTCAGCAAAACAGTTAAGTGGATTAGAAGTAACAGACAGAAGATCATTTATAAAAATGAGGAAAAGAGTCGGAGACAGAACAGAGCCCTGGGGCACACCAGCATTTATTTTATGGGAATCAGACTTGAATCCGTCCAATACAGCTTGTATTGAACGGTCCAGAAGATAGCTTCTAATCCAACGAACAAGAGTATTATCGATCCCAAAAGCACGCATTTTCGATAAGGGAGCTTCATGCCAAACTCTATCAAATGCCTTGGAGATATCAAGAGCAATAATCTTACTTTCACCAAAGCGATGTAAAGATTTGTTCCACTGTTCGGTGAGATATGCCATCAGATCACCAGTGGAACGGTCGCTGCGGCAGCCATACTGACGGTCATGGAGAAGCTTACGATCTTCGAGATATTCCTTAAGCTGACGGTTAATCAGTGTTTCCACGACCTTAGAAAGAAGGGATGTCAGTGCTATGGGGCGGTAGGAGGAGGGGGAGGATGGGTCACCTTTATTAGGGACAGGCTGGACAAATGCTGTTTTCCATCTTCTAGGAAAGATTCCAGAAGAGTAGGAGCCATGGAAAAGCTTACGCAGACGCTGTGCCAGTGTGGAAGAACACCTCTTCAGAAGAATCGGGGGTATACCATCCGGGCCAGCGGATTTGTGTATATCGAGATCTTTGAGAACTCTTGCTACTGTACGAATGCGGAAAAAAATCTGTCCCATGGAAAAATTTATATTCTCAAGTACAGGAGGGGCAACGTTGCTATGCGGCAGCGTGGAGCTGGCAGCGAAATGGGCGGCGAGCAAGTTTGCCTTCTCTAAAGAGTAAACAATTGGTTTGTTATTGTCGATGAGCGTTGGAACCGAAGATGTTGAGGAGTTTTTAATATTTCTTACAAATGACCAAAAATGTTTACTGCCTTTGGGACACTGCAGAATTTTTTGCCGTAATTTTTGGTCATGCAAAAATTTGGTTCTTTCAATAACGGATTTGCATGTGTTTCTTGCTTGTTTGTGCTTTTTCCGATTTTCCTCTGTAGGGTTGGCTTTGTAAGAACGGAAATTTACTTCTTTGAGCCTGACAGCTTCTTCACACTCAGAATTAAACGAAGACTTTTCTTTAGGTTTGATGCTTTTAACTCTGTTAGGAATAAAAGCACGCATCCCTAGAAGAATCACATTTGTGATCATTTCAGCACTGGCATCAATGTCACTATCGAGCAAGCATAGTGACCAGTTAAAGTTTCGGAAAAAAATATTCAGGCCGTCCCAGTTGGCTTTCTCGTATTGCCATTTTTTATTAGTGTTGTAAACTTGTTTTTATATTCTGTGGTGTTTATTGTTGTATGTATATTTTTTTCTGTTTGTTAATATTATATTTAATTAATTTCCGTTCCATATTTTATACTTATTTTCTTTTTTGATAAAGAAGAAATTTTTTTTAAGTTTTTTTTTTTTTATTTATATTTTTTTTCGCATACTTTTTTCGCGATATATATTTTTAAATTGAGTTGTTTTCGGTGATAGTTTTAATTAGTGTTGTTTTTCATTTCTCTCCTGGCAGTTTTTTTGATGTGTTGTGAATTGTGATAGCTTTTCTTATTGAGTCTGGGTTTGAGTTTTTTGGTTGATTGAGCTTATTTTTACTTTGAGTGATTTAGTGCGTGAGTCTTAGGGCTCCCGTATTGGGTTAAAAAAATATATAATTTTTTTTTATTTTATTTTAAATAAAGTAGATTTTTTTATTTGTATTTTAGTCCTTGTTTTTTTTGGATAGGGTTTCGGAGATTTCTTTTGTAGGGTTGCCACCCTCTTCATTTAGTTTTTTTTGTGATTTATTTCTTTTTGTTATTTATATTCTTTATTTGTGTTCGTCTTTTGATACTTTTTTTTTAAATATGAATATAGAGCGTTAAACACAGGACGAACTGGTCTACGAGATGAAAGTCAGGGGGCTGAAACCTGATACGGTAGAGGCAATGCGGAAAGCATTGAGATCTGCAAGGATGTTGGAAAGGTGGGGATCTTTAATTTATTTTCCTACAAAAGAATTCCTGGCGCCCACTTTGTCTGCACTCTACTGTGCAACAATATATATATATATATTCTTCTTCTGATTAGCTATTTTTGATTCAATCAGTCAATTTAAGTTAACAGAAGAAATCAAAAAAAAATTCTTCCACTGAACCCATCCCAGCTGAGCAGCCGTGGTCACAGCTATTCTAATCAACCTGTTGTTGCACTTTTTTGCATTCTTTTTCGTGTATTCGTTCTTGATCGTGCTAATAAAAACATAAGACGTAATATCATAGTTGCGCGCGTCATCGTCGTCGTCGTCGTTGGAATCGGTACGCGTTAAATTGCATCGTATTCGAGTCGCGGCAAAAAGTGTAACAAATTGGAGTCCAACGTGTGGAGCCCAAAGTGGAAGGATTTTTTTTTATTGTTGTGTTTTTTTTACTTATCTTATCAATCTGTGGATTGGAATGATAATTGATTTTTTTCTTTGTTTTATTGGCGTAGTTTTCTCTTGAAAAAAAAATCTTTTGGTGGAAAAGGCGGAGCAAAAAAAATTGATCCAGCAAAAGAGACAAGCAGTAGAACAAGGAGTTTTTGGTGATTTTTTTTTTTTTTATAATTAACGCGCGCACAAGGGACTATTTGTTTCCCTTTTAATGTAACACACTGCGCAGGCATTAGGAAGATCGGGAGGGGAGAGATAGGAGGTGTCGATTAACATTGGTTTTGAATGTTTGCAGATCAAAATGGCAAGGGAAAATCTCGCCGGGTAAACCATTCCAAAGTCATGTTGTACGGCTACGGGTTGCCACACTCTTCATTTAGTTTTTTTTTTTGTGATTTATTTCCTTTTGTTGTTTATATTCTTTATTTGTGTTCGTCTTTTGATCTTTTTTTTTAAATATGAATATAGGGCGTTTAACACAGGACGAACTGGTCTGCGAGATGAAAGTCAGGGGGCTGAAACCTGATACGGTAGAGGCAATGCGAAAAGCATTGAGATCTGCAAGGATGTTGGAAAGGTGGGGATCTTTGGATACTTTTTCAACGTATCCATTTACTTTTGCTGAGGATCGTGATGCAGTTAAGATAAGGATCGACGAGACTAGGGCGCTTCTGAAAAACCCTCGAATTCCAAATTTATCGGAATTTGTTAAAATTATTACGAAGATAGAATGAAGTTTAGTTCGGTAAGCTAGATCAGTGTGTGAGGAAGAAAACGCAAGGGAAGATAAAAGTCTTTTGAAGAATGAACTTATAATTTTATTAAGCACTTTGACGACGAGGGAAGCGAATTTGAAGAAGAACAACAACAAAAAAGGAAACTAACAAGCGGAATTCATCTTACGGTTCCTGGTAGCAGATCTGCCAACACCAACATCGACATCGTTGTTTGCTCCAATCGGAGGAACCTCTAGGACTACGGGTGAAACGAATATTCAGTTGTGTAGAGACGATAATTAGGTTAGGAGACCGGATTTAGAAAATAGATTTGTGAATGTGGATAGGAATGTTGGGGTGAATGTAAATGAGAGGTGTCTTGAGCGTGTAGGGAAGTGGACAGTTAAATTTAATGGGGGAGTGGGATGGGTCATCACTGAATTCCTTTTTAGAGCGGGTGGAAGAACTTCAATTGGCTAACAAAGTTCCAGAAACCCACCTTTTTAGATCCTCTTCGGAGCTTTTATCTGGTAGGGCCAGTTAGGTGTTTCAACTGTAACAGGGATGGTCATTTCACTCATACTTGTTCTGTTGCAAGACGTTGTTTTGGTTGTGGTTCTTTAGGGGTGTTTCGAAGGGATTGTAGGAGGTGTTCGGGAAATGGGGAACGGGCTCTTGTGTCAACAGGACGAGAGACCCATCGGCGTTAATTAGGTCGTCTGCTGGCGACCAGTTGGACGATCGATTTCAACTTGATTCACCTTGGCGGCAAATGGTATGGAAAGTAGACCATATTTAGGAGTACAAATTTATGGAATCAAGTTTTTAGGATTACTTGATTCGGGAGCTTCACGAACCATTGTAGGAGGGGATGGGTGGAAAATTTTAAAGGAGTTAGGACTTAAATTAGGGAAAAGTAGTGTTGGGTCAGTAGCGTTAGCAGAGGGTGTCGTATTGAATTCCAAAAAAAAACCCCACGGGATAATATCCCCAAGCAAATTTAATCCAAATTGATAATATCCCCAGAGACGTAAGACAAATGGACAAAATCCCCAACTAAATAATTTATTTTGCCAAAATCTCCACGAAATCTCCAAATCCCCAGTATCCGTGCACATCTTCATTTATGCATGTAGTTTTTAGAAAAACTCTCATGAAATTCTCTTATTGTGATATTAATTAATGATAATGATTAACAGTTTCTAAACAAAACATCACTATGAAGGCATGCACTTTTCAGTCTGACTTTAGTATTCATAGAGTATCATAGTATTGTAACATAGTATCTACGTTTATAATGAATTATGACTATTTGTTTCATTTCCAATTTTGAAAAAAAAAAAACAATTATTTCAATAAACTCTACAAACATTATAAGCATTGGTATTTTAAATCTTTGGATTGCATTTCATGCAATGTAAATGAAATCTAATATATCCAAAATAGTAATGTTCAAGTAGTGAATCATGCGATTAAGTCACGCGCGAGTTACATATATGACACATTCTTCCCCATCAATTTTAGATATCCGGCTAGCGGATACTTTTAATTCAAAACTCTTCATGCAAAATATAATGCAACAATCTGCACATTCCTTCACGGAGCAGACAGTGTAAGAAAATATCTTTGTTGCATGCAAACGCTTATTTTACTGACAATCATATTTAAATTAAGTTCATCATGAGAAAATAATTGTAAAAATAGAGCTGAGTTGTTTGCGGGCTACGATTAAGAACAGACGTAAAATAAAAATACTTCCTCTTTACTTAAATAATCTTTGTTCGATCTTTTTATTCTTTAAAATCTTTTTAAAAACGTGAATCCGAAAAGAAAAAAGTTAAATAGCGCAGTCGGTAGGATCCTTTTAAATAAATGAAGAAAGGATCTAGTGATACGAGCTACCTCGAAAAATCGCGAAGATTAAAGAGTGACTAATTATATGAAATAATCTCGAAAATATCGAAAAGATAACGAGATAGTGAAAATTCAAACCAAAATAAAAACCGAAAAAGATAAAGTTGTGGTTACGAAAAAATAAATCAAAAAAAAAAAAAAATCGAAAAGATTAAATTGTGGCTAAGTGAAAATCGACGAAGACAAATTTGTTTAAATAAAGAGAAGTGTTAATGATAACAAGGAGTAAGAAACAAAATAAATTTGACGTAAGACGAAATTTATACGAAATCGAAATGGAAGAAGCCAACAATGAACTGCAGCAACAGCAGCAGCAACAGCAGGAGCAGCAGCAGCAGCATCAACTCCAACAACAACTTAGATTACGAGAACAGCAATTGGAACAGCTAAACAATGCTTTTCAAAATCTACAAACAAGAGAGGCAGCACGGTTAGACCGGGAGAGGGTTCTTCGTGAGGTATCTCATATGACGATTTTACTGGAACCAATGAAGTTACCATTAATAGCTTCGTTAAAAAAATAGAATATTACATTGCTGACGAACTCGACTTAACAACAAAGAAATATATGGTGAGGACCATATACAACGAAAAAATACAAGGCCGAGCAAAAGAAGTGCTGATCAACATAAAAGATCCGGGAAATTGGTATGAGATAAAAAGACAACTGAAACTCCACTTCAAACCAGACACCCAACCATCCGAGTTATACAAATCCATTTATGATATCAAAGCAAATAATGTAAGTGAACTTTTAAATGAAGTACAAAAAATTAAATACAAAACAGATGAGCTTAAAGAATTTAATAAAGGCAATAAAGCCATAGATTTAAGTAACGTAGATTCTATGATAGTGAATATTATAAAAGATATATGCCAAGGCACTTTGCTTGAAAAATTTTATGAGTAGATAAAATATTTGAAATTATGATGACTAGAAGATATGAAGATTCTTGTATAAAAGATGAATTTAAGAAGTGTAATAATCGACCTAGTAGAAACAATAATAATTTTTTTAAACATTAAAGTAGTTCAGGTCAAAATAATAGTTATCAAAATAATAGACCCATACAGCAGAATTTTTCACAGACTAGGCCAAAATCGCTTTCAACAGAACCCATTCTCTAATCAAAATTCATGGCAAAATAGAAATGTAGGTCAAACTCGTTATCCACAGAATAATTTTCATACAAACAGTTACAATATATTACAATAATAGAAACGCAGGTAACTATAATAATTCAAGGCAATTTTATAATAATAACGGAAATTCGGGGCAAAACCGCCTTCAGCAGTATAGAAGTTCAGGGTATTTGGGCCAAAATCGCCAGCAACAGAATATTTCTAACAATGAACAACCAATGTCAATTGGAAACATAGAAAATAATAACGAGGTGAATCTTACTGAGTTTTTTATCAACTAGCCTCGGATGACCTACCAATTATAGAAATCACAATAAATAATAAAAAAAATATACCGCTCTTATAGACAAAGGCTCTTCACTAAGCATTAATCAATTCAATTCAATTCAAAATTTTAGTTTTATTAAAATAAAACCCTTAAGCTTCACCACCATAAGTGGTAAAGACATAATTAGTTACGAAGTACATACTCCTACTCCCGAAGAATTTAAATTCCACAGCAAATACAAAAATTAAATGGAAGGTAAAAGACCTACCAAACAGGAGGTACGATTTTCTTATAGGAATATATCTACTCAATAAATTAAATACTCTCATTGATTTAGAATTAAAAACAATAAGCTTAAGCAATCAAACTTTAAACATTATAGGTAATCCGTACACATACGACGAAATACAAACTTTAGAGATGTTAGAAGATAATGTAATTAATAGATTAAAACTTGATTATTTGAATACAGAAGAATACGAAGCCATTTTTAAAATTATAAAAAGATTTAACAAATTATTTTTTAAAGAAGGTGATAAGTTAACTAGTACCCCAATAATAAAACATGAGATTAAAACAACTACAGATGTTCAAGTTAACGCAAAATTATATAGGTATCCCCCAAAACATGAGCAAGAAGTAAGAAGACAGATATCTGAAATGAAAGAGCAAGGAATAATCTGTAAAAGTAGATCAAAATATTCAAGTCCTTTAATAGTCGTTCCGAAAAAGAATGATAACTCTGGAATTCAAAAGTTTCGTATAGTTATAGACTATAGAAAATTAAATTAAATCACCATAGATGACAAACAACCCCTTTCTAATATGGACGCCATATTAGACAAGATGGGAAGGTCAAATTATTTTACAACAATAGATCTTGCCAAAGGCTATTATCAAATATTAGTCAACGAAGAGGATATTCCAAAGACAGCCTTTGTAACTCCCCAAGGTTTATATGAGTTTGTTAGAATGCCATTCGGCTTAAAGAATGCCCCAGCGACATTCCAAAGCCTAATGAATGAAATTCTAATAGACTTCATAAATGTTTCATGTGTGGTATATCTAGACGATATACTTATTTTTAGTACTTCGCTTGAAGAACACATTCGAGCAATAACAGCAGTATTTAAAGTTTAAGAAAATACGGAACTAAAAATTCAAATAGATAAATGTAGCTTCATAAAAAAAGAAACGCATTTCTTAGGTCATGTACTTACCGAAGAAGGATTTACGCCAAATCCTGATAAAATAAAAGTCATTAAAAATTTGGGATTACCACAAACTCAAAAGCAAATAAAAAGCTTCTTAGGTCTAAGTGGATTTTATAGAAAATTCATAAGAGATTATGCAAACATTGCACAGCCTGTAACAAAATATTTAAACAAAGATGCAATACTAAATACGAAAGATCCAAATTATATAGCAGCTTTCGAGAAACTTAAAAGCCTTATTTGTTCTCATCCTATTCTAAGATTTCCTGATTTAAAAAAATAATTTCAATTAACAACAGACGCGTCGAAATATGCGTTAGGGCCAGTTCTGTCACAGGAAGGGCACCCAGTGTGTTTTGCTTCCAGAACACTCAATAAGCACGAAATCAATTATTCCGCAACGGATAAAAAATTCTTGGCAATAATGTGGTCAACTGGTTATTTTCGTATGGTAATAAATTCAAAATTTATACGGACCACCAACCAATAAAATATTTACATTCCAAATATAAAGGTAAGGATATGTCTCCTAGACATCAAAGGTGGCTTTTAAAATTAGGAGAATATAATTTCGAGATAGAGTACTTAAAAGGAAAGGATAATAAAGAAGCAGATTTTCTTAGTAGAATTGAAATTAATGAAGACGTTAAGTCTGAAGAAGAGAACCAAAGTATGTGTAACAACTTTTCAAAATTGTATGAAGATTATGTTTCAGAAATAGGATTACTATTTAATTTAGAGGAAGATGAAAACGATGATAATGAAACAACTTTTGCTACCATACATTCCGCAGAAGAAGAATTGTTAGATCACATTCCTATTAAAGAAGAAATTTTGAATAAGTATAAAACTCAAATTATACTTACTAATAACAAAGTCCATTAAATAGAAATAATTGATGGTAAAAGAATAATATATATTGCAGAGTACAATTTTGATAATTTAAGTGATATATTTAGAAGATTCATAAAAAAGGGTTTATAGGTATATTTATATTCAGAGTTAAACGATAATAAGTATAATGTAGTACAGGAAAAATTAAGGGAATTATCCTCAAACGATAATCAGATAAAGTTTATAAAATGTTCATACCGAGCACAAGATACAAAATTAGAAACAGAAGCAGTTAAATAAATTTCACTTTATCATGTTAAGGAAAGTTTGCACTCAGGTATACAAGAGACATTTAATGGTATTAAGTATAAAATTTACTACCCAAAACTGATGGAATTATTACAAATATTATAAATTAATGTGAAGTTTGCCAGCAGGTTAAGTACGATAGGAAACCGATTAAACCAAAGCTTAATTTAACAGAAACACCGTCAAACCTAAATGAAATTATACATGTAGATACATTCGTAATTCTTAAATGCAGTTTTTTAACTATAGTTGATAAATTTTCCAAATTTGGATTTGCCTATTATTTGTCAGACAGAAATCATTTAACAATAATAAAAGAACTAGAGAGTCTTTTTGCTAAATCAGGAAAACCAAAAAAGATTGTTGCTGATAATGATTTTAATTCAATTCATATTAAAGAATTTTTACAAAACGAAAATATCGATATTCATTTGACTAAACCCAATTCCCACACCGGAAATTCCGACGTGGAAAGATTTCACAGCCACCTTGTTAGAGAAGTGTAGTTCAACAAGCAATTAGAAATTATAATGAAAGAATTCATTCAACAATTAAAACCAATCCACCTATAGTACAATTTCATAAAATAGAATTCGATAAAATCAGAAATAACTTAGATACGATCAAGAAAAGTAGTATAGAAAAAGCAAACAAAAGAAGAGAATCTTATCAAGAAACAAGATCGACAGTGTTTATAAAAAATTATAAAGCAGTAAGACATAAACATCAACCTAGATTTAGGAAGAGTAAACTCTCTAATATACATGTCACTAATATAAAAAGACAACCTACATTTTCAGCTCTTCATGACAATCTTCCTCTTCCTCCTTCTTTTGGTATCACCAGCTAAAGGAAGACTTAATATAAACGAAATAAAGGAGCACAACGGATTTACGGAAATAAAATTAAATACTGTGGATTTGATAACAAAAACAGACATTATTATTCACATTATAAATCCAAATGAAATTGTTAACATTCTGGACAACATTTCAATAAATATTAAAGGATTGGATGTAGGCTACAAATTGTAAAAGGAAAAATTGAGCATGTACAAAGTAATATAGCTTGGGCTTAATATGGACAAATAAATCCAAACATGTTAACTGATTTAGAAATACAAAAATATGAAATTGATTTAAATAAAATGAAATATATTAAAATGGGAGTAATTTAATTCAAAGAAAATTTATTGTTATTTCCTATTAAAATTCCCAAAGATTTTGAAAAAAATCAGCTTAAAATTATTTTACCTATTCCAAATTTAATAAAAGAAGAAATTGACAGTCCAAAGGAAGTCGTATTTAAATATAACAATGTAACATATAAATATGAAGAAAATAAATATTTAAATGAACTACAATTAAGTAAAAATTGTGTATACCAAGACAACTGTAAGCTCATAAAGAATAACCAAACTGATATTCTAACTATTGATGATGAAACAATTATTATAAAAAATGCAAACAATCTCAACATAACACAAAATTGTGACGAAAGAAATTTGAATGTAACGGGAAATATTTTAATAAATTTTAATAATTGTGAAATAAGAATTTTAGACCATTATTAGACAAATGTAAAAGAAATATTTCAAGATCGATTTTATTATCCAATGAATAAGACTTTTACAAATTTTAGCAGCAAAATAACCCTAGAGAAGATATCAAATTTGAAAATGAAAATAACATTCAAAAAATTGAAGAATTGCAGTATCATAAGAATATATCTTATGGAATTAACTTCACGTTAAGTATGTTTTTAATTATTTTAGTTATTTTCAGTTTTATTTTACAAAAGAAAATTAAAGTAAAAATTAATAATAAAATTCAGGAGAATTGAAAACTAAAGGGGGGAGAAGTTACATATATGACACATTCTTCCCCATCAATTTTAGATATCCGTCTAGTGGATACTTTTTATTCAAAACTCTTCATGCAAAATATAATGC
This sequence comes from Platycheirus rosarum, assembly GCA_963971375.1. NCBI lineage: Eukaryota > Metazoa > Arthropoda > Insecta > Diptera > Syrphidae > Platycheirus > Platycheirus rosarum. The sequence continues at coordinate 111,322,684 of OZ020507.1, read as the reverse complement.
AACAATCTGCAGATTCCTTCACGGAGCAGACAGTGTAAGAAAATATCTTTGTTGCATGCAAACGGTTATTTTGCTGACAATAATATTTAGATTAAGTTCATCATGAGAAAATAATTGTAAAAATAGAGCTGAGTTATTTGCGGGCTACGATTAAGAACAGACGTAAAATAAAAATACTTCCTCTTAACTTAAATAATCTTTGTTCGATCTTTTTATTCTTGAAAATCTTTGTAAAACGTGATTCCGAAAAGGAAAAAGTTTAATCGCGCGATTTAATCGCATGATTCACTACTTGAACTGAATTGTTTTGGGGATATTCACTTGGAGATTTTCGCCATGGTTATTCTCTCTTTGGGGATTTTGCTGATGGGGATTTCACTTTGGGGATTATGGATTTGGGGATTTTCCTTTGGTGATTACATCTTGGGAGAAATTATCACCAACCCGTTAGCAGACGGGGCGGGAGTAGGAGTAGCTGAATCTGTTTCTTTACCCATGGATGTTGAGAACAAATCTCTACTAATAGAGTGTCTGGTTATACCCAGTCTCCCACACCTTTTGATCCTAGGTGCCGATTGGGCGCTATCGGGAACAGTCCCGGATTTGAAATCAGGTATGTGGAGCTTTTCAAACCAGGAGAGGGTGTCGTCGATAACAGACATGGTAACTATTAGGGAAAAATCGGACCTGAATGAAGACGAGAACAAAAAGTTAGAATTAGTTCTAGATCAGCTTTTTGAATCAATGACCGAAAATTTAGGGAGCACAAAATTAGGACGTCCGTGACTTGGATGACCTTATCATTGTCACTGATTCCTTTTAGAAACACCTAGAAATTCTCAAAGAAGTTTTTAGAAGGTTAGGAGAGGAGGTTTTAAAAGTGGGTAGGGAAAAGTGTAATTTCTGTAGGCCTTCTTTGAAATTTCTAGGTTATGTAGTGGATAGGAACGGGCTCCATGTAGACCCGGAAAAAGTGGAAAGCATGATGAGGATTCCTCCACCGAAAAACGTGAAGGAAATTAGGAGTTTTGTAGGAACTATTTCTTGGTATCGAAGATTCGTGCCAAACTTTGCAATTTTAGTTAGGCCTCTTAAAGAAGGGTAAGAAATTTGAGTGGACCCAAGAATGTGAGGAATGTTTTAGGAAAGCCAAAGAATGTTTGGTTACGGCATCGATTCTGACATGTCCAGATTTTTGTCGGCCGTTTGTTGTCCAAACAGACGCGTCAGATTTTGGTATCGGGGCCGTACTTTCGCAGGAGTTTGAAGATGGCGAAAAAGCCATCTGTTATTTGAGTCGGTCATTAAATTGGAATGAAAGGAACTACTCTACGACCGAAAAGGAATGCTTGGCCGTACTATGAGCGATCGAAAAGTTGCGACCGTAATTCGAAGGCATTCGATTTACTGTCGTGACTGATCATCACTCTTTGGTATGGTTAAGTAACCCTTAAGGATCCGCAGGGTATATTAGCTCGTTGGTACATTCGGCTCCAGCAGTTTGATTTTTTTTTTTTTTTTTTTTTTTTTTATAATTAGCCCGCACTAAAGGGAGTTTGACTACCCTTATAATGTTAATTAAACACAGCGAGGGCTTTAGGAAAATAGGGAAGGATGTGAAAGGAGGTAACGATGCACATTTGTTTTAAAGTTCTGCACTTCAAAGTGGGAGGGAAAAACAGAGTCTGGCAAGGCATTCCACATTCGCGTGGTACGACTAAAGAAAGAATCCCTGTACTTGACAGTACGTCCGAAGTTGGGCTCAAGGGTATAATGATGGGCATTCCTTGCAGTGCGAGTATTACGGTTAAAGCGTTTAAGGGGAGGAATGCAACTGGCTATTTCGCTAGAGCATTGTTTATGGAAGTAGCGATAGAATAATGAAAGGCAGGAAACATTACGTCTGTGCTCCAGAGATGTAAATGTTTCTGTTATTGTTTGATCGCCTATCATTTTTAAAGCTCTTTTTTGTATTCTATCTAGAAAACTCAAGTGGGTTACAGGAGCAACTGCCCAAATGTGGGAGTTATACTCAAGTTTAGGGCGAATATATGCTTTATATACTGTAGCCAGATCAGACGGGGTGAAGAACTTCTTGCATCTTCGAAGGAAACCTAAACATCTCGCGGCATTTTTGGCAACGTCAAATATGTGGTCATTCCACAGAAGGTGGTCTGTAATGCACATACCGAGAACTGAGAGGTGGTTGGTTTCCTCTATGCAAGTGCCACTCATGGATAGTGGCATTAGGGGTATATTTCGCTTTAACGAAAAAAGACAACATTGTGTTTTCGAAGCATTAAATTCTACGCGGTTTCTTATTCCCCATTGTACAATGCTGTCAAAATCAGAATTTAATGAACTTATTATACGCTGCCGTTGCAGTTCCACATCCGAAGAACGAGGATGTGAATCTGGAAACGAATATGAGAAACTGAGAGTACTGTCGTCTGCGAAACAATTGATAGGATTAGTTGTTTCAGATAATAAGTCGTTGATAAAAATAAGTAAGAGAGTCGGAGACAAAACAGAGCCCTGGGGCACGCCAGCGTTTATTTTGTGAGAATCAGACTTGAAAGGTAATTACTAATCCAACGAAGAAGAGATTTGTCGAGTCCAAATGCACGCATTTTCGATAAAAGAGCTTGATGCCAAACTCTATCAAATGCCTTAGAAATATCAAGTGCAATAATTTTGCATTCCCCAAAACGATGGAGAGATTGGTTCCACTTTTCGGTGAGATATCCCATCAAATCACCAGTGGACCTGTTGCTACGAAAGCCGTACTGCCGGTCATTAAGAAGCTTTCGGTCCTCAAGATATTTCTTAAGCTGAAAATTAATCAACGTTTATGTTAAGATCTTTTAATACTCTTGCGACTGTACGAGTGCGAAAGAAGATAGGTCCCATGAAGTCATTTACGCTTTCGAGTACAGGAGGAGTACAAACACCTTCTGGCAGCGTTGAGTTAGCAGCGAATTGGGCTGCAAGCAGATCTGCTTTTTCTTGAGAACTGACAACAGGAGTATCATTGAAGACAAGCGTAGGAACCGATGATGACGAGGAGTTGTTTAGGTTTTTAACAAATGACCAAACATTTTTACTGCCTTTGGGACATTGCAGTATTTTTTGGCGGATTTTTTGTTCATGTAAAAATTTAGTCTTGCGAATGTGAACATTACAAGCCTTTCTAGCTTGCTGAAACTTTTTCCGGTTATCCTCGGTTTTGTTGGCTTTATAACATCGGAAACTTACCTCTTTCAACCTGATAATCTCTTTACAGCTCGAATCAAACCATGAGTTAGCTTTAGGTTTGATACTTTTTGACCTATTCGGGACAAAATTTCGCATACCTAAGAGGATAACATTTGTTACCATAACTGCGCTGGAGTCTATGTCACTACCGAGGAAGCAGAGCGACCAGTTGAAGATCCTGAAGAAATTATTGAGACCGTCCCAGTTGGCTTTCTCGTATTGCCAAACGGTTCTCCTAGGGGGTTTCTCTTCAACTGAGTTTTGTTGGCACGAGAGATTTGCAGAAATGACACAATGGTCTGATGTGCCTAGAGGCGAAAAAACACGAGTTTTGTGTTTATCAGGATCGGAGGTAAGAAACAAGTCTAGTGTGTTGGCGGCTTGGCCTGTAATATCAGGAATTCGCGTTGGCTCATAAACAAGCTGAGTTAGTTGGTTTAACTCAGCAAAGATTTCAACATACCTTCCTTCGGGTGTTGTCTGGCCAGAATAGCGAAGCCAACTTGAATTGTATACATTGAAATCACCCGTAATAATGATTTCAGTGTGAGGATAATGGGCAACAATACTTTGAATGGAGTCTGACAAAGCATCAAATTCGTTGGAAGTTGACACTCTATCCAAATTAAGGCTTCTATAGATAAAACAAGTATGTATAATGCGCTTATTTACCGTGAATTTTAACCACATGAAGTTAAAATCTGTATTTGAACACAGACCATATTGTGGTAGAAGTTGGTATGCGACATCATTCCTAATATATACGGCGATTCCGTGATAGGCAAAGAATAATGGCACTTAGTTATACCCATGAAGGTTAAATTCAGAGTGATCAGAGTTTTCTCCTACTTGGGTTTCACTTAATGCCAAAACAGCTGGCTTGTTTAATGAAGTATAAACGTATGCAGCACAGAAATTTTTCCTGAGCCCACGAATGTTGGAATAATCAACTCTGAAAATACCCCCCATAAAGAATACATAACTTAAAAAACAAAGACGGACAATTAACTATAATTAATGCTCCACTAAGTCCCAATTTGAGCTTCACAAAAACAATTATTATTAGTGTTATGCCTTAATAATAATTGAGTTGATCCGCCCCTGGTTACTCAGAGAACATCAATTAATATATCTGATAACGATCTAGCTTAACCATAAGGATTTACCGCAATGATTAAACTAAATCGTCTGTGAGGAAGGAAATATGGAAAAAAGACGAGAAGGAGCTTACTCGCTGTGGTGTGTGTTTTTTTTCTCGTTAGTGGGCATTATTAAATTGATTTTTGGGCGATTTTTTTATTTCAAAGCACTTAATTTATATTATATGCACTGATTGGAAACTGAATAAGTTTGGTCGGCGCGTGAATTGATTTTTTTTTTAATTTTTTGGGTTATTGAAATTGTTTGTTAATTTATTTTTGGATGGAATTTGAGATAAAACACAGAACAGGGATAGAGTAGACCGTCACTTGACTTTCCCATGTCTTCCGCACGTGCGTAGCGGATGGGATGCTAATCGATTTCAAAATCATCTATAGAACGGGCAAAGAACATGTCGATCCTGATATGTTATCGCGAGGAGTTCCAGATTTAGCTGAAATCTCAGAAGCGGATTCGGACCCTTGGGTGATAAATATGAAATCTTTAGTAGAAAAGAGCCCATTAGAATACCCATCCTGGAGAGTAGAGGACCGGCGGCTCTATAAACATGTTAGGGTAAACCATGTCGTGGTTCATGAAGAGAGTGAGGGATGGAAGTTAGTGATAGGTAAAAATGAAAGGTCGAGAGTTTTGAGCGAGTGCCATGATGCTCCATTAGCAGGACACATGAAAGTTAAAAAAACGTTTGGTAGGGTAGCAGAAAAATATTACTGGCCCAAAATGAGAGGAATTGTAAGATTTGCCAACAAGTGAAATCGGTTAACGAGAAACCAGCTGGTCTAATGACGGAAAGATTAGGTTATTCGAAACCATGGGAAATGATATGCGTGGACTTGGTTGGTCCTTTGCCAAAATCTTCTAGGGGTTTTATTTATATTTTGACGATGGTAGACTACTTCACGAAGTTCCCACTTTTATTCGCGTTGCGATCAGCAACTGCAAAAGCGGTATGCAGGGAGTTGGAGGAAAATGTTTTCCTTCTTTTTGGTTTTCCAAAGTGGATCGTCTGTGACAACGGTCCCCAGTTCCTTAGCAAAGAACTGAAGACGCTAAGTGAAGCGTACGGGTCACAACTTAGGTATACGGCGCATTACGACCCGCAAGCGAATCTTGCGGAGCGCATCAACCAAATAATTAAGACTACGCTTCAAACGTACGTCTTCGAAAACCAGCGGAGTTGGGATTCACAACTGTCAAAAATGGCCTGTGCAACCCGAATTTCGCAACATGAGGTGCTAGGTGTTTCGCCATGATTCGCGAACTTTTGTAGGAACATGTTTACTAGTGGCCTTGATGTAGGATTTAGAGATACAGATAGAGATAGTGATAGGGATCAAGATAGTGATAGTACCGGCAGGCAGTTTAAGAAGTTGGGGACAGAAAGTAGGAAATCAGCAAAAACTTACAACCTTAGGAGAAGAGACACGCTGTATCAACCTGGCGATCTCGTGTGGAGGAAAAATTTCACGCTATCTGATGCAGCAACATATTATGCGGCTAAGGTAGCTCCCAAATTTGTAGGGCCGTTCAGAGTTAGTAAGCATGTGTCACCCTGGACATACTTACTAACCGATGATAAGAGGAAAGATCGGGGTACATGGTACGTTAAGGACTTAAAACCTTACGTTGATGCTTAGACAAAGCCCCTCAATTTTTTCTTTCTTCTTGATTTTAATTTTGGCATTTGTAATATATCGATTCCTAGCTTGTTTATTTTTAATGTTTTTAATAACTTTTTTTAATCGGTGCCATTTTTTTCTTGTTTTTTTTTATAGTTTTTTTTTTAATATTAATTATGAATACCCCCATGTTGTGTTGTTTACCTTTTTGAAACCTTCTCCTAGTTAAGCCTTAAGAAATTGTTTGCTTTTCTCAGGCGAACAACACATTATTTTTATTTTAACGAAACTTATCTAATTAACTTAAATAAACGTAACTTATTATATTGCATTTTGATATGGGTCCTTAACGTTTTAAAATCTTAATCTTTTTTTAAAATATGTTGTTTAAAAAAAAAGGGAATTACCGAAATGGATTTGAAAGAGTAGGGTTCGCCTTTTTGAAGATTGTCTTCCTTCATCTCATCTCGTAAAGAATAAAAAAAGTATGTTGTTTTAATAATCGCTCTTCGAATCTCCCGCGATTTATTATGTTTGTTACTGGGAAACGGCTATATATCTCCAGTCACAAAACAAGGCAAAATAATTATTTAGGACATTTGGTGGCTAAGTACAGGGTGGGACGAAAGAGTCTCTTCAGGAATAGAAGTAAGATGGAAAGAGTATTGGGATGGGATAACCTATCTAGAAAATTTTCGTATAGACAGATGGTTAGGCACGACGGATACGTCAGGAGTACAACATCATGATTTTTCAGTTGCCTCAAGTGCAGCCTACGGTGCATTCATTTATGTCCGTACAGAGAACTCAGATGGTGAAGGTAAAGGAAAGTTACTCATATCAAAGACACGAGTAGTTCCATTAAGGAGCACGATCCCCAGGTTAGAGTTAGCAGCAGCAGAATTGCTATCAAGGTTATTATTAGAAGTAAGAGATGCCATGGAATGGTAAGATGCACGATATTTCCTATGGTCAGACTCTTCAGTTGTACTGAAGACTTATGTCGCCAATCGTCTCTTGTCCATACAATCAAGCACACAGGCTAGATGCTGGCCGATTTGCTGAGTAGAGGAGAACCGGGGTCTGCCTTAGCAGATAATGAACTATGATTAGAAGGGCCCAAGTGGCTTCAGCTACATTGTTCAGGTTGGCCTGAAACAGGTTTCAGTACAGAATGGCCTAAAACAGGCCTAGGTACAGATTGGCCTGAAGGAGGTCTTAGTACAGACGCATCAATAGAGGTGCAAAAAGAGTTTAAAGTTTGTATAGTAACAACATTAAAGCCACAGTTATGTATAGGTTTAAAGAGAAAAGGGTACAATGTTCCACTTTTAGATTATACAGGTTAATTAGAAAGGTTGTTAGTCAATGTAGTCAGCTATATGATTTGTTTCATAGATAACTGGTCCAAAAAGCCGACCTTTAAAATCAGAGTAAAGAGGCGTACAGGTAAGATACAGGTGCCAACTTTGGCAGAAAAAGCAAGACCAATGGCGTATCTCTTGCGCAAATCGCTGGAAGAATGATTTGGCAGAGAAATAATATGGTTGAAGAAAGGAAAAGGTCTCCCAGAGGGAAGCAACCTGGGACCGCTCAATCCACTTCTAGATGTACAGAATATACTAAGTGTAGGCGGTAGATTAGACAGAAGCAACAATTCATACGAGATGAACCATCCTGCAATCGTTCCCAATGTCTTAAGACTAGCATGGTTAATTGCAAATCACTCACATCGTAACACCAAACATGGTGCAATACAGGTTATGATGCAATTTGTGAGACAGAAGTACAAGATCCCGAAGCTAAGAAGTGAGCTGAGGAACTATTTTCACAAATGTGTCGTATGTGCAAGGTACAGCTGCAAGCTGGAGCAGCAGTTGATGTCCGAGCTACCGGCTGATAGAGTACAGGTAGGCAAACCATTCGTCCATTGTCGTGGTGACTACGCAGGACCCTTTGAAATTAAGATGTTAGACAAGCGAGGCGATCTAATAACAAAAACCAAGTGTTGGGTAGCAATTTTTGTATGCCTCAAGACAAGAGCCGTACACACAGACCTTGTTACCGATTTAACTTCGTTATTATTTGAAGCGTGCTATGAACGCTTTATAGTTCGAAGAGGCAGATGTGAAAGGATGTACAGTGACAACGGCACAAACTTTGTAGGTGCCAACAACGAATTGAAAAGAGCTATAGTGAAATGGACAGATGAGGCACCAATATCACATTTAAACAGCAAGCACCCCGAATGGCACTTCATGACGCCAGCCGCCCCTCACCAAGGCGACATTTACAAAGCAGCCGTGAAGTCTATGAAGTATCATCTAAAGAGAGTCGTTGGGCTAAAGAAACTATCTTATGAGCAAATGTCGACACTTTTGACTCAAATTGAAGCTAAACTCAACTCGAGGCCAATTCATCCGTTGAACGATGATCCATCAGATGTACAGGCCCCAACACCCGAACATTTTCTTGTGGGTGAGCCAACCATACTTCCAATTCAATTCAATGTCAGCAATCAGCCAAGTACAGCAGGGGTCCAGACTCTGGAAAGAGCGCTAACTGATGCTCAAGCACTTTTGGAACAGATGGAGCATCACCCTCCAGTAGCGTAAGAAATGGCGTAGAGAAGGGAGAAAATTCGGATCGGGCATTTGGTGACCGTTGCCAGCGAGAACTTTCAACCAGCACACTGGGCATTAGACAGGATGCATGAATTCATCACCAGTAATTACGGATTGGTAAGATTGTACTTCTGCAGACGGAAACAGAAAAACTAAGCCAACCAGTACAAAAAATTTGCATAGTTCCAGTAGAGTCAGAAAAACTTTTGGATAGAGATATAGACATATGGTAAAAAAGACAAAGTAATATAAAATAAAGACGAATATTAAAGTATAAATATTATGTAATGATAAATATAAAAGAGTAAGTTTAAAATATATGTAAATGTAAAAATTGAATTAAATGGACTTAATAAGGGTCAGAATAATTGTAAGAGTTCAGCTGTAAAGAAATGAATGCATAATGCATAGTAACAAACGTAAATATTGAATTATAAAGAACCGTCACGTATCGAACCGTCATGCGATAGTGAAAGAATGTTAATGGATTTGTATTTGTATCTGTATTAAATAATGTCTGCCATTTTTGTTTGTGATTATATTAGTAAAGGTACTCTTTCCATTGCTGTCAGTTTTTTTCTCGATTGAGACTCGTGATGGATACACAGGACCGCACCCACCATATGTGCAGGATGTGCAAATGCACAGGGCGCCAATCTTTTTGGGGCGCATTGTCAAGCCTTAATAGACACAAAAAAATTATTATTCAAATTTAAATTAATCTAACCGGCTACCTTTGCCTAAGCATTTTTTAAAGTTATCTAAACGCAATTAATATCTTCCAATAATTCAAATTAAGCCATTTCATCTGTTCACACAAAATTACACGAGAAACTAGTTTGAATAAAGTGAAAATAAAAAAATCCCACCAAGAATACGTTGGTGCTGGCGTGCAAAGTAAATTCTTGCACACAAGTCCATAGGAAATCAGCTACCTATCCATTTATACAAGAAAAAATTCATATGAGCCAAAAAAAAAATAATCGCACCCAGGCACTGTGCAAGATAATATAAGCACTCAACAATTTTTATAGGATAAAATCTCAAAATAATAAACTAAATCTACAATTCCTTTTAACTTATATCCTTGACAGAAACAAGTAACATTTACATTGAAAATAACACCGCCTTTGAACTTGTAAAAAGTATAGAACCACAATACTAAACGGTGTTTAGTAAAAATGAAGTACGCCATCACAGGTCTTAAATAACAAAGAATTCAGGAAAAATGTATTTTGAAATTGTAGGACCCGTTTTTTTTTTTAAATTTTTGTATGCAGTTTTTTAGAGTTTATTAATATACATACATGTGATTTTAAAATTTAAAACATTTTTTTTATTAGTTTTAAGAAAATTGATTTTTCCAAAAAAAAAAATCAAAAATTTATTTGAATTAGAAAATAAAAGTTGGTCAAAATTTTAAGTTTATTTATTTCTTTATAAAACTTACACTGTAAGAGAGTATTTTATCTTATATTTTAGTGAAAGCCTATGGATTTTTAAATTTTGAAATCAATTTAAATGATAACAAAAAATAATAGAAAAATAGAACAAGAAAAATAATAAAAGAACGAAGACAAAATGAAAACTTTAAATATATGCAATAGTTTATATCAATCATACTATATGTTGGAATTTTGAAACTTATAATATTAGTTTAATATATAGAAAAAAAGGAAAAGAAAAAAGGAGGATAAAGAAATAGAAAAGAGAGCAAAGATTTGAGTATAAGCTTAAAAGATAGGATCGGTTAAGTTAGCTGCTTTGATTGTAAGTGGTGTGAATTCCTGGGCGGTCAATAGCGTTCTGTGCGTTCCATAAGTTTTTCCTATCAATGAATTAATGTGGTCGTTCCAGGTCAATGTTCTTTTAAAAATTACACCTAGATTTTTATAGATATTCACGAATTCTAGAGGGTTCCCACTTAGATTTAATGGAGGGAAAATATTATAGGTCAACTTCTTTTCTTGAGATGACCAGGCATTTGCATTTGTTTGGGTTGAGAGTCAATCCATTGCAAAATGCCCAGTTAGAAACCTTTTCAAGTTCCTGGTTCAACGTAAAAGCGCAGTCGTCAATCAGACCTAAAGGACACCTTTTGTAGATTTGTATGTCATCGGCATAAAAGTGTTTCGATGCTTAGTTGATGATGAAACCGATTTCATTATTATAAAAAGAAAACAGAAGGGGGAGGCAAAATTAATCCTTGAGGAACTCCTTGTTGAATTGGTATGAAATCTAAGAAATTACTATGTAATAGAACGGCTCGATTTCTATTATTTAGAAAAGAAGAGAACGCCTGGCGGTACGTTAAAACCATTGACGCAAATTTCTTTAGGAGTATTGAGTGATTCACCATGTCGAATGCTTTTGAAAAATCTAGTAGGAAAGTTAATTTATCAATATCAAGGTCAGCCCTTATGTCTTCGATTATTTAAGTGAGTGCTGGTATACAGAGTGAGAGTGAGTACAACTAGGATAGAAGTGTTACCTATTAGCTCCGGAAAAATATTTTAAAAACGCGATTAAAAATCTGTAAAACAATTTATAAAACGCCTCTTTATCAAAGCTAAACATAAATCTTCAAAGGTGAGTCAAAAAAAAACTCAAAATCATTAAGATATCACAACAAATTTGGCGACAAAAATAATGAAAAGAACACCGCCAAACAAAGGAACTGCCATTATCACAAACACAAACGCTAACATGAAAAGCACTGTGCCCAATAGAGGATTAGAAAACGTTTCTCCCGAATACCCTCCTCAAAAGCATATGACTTAAGAAATGACGGTTGATAATCTGCCCGTAAAAGATTTACAGCAGCTGATCCACGGCTCGATTTCCATGCTTTTGGATGAGAAATTGAAAGACATGCCAACGAAGTCTGATTTGGAAGGAACAGGGGTACAAGTGCATGCACTTCACGAAAAAATTCACTTCTTCTCACATGAGAAGAATATCATCTTCCACATTCCCACAGAGAACGTAGTTGTCGCTTTCGAAAAAACAAAATCTCTTTGCCTTAATTTCCTGGAGACCCAAAATACGACAGCCATAACCTCAGCCAGACCCATCAGATCCACAAGAGCAAATGGAGAGAACGTCGTCGTAGAACTTCAAAACAAAGAAGATGTCTCCCGGGTATTGCAATCTGCAAATAAACTTCGTGGCACGGGGATTTCGATGCACAGAGATAACCTGGCGGCGGCACGCAAAAGGAAAAGACGCGTGCTGAAAACGAAAACTGAAATCATGGCCAAAAACCCGAGTTTAAACATTCAACTTCGCGGCGATAAACCCAAATTTCATGAAAAATATTTTTATTTTAATGTAAACAACTAGCTAACTTGCGACCATGAAGCAGGAATATCACTTATTGAACAGCTGCTAAGTGAAAATGCGGAAATGCTAAATGTGGGTCCCTCTGGCTCTCAAACTGTGAGAACCATTGAACGCGTTCAGCTTATTTGATTGTAATGCCGTTAGCCTTTTCGAAAATAAGAATAATATTATTAAAATAAATTCTACGACTGGATCGCACGTACTTGCTCATATGTGCGGTCACATTGTAAAATAAAATTTAAGACAAGGCTAGGTATAGGTATACCTAAATATAACCTATAAGGTACAGTTAACAATAATTTACTTTTTGAAATAAAATTAATTAAAATAGGTAGCTTAATTATGTTTGGTGGATCGATAAACTTATATTGGGGGTATTGTATCCATGGAATTTTTATAGAATATTATGTACCTACCTATAATAAGGTTGGGGAAAATATTAAACAAATAAAATTTTTATGAAATCAATAAAACACTATTCATAACGTCTTTTGAAAAAAATGTTGTAGGCCATCTTATTTCTTTTGCTGTTATTTTATGATTTTTTTCATTACAAAATTGTTCGATCAGTTTTTTTTAGAAAAAGTTTTTTTTTTGAAAAACTTTTCGAAAACATATTTTAAATTTTTTTTGAGTATTTCAATTTAAGAAATCTATAGTTTAAACTGTACTTTATATGTAGTGCCCCGTGGCTTAGTGGTTAGTGTGTCGGACTGCTAAGCAAAAAAACCTGGGTTCAAATCCAGCTCATAGCCACCTTTTTTTCTGGGGTACTGCCTCTTGCGAGGAACTGACAAAACCTCCAAGAGTAAAATTTGAATTTGGAAAAAGTGCATCTCATGTAGCCGTTCGGACTCGGCGGTAAACTGTAGGTCCCTTCCATTCTTGCAGAGTAACAACACACACACAGGAATGGTTGAGAGTATAAGTCACTAGGCCTTGGCTCCTTAAGGAGCTGTCGCGCCAATAAATTTATTTATTTATTTTATAGTTTATACTAGGAGAAAAATAAAAAAAAATCTATAAATTCGTTTTCAAAATATTCAAAAAAAGATAATTTTATTAAAAAAATTATTAAAAATTAAAAAAAAAATGTTATTTAAATCATAAAATATTACATGTTTTGAAAATTTCATCAAAATCATCAATTAGTTAACGAGAAAGTCTGATTTTAAAAAAATTGGTCATATGGGATGTAGCGTTATAATTTAAGGTTACGTTTTTTACTTGCGATTTATAGGGACTATAAGGCAAGTTAGGCTTTCGTAAAAAAAATTCAAAAATTCTAACAATCAAACATGACAAGACCATGATAGAGAAGTCAAAAAAGTGGGTCCGGAAATTCCGTCCGTCTGTGTGTCTGTCCGTATCGATTCCTACAGCCTAAACGGTTGGGCCGATTTGGTTCAAACTTGGTATGCAGTATTTTTAGAGTATTCTACCCGACAGTTTTTCGAATTGGCATTCTAGCTCCAAAACTAACAGTACCTGGCATATAACTTTTAAAGAAATACTTATTTTTCTCGAAAACGGCTCCTACGATTTTGATAAAACTTTCTGAATGGTGTTTTCTATGCAAAATCTATCTTTAAGTTTTATTGGATTTTTCAGAAATTTCTCGATTACCTACTGAATACTGAATGCAAAAATGTCAATCAAGAAAACTAAATTGTACACCTGCATACAACAAAAACCACTGTGTTAAGTTTTAATATAGTCTATACCCACTAATTTCACAGTGGTTAGAATAGGTATCTTAATTTTAGTACATACCTTCCTTCCAACCTTATTATAGGTAGGTACTTAATATCCTATATAAATTCCATGAATACCCCCAATATGAGTTTATTGATCCACCAAACATTATTAAGCAACCTATTTTAATTAATTATTGTTAACTGTACCTTATACCTATATATACTTGATTTATGTCGCTAATATGCTCCGGGAAAAGATGTCGTAAGTCGAAATCCACTTATGTCGAAGCAGAAAAATGAAGGAAAGCCAGAGCAAAGAAACAGTAATGTATGGATATAATTTAAGTTAATTTTTGACAAGTCAATAAAGGGATAATAATAACAGTGAAACAAAAGTAAAACTAAATCTTGTAAGTAATATGCAAAGCGAATAGATGCAAGTTTAAAAACGTCCGCAGTTGAAATTCGTTTACACCCTATTTTGCAAAATTAAATTTCTCAAGTGCGCGAACTTGAACTACTAAAATAATAAACTAACATAAAATATATAAATATCGCCACTTAGTCCAGTGAAAATTTATATTTTTTAGGTTTTTTAAACTTTCTATAAATTGAGGTTTTAATTATTTCTTATACCAAGTCAATTTCACGTACCTACTACTACATATGAATAAATACAATGACTACACGTTCGAAGGCAGCTATACAACAAACATCTCTAGATGCACCATCACCAACAAGACTGGACTCTCAATCAACGGTCTCTATCTCTAAGCAAATCCCTACACCTCCACCATCCCACACCATTAATTCCCCAGCTGCAACAGCTCTTAAAAACATCAAAACCACCTCTAGTGCTGAATCCAAGATCACGCTGAAGGAACTTGAGAAACGCCTCAACAGACACACCGACATGATTATGAATCGTATTACGGAAGAGCTTTCAAAAATCCGCTCTGAACTCTTTGCGAGATTAGAGAAAACTGAAGCTAAATGGTCAGAGAAAATTCAAAAAGTAAATACAACAATAAAGGAAATTGTAAGCCGCGTTGAACTAATCGAAGCCAGCGCAGCTGATGCACTCACTCTTGACAACAAGCTGATAAGTACAAACAAAGCGATTGCAGACGTTGTGCATAGAGTAGATCAAATTGATGCAAATTCACCTGATGTGCGTGAGCTTAATAGCAAGCTTTTATGTCTCCAACAACAGATCGACACCGCTATCTTGTTTGGACTTCCATGTCTGCCTGCTGAAGATCTTACATCGCTTTTTAATCAACTGTGTACGACAGCCAAATGCAAAACTCCTACCCTGAAAAATATTTTCCGCTCTCGCACACGAAACAATAAGAGTACGGCTTCGCCACCTATCATTATAAAATTTAATAGTGTGCAAGAGAATAACTCCACACTGAAGTGCATTACTGCCTACCGAAAACTTCAACAGCGTCATCAACTCTCACTGCGTGATTTTGGTATAGAGTCCGACAATGCATGTTTCTTAACTGAAAGCCTTTCCAAAAACACCCGCACTCTGCTTCGCCATGCAATTCATTTAAGAAATGATTACCAACTCTTAAGCGTATACACAGCTAATGGCAATGCTAGCAAAGCTATCAGCTGATTGAGAAAGTGTTGCTGTTTACAACGTTGAAGGTCTAGAAGCTGCTGTGACGTGAAATTCCCCTTGCCGTAAGCTTTAACGATGTGCAAATCACTCTTTTTGCATTGCTGTTTAATTAATTATTTTTTTTATATTTTCTTATCTCTATAAAATTAATTCATTTCTTCTATTTACTTATCTCTTAATTTTGCTCTTCATTATTATAATTATTTTCATTTTCATTTTTGATTCATTCTTTTCATTTAATTTTCGTACTATCCCTGTAACAATGTTTTGCCAAATGTGTTTTTTATTATATTTTTTCGTCGCCTTCTTTGCATCATATTCTTCTTCATTTTTCCATCGCGAGTGCAGCTAACAACGTTGGGGGTTCCACTGGCAGCAGCATGAGTAGGAATTTGTATGACATGATTCGAATTTTAAGAATGCAAAATAATAATGGATTTAAGATGTGTCATTTGAATGCCCAGAGTCTGACTAATAAGTTAGGGGAGTTTAGGTATCTGTTTGTGGAGTCAGGAATAGATATCGTTTCTGTGTGTGAAACCTGGTTTCAGACTGAAATATGTGACGATTTCTACTGTTTGAAGGGTTTTAGACTTTTAAGAGCCGATAGAAAGTTCTCTTCTGCTGGAGGTGTTGCACTATACGTACGCGACGGGCTGAGCTGTAGATTTATATGTAAATCGGAAGATAATTGTCCTTTTGAATATCTTTTCGTCAATGTCATATGCAATAATGAGAGTTTATTAGTAGGTTCAGTCTACTGACCTTATAATAGTATAAGCACTACTCCGTTAATAACAACTTTAGAGTCAATTTCTTGCAACTGTTCTTATACTATACTGTGTGGTGATTTTAATTGTAACTTGATAAATAAACGCTTAGCCGAAAACTTTCTTAGTGGATTTAGAGCGCTCAATTTAAGTCCAGTTAATAACTCAACAAATACTCACTTTACTAAAGAATCCAGTTCGCTATTAGATCTTTATTTAGCTAGTGATGTCAGTAAGGTGTTGCTTTATAGCCAGCTTTTGGCGCCTGGTTTTTCAAATCATGACTTGATTTTGTTGTGTTTAGATGTCATATGTCGATATGATCAACAAAGTTTTCAGTATCGAGACTACAAAAATGTAAATACTATCGAATTGTTGCACAACTTTAACCGCATTGAATGGAATCTTATTTATGGTATGCATAATATTAACGACCAAGTAAGTTTTCTACAGCACAATGTCAACCAACTATTCGATCAACATGTCCCCTTAAGATGCTGCTTACAGTCTATGGCGGCGCTACAAAGTGGAATACTTTCACCGAACCTTTTGCAGGCTACGCAATCAAGTTGTAAAGATGATCAGAAATGCAAAAAAAACTATTTTATGAGAGTAGACTTAGTCCTTTGATTTCTGGAAAGAAGTTATGGAGTAATTTGAGAGAAATAGGTATAGGCAAATCATCCAATAAATTAGCTGATGACTTTGATTGCGACGTTGTCAACAAAAAGTTCACATCTTCTCCTCTCCCTCTGAACGCTAACTCATCTATACATCTTACTATTGAGAATTCCACCGCCATCAACAGCCACCTAAATTTTAATTTTATACGAATACGAGAGGAAGACATTGTAGAGGCAGTATTAGCCATAAAATCGAACGCTACAGGTCTAGACTTAATGCAACCTAAGTTTTTAAGGCTGCTGCTTCCATATTTATTACAATATATTGCACATATTTTTAATAGTATTATAACGTTTTCTGAATTTCCATTGCAATGGAAAATGGCCAAAATTGTTCCTGTTCCTAAAAAGCAAAGAGGTACGGCTACAGAATATCGCCCGATTGCTATTCTTCCATTTCTTTCAAAAGTGTTCGACTATTCTGAAACAAATTAACCGACACCTTTCAATTAACAACATGTTGAGTCTCTCACAATCTGGCTTTCGTTCAAAGCGGAGCTGCAAGTCAGCTTTACTTTTCGTAACTGAAAAAAAAGGAGTTGCATTGGACAAAGACTCTATCGCTTTTTTAACGCTTTTAGATTTTTCTAAAGCTTTCGATACTGTCAGTCATACGATTCTATGAAATAAACTGCGGAATTTGTTTGGGTTCAGTTCAGTATCCTGTAAGCTAATTAACGCGTATCTAAGCGGAAGACAACAATGTGTAGTGGGAAACGGACGTTCTTCCTCTTTCTTAAATGTTCTATCTGGAGTGCCACAGGGTTCAATCTTGAGGCCAATTCTTTTCTCTCTATACATAAATGATCTACCAACAGTTGTCAAACATTGTTTAATACATCTTTATGCAGATGATGTGCAGCTTATCATTGATCGACCATTTGCAAAAAAAAATGAGGCCATAGCCTTAATAAATGAGGACATGCTGAACATTTTACAATGGTCTAAAATAAATCAACTTTGCCTTAACCCTGCCAAATCCATGACTCTTCCTATTTACAGAAAAACGTTTGATATCTCGCTTCTCAGTCATGTAAAACTTCAAGATGAGACCATTGAATACGTCGTCACCGCGAGAAACCTTGGAATCATTTTCGATCGTACCCTTACATGGACTGATCATCTTAATAGTGTCATAGGGAAAGTCTATGGAAGCCTCCGGGTGCTTCAGGTCACTGCAAAATACGTCCCTTTTAAAGTTAAATTACTCCTTGCCAAAACCCTTTTATTGCCCATTTTGTTATATGGAAGTGAAGTTTTCTGTAGCATCGACTCTGCTTCTAGCCGCAAATTAAATGTCGCATTTAATAATAAATAATTAAATAATATCACGCGCTATGTCTACAATCTTCGACGTTATGACCACATTTCAATGTTTTCTAAATGTATAACTGGCTGTAGCCTCGTCAACCTAATGAACTTCCGTTCGATCAGCTATCTGCATGAGATTATTCAAACTCAACAGCCTGACTATCTTCACAGTATCTTGAACTTCCCTCACTCGACTCGGTTATTTGTTCTTATTCAACCAAGATATAATTATCTCATCACAGAACGTCACTTTTTTTGTCCATGTTGTTCGCCTGTGGAACTCCCTGCCTATCGCGTTGAGAAGAGTAGGATGCACAAGAAGGTTTAAATCTCTATTATTCAACTATTTGGCAAATAATTGAAAATACGAAATGATGTCTTTTCTCATTTTTATTTTCATTCTCTTCTTTTTCTTTTTGTTTTTTTTTTCTCTCAATATATGCATATATGCAAATAAATATATTGTTAATTAAAATTTATTTAATTTTAAAACTAAATTTTGCTAAGACCCATATAAAGGCTTACGGATTTTATAAGACACAAACATGTCCTAACTGTAAGTGATTTTGAAATCAATAAATAAATAAATAAATAAAAAAAAAATAATTAAGGAATTTCACATTTATAATTCAATAAATCCTTATGATAGACATTTTATTACATGACATCTTAATCGCTTGACAACAATATTAGTAATTCGGCTACGATTTCTTGTTATGATGGTCCTGCAGTATTCGTAAAAGAAGACGGATTAGAATTCGATGGCTTTAAGAACTGTGTCAGTGTGGTTTGAGCAGCTTGTAGCTTCATTTTTTTTTTAAAGGTCCTTGTAGCATGAAATATTGTCTGAAATTAAGAATGAAACCTTCTCGATTCTTTCCTTATCTGGATTATTTTTTAAAATCTTCAAGCCCTTTTCCATACAATCTACGAACTCCGACAGCTGTTTCGATGTAAATTTTCCTTGGCCAGAATTATCAGGCGCCGGAACCTCCTCTTCTGTATCTTCTAAAATTCTGATCAACTCGTCATTCCAAAGTGGTTCCTCTTGGACGTGAATTAATTCAGTTATGTCGCCTTCATTTAGTTCAGAGAATCCAATTTCCCTCGACAGTTGAAGTATTTCCGACAGAATTTCATCTTGGTTGCTTAAGTTTAAGTTTATTTCTCAAAAAGCTTACACAGTAAGATAATAAATCTTATACATTTGTGAAAGATTATAGATTTAAGTTAAAGTGAATGTTTAAATAAAAAAAGAATAAAAGTTTACAAAAATATTCAGACAAAAAAAAAAAGTTTTAAATTCAATTAATTAACAAATTCATGTAAATTAAAAAAAAATAACTCCTAATTATTAATAGAATATGAAACAAAAACGACAGAAACGGAAGGAAAGAGAAAGTTTAAAGTTTTAAAAGAAGAAAGATAGAAATAAGTTGCTTTGTTCAGAGATGAAACTGCAATGACCATCCCGAAATCGTTGCATGTTGCCAAGCTCTCGCAAATAACCTGGAAGTGAATTCCACAGGCTACAAGCAGCTATAAAGAATTGTCTTTCAGAATTCAGACAAGAAAACTGAGGCAAAATTAAAACTGTAGATTCGGCATCAAGCGAAAATCGTAGTTTTTCATATAAATAAATTGGCTGACGAGTTTTTTTTTAATTTTAAACAGTTGAAGAAGTGTTAGAAATTTTGTATAATTATCAAAAGACATTGGAAGTAGGTTCTGCCGCAGATGCGAGACATGGTCATATCTCCTTAAGCCGAAAACGTAACGAATAGTACTATTGAATTCAATTTTTAATTTATTTTTACTAGCGGAGTCACAGTTATAATAAATTTGACACCCATAAGTGAGGATTGGTATTATCAAGGTTTTCACTAGTAGAATTCTGGTTTTGAGTGGGGTAAATTCTTGAGTCGTCCAAAGTGTTCGAAGAGTGCCATAAGTTTTACCTACTATGGAGTTAATATGGTCATTCCATGTGAAAGTTCTATTAAATACCAAACCAAGATTTTTAGAGGATTCAACAAATTCTAAGACAGCCTCGTTGAGCATGACTGGTGGAAAGTAAGATAGGTCTTAGACTTTTTTTGAGATGACTAGACACTTGCATTTCTTGGGGTTAAGAGCCAGTCCATTGGATCGTGCCCAATTAGAAATACGATCAAGTTCCTGGTTAATGATGAAGACACAGTTTTCAATGAGACCTAGAGGGCAACTTTTATATATTTGGATATCATCCGCATAAAAATATTTCGAGGTTTTCCGAAAAATGGAGGCGATTTCATTGATGTAGATTGAGAATAGCAGAGGGGCCAAAATCGATCCCTGAGAAACACGCTTTAGTAGAGGAAGGAATTCTGAAAATGTATTTTCTATGTAAACAGCCTGTTTTCTACTAGTTAGGTAGGAAGAAATTAATTTGATTGCTTTTACGGATATATTAAATTCTTCACGCAACTTATTCAAGAGTACAGTGTGGCTGACCATTTCAAAGGCTTTAGAAAAAATCTAATAGGACCAGAAACGTTACGTTTTTATCATCAAGTTCAGCCCTTATATCTGTGCAGATCAAAGAACAGAAGAAAAATTCATCTTAACTCGATTTTAACATCCTGACCAAACTTGATCCATCATTAAATATACATCAAAATCATTTACATTGAAACCTGACCCTAAACACGGAACTCCGTATCAGCACGAAAGTTCGAACTTTCGAACTTAAGGCTGATCTGTCAAATGTAATATTATTTTCTAGCTAATTCTATTTCCATTATTATTACTATTTATTGTAGCCAAAAAAAAACATTGCATTACTACTGTAATGTAGGTGCACAGTTTACAGAGATTGGTATATATGCTACCTTACTACTGCCAAGGATAAAAATTTGTTTAATCAAAAATATATTTAGCTCTAATTTGAGATTTTGAAGGAAAAGCTACTGTTAAAAACCTTCATTTAAGAAAAAAAAGAGAACGAAAAAGAAAAGAACTAGTATTTTTACAAAAAAGAAAAAAAAAAAGATCGAGAGAAAGGGTGGCTTAGACAAAAAATTGTACAATAGCCAGTTCAAAACAGCTTTTACAAACCGAGAGATAATTAAATAAATAATTATTATAAAAAATCAGTCATAAGTACAGATAATTAATAAATAAGTACATTATATTAAATAATTAAGTTAGAAATATTGACAAAAAATAAATAATATGTTTGACCGTTTATTCACAGACAAAAAGATAAATAAAAAAATAAATAATGAGACACAAAAATATTTAATAAAAATAAACGAAAAAATAAATAAATAGATAAATAAATAAAAATATAAATAAATAAATAAATAGACAAATAAATAAATAAATAAATAAATAAATTGTTAAGTAAATATAAAAAAATTATAATAAATAAATAAATAAATATAAAAAATGAAGGAAGTAAACAAAGGAATAAATAAATGAACAAAATTAAATAAACAATTAAATAAATTAAACAGTAATCAATAACACTGAAACATATATCAGTCTTTATCCAATAGCTTGGTAATATACTAAACATAAATACTTATATTATATTATGCCTTATAACAAAAGTTTAAGAAGCTAGATTTGATATAAGGGAATTGTCAGAAGATAAGCATGAGATGTTATATTTTTGATTTAGTTTAGTGATTCTGCATGACACCATTTCGATGTTAGCTAAAGCGTGCAATTCAGTTGTTGAAAAGCACCATGAGAGATTTAGCATCATTTTCAGAAGCTTATTTTGTGAAATTTGAAGTCTTCGTATGTGTTTTTGCACAGTTACATCCATAAAACATAATCGCCTGAAAAATCGCTTTATAAATCAGTAGTTTGTTGTCACTACTTAACTTAGATTTCCTGTTTATAAAAGGATATAGTATTTTTATGGTTAAATTATTTTTTTTTTTAATAATTTCTTGTACGTGTGTACCAAAAGTTAATCTCTTATCCAAATACACCCCAAGATATTTAAGATTTGACTTCCAATCTGTGCTACAACCGTTGATTATGAGACTAGTACTAGGTAGAAGTCCGAGTTTTAGACACATTTATCTTTATTTTCCAGTTACTAAAGTAACCTTGTATAATATTTAAGGAAGATTGTAAGATAGTTCCATTGGTCGAACCAATTGGATCTGTTGAATGTATACATGTGTCGTCAGCAAAAATTGCTGTTTCACAATTTTGAAGTTTTGGAAAGTCAGAAGTAAACACATTGTACAAAATTGGACCAAGGACTGATCCCTGGGGGACCCCTGCAAAACAAACAAAAACTGAGAAAGACAATCGTTAACAGACACAAGACACTCCCTCGTGGACAGAAACGATTTTACAATTTTTATTAGGTACATTGGAAAGTTAAGAAATAATAACTTATTTAGAAGTCCTTCATGCCAAACGGAATCGAAAGCTTTTTCAACGTCAAGCAACACCAATCCCGTACTTTTTCCTAAATTAAAATTACTTTTAATGTGTTTTGTTATACGATGCACCTGTTGCGTAGTACTGTGAAATTCACGGAAACCAAAGTGTTCTGAAGGCAGGACATTATTTGAGTTAATGTGCTCAATAAACCTTTTCTTGATCACTTTTTCAAAACATTTACTTAGTGAGCTCAATAGACTTATGGGTCTGTAGTTAACAGACATGTTAGCAATCTTACCAAGTTTCAAAATTGGAATTACCTTTGCAGTTTTCCATTGATTTGGGAAGTATCCCAATTTAAGGCAAGAATTAAAAAGTTCTTGTAGGAATTTTACACCCAGCCTTGGCAAGTTCTTCAAATACAAATTGTTTAAACTATTGAAATGTTTATCGTTACAGATTTTACAATTGTTTATATAGTTTCTAACCATCTTATTCATATTTTTCCATACATATTTTTGTTTAAGCTTTGCTATACATCTTCGTATTCCATTGTGCCCTTCTAATTTATCATCATGATACTTATGTATTAAATTCTTCATTTCTTCTGCATGCTCTTTTCTTTTTGGTGGATCGTATAATATTATGTCTAGACAATTTTCTTTCTTATTCTTTTGCAGTTCGTTAAATACTTCTTTAAATTTATGCACTGATATTGTTTTAAAAATATCATTATTATTTGCTAGCGCTAGCTTTTCTATCTTTTCATGCTTTGTATAAGATAACAATTTCTTCAAAATCAATTTTAACTCTGATAGAGAATTATGATTGTATCCAACATGTATTCTATCTTTAACTGCATATATTGTTTCTTTATGGGTCCCCATTAAATTCTTTATATTTTCAAGTTGCAACTTCTTAATATTTCTAGTGTCTGATATAGATATGCATTCCCATATGTTGGAGGTGTACAGTCTCCTCTGGGGGCATAATTTCTGGATATTTTTCTTTCTCACTAGTGTTTACTTTTTTCTTTATCAACTCCATTGCTCTGGTTAGAACATTAACTCATTGTTGTGGTATCATTTCTATTAACTCTTCTGAATTCAACTTCATTCTAGACAATGCATCAGCATTTGTATTCATTTTTCCTTGTTTAAAAACTATATCAAAATCATAATCAATTAAATCTAAATCTAATTCTAGTTAATCAAGATGAAGGGTTCTTATGTGTAAATAAACTAACAAAAGGTCTGTGATCGGTATATACTATAAATCTTCGTCCATTTTTTGTTCAAAGACCTAAAATCTTCTACTAATCTCCATTTTTTATTTCCATTTGCACTTTTCTTTGGTACTATTAACAACGGTGAGTTATACGAACTAGTATATGGCTCAATTATATCTTCATCTATTAACTTTTCAACTTGATCTTTTATCTCTTTCAAACTCGCATGAGGCAGTCTGTAATTTTTTACGTACACTGGTGTTTTATCTATAGTTGTTATCTTTTGTTCATAAAAATTATTTTTAGTTAGTGTTTCTCCCTCTGAGTGAAATATATTCTGAAATTCTTTGCATATTTTTAATATTTCTGTTTCTGCGTCATTATCTAAACTGTCTACCTTTATTTCATTTTGGACGTTATTAAATCGGTCTTCATATACTAAATTATTTTTAAACTGTAATACTGCGTAGTTGGAAACTGGATCTATTCCTAAAGAAATATGATCTAGTTTTACTTCCTTTTCAGTTGTATTAAGAATTTTTATATGTTTAACTATAGCTGGTATTAATGAATTTGCTACAAATGTTCCCCTCTTAATTTCTTTTCCATAAATTAAACTAACTTCATCTAAATCTAAATTAATTTTTTGAATTATTTCTGTTCTAGGTGGTATAGTGATATTACTATAAATTTCCCTTGTATCTATATTCATTGGCAGTATTATTTCTTCTCCATTTAATGAGATTACCAGAACACATGCCTCATAATCAATTTAGCAATTGTATATATAATATTGACTCTTTAGATATACCATTTATTTTACAATTACTACCATACTCTATTCTATTAGTACCTAATGCATTACTTTTTATTATAGAAATATCTGCATAAATATTAGCATACTTATTGGTTGATTTCTACCGCTTATTTTAAGTTTTATAAAATTTGTTTGTCCTTCTAAAGTTTTAATGTGAATTATCTTCTTCTGGTCATTACCCCCGGGTTCTGTTGGCCGGGGATGTACCCGTTTCCCTGAAAATTTCTACTATCAAAATTTCTTTGTACTCTGCTGTTGTTGTTCTGACCCCTGTTTTGTATAAAAAATCTGCTTTTATTTTGGTGTGGGGCTTTAGGAGTTGAAAAACTATTGAAATTTCTGTTGAAGTTACCTCTAGGGTTGCTTCTGCTTCTCTGTACCCTATTAAAATGCATTATTTTGTTTGGTTGGTCGGGTTCTGTTTCTAAGGCTACTTGTACAGCATCTGCAAGCTTTTTTGGTCTTGCAGCTGTCACTAGTGATTTGTAAGGTTCTGATAGACCATTCTTAAAAGCTGTCATTCCAATCTGATCATTTAGTTTTACTATTACTTCCCTATGCTCATCCCCTTGTTCAGAAATTTGGAGTTCATTTAAGGAAGCTAGTAGTGCCTCTATTCGTGAAGCGTAAGTCAGATCTGATTGACTTCCTTGAAAACATTTTGAAATTTCATTGTGTAACCTAGATGCAGTTTTATTTGATTTATAAGCAGTTTGTAGTATGCTTCAAATCTTTAAATTTGTCTGGTTTGTTTTCCGTCAGAATTTTATTTTTTACTGTTTCTGCAAGCTTGGTGGCTAGAATGAACTTTATTAATGTTTCGTTTTGACTGTCATCCTTAAGAGTGTCATTGTAGAATTCAATCAAACCTAAGAAATTATTTAGATCCTTTTGATCTCCTCGAAATTCTTGTTTTAACTTTTGATGCAGTAATTAAATCGAAATTTGCCATATTTATTTTTGGAAGAGGCTGCGAGCTAGTATTTTTAATTTTAAGAAAACTACTTATCTGTTCAACTTATCTTTCATATTTATCTTTTAATCCTTTAATATCCTTCAGGTCCGCTTTTTCTGTAATTTCTGTCCAGGCTTCTTTAATTAGTTTGTTTGTATTTTCTTTGCATTCTTCACTATATGCTCTATCTGGTGATTTTTTTAAGATTTCTTAATAACTTTTCTAATGTTTCGAACCCCATGAGTTAATTTATTTTAATATTTTTTTTTATTATTTTTTTTTATATATAATTACAAAACATTTTTTTTTTTTAACATTACTAATATTTTAAAAAGCGTGTTTTCTTAGATATTTCGTATAATATGCAATTTACATAATGTTAATATTATTAATAATATACAATTTAAATAAACTATTTTGCTATCTAAGTCGTTAAATGTTGTTGTTGCTGCTGCTGCATTGTTGTTTATTATTTCGTCTTTTGATTCCTTGCCACCCATCCTTTTTTAGGTTTTTTATCTCTTTGACGAGTCTCCTTTTTTGTGCTCCAGAGCTTATGTTGATTATTTTTTGTGGTTCCGCACACCTTCTCTGGAATGCTCTTTTTCTTCCTTCTCTCTTCTTTTTGTAGTTAGAGTAGCCGCTGTTGTTCTTATTTGCCGGATGTTATCTTTTTGTTTTTCCTGTCTTCTACTGTATTCCTCCAGTGACAATGGTTTTGGGCCAGCTGATATCGGCGTTGGAGTGTATGTTGGTGTTTGGTTTGCTGTCTCATTTGCTATTAGATTCGAATTCCATTTGAACAGAATGAACGTTCAGTTCAATCCATCCAAATGCATTTCGATGCCCTTAGCCACCGCGACACATTCAAGTGCAGTCATTAATTGTTCTTTTTATGAATCATTTTGTGCACAACGATTTACAATGTGTGATAACTGACCATTCATAAGTTTGTTCAAATATAAGTCAGTGTATCCACGTTAAGTGCATAATGTATGTATATACACAACACTATCAAATCCTACAGATTTTCTAGATTTTAATGAATTAAGAACTTCTATTATGTCTACAATTGTTATGTTGTAATGTTCGCCATTCCAAGTACTTGAATTTATCAAATGCATTGAGTGGGAAATAGCAGATTCAGTGTTAACATTAGTAATTGCATTGCTGGCTAACAATTGTGCATCACGAAAAGTTGTTTTCAATTCTCCTGAATTTTATTATTAATTTTTACTATAATTTTCTTTTGTAAAATAAAACTGAAAATAACTAAAATAATTAAAAACATACTTAACGTGAAGTTAATTCCATAAGATATATTCTTATGATGCTGCAATTCTTCAATTTTTTGAATGTTATTTTCATTTCCAAATTTGATATCTTCTAGGGTTATTTTGCTGCTAAAATTTGTAAGTCTTATTCATTGGATAATAAAATCGATCTTGAAATATTTCTTTTACATTTGTCTAATAATGGTCTAAAATTCTTATTTCACAATTATTAAAATTTATTAAAATATTTCCCGTTACATTCAAATTTCTTTCGTCACAATTTTGTGTTATGTTGAGATTGTTTGCATTTTTTATAATAATTGTTTCATCATCAATAGTTAGAATATCAGTTTGGTTATTCTTTATGAGCTTACAGTTGTCTTGGTATACACAATTTTTACTTAATTGTAGTTCATTTAAATATTTATTTTCTTCATATTTATATGTTACATTGTTATATTTAAATACGACTTCCTTTGGACTGTCAATTTCTTCTTTTATTAAATTTGGAATAGGTAAAATAATTTTAAGCTGATTTTTTTCAAAATCTTTGGGAATTTTAATAGGAAATAACAATAAATTTTCTTTGAATTAAATTACTCCCATTTTAATATATTTCATTTTATTTAAATCAATTTCATATTTTTGTATTTCTAAATCAGTTAACATGTTTGGATTTATTTGTCCATATTAAGCCCAAGCTATATTACTTTGTACATGCTCAATTTTTCCTTTTACAATTTGTAGCCTACATCCAATCCTTTAATATTTATTGAAATGTTGTCCAGAATGTTAACAATTTCATTTGGATTTATAATGTGAATAATAATGTCTGTTTTTGTTATCAAATCAACAGTATTTAATTTTATTTCCGTAAATCCGTTGTGCTCCTTTATTTCGTTTATATTAAGTCTTCCTTTAGCTGGTGATACCAGAAGAAGGAGGAAGAGGAAGATTGTCATGAAGAGCTGAAAATGTAGGTTGTCTTTTTATATTAGTGACATGTATATTAGAGAGTTTACTCTTCCTAAATCTAGGTTGATGTTTATGTCTTACTGCTTTATAATTTTTTATAAACACTGTCGATCTTGTTTCTTGATAAGATTCTCTTCTTTTGTTTGCTTTTTCTATACTACTTTTCTTGATCGTATCTAAGTTATTTCTGATTTTATCGAATTCTATTTTATGAAATTGTACTATAGGTGGATTGGTTTTAATTGTTGAATGAATTCTTTCATTATAATTTCTAATTGCTTGTTGAACTAGTCTTTTAACTGAAACGTTTACTGCATTTAATTTTAAAATCCTACACTTCTCTAACAAGGTGCTGTGAAATCTTTCCACGTCGGAATTTCCGGTGTGGGAATTGGGTTTTTTCAAATGAATATCGATATTTTCGTTTTGTAAAAATTCTTTAATATGAATTGAATTAAAATCATTATCAGCAACAATCTTTTTTGGTTTTCCTGATTTAGCAAAATGACTTTCTAGTTCTTCTATTATTGTTATATGATTTCTGTCTGACAAATAATAGGCAAATCCAAATTTGGAAAATTTATCAACTATAGTTAAAAAACTGCATTTAAGAATTACGAATGTATCTACATGTATAATTTCATTTAGGTTTGACGGTGTTTCTGTTAAATTAAGCTTTGGTTTAATCGGTTTCCTATCGTACTTAACCTGCTGGCAAACTTCACATTAATTTGTATTAATTCCATTAGTTTTGGGTAGTAAATTTTATACTTAATGCCATTAAATGTCTCTTGTATACCTGAGTGCAAACTTTCCTTCACATGATAAAGTGAAATTTGTTTAACTGCTTCTGTTTCTAATTTTATATCTTGTGCTCGGTATGAACATTTTATAAACTTTATCTGATTATCGTTTGAGGATAATTCCCTTAATTTTTCCTGTACTACATTATACTTATTATCGTTTAACTCTGAATATAAATATACCTATAAACCCTTTTTTATGAATCTTCTAAATATATCACTTAAATTATCAAAATCGTACTCTGCAATATATATTATTCTTTTACCATCAATTATTTCTATTTAATGGACTTTGTTATTAGTAAGTATAATTTGAGTTTTATACTTATTCAAAATTTCTTCTTTAATAGGAATGTGATCTAACAATTCTTCTTCTGCGGAATGTATGGTAGCAAAAGTTGTTTCATTATCATCGTTTTCATCTTCCTCTAAATTAAATAGTAATCCTATTTCTGAAACATAATCTTCATACAATTTTGAAAAGTTGTTACACATACTTTGGTTCTCTTCTTCAGACTTAACGTCTTCATTAATTTCAATTCTACTAAGAAAATCTGCTTCTTTATTATCCTTTCCTTTTAAGTACTCTATCTCGAAATTATATTCTCCTAATTTTAAAAGCCACCTTTGATGTCTAGGAGACATATCCTTACCTTTATATTTGGAATGTAAATATTTTATTGGTTGGTGGTCCGTATAAATTTTGAATTTATTACCATACGAAAATAACCAGTTGACCACATTATTGCCAAGAATTTTTTATCCGTTGCGGAATAATTGATTTCGTGCTTATTGAGTGTTCTGGAAGCAAAACACACTGGGTGCCCTTCCTGTGACAGAATTGGCCCTAACGCATATTTCGACGCGTCTGTTGTTAATTGAAATTATTTTTTTAAATCAGGAAATCTTAGAATAGGATGAGAACAAATAAGGCTTTTAAGTTTCTCGAAAGCTGCTATATAATTTGGATCTTTCGTATTTAGTATTGCATCTTTGTTTAAATATTTTGTTACAGGCTGTGCAATGTTTGCATAATCTCTTATGAATTTTCTATAAAATCCACTTAGACCTAAGAAGCTTTTTATTTGCTTTTGAGTTTGTGGTTATCCCAAATTTTCAATGACATTTATTTTATCAGGATTTGGCGTAAATCCTTCTTCGGTAAGTACATGACCTAAGAAATGCGTTTCTTTTTTTATGAAGCTACATTTATCTATTTGAATTTTTAGTTCCGTATTTTCTTAAACTTTAAATACTGCTGTTATTGCTCGAATGTGTTCTTCAAGCGAAGTACTAAAAATAAGTATATCGTCTAGATATACCACACATGAAACATTTATGAAGTCTATTAGAATTTCATTCATTAGGCTTTGGAATGTCGCTGGGGCATTCTTTAAGCCGAATGGCATTCTAACAAACTCATATAAACCTTGGGGAGTTACAAAGGCTGTCTTTGGAATATCCTCTTCGTTGACTAATATTTGATAATAGCCTTTGGCAAGATCTATTGTTGTAAAATAATTTGACCTTCCCATCTTGTCTAATATGGCTTCCATATTAGAAAGGGGTTGTTTGTCATCTATGGTGATTTAATTTAATTTTCTATAGTCTATAACTATACGAAACTTTTGAATTCCAGAGTTATCATTCTTTTTCGGAACGACTATTAAAGGACTTGAATATTTTGATCTACTTTTACAGATTATTCCTTGCTCTTTCATTTCAGATATCTGTCTTCTTACTTCTTGCTCATGTTTTGGGGGATACCTATATAATTTTGCGTTAACTTGAACATCTGTAGTTGTTTTAATCTCATGTTTTATTATTGGGGTACTAGTTAACTTATCACCTTCTTTAAAAAATAATTTGTTAAATCTTTTTATAATTTTAAAAATGGCTTCGTATTCTTCTGTATTCAAATAATCAAGTTTTAATCTATTAATTACATTATCTTCTAACATCTCTAAAGTTTGTATTTCGTCGTATGTGTACGGATTACCTATAATGTTTAAAGTTTGATTGCTTAAGCTTATTGTTTTTAATTCTAAATCAATGAGAGTATTTAATTTATTGAGTAGATATATTCCTATAAGAAAATCGTACCTCCTGTTTGGTAGGTCTTTTACCTTCCATTTAATTTTTGTATTTGCTGGGAATTTAAATTCTTCGGGAGTAGGAGTATGTACTTCGTAACTAATTATGTCTTTACCACTTATGGTGGTGAAGCTTAAGGGTTTTATTTTAATAAAACTAAAATTTTGAATTGAATTGAATTGATTAATGCTTAGTGAAGAGCCTTTGTCTATAAGAGCGGTATATTTTTTTTATTATTTATTGTGATTTCTATAATTGGTAGGTCATCCGAGGCTAGTTGATAAAAAACTCAGTAAGATTCACCTCGTTATTATTTTCTATGTTTCCAATTGACATTGGTTGTTCATTGTTAGAAATATTCTGTTGCTGGCGATTTTGGCCCAAATACCCTGAACTTCTATACTGCTGAAGGCGGTTTTGCCCCGAATTTCCGTTATTATTATAAAATTGCCTTGAATTATTATAGTTACCTGCGTTTCTATTATTGTAATATATTGTAACTGTTTGTATGAAAATTATTCTGTGGATAACGAGTTTGACCTACATTTCTATTTTGCCATGAATTTTGATTAGAGAATGGGTTCTGTTGAAAGCGATTTTGGCCTAGTCTGTGAAAAATTCTGCTGTATGGGTCTATTATTTTGATAACTATTATTTTGACCTGAACTACTTTAATGTTTAAAAAAATTATTATTGTTTCTACTAGGTCGATTATTACACTTCTTAAATTCATCTTTTATACAAGAATCTTCATATCTTCTAGTCATCATAATTTCAAATATTTTATCTACTCATAAAATTTTTCAAGCAAAGTGCCTTGGCATATATCTTTTATAATATTCACTATCATAGAATCTACGTTACTTAAATCTATGGCTTTATTGCCTTTATTAAATTCTTTAAGCTCATCTGTTTTGTATTTAATTTTTTGTACTTCATTTAAAAGTTCACTTACATTATTTGCTTTGATATCATAAATGGATTTGTATAACTCGGATGGTTGGGTGTCTGGTTTGAAGTGGAGTTTCAGTTGTCTTTTTATCTCATACCAATTTCCCGGATCTTTTATGTTGATCAGCACTTCTTTTGCTCGGCCTTGTATATTTTCGTTGTATATGGTCCTCACCATATATTTTTTTGTTGTTAAGTCGAGTTCGTCAGCAATGTAATATTCTATTTTTTTAACGAAGCTATTAATAATAACTTCATTGGTTCCAGTAAAATCGTCATATGAGATACCTCACGAAGAACCCTCTCCCGGTCTAACCGTGCTGCCTCTCTTGTTTGTAGATTTTGAAAAGCATTGTTTAGCTGTTCAAAGTGCTGTTCTCGTAATCTAAGTTGTTGTTGGAGTTGATGCTGCTGCTGTTGCTGCTGCTGTTGCTGTTGTTGCTGTAGTTTATTGTTGGCTTCTTCCATTTCGATTTCGTGTAAATTTCGGCTTACGTCAAATTTATTTTGTTTCTTACTCCTTGTTATCATTAACACTTTTCTTTATTTAAACAAATTTGTCTTTGTCGATTTTCACTTAGCCACAATTTAATCTTTTTGATTTTTTTTCCTAAGCACAATTTTATCTTTTTCGATTTTTATTTTGGTTTGAATTTTCAATTTCTCGTTATCTTTTCGATATTTTCGAGATTTTTTCATATAATTAGTCAGTCTTTAATCTTCGCGATTTTTCGAGGTAGCCCGTGTCACTAGATCCTTTCTTTATTTATTTAAAAGGATCCTACAGACTGCGCCATTTAACTTTTTCCTTTTCGGAATCACATTTTTAAAAAAAGTTTTCAAAGAATAAAAAGATCAAACAAAGATTATTTTAGTTAAGAGGAAGTATTTTTATTTTACGTCTGTTCTTAATCGTAACCCGCAAACAACTCTGCTCTATTTTTACAATTATTTTCTCATGATGAACTTAATCTAAATATGATCAGCAAAATAAGCGTTTGCATGCAACAAAGATATTTTCTTACACTGTCTGCTCCGTGAAGGAATGTGCAGATTGTTGCATTATGTTATGCATGAAGAGTTTTGAATTAAAAGTATCCGCTAACCGGATATCTAAAATTGATGGGGAAGAATGTGTCATATATGTAACTCGCGTTTGTTAGTTGGTAAAGTCACTCTCATTTTCCAAACCAACTATGAAGCCAAAAACGACACCATCGCCGCAATCAACGTCCAAGAATCTCTTCAATTTTTCAATTAAACGAGCACGCTTTATCGAAAAGCAATGTGCCCCAGAAATTCTGTGTTCACAGTAATTTTGGATCACACCTTGTCTCCAAACCTACAACACAATTTGTTGGTAGTGTCAGATCACTCTACAAAAAGCATTATTGATTGCGCCAAAATATTGTGGTAAACCATGTCCCAGGAAGATAAGCCGAACGTTTTTGACACTCTCCTTTGAGAGATCAACGACCTGCATTAACAACTACAAAATCAAGATATTTTAAGTCAACGTCATCTTAAATTTTTATAATGAATATCTTCCGTAAATAATAACTTAATTTTTATTCAGCCAATCATTCATCACCATAATTGTCAAGCAAAGTAGCAAAACATCCAACTACCATCAAAGCTGCTGTGCACATCAACTTTTTGGAAGTCGGTAAGTTTTTACAATTTCCTATAATAACTCTTATCATGCATAGCCAAAAAAATATATTTATATAAAAAAAAAAAAAAAAAAATAGTCAGAAAACATAATCGGATTTGAACCAAGATCGATGAAATCATTTTAATGATAATTTATCAAAATAGTCCTATGGTCTAACTAAATTTCAAGTCCCTTAACAATAAATATTTAAAGTGCTTTGAGTGAAATTTAATTCTTATCAAATGAGAGAAAAGATTATGAGTGAAAAGAAATTTCGTTTAGATTCAACATAAAGAAAAAGAAAAAAAAATACACTCGAAATTGATGAGAGATTATTATTTTAAATCTAATGTGGTTAACAACGGCTAATCTAAGGACAGGATTAATAAATTTATTTTCACTCTAACTCATGCTCGGATGCAAATTTAAAGCTTCGACGACTCCGCTTAGCAGTTTTTTACTTTTTTTTTGTTACAATCATACCATAACCAAATTGATTCGATAATATATATCTTTTCAATTAAGTCTATTCTTGAAGGATGACATGACATGAATTTGATTTTATTTTTAATTAGATTACTTTTTATTTGATTTTAATTATTTATAAATAAAATTTAATTTTTTTATATGAACTATAATCTATTCCGGATTTTTGTTTGTTGAGGAAAAGTTAGTTTGGGAATGGAGTGATCTGTTATTTTTGTTCCAAAGGGGAAGAAAACGAGGTAATGGTGCGATGCGAAGGATATGTAAGAGTTAGTTCTTAAGAATTTTCTCAACTTTGCATTAGGGGTCATTGAATTGAATTTGAGTGGATCAATGACACGGTGTTTTCTTAGATGTTTAGGAAAACAGAGGGAGGGTAACACTCAGGGGCCCTGTAACATCTCGGGTTCGTCATCAACAATGTTTTAGGAAATGATAGATGAACAAATTCGCGTAAGATAGTTCTTGGGTTTGTATAAGATTAATTTTGAATCGGCATGAAACATTTACGGTAGTTCAACGACAAGTACAAGTACCCACCCCACCGACGAGCTGCTCTAATGGTGATGCAAGCATGACAAACGACTCATCCGACGTTTCCACCTTCTGCTCAGGGAATCCTGTGGTCTTGAGCGAGCAATGGGAAAGCATGATATCGGCTTTCGTCAGATGGAAACAGCTTATACCGTTACACCGGTGGCGCCCAATGTGGGGATCTGAATACATTTTTAATTTTATTGTTTTAGTTCACCTTAAAACGATTTTTTTTTGTTACTCGCATAGTTAGTTATTTCGTCCTGACCTTAAAATGTTAAAGTGTTATTTCGTCAATATGTTATTATTCTGAAAAGATTTAAACTCGTCCCAAAGTTTTGGTCTTTGAATCATACTTTGTTAAGCGATAAATTTTTTGTTTGTAAATTGAATACTAAGTATTAAGTGAGTAAGTCATTAACCGAGAGATTTATGTACCGGCTACAACTTCTCCGACCGATGCAGTGATTACAACCAACTCTACTTAAAACTTCGAACTTCAGTTTGATTAGTTCCATGGATGACTGGGAGAGATCGGTGCTGAGCAACTTTTCTCCGTCTGTTGCACTCGCGTGTCTAATCAGCTTTTACGTACATACTGTAACTATTGCAAGTTGATAATTTAAAACCTCACTTAATTTAAACACAAGTCTAATTTTTAAAAGAATAATAACTCAATCAATTATTTAAATGAACATGACCTACGAATATTAAGATCATTTGAATCCAATTTCTAGTTGCGATGTATCATTTGTTTTGATATGATTGGAATGTTATTCTTATGGCGAAAACTTCCTTCATTTTGTTGACCGACAACGTCATCGTCAAATGCACATTACCCATAACTTCCCCAAGCAAATATGAAACTCTTTTACACCTATTTTGTTAGATCTTTAAATCATTTTAAAAATTTTTTTGAAACTATAATTTTTTTTTAATTTTGGTTGACAACTAAACTTAAAAACACAAAAACACTTATTTTTTTTTTTATTCTATGCTCGTATATTTAAATTAAATTAGTCGGAAATATACCTACATAAATCTACCTTGATATTAACCTGATAGTGTCTTTTTTATCCGCAATGCCGAAACGAGACACGTCTAAAGAGAAATCGAGTTCTCAAAAGGTAACTCGCAGTACAGGATCAGGCACCTCTAATATTGCAGCTCCACCTGATAGAAATTTGCCTACAAAGGAAGAGTTACATCAACAAGTTCGAAAAGACCCTGTTGATGATCAGAATAATAGTCCTGCAAAACAAGTTGCATTGAATGAAACTTTACAAAGCTACGTTACAAACATTGTTAATGCTACAATTGGCTTAACTAGGACAGAAGATCTTAGGGCTAGACAAGTTGAGTACGAAGAAGAGGGCAAAAATTAGGGCCGAAGTCGACATACTAATGGACAAAGTGGTTCCCACTGAATTGAAACAAAATGTTTTCGTATATTTAGATGATCTGCTGATTAATTCAGGGACGTTTGAAGAGTACGTTAAAATTTTACGTACTCTCGCTTCACTTTTACGAAAAGCTGTATTAATAATCAATCTAGAGAAATCAAAATTTTGTTTTAAAGAACTCCGTTACTTAGGCTATATAGTTTGAGGAGGAGCCGTCAAAACCGATCCAGATCCGATCCGCCATTGAAGACTTCCCTGTACCAAAAACTCCTCGACAAGTTCGAATATTTTTAGGTTTGACCGGATGGTATAGACGATTTGTGCCTAGTTATTCCTCACTAGCTACTCCTGTAACGGACACTTTAAAGAAACACAAACATTTCGAATTTTCACCCGAAGCCCTCAAAGCGTTCGAAGACCTAAAATTAGCTCTGACAACAGCCCCAGTTTTGGCCAACCCTAACTTTGAAAAGCCATTCATCATTTTGTGTGACGCATCAACGACTGGTGTCAGTTGTGAGTTAAGTCAACTTGATGAAAACGGTTCAGAAAAACCAATATATTACTATTCTTACAAACTTAACCAAGCTCAACGTAACTATAGCGTTACGGAGTTAGAGTGTCTAGCGGCCGTATTAGGCGTTGAGAAGTTTTGTCCATATGTTAAGGGACATCATTTTACAATAGTTACCGACCATTTGAGTCTCAGGTGGCTCAGAGTCAGAAAGGTTTGAGTGGAAGATTAGCAC
Source organism: Platycheirus rosarum (assembly GCA_963971375.1). Taxonomy (NCBI): domain Eukaryota; kingdom Metazoa; phylum Arthropoda; class Insecta; order Diptera; family Syrphidae; genus Platycheirus; species Platycheirus rosarum. The sequence goes on along the minus strand of OZ020507.1, from coordinate 111,286,277 downwards.
GATGGAGCTTAAGACTTCAAAGATTCTCTTTTGAAATAGAGCATCGAAAGGGTACCCAAAATGTGGCACCAGATGCACTTTCACGAGTGTATGCTGTAGATTAAGTTGCAACAATCACAAGTGGTGTAAACCCTTCCGATGTTCTACAGGTTAACCTTGCTGACCCGTCATTCAAGTCGGATGAGTATTAGGTTGATCGAGACGGTTGAGAAAAATAAGTCCCGGCTACCTGACCTTCCAGTTTCAGAAGGTTTTGTATACAAGAAGGTTAGACACTCCACAGGGGATCCTAGAGAAGATGACTGTGTGTGGAAACTCTGGATTCCTGACGCGTTGGTTAACTCCTTAGTTGAACTGGCTCATGATCCTCCTCAATCTTCGCATGGTGGGGTCACGAAGACTTTGTATAGACTTCGAGAGCGATTTTACTGGCCTAATATGGCGGCTCAAGTTAAGTCGTTTGTCGGAGAATGCATTGTTTGTAGGATGTCCAAGGCTCCTTATTTCATCTTACGACCACCTCTGGGGCAATCTTTTATTGTAGAGAGGCCATTTCAACATATTTACGTTGATTTTCTAGGTCCCTATCCACGGTCTAGATAGGAAAATTGCTATATTATAGTTTGCTAAGACCAATTCACAAAATTTGTCATTTGAAACCCTTAAGAAAAGCCACTGTAGCGGAAGCAATTAATTTTTTAAGAGTCTCAAGTGTTTGCACTCTTTGGAGTCCCAGAATCACTCTTGTCCGATAACGGAAAACAATTCATTGGCTAGGAGTTTTCTAAATTATTCGAGTCATATGGAACAAAGCATATCAGGACAGCCTCATACGCACCAAAAGCTAACGCAAGTGAGCGTGTCAATCGCTCTATCCTGGCTGCAATCAGATCATACTTAAGCTCAGAACAATCTAATTGGGATAAACACCTAGTTCCTATATTAAGTACTTTGAGGTCCACTGTGCATTCAGCCATTAGCATGTCACCGCATAAGGCATTGTTCGGGCAATGTAAAATAGAGCATGGGTCAGACTTTGCACTCCTGAAAAAGTTGAATGGGCTTAATAATTCGGAATTTAATCTTTTGCCAAAACCCGTCAAAATGAATATGATTCATAATCGAATCAAAGAATCTTTAGCCCAAGCTCATAAAGTATATGAAAAAACCTACAATACTCAAAGCAAATCTTGTAAGTTTGCGGTTGGACAAACGGTTCTGAAACGAAACTTCGTTCTTAGCGATAAAGCAAAGAAACGAAACGCAAAATTATGCCCCAAGTTCGTAAAAGCAAAAATTTTCAAAATTGTGAGTAATAACTTGTTCCAATTGCAAGATATGAATGGAAATTGGTTGGGAATCTTTCACGCCAAAGACCTACTTACTTACTTAGGTGGCGCTACAGTTCGGGACGAACCTGGGCCTCAACCAACATGCCTCTCCAGCCAACTCGGTCTTTGGCTAGCTGCCTCCAGTTTTGCACTCCAAGTTGGTTGAGGTCGTCCTCCACTTGAGCGCGCCACCTAAGGCGAGGTCTTCCTTGACTGCGTCTACCCTCTGGGATGGAATCGAAGATCCTGCGAGCCGGAGCATTGTTGTCCATTCGCTCTACATGACCTAGCCATCTTAAACGTGATATGCGTATTTTTTTGACCAGGTCAATGTCGCTGTACAGCTCGTATAGTTCTTGGTTGAATCTTCTCCTCCAAAGCCCGTTAACGCAGATAGGGCCAAAAATCTTCCGAAGAATCTTACGCTCGAAACGACTAAGGATATCTTCATCCGCTTTAGATAGAGTCCATGCCTCGGCGCCATAGAGCAGGACTGGGATGATTAGGGTCTTATACAGAGTCTCCTTTGTCTTTCGAGAGAGGGCTTTGCTACTCAATTGCCTTCCTAGCCCATAGAAACAGCGATTGGCAAGAGTAATTCTTCGCTTTATTTCTGACGAGATGTTGTTGTCAGATGTTATAGCGGATCCGAGGTACACAAAGTTCCTAACTACCTCAAAGTTGTACCTGTCTATTGTGATGTTTTGTCCAATCCGCCGGTGTTGTGTGTCCCTTTTTGTGGACAGCAGGTACTTCGTTTTGGCCTCATTGACTGCTAGTCCCATCTTAGCCGCTTCAGCTTCAATGCTAGCAAACGTTCCAGTGACAGCTCGCCGAGTTCTGCCAATGATGTCTATGTCGTCAGCGTATGCTAGCAATTGCACAGACTTGAAAAAAATTGTCCCACTACAATTGACTTGCGAGTTTCTTATAATTTGTTCAAGTATTAAGTTGAAGAAATCGCACGATAGCGCATCACCTTGTCGGAATCCTTTTTTGACGTCAAAAGCTTCTGTGAGGTCAGAACCAACCTTGACGGAGCAGCGAGAGTTCTCCATCGTCATCCTGCACAGTCGGACGAGTTTTGTGGGAATGCCAAAACCTGACATGGCTCTGTATAGCTCGTCTCTATAAATGCTATCGTACGCGGCCTTAAAATCGATAAAAAGGTGGTGGGTATCGATTTGGAATTCTTGGGTGGTTTCCAGGATCTGCCGTAGCGCGAACATTTTATCGATTATGGACTTTCCTGGTCTGAAACCACACTGATACGGGCCAATCAGGTTGCTGACGAAAGGTTTCTGGCGTTCACATAGTACGGCAGAGAGGATCTTGTAGGTGATAATCAGGAGACTTATTCCTCTATAGTTGGCGCAGTTTAGAGGGTCTCCTTTCTTGTGGATCGGGCAAACGATGCTGAGGTTCCATTCATCAGGCATACTTTCTTCTGACCAAACTTTAGAGATGAGTTGGTGTACGCACTCCACCAGGTCATCTCCGGCCGCTTTAAAAAGTTCGGCGGGTAATCCGTCGGGTCCAGCAGCTTTTTTTGTTTTTGAGTTTAGATATTGCTATCCTTACTTCATTTTGGTCAGGTGGGCGGAAGTTTTGTCTGTCATCATCCATGTTGAATGGTTCATTCTGCCTGACATCGGGATTTTGGCCTTCATCGCCGTTCAACAGTCTGCAGAAATGGTCCTTCCATGTACTCAGCACCGACTGTGACTCTACTAAGAGGTTTCCATTCCTATCTCTAACGGCTTCTGTGCGGGATTTTTTTCCTTGGCATGTTCTTTTTACCTGTTGGTAAAACTTCCGCACGTTGTTCCTGGAGTAGCATCTCTCAATATCTTCGATCGCGCGCTTCTCATGCTCTCTTTTTTTCTTTTGGAGAAGCCGGTGTTCTTCCCGTCTTTTCTGCTCGTAAGGCTCGCGAGCAGCTCTCGTCTTTCTTTGCAGCGTCGCTTTATATGCCTCTTGTTTGGCTGCATGGGCCTGCCTGCATTCGTCATCAAACCAGAGGTTTCGTGGTGGTGGTCTGGTGAAACCTAGCATCAGTTGCGGCATCTCTGATGGCTTGTTGGCAGTGTTGCCACTGATCTTCGGCACTTGATGCTGGCGGTACTGGATTTCTTGAGAGGTTACGGGACATTCGATCGGCATAGGTTCTGGCGGTTTCTTGCGATTGCAGCTTTCCGACGTCATACTTCCTCACAGTATTACTCCGTTGTTGTGGAGTTCGGGTTATTCGCATTCTTACCTTTGCTGCAACAAGGTAGTGATCCGAGTCCATGTTAGCTGCTCGGAAGGTGCGAACATCCAAGATACTGGAGGCGTGTCTTGCATCGATCGCAACGTGATCAATCTGATTGACGGTTCTTTGATCTGGGTGTCGCCAAGTCCCTTTGTGTATATCGAGATGAGGAAACCGTATGCTTGCAATGGTGATGTTATGTGCCGCTGCGAAGTCAATTAGCCTAAGTCCGTTTTCAGACGTTGTGTCGTGTAGGCTATGTTTTCCGACAGTCCTACCAAAGATTTCCTCTTTACCTATTTTGGCATTAAAATCGCCTAGTACGATCTTAACGTCGTATTTAGGGCATTGCTCATAGGTTTTGTCGAGGAGCTCATAGAAGTCATCCTTAGTGGCGTCATCTTTGTCCTCTGTGGGGGCATGAGCGCATATTAGGCTAATGTTGGCGAATTTAGCCTTGATACGGATTGTCACAAGTCGCTCACTTACGTGTCGAAACACGCCAAAGACCTGCGACAGTAAAATCTTTACAAACATTTCAATTGCAAACAAACGAAATTGAAGTGAAATGTTTATTCTAGCGTGGGTCGATCATCAAAAAAAAAAAAAATTTAAACCTGACCCTAAACACGGAATTCCGTATCAGCACGAAAGTTTGAACTTTCGAACTTAAGGCTGATCTCTCAAATGTAGTTTTATTTTCTAGCTAATTCTACTTCCATTTCCGGGATTTGTTCTTTTCGATTCCAACTCTCACACGTGCCAGACTGAAAAAAGTATCTCATAAATAATCAATATTTAATTAATATTACTTACAAGTGTAATAATTCAGGCTGTTCAATACAGAAGGATCAAGTGGTTTCTACCAAAGAAATTTTATTTTTGTGCATATATATGTATAATTATCAGAAACTTCCTGGAGAGGATCCAATTTTCCCAGACGGTGTGGTCGTTCCACACCACGCGTTTGTTACTTGGTAACAGTCACTCCCATTTTCCAAAACCAACTATCAAGCCAAAAACAACACCATCAATGCAATCAACGTCCAAGAATCTCCTCAACTTTTTAATTAAACGAGCACGCTTTGTCGAAAAGCAATCTGCCCCAGAAACTCTGTGTTCACAGTAACTTTGGATCACACCTTGTCTCCAAACCTACAATACAGTTCGTTGGCAGTGTTAGATCACTGGGATACAAGATCGTTGATCGTATTTACTTGATCAATCAACTCTACAAAAATCATTATTGATTGCGCCAAAATATTGTGGTAAACCAGGTCCCAGGAAGATAAGCCGAACGTTCTTGAAACTCTCCTTTGAGAGATCAACGACGTCTAGTTAACTTGTTGTCGCCATCGAAAGGAACCCGGTAACTTCACCAATACACCCTGCATTAACAACTACAAAATCAAGATATTTTAAGTCAACGTCATCTTAAATTTTTATAATGAATATCTTCAGTAAATAATAACTTAATTTTTATTCAGCCAGTCATTCATCACCATAATTGTCAATCAATCGCGGTTCAGATCTTTGATTATTTATGTCTATCTTTCCTTCAAGCAAAGTAGCAAAACATCCAACTACCAGCATCAAAAAGTTGATGTGCACAGCAGCTTTGAGCTGTGCACATCAACTTTTTGGAAGTCGGTAAGTTTTTACAATTTCCTATAATAACTCTTATCATGCATGCCAAAAAGATATATTTATAAAAAAAAAAGTCAGAAAACATAATCCGATTTGAACCAAGATCGATGAAATCATTTAAATGATAGTTTATCAAAATAGTCCTATTGTCTAACTAAATTTCAAATCTCGTATCAATAAATATTTAAAGTGCTTTGAGTGAAATTTAATTCTTATCAAATGAGAGAAAAGATTATGAGTGAAAAAGAAATTTCGTTTAGATTCAACATAAAAAAAAGAAAAAAAAATACACTCGAAATTGATGAGAGATTATTATTTTAAATCTAATGTGGTTGACAACGGCTATTTTAAGGACAGGATTAATAAATTTAAAGCTTCGACGACTCCGCTTAGCAGTTTTTAACATTTTTTTTTGTTACAATCATACCATAACCAAATTGATTCGATAATATTTATCTTTTCAATTAAGTCTATTGTTGAAGGATGACATGGCATGAATTTGATTTTATTTTTAATTAGATTACTTTTTATTTGATTTGAATTAATTATAAATAAAATTAATTTTTTTATATGAACTATAATCTATTCCAGATTTTTGTTTGATGAGGAAAGTTAGTTTGGGAATGGAGTGATCTGTTATTTTTGTTCCAAAGGGGAAGAAAACGAGGTAATGGTGTACATATCCGATGCACCATTACCTCGTTCTTAAGAAGTTCTTAAGAATTTTCTCAACTTTGCATTAGGGGTCATTGAATTGAATTTGAGTGGATCAATGACACTGTGTTTTCTTAGATGTTTAAGAAAACAGAGGGAGGGTAACACTCAGGGGCCCTTTAACATCTCAGGTCATTGTTGACGACGCAATGTTTTAGGAAATGATAGATAAACATATTCGCGTAAGATAGTTCTTGGGATTGTATAAGATTAATTTTGAATCGGCATGAAACATTTACGGTAGTTCAACGACAAGTACAAGTACCCACCCCACCGACGAGCTGCTCTAATGGTGATGCAAGCATGCCAAACGACTCATCCGATGTTTCCACGTTCTGCTCTGGGAATCCTGTGGTCTTGAGCGAGCAATGGGAAAGCATGATATCGGCTTTCGTCAGATGGGAACAGCTTATACCGTTACACAGGTGGTGCCCAAACTGGGGCTCTGAATACATTTTTAATTTTATTGTTTTAGTTCACCTTAAAACGATTTCTTTTTGTTACTCGCATAGTTAGTTATTTCGTCCTGACCTTAAAATGTTAAAGTGTTATTTCGTCAATATGTTATTATTCTGAAAACATTTAAACTCATCCTAAAGTTTTGGTCTTTGAGTCATACTTTGTAAAGCGATACATTTTTTGTTTGTAAATTGAATACTAAGTATTAAGTGAGTAAGTCATTAACCGAGAGATTTATGTACCGACTACAACATCTCCGACCGATGCAGTGATTACAACAAACTCTACTTAAAACTTCGAACTTCAGTTTGATTAGTTCCATGGGTGACTGGGAGAGATCGGTGCTGAGCAACTTTTCTCCGTCTGTTGCACTCGTGTGTCTAATCAGCTATTACGTACATACTGTAACTATTGCAAGTTGATAACTTAAAGCCCACTTAATTTAAACACAAGTCTTATTTTAAAAAGAATAATAACTCAATCATGTTATTTTAATGAACACGACCTACGAATATTAAGATCATTTGAATCCAATTTCTAGTTGCGATGTATCATTTGTTTGGTATGATTGGAATGTTATTTTTATGGCGAAAACTTCCTTCATTTTGTTGACCGACAACGTCATCGTCAAATGCACATTACCCATAACTTCCCCAAGAACGTATGAAACTCTTTTACACCTATTTCGTTAGATCTTTAAATAATTTAAAAAAAATTTTTGAAACCATAATTTTTTTTTAATTTTGGTTGACAACTAAACTCAAAAACACAAAAACACTTATCTTTTTTTTAATTCTATGCTCGTATTTTTAAATTAAATTAGTCGGAAATATACCTACATAAATCTACCTTGATATTAACCTGATAGTGTCTTTTTTATCCGCAATGCCGAAACGAGACACGTCTAAAGAGAAATCGAGTTCTCAAAAGGTAACTCGCAGTACAGGATCAGGCACCTCTAATATTGCAGCTCCACCTGATAGAAATTTGCCTACAAAGGAAGAGTTACATCAACAAGTTCGAAAAGACCCTGTTGATGATCAGAATAATAGTCCTGCAAAACAAGTTGCATTGAATGAAACTTTACAAAGCTACGTTACAAACATTGTTAATGCTACAATTGGCTTAACTAGGACAGAAGATCTTAGGGCTAGACAAGTTGAGTACGAAGAAGAGAGGGCAAAAATTATGGCCGAAGTCGGCAGACTAATGGACAAAGTGGTTCCCACTGAATTGAAACAAAATGTTTTCGTATATTTAGATGATCTGCTGATTAATTCGGAGACTTTTGAAGAGTACGTTAAAATTTTACGTACTCTCGCTTCACTTTTACGAAAAGCTGGATTAATAATCAATATAGAGAAATCCAAATTTTGTTTTAAACAACTCCGTTACTTAGGCTATATAGTTGGAGGAGGAGCCGTCAAAACCGTTCCAGATAAGGTATCCGCCATTGAAGACTTCCCTGTACCAAAAACTCCTCGACAAGTTCGAAGATTTTTGGGTTTGACCAGATGGTATAGACGATTTGTGCCTAATTATTCCTCACTAGCTACTCCTATAACGGACACTTTAAAGAAACACAAACATTTCGAATTTTCACTCGAAGCCCTCAAAGCGTTCGAAGACCTAAAATTAGCTCTGACAACAGCCCCAGTTTTGGCCAACCCTAACTTTGAAAAGCCATTCATCATTTTGTGTGACGCACCAACGACTGGTGTCAGTTGTGTGTTAAGTCAATTTGATGAAAACGGTTCAGAAAAACCAATATATTACTATTCTTACAAACTTAACCAAGCTCAACGTAACTATAGCGTTACGGAGTTAGAGTGTCTTACGACCGTATTAGGCGTTAAGAAGTTTTGTCCATATGTTGAGGGACATCATTTTACAATAGTTACCGACCATTCGAGTCTCAGGTGGCTTAGGAGTCAGAAAGGTTTGAGTGGAAGATTAGCACGATGGAGCTTTAGACTTCAAAGATTCTCTTTTGAAATAGAGCATCGAAAGGGTACCCAAAATGTGGCACCAGATGCACTTTCACGAGTGTATGCTATAGATGAAGTTGCAACAATCACAAGTGGTGTAAACCCTTCCGATGTTCTACAGGTTAACCTTGCTGATCCGTCATTCAAGTCGGGTGAGTATGAGGTTGATCGGGACAGTTGAGATGGATAAATCCCGGCTACCTGACCTTCAAGTTTCAGGTTTTGTATACAAGAAGGTTAGACATTGCACAGGGGATCCTAGAGAAGATGACTGTGTGTGGAAACTCCGGATTGCTGACGCGTTGGTTAACTCCTTAATTGAACTGGCTCATGATCCTCCTCAAGCTTCGCATGATGGGGTCACGAAGACTTTGTATAGACTTCGAGAACGATTTTACTGGCCTAATATGGCGGCTCAAGTTAAATCGTTTGTCGGAGAATGCATTGTTTGTAGGATGTCCAAGGCTCCTAATTTCATCTTACGACCACCTCTGGGGCAATCTTTTACTGTAGAGAGGCCATTTCAACATATTTATGTTGAATTTCTAGGTCCGTATCCACGGTCTAAATACGGAAATTGCTATATTATAGTTTGCTTAGACCAATTCACAAAATTTGTTTTTGCAAAACCCTTAAGAAAAGCCACTTCAGAGGAAGCAATTACATTTTTAGAGACTCAAGTGTTTGCACTCTTTGGAGTCCCAGAATCACTCTTGTCCGATAACGGAAAACATTTCATTGGTAAGGAGTTTTCTAAATTGCTCGAGTCATATGGAACAAAGCATATCAGAACAGCCTCATACGCACCACAAGCTAACGCAAGTGAGCATGTCAATCGCTCTATCCTGGCTGCAATCAGATCATACTTAGGCTCAGAACAGTCTAATTGGGATAAACACCTAGTTCCGATATTAAGTACTTTGAGGTCCACTGTGCGTTCAGCCATTGGCATGTCACCGCATACGGCATTGTTTGGGCAATGTAAAATAGAGCATGGGTCAGACTTTGCACTCCTGAAAAAGTTGAATGGGCTTAATAATTCGGAATTTAATCTTTTGCCAAAACCCGTCAAAATGAATATGATTCATAATCGAATCAAAGAATCTTTAGCCCAAGCTCATAAAGTATATGAAAAAAGCTACAATACTCAAAGCAAATCTTGTAAGTTTGCGGTTGGACAAACGGTTCTTAAACGAAAATTCGTTCTTAGCGATAAAGCAAATAAACGAAACGCAAAATTATGCCCCAAGTTCATACAAGCAAAAATTACCAAAATTGTGAGTAAAAACTTGTTCCAATTGCAAGATATGAATGGAAATTCGTTGGGAATCTTTCACGCCAAAGACCTGCGGCAGTTAAATCTTTACAAACATTTCATTTGCAGACAAACGAAATTGAAGTAAAATGTTTCTTCTAGCGTGGGTCGACCATCAAAAAAAAAAAAAAAATTTGTTCCTTTTTCATTTCTACTTCATGTCCAAGAAATTGAAATGTTGTGTGCAGAATGAAGAACAGAAAAACAATTCATCTTAACTCGATGTTAACATCGTGACTAAACTTGATCCATCATTAAATATACATCAAAATCAGAACGAAGTTTGAACTTTCGAACTTAAGGCTGATCTCTCAAATGTAGTTTTATTTTCTAGCTAATTCTACTTCCGTTTCCGGGATTTATTCTTTTCAATTCCAACTCTCACACGTACCAGACTGAAAAAAGTATCTCATAAAAAATCAATATTTAATTAATATTACTTACAAGTGTAATAATTCAGGCTGTTCAATACAGAAGGATCAAGTGGTTTCTACAAAATAAATTTAATTTTTGTGCATATATATGTATAATTATCAGGAACTTCCTGGAGAGGATCCAATTTTCCCAGACGGTGTGGTCGTTCCACACCACGCGTTTGTTAGTTGGTAACAGTCACTCCCATTTTCCAAAACCAACTATCAAGCCAAACACAACACCATCAATGCAATCAACGTCCAAGAATCTCTTCAACTTTTTAATTAACCGAGCACGCTTTGCCGAAAAGCAATCTGCCCCAGAAACTCTGTGTTCACAGTAACTTTGGATCACACCTTGTCTCCAAACCTACAACACAGTTCGTTGATAGTGTCAGATCACTTGGATACAAGATCGTTGATGGTATTTACTTGATCAATCAACTCTACAAATATCATTATTGATTGCGCCAAAATATTGTGGTAAACCAGGTCCCAGGAAGATAAGCCGAACGTTCTTGACACTCTCCTTTGAGAGATCAACGACGTCTAGTTAACTTGTTGTCGCCATCGAAAGGAACCCAGTAACTTCACCAATACACCCTGCATTAACAACTACAAAATCAAGATATTTTAAGTCAACGTCATCTTAATTTTTTATAATGAATATCTTCAGTAAATAATAATTTAATTTTTATTCAGCCAGTCATTCATCACCATAATTGTCAATCAATCCCGGCTCAGATCTTTGATTATTTATGTCTATCTTTCCTTCAAGCAAAGTCTAGCAAAACATCCAACTACCATCAAAGCTGCTGTGCACATCAACTTTTTGGAAGTCGGTAAGTTTTTACAATTTCCTATAATAACTCTTATCATGCATGCCAAAAAGATATATTTTTATAACAAAAAAAAAAAAAAAAAAAAAAATCAGAAAACATAATCGGATTTGAACCAAGATCGATGAAATCATTTAAATAATAATTTATCAGAATAGTCCTATTGTCTTACTAAATTTCAAATCTCTTATCAATAAATATTTAAAGTGCTTTGAGTGAAATTTAATTCTCATTTAATGAGAGAAGAAATTATGAGTGAAAAGAAATTTCGTTTAGATTCAACATAAAAAAAAGAAAAAAAAATACCCTCGAAATTGATTATTTGATTTATTTGATCATTATTTTAAATCTAATGTTGGTCACAACGGCTAATCTAAGGAGAGGATTAATAAATTTCTTTTCACTCTTACTCATACTCGGATGCAAATTTAAAGCTTCGACGACTCCGCTTAGCAGTTTTTTACATTTTTTTACCATAACCAAATTGATTCGATAATATATATCTTTTCAATTAAATCTATTGTTGAAGGATGACATGACTATGCTTAGAGTTTGATTTTATTTTTAATTAGATTACTTTTTATTTGATTTGAATTATTTATAAATAAAATTTAATATTTTTATATGAACTATAATCTATTCCCGATTTTTGTTTGTTGAGGAAAAGTTAGTTTGGGAATGGAGTGATCTGTTATTTTTGTTCCAAAGGGGAAGAAAACGAGGTAATGGTGCGATGCAAAGGATATGTAAGAGTTAGTTCTTAAGAATTTTCTCAACTTTGCATTAGGGGTCATTGAATTGAATTTGAGTGGATCAATGACACGGTGTTTTCTTAGATATTTAGGAAAACAGAGGGAGGGTAACACTCAGGGGCCCTTTAACATCTCGGGTTCGTCATCAACAATGTTTTAGGAAATGATAGATGAACATATTCGCGTAAGATAGTTCTTGGGTTTGTATAAGATTAATTTTGAATCGGCATGAAACATTTACGGTAGTTCAACGACAAGTACAAGTACCCACCCCACCGACGAGCTGGTCTAATGGTAATGCAAGCATGCCAAATCGTACTTGATTAGTTGAACGACTCATCCGACGTTTCCACGTTCTGCTCTGGGAATCCTGTGGTCTTGAGCGAGCAATGGGAAAGCATGATATCGGCTTTCGTCAGATGGGAACAGCTTATACCGTTACACAGGTGGTGCCCAAACTGGGGCTCTGAATACATTTTTAATTTTATTGTTTTAGTTCACCTTAAAACGATTTCTTTTTGTTACTCGCATAGTTAGTTTTTTCGTCCTGACCTTAAAATGTTAAAGTGTTATTTCGTCAATATGTTAATATTCTGAAAACATCTAAACTCGTCCCAAAGTTTTGGTCTTTGAATCATACTTTGTGAAGCGATAATTTTTTTGTTTGTAAATTGAATATTAAGTATTTAGTGAGTAAGTCATTGACCGGGAGATTTATGTACCGGCTACAACTTCTCCGACCGATGCAGTGACTACAACAAACTCTACTTAAAACTTCGAACTTCAGTTTGATTAGTTCCATGGGTGACCGGGGGAGATCGGTACTGAGCAACTTTTCTCCGTCTGTTGCACTCGTGTGTCTAATCAGCTATTACGTACATACTGTAACTATTGCAAGTTGATAATTTAAAGCCCACTTAATTTAAACACAAGTCTTATTTTAAAAAGAATAATAACTCAATCATGTTATTTTAATGAACACGACCTACGAATATTAAGATCATTTGAATCCAATTTCTAGTTGCGATGTATCATTTGTTCTGATATGATTGGAAGGTTATTTTTATGGCGAAAACTTCCTTCATTTTGTTGACCGACAACGTCATCGTCAAATGCACATTACCCATAACTTCCCCAAGCAAATATGAAACTCTTTTACACCTATTTCGTTAGATCTTTAAATCATTTAAAATTTTTTTTTAAACTATAATTTTTTTTTTAATTTTGGTTGACAACTAAACTCAAAAACACAAAAACACATATTTTTTTTTTTTTATTCTATGCTCGTATATTTAAATTAAATTAGTCGGAAATATACCTACATAAATCTACCTTGATATTAACCTGATAGTGTCTTTTTATCCGCAATGCCGAAACGAGACACGTCTAAAGAGAAATCGAGTTCTCAAAAGGTAACTCGCAGTACAGGATCAGGCACCTCTAATATTCCAGCTCCACCTGATAGACATTTGCCTACAAAGGAAGAGTTAGATCAACAAGTTCGAGAAGACCCTGTTGATGATCAGAATAATAGTCCTGCAAAACAAGTTGCATTGAATTAAACTTTACAAAGATACGTTACAAACATTGTTAATGCCACAATTGGCTTAACTAGGACAGAAGATCTTAGGACTAGACAAGTTGAGTACGAAGAAGAGAGGGCAAAAATTAGGGCCGAACTCGTAAATACTATCCGCGACACCTAAGAGCGCCTACTCCGCCAGTTGGAGGACAATCTTTTCATGCCACACCTCGTCCTGAAAAGCACAGTACTGCTCATCAACCTGCCAGACACAGTGATAATCCTGGGCACGATGGAGTTATCGAAAATGCTCAGAACTTTTTAAGTCAGATAAACGCTCTCAATCTAAGTACACAATCCCCTAGTGTGAACTGTAATGCTTCTCGCAGCACTAATCGAGCCCTTGAATTCCACAAATGGCGTTTAAGGTTCGAAACATCCGAATGACAGGGGATGATTTTATTTTTCGTCTTAAAAGCCTCAAAGCCAGCTACAATGTTTCTTGGGAAGATTTATTCCTGGACTTCCACTAATTTGTAACTGGAACAGTAGAAAGATGGTTTTGGACATTTTTTAAAACAAATCCAAATGCGAATTGGACAAATTTTGAGTTTGCTCTGATTGAGTAATACCGAAGCATTGAGATTGACTCGGAACTTTCACGAAAAATGTTCGACCGACGTCAAGCTTCATATGAAAGTTTCGATGATTTCTACAATGCCATTCTAGCAATGAATGCCCGTCTTCATTCTCCAAAATCACGCAAAGAATAAATTGAGCTTATAAAGCAAAACGTGAAGAAAAGAACTGGCAAACTTCTCATAACATTTAACACCACAAGTTTAGCTGAGATGGGTTATGTATGTCGTTCAATTGAGAAACATGCTCAAAATCAGAATGACAATTTTCGGGCAAAACCTTTAGTACAAAATAATGTGAAAAAGCAAGTAATTGAGTTGGAAAGTCTTTTACATGAAGATGAGTCCTTTGATATTGATGCTTTAAATGTATCGCATGTCCAACCAAACTTTTCAAACTACAGTTGCTGGAACTGCAAGAACAAAGGTCACTCTTTCGTACAATGTCCTGACCCACAACGAAATTTGTTCCGCTACAAATGTGGGGCAGAAAATACAACATCTCCGAAATGTATTAAATGTTCGGGAAACCGGAAACGGGGCAATCCAAATACCGGAGAGGTTTGCCACCCAAAAACGGATCCGGCCTATACCTAATCACTGCCGATTCAAACTCCTCACTAACAGACTTTAACTTTTTACCTGAATATACCAAAATACCTGTTGTGACCAAACTTCCTGACTCTTCTCAATCGTTAACAAATACTACAAATATAAGAATATTGAAACGAGACACTCCACAAGGTGATCAATCCCATTTGTCTAAGACAAAGCTCATTCCACTGCATGAGCGAAAACGAAACTATTACCAAACTCGCGATAGAATTATCGCTACATTACCGCCTCAAATTCAAAAGCTGAGGAGAGGAAACGTTTTAAAAATAAACGTGAAACCCATCGGGAAATTTGCGCTACTATAATACGTAATTCTGAAGATCCTAGACGTTATGTCCATCTTTGGAAGGACAATGCGTGCGTCAGTTGTCTAGTATCGGGATGCTTACAGCTTCTAAGAGATCAAGGGATCTCATTTAAAAGTTTCAAGTCGAATGTGAGAACTGCAAGTGGACAGCCACAACCAATCGTTGGCGAATTAATAACCGAGATAACTTACAAGAATATAACGAAGCAAATAAAGATTTATCTAGTTCCATCTTTAGAACAACCATTGTATCTAGGGGTCAACTTTTGGAAACTTTTTGGGATTGCTACTCAAATTATTTCTGAAATTTGTCCTCTACCACTCCGGAAATGCGATTCAAACGCCCATGAACTTTCAGTCGATCAGAGTAGAGAGATTGAAAGTGCTATACGAATGTTTCCAAAGAAGGGCTTGGACGGACATCATTAGAAAAACATACAATAAATACGAGTGATGCTGAACCCATTAAGCAACGACATTATCCCGTGTCACCAGCTATTCAAAAGCTAATGTATGAAGAAGTGGATAGAATGTTAAAATTAGACGTAATCGAAGAAAGCGAGAGTGCCTGGAGTTCCCCGGTTGTATTAATGCGTAAGCCTGGTAAAAATCGGTTATGCCTCGACTCCAGGAAACTCAATAATGTAACAAAAAACGACGCCTATCCATTTCCTCATATAGAGAATCTGCTAAGTTGCCAATCGGATACACACTACATTAGCAGTGTGGATCTGAAAGACGCATTTTGGCAGATTCCCCTAGATGAATCGGCACGGGAAATGACAGCGTTAAGTATGCCCGGTAGACCTCTGTATCAATTCAAAGTAATGCCCTTTGGACTCTGTAATGCAGCTCAACGCTTATGCAGACTAATGGACAAAGTGGTTCCCACTGAATTGAAACAAAATGTTTTCGTATATTTAGATGATCTGCTGATTAATTCGGAGACTTTTGAAGAGTACGTTAAAATTTAACGTACTCTCGCTTCACTTTAACGAAAAGCTGGATTCATAATCAATATAGAGAAATCCAAATTTTGTTTTAAACAACTCCGTTACTTAGGCTATATATTTGGAGGAGGAGCCGTCAAAACCGATCCAGGTAAGGTATCCGCCATTGAAGACTTCCCTGTACCAAAAACTCCTCGACAAGTTCGATGATTTTTGGGTTTGACCGGATGGTATAGACGATTTGTGCCTAATTATTTCTCACTAGCTACTCCTATAACGGACACTTTAAAGAAACACAAACATTTCGAATTTTCACCCGAAGCCCTCAAACCGTTCGAAGACCTAAAATTAGCTCTGACAACAGCCCCAGTTTTGGCAAACCCTAACTTTGAAAAGCCATTCATCATTTTTTGTGACGCATCAACGACTGGTGTCAGTTGTGTGTTAAGTCAACTTGATGAAAACGGTTCAGAAAAACCAATATATTACTATTCTTACAAACTTAACCAAGATCAACGTTACTATAGCGTTACGGAGTTAGAGTGTCTAGCGGCCGTATTAGGCGTTAAGAAATTTCGTCCATATGTTGAGGGACATCATTTTACAATAGTTACTGACCATTCGAGTCTCAGGTGGCTTAGGAGTCAGAAAGATTTGAGTGGAAGATTAGCACGATGGAGCTTAAGACTTCAAAGATTCTCTTTTGAAATAGAGCATCGAAAGGGTACCCAAAATGTGGCACCAGATGCACTTTCACGAGTGTATGCTATAGATGAAGTTGCAACAATCACAAGTGGTGTAAACCCTTCCGATGTTCTACAGGTTAACCTTGCTGATCCGTCATTCAAGTCGGGTGAGTATGAGGTTGATCGGGACAGTTGAGATGGATAAATCCCGGCTACCTGACCTTCAAGTTTCAGGTTTTGTATACAAGAAGGTTAGACATTGCACAGGGGATCCTAGAGAAGATGACTGTGTGTGGAAACTCCGGATTGCTGACGCGTTGGTTAACTCCTTAATTGAACTGGCTCATGATCCTCCTCAAGCTTCGCATGATGGGGTCACGAAGACTTTGTATAGACTTCGAGAACGATTTTACTGGCCTAATATGGCGGCTCAAGTTAAATCGTTTGTCGGAGAATGCATTGTTTGTAGGATGTCCAAGGCTCCTAATTTCATCTTACGACCACCTCTGGGGCAATCTTTTACTGTAGAGAGGCCATTTCAACATATTTATGTTGAATTTCTAGGTCCGTATCCACGGTCTAAATACGGAAATTGCTATATTATAGTTTGCTTAGACCAATTCACAAAATTTGTTTTTGCAAAACCCTTAAGAAAAGCCCCTTCAGAGGAAGCAATTACATTTTTAGAGACTCAAGTGTTTGCACTCTTTGGAGTCCCAGAATCACTCTTGTCCGATAACGGAAAACATTTCATTGGTAAGGAGTTTTCTAAATTGCTCGAGTCATATGGAACAAAGCATATCAGAACAGCCTCATACGCACCACAAGCTAACGCAAGTGAGCATGTCAATCGCTCTATCCTGGCTGCAATCAGATCATACTTAGGCTCAGAACAGTCTAATTGGGATAAACACCTAGTTCCGATATTAAGTACTTTGAGGTCCACTGTGCGTTCAGCCATTGGCATGTCACCGCATACGGCATTGTTTGGGCAATGTAAAATAGAGCATGGGTCAGACTTTGCACTCCTGAAAAAGTTGAATGGGCTTAATAATTCGGAATTTAATCTTTTGCCAAAACCCGTCAAAATGAATATGATTCATAATCGAATCAAAGAATCTTTAGCCCAAGCTCATAAAGTATATGAAAAAAGCTACAATACTCAAAGCAAATCTTGTAAGTTTGCGGTTGGACAAACGGTTCTTAAACGAAAATTCGTTCTTAGCGATAAAGCAAATAAACGAAACGCAAAATTATGCCCCAAGTTCATACAAGCAAAAATTACCAAAATTGTGAGTAAAAACTTGTTCCAATTGCAAGATATGAATGGAAATTCGTTGGGAATCTTTCACGCCAAAGACCTGCGGCAGTTAAATCTTTACAAACATTTCATTTGCAAACAAACGAAATTGAAGTAAAATGTTTATTCTAGCGTAGGTCGATCATAAAAAAAAAAAAAAAAAATTTGTTCCTTTTTCATTTCAACATCATGTTCAAGGACAAGAAATTGAAGTGTTGTGTGCAGATTGAAGAACAGAAGAACAATTCATCTTAACTCGATCTTAACATCGTGACTAAACTTGAGCCATCATTAAATATACATCAAAATCATTTGCATTGAAACCTGACCCTAAACACGGAATTCTGTATCAGCACGAAAGTTTGAACTTTCGAACTTAAAGCTGATCTGTCAAATGTAGTTTTATTTTCTAGCTTATTCTACTTCCATTTCCGGGATTTGTTTTTTCAATTCCAACTCTCACACGTGCCAGACTGAAAAAAAGTATCTCATAAATAATCACTATTTAATTAATATTACTTACAAGTGTAATAATTCAGGCGTTTCATACAGAAGGATCAAGTGGATCACGTCCGAACCATCATCGTGTCAGATTTTTATTACTTTCTTCATCATCCCTTTCAAACACTGGATACAATCAGGAATGCAGCTACTACCCATACCCAACAGTATATAAACTACAGCGCACACTCATCATCATCTGGAGTTTACGCATCATCCTGCTGTCACGCTGTTCATTGTTTAATAGAAATAAGTTTGTAATAATTTAAGTGGAAATTTTAAATAAAGTTTTTTTTTCGATAAATAAATCAGTTTATATTAATTGGGGGCTCAACCGGGATCCCTTCAGCATAATTTAAAAGATTTGAAAATATAAATTAAAATCAGTGCTAAGTGGTTCCTGCCAAAAAAAAATTCAACTTAAGTACTCTACAAGATAGAAGAAAGAGCATCACTCAGTAGAACCAGCATCACCAGGCAAGCAGTCCGGAAACACGAAGCTTCGAAAGGATAAAGTAATTTTTTTCTATTAAGAATATTTTAACAATATTTTTTTTATTATTATATTATTATATTATTATATTATTATTATAATATTACTCTATTATTGAATTATTATATTTAAGAAATAATTGTGTGACGTGATCTTGTGCAAAAAAATTTGTATACCGTCAAAATGAACCAAGAAGCCGTGAACAATTTAATATCACAAGCTATTAGCTCTAATAACGCGAAAGTTGAGCTTGTTCTTACCAAACAATATGATTTCTACTCGAAAGAAGTCGATAGATTGCAAAAGTTAATCTTCGACAGGGGTTTGGCCTCAGACGTTACAGAATACGCAACCCAAACTATAGATTTAACCATTACGTGTGACGAAACATTAGATATAATTAAATCCTTACGCGATTTCGATGGCACCCAAACCTCCTACGTTAGTTGGAGGGAAGCTGCCCATAACTCCATGAAATTATATAAGGAAGGAAGCAAAAGATATTTTGCAGCCTTAACAATACATAGCTAGATTAGACTTTGCATATGCCGACAAACGACATCATTGAACAGGAACTGAGCGTTCTTAGACAGGGTTCCACCACCATATTAGAGTTCTACAACGCAATTAACTGCAAATTGACCTTGCTAACAAAAAAGACTCTAATGACCCAAGGTTCAAACTCACCAGTCACAAACGAACTTAATGCTCTGAATAGACGCAACGCCCTGAGAATCTTCATAACCGGCCTCAACGGCCAACTACCACAAATATTATTTTCTCTCAATCCACCAGACTTGCCCAACGCACTCGCTAAGGCGCAGGAACTGGAGAGTAACAACGTTGGAACAAATTTCGCCCTTCAATTCGCAAACCACAAAGGTGAAAATAGGAATAATAACTGTAATCAAAATTCACTTAGATTATCTAGACACCCGAACGGTTATACCTTTCCAAATTCCAGGCACAATGATTATAGGTAATTGCCACAACTTTTCGAACCTATGGTTCTTGGTAGTTCTGTAAACCGAACCATCAGCAAAGATGACGTAAATCGTTACAAACACTCGTATAACCAAGCAAATACACAAAACCCTTTTAGACAGGGAAATCATTACAACAATAACAACAATAATTATAATACGAATACGCCGCGTTGGCAAAAACCAAATTTTAATACATACAATAAAAATACAAGACCTGTATTTAAAAGGGAAAGAGAAAGTGCACAACATTCTATTCAAACACCTCCAGTAAAAACCGAGCGATTGAATAACCTTAATGAAAATGAAGATTTTTTAGAACAAGAGTGCGATTACCCCACTTACGACGAATAATTAATAATAAAAAAATAAAAATTCGCATAGATACCGGTGCCAGTAGTAACTACTGTCAACCTAGTATGTTGAGTGATCCAATCGCTCTGCCCATACTCAAACGCGCCCGAACAGTGAACGGGGAACTTAAAATTAACAAATGCCATGAAGCATTTATATTTGATACACAAACAAGATTTTATGTTTTAGAAAACTTAGAATGCGAAGCTCTAATAGGAGCCAATTTATTGAGTCGGGTTAACGCCAAAATCGACTTTAATAACAAAACATTGAAATATAATAATAAGGTTTAAAAAATTTTTTTTGACGACAACAAAGTCATCAACAACATTCAGGAAGAAAACGCAGAACAACTTAGGGTTGCAATGATGGGGAAAATTAAAAGTATCCATAGTCCATAAACTCCATATCTGGAGTAAACAATACCCCTATCCTCTATCTGCAAATAACTTCGTGAATACAGAAGTTCAAAAAATGTTACAAGAAGGAATTATCAGACCTTCTAAATCACGTTATAACAGCCCTGTATGGGTCGTACCAAACAAAGGTACAAACGAAGATGGCACACATCATCTTATCAAACTTAGGAAAAGCCAAATATTTTTCTACTCTTGATCTAGAATCAGGATTTTATCAGATCAAAATGAAATCCGAAGACATTGAGAAAACTAGTTTTTCCGTTATTAATGGGAAATATGAATTCACACGATTGCCCTTTGGACTGAAGAATGCCCCTTCAATATTCTAACGAGCAATGGACGATATTCTCAGACCCTATATAGGAAAAATATGTCACGTTTATCGGATGACGCAGTTGGAGCAGTCCTATCACAGGACAACAAACCCATAACATTTATATCAAAAACTCTCAGCAAATCAGAACGAAGCTATGCCGCAAATGAGAAAGAACTCTTTGCAATCGTTTACGCTTTGAAGAATTTGAGAAATTATTTATTTTATTATTTACTTTATTATTTATAGAAAATGACATTGATCTCATAGACAGACCGGTAAATCAATACGGCCAACAAGTAATAATAAATAAAGGTATCGAGACAATACATGATCAATTAACTCCATTTCCCAGTAGGAAACGATATTTAATAACCTACGCAGACCCTTAAGATGTAATTCCTATATTTAAAGAATACCTACAAGACGGAATAATAGCCCTATACACAACTTCTGAGGTTATTTACGAGATAAAAGATATCTTAAAAGTAAATTTTAAAAACAAGTTCATCAGAGCAAAGTATTTTGCCAATGATATCATGAACAAAGATGATAAAACAGAGATAATAAAACAAACTCATTGTCGAGCGCATGGAAATGCCAGAGAGAATGTAAATCAAATCCTAGAACAGTATTATTGGCCTAAAATGCAAGATGAATTCTTGCAATACATCAAACATTGCGAGGTATGTAATATTAATAAATATAATAGACACCCTAACCTGCAGCCCATTGGTGAGGCACCAATTCCGAAAAAGTAGCGAGAATCAATTCACATTGATGTTATGTTCGCTGAAAGGCAAAAATTTCTCACATGTATAGACGCATACTCAAAATTCCTAATTATAAAACATATTGATAATAGACAAGATATTCCAAACAAAGTTTTGGAACTACTGCAAATATTTCCAGCATGCAAACATATAACATGTGACCAAGACTTAGCCTTCACATCCGCAGTCTTCACGACTCTTATGGAAAGATCCAACATAACCTTATACTATGTTCCGACAAACCATAGTACGTCCAACCGACAAGTCGAACGAGTACATAGTACACTACAAGAAATAGCGAGATGTATAAAAACAGAACACTCGTTACTCGAACCTGTAGAAATATTCATAAGAGCGGCAAAGGAATACAACTTAACAACTCATTCTGTAACTCAGAAAAAACCTATAGACATTCTATTCAATAAAACGTTCCATGAAGACACTCCTCTCAAATTAACTATCGCCCAAGACCAAATGATAGAATATAATAATAGGAATAGGAAAACCAAAAATATAAAACCCAAAGATGTAGTACACCAAAAGGACCCTACAGTAAGGAACAAGTTGCAACCTAAGTTTAAAAAGAGAATAGTTAAAGAAGATTTAGGAAATAAAGTAAAATTAAGCAACGATAAAATAATCCATAAAGATAACTTGAAATTCTAATTTTCACGAAATGGACATCCTACCATTAATTTTCTTTCTCGCTGCAACCCAAGCCGAATTACTCGATTATACTCGAGAAAATTATATCCGAATAGAAATAGACGACGTGCTCCTATACGAGAATACGTCAACTATATTTCACGTGACAAACCTCACGTACATACAGAATTTCGTCGACACAACGTGGAGGGAATAAGAAATAGAACATGACACTACTAGTTACCCTGACACTCCCAGACGACCAAAACACGACAACAATTTAAACATAATACAAACGTTCCTTGATCAGCTAACAATTTCAAGACCAAAAAGAGCAATAGAAACAATTGGTAAAATTTGGAAATGGATCGCGGGTTCACCAGATCACGATGATAAAGTAGCCATAGAGAATAAGATAAATGATTTGATAACCAATAATAAACAATTCGTTACTAACTCTAAGATATTTGACGCTATTAAAAGTGTTAAAAGAGACATCAAAGATGATCTCATTGCGGAAAAATGTAATCTTATTATTTTAAAATTACAAAATATATTAACCACTCTTACTTTAGCAAAGCTTGGGATACTTAATCCAACCATTCTAATACATAAAGAAATAAGTAAAATCATCCAAAAAGAACAAACAGAACTAACAATCTATGAACTTATTGATATATCTAAATTTAAAATTGTCCAAAATGATAATATCATTGCTATAATTATTGAATATCCTATTCTATATAAGAAATGTAAACTTTATGAAACTAGAGCATTAAGCCGGCCTGACATATCAAAATGTTAAAGAATGTAAATTTGAATTAAGATTTAATTATTGTAAAACTCAAAAAGATAATAACACTTGTTTAATAGACTTACTACACAATGAACGAGCATTGTGCAACAAAACAAAAGAAAAAGATTTAGATTTAGAGGTTATCAAGGATGGATCAATTTTGCTCACTGGAAATCATCAAGTGGGAAACCAAACTATTATGGAAACATACTTATTAACATTCGAAAAAACAGCAACAATAGATGGGAAAATATACGAGAACCCCACGGGACAAATCAACACGTTCCTGAAAACATACATGGTCAACGAATATGACATAGGCACATACTTCAAAGCACTGGACGAGAAACTTAAGATGGAAAACATCAACCTATTACAGACGATTCAGCAAGAAATAACAAGCAGCCCTATTGTATCCACATTCGGATTGATAGTCTTAATAATTCTTGTTATCATAACTACAATTTTAATAATATATTTCAGAGGACCAAGACAACCTCCTCTCACTAAAGAAGAATACATGAGTCTACAAGTTCAAGACATAATGAACAGAGTGCACGCACAATCACCATAAATATCGGGACGATATTTTCTTAACGAAGGGGGAAGTTAACACATCACTCGTACACAGATTATTCATCACAACTCGTACGCACTATAAACCCAAGCGGAAACCAAAAACCATAAAAACACAAGATACCGAAAACCATAAAAACCCAAGATAACATAAGAATCAATAGCATCAATAGACGACACACACAGGTCACGTCCGAACCATCATCGTTTCCGATTTTTATTACTTTCTTCATCATCCCTTTCACACACTGCATACAATTAGGAATGCAGCCCATATCCAACAGTATATAAACTACAGCGCACACTCATCAACATCTGGAGTTTACGCATCATCCGGCTGTCACGCTGTTCATTGTTTAATAGAAATAAGTTTGTAATAATTTAAGTGGAAATTTTAAATAAAGTTTTTTTTCGATAAATAAATCAGTTTAATATTAATTTGTATAATTATCAGGAACTTCCTGGAGAGGATCTAATTTTCCCAGACGGTGTGGTCGTTCCACACCACGCGTTTGTTAGTTGGTAACAGTCACTCCCATTTTCCAAAACCAACTATCAAGCCAAAAACAACACCATCGCTGCAATCAACGTCCAAGAATCTCTTCAACTTTTTAATTAAACGAGCACGCTTTGTCGAAAAGCAATCTGCCCCAGAAACTCTGTGTTCACAGTAACTGTGGATCACACTTTGTCTCCAAACCTACAACACAGTTGGTTGGAAGTGTCAGATCACTTGGATACAAGATCGTTGATCGTATTTACTTGATCAATCAACTCAACAAAAATCATTATTGATTGCGCCAAAATATTGTGGTAAACCAGGTCCCAGGAAGATCAGCCGAACGTTCTTGGCACTCTCCTTTGAGAGATCAACGACGTCTAGTAAGCTTGTTGTCGCCATCGAAAGCAACCCAGTAACTTCACCAATACACCTTCCATTAACAACTACAAAATCAAGATATTTTAAGTCAACGTCATCTTAAATTTTTATAATGAATATCTTCAGTAAATAATAACATAATTTTTATTCAGCCAGTCATTCGTCACCATAATTTTCAATCAATCCCGGTTCAGATCTTTGATTATTTATGTCTATCTTTCCTTCAAGCAAAGTCTAGCAAAACATCCAACTACCATCAAAGCTGCTGTGCACATCAACTTTTGGGAAGTCGGTAAGTTTTTTACAATTTCCTATAATAACTCTTATCATGCATGCCAAAAAGATATATTTATATAAAAAAAAAAGTCAGAAAACATAATCGGATTTGAACCAAGATCGATGAAATAATTTAAATAACAACTTATCAAAATAGTCCTATTGTCTTACTAAATTTCAAATCTCTTATCAATAAATATTTAAAGTGCTTTGACTGAAATTTATTTCTTATCAAATGAGAGAAGAGATTATGAGTGAAAAGAAATTTCGTTTAGATTCAACATAAAAAAAAAAAAAATATCCTCGAAATTGATGAGAGATTATTATTTTAAATCTAATGTGGTTGACAACGGCTAATCTAAGAAGAGGATTAATAAATTTCTTTTCACTGTTACTCATGCTCGGATGCAAATTTAAAGCTTCGACGACTCCGCTTAGCAGTTTTTTACATTTTTTTACCATAACCAAATTGATTCGATAATATATATCTTTTCAATTAAGTCTATTGTGGAAGGATGACATGACTATGCTTAGAATTTGATTTTATTTTTAATTAGATTACTTTTTATTTGATTTGAATTATTTATAAATAAAATTTAATTTTTTTATATGAACTATAATCTATTCCGGATTGAGGAAAAGTTAGTTTGGGAATGGAGTGATCTGTTTTTTTTTTTTTGTGCAAAAGGGGAAGGAAACGAGGTAATGGTGCGATGCGATGGATATGTAAAAGTTAGTTCTTAAGAATTTTATCAAATTTGCATTAGGGGTCATTGAATTGAATTTGAGTGGATCAATGACACGGTGTTTTCTTAGATGTTTAAGAAAACAGAGGGAGGGTAACACTCAGGGGCCCTTTAACATCTCGGGTTCGTCATCAACAATGTTTTACGATATGATAGATGAACATATTCGCGTAAGATAGTTATTGGGTTTGTATGAGATTAATTTTGAATCGGTATGAAACATTTACGGTTGTTCAACGACAAGTACAAGTACCCACCCCACTGACGAGCTGGTCTAATGGTAATGCAAGCATGCCAAATCGTACTTGATTAGTTGAACGACTCATCCGACGTTTCCACGTTCTGCTCAGGGAATCCTGTGGTCTTGAGCGAGCATGATATCGGCTTTCGTCAGATGGGAACAGCTTATACCGTTACATATCTTCAATAACCTTTAAGATGCGGTTGTGCAGCTGTGGTGAGGGTGAAAACCTGATTGTATTTGTACCAAGAGATTTGTCTGTATTATATAGTCATAAAGTTGCTTTTGCATAATACGTTCCAGTACTTTTGGGAGAAATGGATGTTTAGAGATAGGTCGAAACTAATCTGTACATGTGCAAAATATGGTAATAGCAGAGGCGAAATGGCTAAAAGCTAAAGGGAGAATCAGTTGAAAGCGCATGAAGACTATATGAATTAAAGAAGAATTTTTTTAATTTCGTTTCTCTTTATCAATAATGTTATTGAACTTTGGTCTTTGCTTACCAATGCCAAGTTTTCTCAGGTTTTCCCAAAACTTTAGTCCATCCGAATGAATATTAAGGCGATTTGTGTAGTATTGTCTTTTAGCTATTCTTATTTCTTGAACAACCTTATTACGCAAAGATTTATATGCTAAATGAAATTCTTCAACTCGGTGACGAATCCAACTTCGATAAGCTTGATCTCTTTGATGCATAAGCTCTTTGATTCTACACGTAAACCATGGTTTAGAATTGCAAATGTTTTTCTTTGTTTTTAAAGGAACGTGATAGTTGAAAAGAGAAATTATATTATCAGTCAAAAATTTTACTTGTTCATCTGAAGAAGGCATGAAATATATGTTATCCCAAGGTAAGGAATGAGTGTCGTATTCAAGTGCGGTCATATTAATATTTTTAAAATACTTATACTGAATTCATGGATGATTCATGGAATTTTCTTTTGTAACAAAGTTAAATGTCAAAAAAATGAGATCATGTTTGGAAAAAGCTGGAGTGACAAATTGATTGTAAAAGAGCACCTTATCATTCTCACTTACAAAGAAAAGATCTAATAATGTACTTGAAGTTTGGGTGAAATGAGTTGGTTCAGATACATTTGCCGAGTGCAAATCAAAGGAACTCAAGTTTTCACAAAGTCTTTTTCAGTAATTAGATCGCTTTTAAAATCTCCACATAAAATAATATTCGATGAACTTACTGTTATTTGTTCAATAAGTTGAAAAAATGGGTCCAAGTTACCACAATGTCTTTATTTGCACATTGAACACATTCTGGCCAGGTTTTCCGCCATACTTTTATCATATTAGAATCTGTAACATCTTTCCAGGAGTCGGCTATGTTTTGAATAGCTTGCTGAATGTTATACTTTCGCCAAATATCCTTTACGTGGGTTTGTTTTTCCTCATTTTCGAATGACGTATCTAGAGCATGAATTACCTGTTGAAACGTTCGGCGCAAACAATACGCCTTAAAAGGAGCAATTACTTCCTGGTCCATGGGCTGAAGTATAGAAATAGTATTCGGAGGAAGAAAAATTACTTTGACCTTTTGATCAATGTCACCGAAAGCGTTTCCGCCAGGCAGTAGAGTCAACCTATCGTTTGCTGGCGCAGGGACATAACGCCCAGGGTATTAACGCCCAACTTTTTTTTTGGTATTATGACCTACTTAAGCGGGTTATAAGACCCAAATTAATTTTGGGCGTTACGACCCACCCAAATGGTTCATAAGACCCAAATATTTTTTGTTTAAATGGGACATAAGACCCAAATTTGAAAACAAAAATCATTGAATACAAACAATTACATAGTGTTGGAAATAGTCATAAGGTCCATGAACGAAATGTCCATGGACCTAATGTCTGAACTGAATTTTTTTTCATTTTCAGTATGAGGTAGGTATGCGGGGGATGCTGCTCCCCTGCAACCCCCCTGCTTGGGCTCACTATAGGATTTGAAGAAGGTGCAATGTTGGGTATGTGCAACGGTTCTTTTTGATTAAAAAAACCTTTGCATAAACCCAATCTCGCACCTACTCCAAATCTATAGTGAGCCCAGGCCGGGGGGTTGCAGGGGGGCAACATGCCCCCTCATACCTAACTCATACTGAAAAAAAAAATCCGACAATTTGTTTGGGAACTTATTTCACAGAGCTCACATTTAAGTCATAACTTTAGTTCCTTATTAAATACTATCTCTTAAAATTTGGGACTTTTGTCACAGTTTTCACTTTTGGCACAACAGGTGCGGATTTATCTAAACGCTTAAGCTTAAGGCACTGTAAAATTCACGTTTTCTAGTTTTGAAATGCTTCAAGTTTAACCCTTAGGTAATTTTCATTAAGTGGGTCATAAAGCCCAACTATTTTTGTGGGACTCATGCCCCATTTGGGTGGGTTATAATGGGCAAAATTAATTTGGGTCGTATGACCTGCTTGAGTGGGTCATAATGCCCAAAAAAAAAAGTTCGGCGTTATGTCCCTGTGCCTATTTTGCTGTGAACTTACTTCTCTAGATACAAAAATTCTTGTTGGTAATCGTTTCCAGAATTAACCCTGTTTCGTTTACATTAAATACTTGCTTAGTTAATTATTTTTTAGTTTTCTTGGAAACAAGTTTGCGGCCTCAATGTCTGCACTTGCGGATTCCCCTCGTAATTTGATATTATGAAGGAACTGTTTTTAAATTTATCGAACCATCCTCGGCTGGCTTTAAAAGTAAAATCTGGATCAGGTTATTTAACGGAATAAATAATGCACTGAGCTTTCGTATGAATAACGCCAGCGTTTACAGGAATATTCCTTCGGTTCAAGTCCTGTATCCACATGAATAAAAGTTTTTCCATTTTAATTAGAGTTGTAGGTCTGTTCTTAGTGATGATGGTATCCGATACAGAAACTCCTGCTGAGGCGCTTGCACGTAGTTTACTTGCATTTGCTTTAACGTTACGCACGGTTGAATGGGACAGTCCGAGGGAGCATGCGACATGGGCGGCCTTTACGCCTTTATCTAAGCGCTCTAAGATCTTGATCTTAGATTTGATTGAAAACACCTTCCGTTGCTTTTTGCGTGAAGCTCCAGAAACCGAGCAAAATAGTCTTCTTCTATCCATGATGTTAGAATTTGACTTAAATCTAAAGCAAATTAAGCCGTCAATATGTACCTGCTTTTGTATTAATAAAAATAAACAAAAGTGTTACTAACAAAAATATTAACTTTATTATATAAGTATTAACTTTATATAAAAAACAAGGCTAAGCAATCAAACACTTTTAATTTTGTTCTGCAAATTATAAACTGAAAAGTTGCCCCTGAAAAACTTCAATTTTCAAATTTTAAATTTAAAATTTTCACGGCTTACTAATGCATCTGGTGTCTTAACTCGAAGCATAAATGACGCAAGTCGAGGTAACGTTCTTACATTCTTCTGACGTCGTAAGTCGAAATGACATAAGTCGAAGCGTCGTAACTCGAGGTGTGCCTGTACCTAGCCTTGTTTTAAATTGTATTCTACATTGTGACCGCACATATGAGCAAGTACGTGCGATCCAGTCGTGCAATTCATTTGTTTTTTGAGTTTGAAGATATTTTTTTCAAAAACAAAATTAACCAGATTTAAAAACTAAAATTAAGTGCAAATTTTTATCTTTAAGAAAAGTATATTTCTTAATTGTTTTGCCGTTGTTATTAAAAATATTTTAACTTTTAATGAAAAACTCATTTTTCTCGAAAACGGCTCCTACGATTTTAATAAAGCTTTCTGAATGGTGTTTTCTATGCAAAATCTATCTTTTAGTTTTAATGGATTTTTCAGAAAAAGTTTTATAACAGTACATCCCATATGACCGATTTTTACTTGCGTTTTATAGGGACTATAAGGCAAGTTATGCATTCGTAAAAAAAAAAAATCTAACAATCAAACATGACATTACGATGATAGAGAAGTCAAAAAAAGTGGGTCCGGAAATTCCGTTCGTCCGTCTGTCTGTCTGTCTGTCTGTCTGTCTGTCTGTCTGTCTGTCCGTATCGATATCTACAGCCTAAACGATTGGGCCGATTTGATTCAAACTTGGTATGTAGTATTTTAAGATTGCTCTACCCGACGGTTTTTGGAATTGGCATTCTAGCTCCAAAACTAATGGTACCTGCCATATAACTTTTAATGAAAAACTTATTTTTCTCGAAAACGGCTCCTACGAATTTGATAAAACTTTCAGAATGATGTTTTCTATGCAAAATCTATCTTTTAATTTTAATGGATTTTTCAGAAAAGGTTTTATAACGGTAACTCCCATATGTAACTGTAAAACTGATCTATAGATTCTTTTTTAAAATTGTTCTCCTAGTATAAACTATAGATTTCTTAAAATTGACATACTGAAAAAAATTTTAAATATGTTTTCGAAAAGTTTTTCAAAAAAAACATTTTTTTGAAAAAAACTGGTTGAACGATTTTGAAATGAAAAATTCATAAAATAGAAAACAGCAAAAGGAATAAGAAGTCTAACAACATTTTTTTCCAAAAAACGTTATGAATAGTGTTTTTTTGATTTCATAAAAAAAATTCCCAAAATTTTATATCATATTGCTCGGCTAAGCCCTAGCCATTAGTCAAATAGAAGAAGGTTACAACCTACATACATACTTACGTATTTTAAAGCATTTCATTATCATAAAAGCACACAGAATAAATAAGGAGACTATGATAAACACACAAAAACAACTAACAAATAAAAAAAACTATTCGATTACTACTGAATGCAAAAATTTCAATCGATAAAACAAAAGTTTACACCTTCCTATAAATAAACAAAACCACTGTGTTAACTTTTAATATTGTCTCTATACCCAATCGCTTAACAGTAGTTCCAACCTTATTATAGGTACCTGATATCCTTAATAAATTCCATTAATACCTACCCACACCATACGTTTATCGATC
The DNA here is from genome assembly GCA_963971375.1 of Platycheirus rosarum. Taxonomy (NCBI): domain Eukaryota; kingdom Metazoa; phylum Arthropoda; class Insecta; order Diptera; family Syrphidae; genus Platycheirus; species Platycheirus rosarum. Next base: position 111,255,607 of record OZ020507.1, on the reverse strand, counting down.
CATCAAACATAATTAAGCTATTTTAATTAATTTGATTTCAAAAAGTAAATTATTGTTATTGGGACCTATATAGGTCCCTATACCTAGCATTATTGCCATACTGCTGATTCCCACGAATTTTTATGCCAGTTGTTCAAATTTTTCCATACCAAAATGAAAATTAAACTGAAGAAACTCCTTTATATCTTTCTATTAGCATATTATATTATAAACAGTAAGCAGCAAGTGGAAAGACAATACACTAAAAAACTGCAAAAGCTAAAAATCCTATATATTTATGTGTTTATCCCTTTATCGTGACACATGTTCGTTCGAGCATCAAACCACAACGATTCTAAAGAAGTTGCACGTCAAAAAACATTAAAACTAAATCTTTGTCAAAAAGACACCTGTACCTAAAAAGGATTAGCACACGGGAGCAAGAACGTGCGACCCAGTCGTGCCTTTTATTTAAGATCAGACTTTCTGGTTAACTAATTGATGCTTTTGATGAAACTTTCAAAACATGTAGTATTTAATGATTTAAATAATTTGCTTATTAAAATTTTAAAAACATTTTTTTTTAATTTTTAATATTTTTTTAAAAAACTTATTTTGTTTTTTGAATATTTTGAAAACGAATCTATAGTTTTTTTTTTTATTTTTCTCCTAGTATAAACTATAGATTTCTTTAAATTGACATACTCAAAAAAAAATAAAAAAAACTGGTCGAACGATTTTGTAATGAAAAAATCTTAAAATAGAAAATAGCAAAAGAAATAAGATGGCTTACAACATTTTTTTCAAAAGACGTTATGAATAGTGTTTTATTGACTTCATAAAAATTTTATTTGTTTAATATTTTCCCCCAATTTTTGTTTTATATTTCTCGGTTGAGCCCTAGCCACTAGTCTAATGAAAGCAAACTTTCTTATTGTTTATTATTATTTATTTATCGTTATTTATTTTAAAGCATTTCATTATCAAAACAGCATACAGCATACAGAATAAATAATAAGGACGCCTATGATAAACACATAAACACGCAAAAATAACTAACAAATAAAAAAAATACTCGATTACCTACTGAATACTGAATGCAAAAATTTCAATCAAGGAAACAAAATTGTACACCTGCATACAAACAACGACTGTGTTAAGTTTTAATATTGTCTATACCCACTAGCTTCACAGTGGTTAGAATAGGTATATTAATTTTAGTACCTACATTCCTTCCAACCTTATTAGAGGTAGGTACATAATATCCTATATAAATTCCATGAATACCCCCAATATGAGTTTATCGATCCACCAAACATAATTAAGGTACCTATTTTAATTAATTTTATTTCAAAAAGTAAATTATTGTTAACTGGACCTTATAGCTTATATCTAGGTATACCTATACTCGACTTATGTCGCTAATTCGTTCCGGGAAAAGGTGTCGTAATTCGAAATCGACTTAGGTCGAAGCAGAAAAATAAAGGAAAACCAGAGCAAAGAAACAGTAATATATGGATATAAATAACGTTAATTTTTGACAAGTCAATAAAGGGATAATAATAACAGTGAAACAAAAGTAAAACTAAATAAGGAATTTCACATTTATAATTCAATAAATCCTTATGATAGACATTTATTACATGACATCTTAATCGCTTGACAACAATATTTGTAATTCGGCTTCGATTTCTTGCTGTGATGGTCCTGCAGTATTCGTAGAAGAAGACGGATTAGAATTCGACGGCTTGAAGAACTGTGTCAGTGTGGTTTGAGCAGCTTCTAGCTTCATTTTTTATCTTCTAAAATTCTGATCAACTCGTCATTCCAAAGTGGTTCCTCTTGGACGTGAATTAATTCAGTTATGTCGCCTTCATTTAGTTCAGAGAATCCAATTTCCCTCGCCAGTTGAAGTATTTCCGACAGAATTTCATCTTGGTCGCTTAAGTTTAAGTTTATTTCTCAAAAAGCTTACATAGTAAGATAATAAATCTTATACATTTGTGAAAGATTATAGATTTAAGTTAAAGTGAATGTTTAAATAAAAAAAGAATAAAAGTTTACAAAAATATTCAGACAAAAAAAAAAGTTTTAAATTCAATTAATTAACAAATTCATGTAAATTAAAAAAAAAATAACTCCTAATTATTAATAGAATATGAAACAAAAACGACAGAAACGGAAGGAAAGAGAAAGTTTAAAGTTTTAAAAGAAGAAAGATAGAAATTAGTTGCTTTGTTCAGAGAAGAAACTGCAATGACCATCCCGAAATCGTTGCATGTTGCCAAGCTCTCGCAAATAACCTGGAAGTGAATTCCACAGGCTACAAGCAGCCTATAAAGAATTGTCTTTCAGAATTCAGACAAGAAAACTGAGGCAAAATTAAAACTGTAGATTCGGCATCAAGCGAAAATCGTAGTTTTTCATATAAATAAATTGGCTGACGAGTTTTTTTTAATTTTAAACAGTTGAAGAAGTGTTAGAAATTTTGTATAATTATCAAAAGACATTGGAAGTAGGTTCTGCCGCAGATGCGAGACATGGTCATATCTCCTTAAGCCGAAAACGTAACGAATAGTACTATTGAATTCAATTTTTAATTTATTTTTACTAGCGGAGTCACAGTTATAATAAATTTGTCACCCATAAGTGAGGATTGGTATTATCAAGGTTTTCACTAGTAGAATTCTGGTTTTGAGTGGGGTAAATTCTTGAGTCGTCCAAAGTGTTCGAAGAGCGCCATAAGTTTTACCTACTATGGAGTTAATATGGTCATTCCATGTGAAAGTTCTATTAAATACCAAACCAAGATTTTTAGAGGATTCAACAAATTCTAAGACAGCCTCGTTGAGCATGACTGGTGGAAAGTAAGATAGGTCTTAGACTTTTTTTGAGATGACTAGACACTTGCATTTCTTGGGCTTAAGAGCCAGTCCATTGGATCGTGCCCAATTAGAAATACGATCAAGTTCCTGGTTAATGATGAAGACACAGTTTTCAATGAGACCTAGAGGGCAACTTTTATATATTTGGATATCATCCGCATAAAAATATTTCGAGGTTTTCCGAAAAATGGAGGCGATTTCATTGATGTAGATTGAGAATAGCAGAGGGGCCAAAATCGATCCCTGAGAAACACGCTTTAGTAGAGGAAGGAATTCTGAAAATGTATTTTCTATGTAAACAGCCTGTTTGCTACTAGTTAGGTAGGAAGAAATTAATTTGATTGCTTTTACGGATATATTAAATTCTTCACGCAACTTATTCAAGAGTACAGTGTGGCTGACCATTTCAAAGGCTTTAGAAAAAATCTAATAGGACCAGAAACGTTACGTTTTTATCATCAAGTTCAGCCCTTATATCTGTGCAGATCGAAGAACAGAAGAAAAATTCATCTTAACTCGATTTTAACATCCTGACCAAACTTGATCCATCATTAAATATACATCAAAATCATTTACATTGAAACCTGACCCTAAACACGGAACTCCGTATCAGCACGAAAGTTCGAACTTTCGAACTTTCGAACTTAAGGCTGATCTGTCAAATGTAATTTTATTTCTAGCTTATTCTACTTTCATTTCCGGGATTTGTTCTTTTCAATTCCAACTCTCACACGTGCCAGACTGAAAAAAAAGTATCTCATATATAATCAATATTTAATTAATATTACTTACAAGTGTAATAATTCAGGCTGTTCAATACAGAAGGATCAAGTTGTTTCTACCAAAGAAATTTAATTTTTTTGCATATATATGTATAATTATCAGGAACTTCCCAGACGGTGTGGTCATTCCACACCACGTGTTTGTTAGTTGGTAACAATCACTCCTATTTCCAAACCAACTATCAAGCCAAAAACAACACTCGCTGCAGTTAACGTCCAAGAATCTCTTCAACTTTTTAATTAAACGAGCACGCTTTATCAAAAAACAATCTGCCCCAGAAACTCTGTATTCACAGTAATTTTGGATCACACCTTGTCTCCAAACCTACAACACAGTTTTTTGGTAGTGTCAGATCACTTGGATACAAGATCGTTGATCGTATTTACTTGATCAATCAACTCTACAAAAATCATTATTGATTGCGCCAAAATACTGTGGTAAACTACGTCCCAGGAAGATAAGCCGAACGTTCTTGACACTCTCCTTTGAGAGATCAACTACCTGCATTAACAACTACAAAATCAAGATATTTTAAGTCAACGTCATCTTAAATTTTTATAATGAATATCTTCAGTAAATAATAACTTAATTTTTATTCAGCCATTCATTCATTCATCACCATAATTGTCAATCAATCGCGGTTCAGAACTTTGATTATTTATGTCTATCTTTCCTTCAAGCAAAGTCTAGCAAAACATCCAACTACCATCAAAGCTGCTGTGCACATCAACTTTTTGGAAGTCGGTAAGTTTTTTACAATTTCCTATAATAACTCTTATCATGCATGCCAAAAAGATATATTTATATAAAAAAAAATTCAGAAAACATAATCGGATTTGAACCAAGATCGATGAAATAATTTAAATAACAACTTATCAAAATAGTCCTATTGTCTTACTAAATTTCAAATCTCTTATCAATAAATATTTAAAGTGCTTTGATTGATATTTATTTCTTATCAAATGAGAGAAGAGATTATGAGTGAAAAGAAATTTCGTTTAGATTCAACATAAAAAAAAGACAATGCGTGCGTCAGTTGTCTAGTATGGGGATGCTTACAGCTTCTAAGAGATCAAGGGATCTCATTTAAAAGTTTCAAGTCGAATGTGAGAACTGCAAGTGGACAGCCACAACCAATCGTTGGCGAATTAATAACCGAGATAACTTACAAGAATATAACGAAGCAAATAAAGATTTATCTAGTTCCATCTTTAGAACAACCATTGTATCTAGGGGTCAACTTTTGGAAACTTTTTGGGATTGCTACTCAAATTATTTCTGAAATTTGTCCTCTACCACTCCGGAAATGCGATTCAAACGCCCATGAACTTTCAGTCGATCAGAGTAGAGAGATTGAAAGTGCTATACGAATGTTTCCAAAGAAGGGCTTGGACGGACATCATTAGAAAAACATACAATAAATACGGGTGATGCTGAACCCATTAAGCAACGACATTATCCCGTGTCACCAGCTATTCAAAAGCTGATGTATGAAGAAGTGGATAGAATGTTAAAATTAGACGTAATCGAAGAAAGCCAGAGTGCCTGGAGTTGTATTTATGCGTAAGCCTGGTAAAATCGGTTGTGCCTCGACTCCAGGAAACTCAATAAAGTAACAAAAAACAACGCCTATCCATTTCCTCATATAGAGAATCTGCTAAGTTGCCAATCGGATACACACTTCATTAGCAGTGTGGATCTGAAAGACGCATTTTGGCAGATTCCCCTAGATGAATCGGCACGGGAAATGACAGCGTTAAGTATGCCCAGTAGACCTCTGTATCAATTCAAAGTAATGCCCTTTGGACTCTGTAATGCAGCTCAACGCTTTTGCAGACTAATGAACAAAGTGGTTCCCACTGAATTGAAACAAATTTTTTTCGTATATTTAGATGATCTGCTGATTAATTCGGGGACGTTTGAAGAGTACGTTAAAATTTAACGTACTCTCGCTTCACTTTTACGAAAGCTGGATTGATAATCAATCTAGAGGAATCCAAATTTTGTTTTAAACAACTCCGTTACTTAGGCTATATAGTTGGAGGAGGAGCCGTCAAAACCGATCCACATAAGGTATCCGCCATTGAAGACTTCCCTGTACCAAAAACTCCTCGACAAGTTCGAAGATTTTTAAGTTTAACCGGATGGTGTAGACGATTTGTGCCTAATTAATCCTCACTAGCTACTCCTATAACGGACACTTTAAAGAAACACAAACATTTCGAATTTTCACCCGAAGCCCTCAAAGCGTTCGAAGACTTAAAATTAGCTCTGACAACAGCCCCAGTTTAGGCCAACCCTAACTTTGAAAAGCCATTCATCATTTTTTGTGGCGCATTAATGACTGGTGTCAGTTGTGGGTTAAGTCAACTTGATGAAAACGGTTCAGAAAAACCAATATATTACTATTCTTACAAACTTAACCAAGATCAACGTTACTATAGCGTTACGGAGTTAGAGTGTCTAGCAGCCGTATTAGGCGTTGAGAAGTTTCGTCCATATGTTGAGGGACATCATTTTACAATAGTTACCGACCATTCGGCTCTCAGGTGGCTTAGGAGTCAAGAAGATTTGAGTGGAAGATTAGCACGATGGAGCTTAAGACTTCCAAGATTCTCTTTTTAAATAGAACATCGAAAGGGTACCCAAAATGTGGCACCAGATGCACTTTCACGAGTGTATGCTATAGATGAAGTTGCAACAATCACAAGTGGTGTAAACCCTTCCGATGTTCTACAGGTTAACCTCGCTGATCCGTCATTCAAGTCGGATGAGTATGAGGTTGATCAAGACGGTTGAAAAAAATAAATCCCGGCTACCTGACCTTCAAGTTTCAGAAGAAATTTTTGTATACAAGAAAGTAAGACATTGCACAGGGGATCCTATAGAAGATGACTGTGTGTGGAAACTCTGGATTCCTGACGCGTTTGTTAACTCTGGCTGAACTGGCTTATGATCCTCCTCAAGCTTCGCATGATGGGGTCACGAAGACCTTGTTCAGACTTCGAGAGTGATTTTACTGGCCTAATATGGCGCCTCAAGTTAAATCGTTTGTCGGAGAATGCATTGTTTGAAGGATGTCCAAGGCTCCTAATTTCATCTTACGACCACCTCTGGGGCAATCTTTTATTGTAGAGAGGCCATTTCAACATATTAACGTTGATTTCTAGGTCCTTATCCACGGTCTAGATACAGAAATTGCTATATTATAGTTTGCTTAGACCAATTCACAAAATTTGTCATTGCGAAACCCTTAAGAAAAGCCACTTCAGAGGAAGCAATTAAATTTTTAGAGACTCAAGTGTTTGCACTCTTTGGAGTCCCAGAATCACTCTTGTCCGATAACGAAAACAATTCATTGGCAAGGAGTTTTCTAAATTTCTCGAGTCATATGGAACAAAGCATATCAGGACAGCCTCATACGCACCACAAGCTAACGCAAGTGAGTATGTCAATCGCTATATCCTGGCTGCAATCAGATCATACTTAGGCTCAGAACAATCTAATTGGGATAAACACCTAGTTCCGATATAAAGTACTTTGAGGTCCTTTGTGCATTCAGCCATTGGCATGTCACCGCATACGGCATTGTTCGGGCAATGTAAAATAGAGCATGAGTCAGACTTTGCACTCCTGAAAAAGTTGAATGGGCTTAATAATTCGGAATTTAATCTTTTGCCAAAACCCGTCAAAATGAATATGATTCATAATCGAATCAAAGAATCTTTAGCCCAAGCTCATAAAGTATATGAAAAAACCTACAATACTCAAAGCAAATCTTGTAAGTTTGCGGTTGGACAAACGGTTCTTAAACGAAACTTCGTTCTTAGCGATAAAGCAAAGAAACGTAACGCAAAATTATGCCTTAAGTTCGTACAAGCAAAAATTACCAAAATTGTGAGTAATAACTTGTTCCAATTGCAAGATATGAATGGAAATTCGTTGGGAATCTTTCACACCAAAGACCTGTGACAGTAAAATCTTTACAAACATTTCATTTACGAACAAAACGAAATTGAAGTAAAATGTTTATTCTAGCGTGGGTCGATCATCAAAAAAAAAAAAAAAAAATTTGTTCCTTTTTCATTTCAACTTCATGTCCAAGGACAAGAAATTAAAGTGTTATGTGCAGATTGAAGAACAGAAGAACAATTCATCTTAACTCGATTTTAACATCGTGACTTAACTTGATCCATCAATAAATATACATCAAAATCATTTGCATTGAAACCTGACCTAAACACGGAATTCCGTATCAGCACGAAAGTTCGAACTTTCGAACTTAAGGCTGATCTGTCAAATGTAATTTTATTTTCTAGCTTATTCTTCTTTCATTTCCGGCATTTGTTCTTTTCAATTCCAACTCTCACACGTGCCAGACTGAAAAAAGTATCTCATTAATAATCAATATTTAATTAAAATTACTCCCAAGTGTAATAATTCAGGCTGTTCAATACAGAAGGATCAAGTTGTTTCTACCAAAGAAATTTAATTTTTTTGCATATATATGTATAATTATCAGGAACTTCCCAGACGGTGTGGTCATTCCACACCACGCGTTTGTTACTCCCAAGTGTAATAATTCAGGCTGTTCAATACAGAAGGATCAAGTTGTTTCTACCAAAGAAATTTAATTTTTTTGCATATATATGTATAATTATCAGGAACTTCCCAGACGGTGTGGTCATTCCACACCACGCGTTTGTTAGTTGGTAACAATCACTCCTATTTCCAAACCAACTATCTAGCCAAAAACAACACCATCGCTGCAATTAACGTCCAAGAATCTCTTCAACTTTTTAATTAAACGAGCACGCTTTATCGAAAAACAATCTGCCCCAGAAACTCTGTATTCACAGTAATTTTGGATCACACCTTGTCTCCAAACCTACAACACAGTTTGTTGGTAGTTTCAGATCACTTGGATACAAGATCGTTGATCGTATTTACTTGATCAATCAACTCTACAAAAATCATTATTGATTGCGCCAAAATACTGTGGTAAACCACGACCCAGGAAGATAAGCCGAACGTTCTTGACACTCTCCTTTGAGAGATCAACTACCGGCATTAACAACTACAAAATCAAGATATTTTAAGTCAACGTCATCTTAAATTTTTATAATGAATATCTTCAGTAAATAATAACTTATTTTTTATTCAGCCATTCATTCATTCATCACCATAATTGTCAATCAATCGCGGTTCAGATCTTTGATTATTTATGTCTATCTTTCCTTCAAGCAAAGTCTAGCAAAACATCCAACTACCATCAAAGCTGCTGTGCACATCAACTTTTTGGAAGTCGGTAAGTTTTTACAATTTCCTATAATAACTCTTATCATGCATGCCAAAAAGATATATTTATATAAAAAAAAAAGTCAGAAAACATAATCGGATTTGAACCAAGATCGATGAAATAATTAAAATAATAATTTATCAAAATAGTCCTATTGTCTTACTAAATTTCAAATCTCTTATCAATAAATATTTAAAGTGCTTTGACTGAAATTTATTTCTTATCAAATGAGAGAAGAGATTATGAGTGAAAAGAAATTTCGTTTAGATTCAACATAAAAAAAAAAAAAAAAATATCCTCGAAATTGATGAGAGTTTATTATTTTAAATGCAATGTGGTTGACAACGGCTAATCTAAGGAGAGGATTAATAAATTTCTTTTCACTCTAACTCATGCTCGGATGCAAATTTAAAGCTTCGACGACTCCGCTTAACAGTTTTTTTAACATTTTTTTACCATAACCAAATTGATTTGATAATATTTATCTTTTCAATTAAGTCTATTGTTGAAGGATGACATGACATGAATTTGATTTTATTTTTAATTAGATTACTTTTTATTTGATTTGAATTATTTATAAATAAAATTTAACTTTTTTATATGAACTATAATCTGTTCCGGATTTTTGTTTGATGAGAAAAAGTTAGTTTGGGAATGGAGTGATCTGTTATTTTTGTGCAAAAGGGGAAGGAAACGAGGTAATGGTGCGATGCGACGGATATGTAAGAGTTAGTTCTTAAGAATTTTATCAAATTTGCATTAGGGGTCATTGAATTGAATTTGAGTGGATCAATGACACGGTGTTTTCTTAGATGTTTAAGAAAACAGAGGGAGGGTAACACTCAGGGGCCCTTTAACATCTCGGGTTCTTCATCAACAATGTTTAAGGAAATGATAGATGAACATATTCGCGTAAGATAGTTATTGGGTTTGTATAAGATTAATTTTGAATCGGCATGAAACATTTACGGTAGTTCAACGACAAGTACAAGTACCCACCCCACCGACGAGCTGGTCTAATGGTGATGCAAGCATGCCAAATCGTACTTGATTAGTTGAACGACTCATCCGACGTTTCCACGTTCTGCTCAGGGAATCCTGTGGTCTTGAGCGAGCATGATATCGGCTTTCGTCAGATGGGAACAGCTTATACCGTCACATATATTCAATAGCCTTTAAGAGTGCGGTTGTGCAGCTGTCGTGGGGGGCGAAAACCTGATTGTATTTGTACCAAGAGATTTGTCTGTATTATATAGTCATAAAGTTGCTTTTGCATAATACGTTCCAGTACTTTTGGGAGAAATGGAAGTTTAGAGAAAGGTCGAAACTAATCTTTACATGTGCAAAATATGGTAATAGCAGAGGCGAAATGGCTTTTAGGAAAATAGGTTTAAGTTCGTTAACCCATATAGCATTCGATTTTACTGAAATAAAACTTTCTACAACGTCCATATTTGTTACATTTGAAAAGCTAAAGGTAGAATCAGTTGAAAGCGCATGAAGACTATATGAATTAGAGAGGATTTTTTTAATTTAGTTCCTCTTTACCAATAATGTTATTGAACTTTGGTCTTTGCTTACCAATGCCAAGTTTTCTCAGGTTTTCCCATAACTTTCGTCCATCCGAATGAATATTAAGGCGATTTGAGTAGTATTGTCTTTTAGCTATTCTTATTTCTTGAACAACCTTATTACGCAAAGATTTATATGCTAAATGAAGTTCTTCAACATGGTGACGAATCCAACTTCCATAAGCTTGATCTCTTTGATGCATAAACTCTTTGATTCTACACGTAAACCATGGTTTAGAATTGCAAATGTTTTTCTTTGTTTTTAAAGGAACGTGACAGTTGAAAAGAGAAATTATATTATCAGTCAAAAATTTTACTTGGTCATCTGAAGAAGGCATGAAATATATGTTATCCCAAGGTATGGAATGAGTGTCGTATTCAAGTGCGGTCATATTAATATTTTTATAGTCCCTATACTGAATCGTTGGATTCATGGAATTTTCTTTTGTAACAAAGTTAAATGTCAAAAAAATGAGATCATGTTTGGAAAAAGCTGGAGTGACAAATTGATTGTAAAAGAGCACCTTATCATTCTCACTTACAAAGAAAAGATCTAATAATGTACTTGAAGTTTGGGTGAAATGAGTTGGTTCAGATACATTTGCCGAGTGCAAATCAAAGGAACTCAAGTTTTCACAAAGTCTTTTTCAGTAATTAGATCGCTTTTAAAATCTCCACATAAAATAATATTCGATGAACTTACTGTTATTTGTTCAATAAGTTGAAAAAATGGGCCCAAGTTACCAAAATGTCTTTATTTGCACATTGAACACATTCTGGCCAGATTTTCCGCCATACTTTATTCATATTAGAATCTGTAACATCTTTCCAGAAGTCGGCTATGTTTTGAATAGCTTGCTGAATGTTATACTTTCGCCAAATATTCTTTACGTGGGTTTGTTTTTCCTCATTTTCGAATGACGTATCTAGAGCATGAATTACCTGTTGAAACGTTCGGCGCAAACAATACGCCTTAAAAGGAGCAATTACTTCCTGGTCCATGGGCTGAAGTATAGAAATAGTATTCGGAGGAAGAAAAATTACTTTGACATTTTGATCAATATCGTCGAGACAGTGAGGGTGGCTGGGGGCATTGTCCAGGATAAGAAGAATCCTTTCTGAAAGATTGTTTTTCGTGCAGTATTCCTTAGCAGCTGGACAAAACTTGTTCTTGAACCAATCAGTAAATATGGATGAAGTTACCCAGGCTTTTTTGTTAGCTCTCCAAATAACCGGAAGACTGTTTTTCTCCACATTCTTTAAAGCCGGTGGATTAAGAGAATTGTAAATCAACAGTGGTTTAAGCTTATAGTCACCGAAAGCGTTTCCGCCAGGCAGTATAGTCAACCTATCTTTTGCTGGCGCAGGGACATAACGCCCAGGGTATTAACGCCCAAATTTTTTTGGGTATTATGACCCACTTAAGCGGGTTATAAGACCCAAATTAATTTTGGGCGTTACGACCCACCCAAATGGTTCATAAGACCCAAATATTTTTTGTTTAAATGGGACATAAGACTTAAATTTGAAAACAAAAATCATTGAATAAAAATAATTACATACTGTTGGAAATAGTCATAAGGTCCATGAACGAAATAGACATAATATCCATGGACCTAATGTCCGAATTGAATTTTTTTTTTCATTTCCAGTATGAGGTAGGTATAGGGCGGATTCTGCTCCCCTGCAACCCCCTGCTTGGGCTCACTATAAGATTTGAAGAAGGTGCAATGTTAGGTATGTGCGACGTTTCTTTTTGATTTAAAAAACCTTTGCATAAACCCAATTTCGCACCTACTCCAAATCTGTAGTGAGCCCAAGCAGGGGGGTTGCAAGGGGGCAGCATGCCCCCCTCATACCGACCTCATACTGAAAATAAAAAAAAAATTAAATTCAGTCAATTTGTTTGTGACCTTATTTCACAAAGCTCACATTTAAGTCATAAATTTAGTTCCTTATTAAATGTCAATGTCTTTAATATTATGAAGGGCATACCTGTTTTTAAATTTATCGAACCATCCTCGGCTGGCTTTAAAAGTAAAATCTGGATCAGGTCCTTTAATGGAATCAATAATGCACCGAGCTTTCGTCTGAATAAGTCTAGCGTTTACAGGAATATTCCTTCGGTTCAAGTCCTGTATCCACATGAATAAAAGTTTTTCCATTTTAATTAGAGTTGTAGGTCTGTTCTTAGTGATGATGGTATCCGATACAGAAACTCCTGCTGAGGCGCTTGAACGTAGTTTACTTGCATTTGCTTTAACGTTACGCACGGTTGAATGGGACAGTCCGCGGGAGCATGCGACATGGGCGGCCCTTACTCCTATATCTAAGTGATCTAAGATCTCGATCTTAGATTTGATTGAAAACACCTTCCGTTGCTCCAGAAACCGAGCAAGATAGTCTTTTTCTATCCATGATGTTAGAATTTGACTCAAATCTAAAGCAAATTAAGCAGTCAATATGTACCTGCTTTTGTATTAATAAAAATAAACAAAAGTGTTACTTACAAAAATATTAACTTTGTTATATAAGTATTAACTTTATATAAAAAACAAGACAAAGAAATCAAAAACTACAATTTTCAAATTTAAAATTTAAAATTTTCCCTGCTTACTAATGCGTCCGTAGTCTTTTATTTATTTATTTGACTATAACTACAGATACATAATTGATCACAGTTATTTGGATTATACAAATAATATTAAATTTACATAATTAGTGACGATTTAAATTGGATAAAAGTATAATTTGTTTAAATTTCAATGAAGTTAGATTAAAATCTTTGAAGGAATTATAATTATTGAACTGTTTACATAAGAGAGACAAGGGTTCATTATTTAAGTAGTTTAAAGTAGTTTCATATGTTCGTAAAATTTTATAATTTCGACTTGAACGGAATGGCACATTTATTTTTATTAAGGAAAGCAAAGAAGGAGAATTTATATCACCGTTTAAAAGTTTAAATATGAATGCAGCATTGAGTGATGACCTCCTTTCCTCGAGCGTATTAAGACCAATCAGTAAAAGTCGCGAACGATATGGTGGAAGATGGTGATGATTATCCCAGTTAAGATGACGAAGAGCAAATAATAGAAATTGTTTTTGAATGGATTCAATGCGGGCAATGTGACAGGAGTAATATGGGCACCAAACTTGGCAACCATATTCCAAGATCGAACGAACCAGTCCAACAAACAGGCTCTTTGTCACATAAGGGTCGTTGAATTCTTTTGACCATCGTTTAATCATTCCTAGATGAACAGAAGCTTTTGCAATTATAGAATCGATGTGCATTCTGAAGTCTAATTTTGAATCAAATATTACTCCCAAGTCTATAAAATAATTAACTCTTTGATGTTTTGAATTATTTATAGAGTATTCATTTAAGAAAACATTTTTAACTCTAGCGAAGGTCATTACTTTGCATTTCTTAGAGTTCAGTGTGAGATCATTCTTATTTCACCATTCCTGCAAATGATCAATATCAGATTGCAGTTGAAGGTAATCAGCATTATTTTTATATCAATATGAAATTTTCGCACCGTCAGCATAGAGATGTATATCACAGTATTTTATCACAGAGGGTAAATCATTTATAAAAAATTACGAATAACAGTGGTCCCAGGTGGCTTCCTTGAGGCACGCCAGACTTGACATTTATTGCATTGGATAAATGAGACTTGAACTTAACATATTGAGTACGAGATGTACTTGCAATCCATTGCACAAATTTTGGGGACCAGCCGAAAAGTGAAAGTTTTCTAACAAGCAGGTGGTGATTAAGTTGATCGAAGGCTTTGGAGAAGTCAGTGTATATTACATCCGTTTGATGACCATTCATGAATCCTTTTGTTATGCATGATGTAATTTCCAACAGATTTGTAATGGTAGATTTTGCCTTGACGAATCTATGCTGTCTGTCCGATAGATGCGATTTTACACCATATATCAACTCATAGACTATTATAGATTCCATCATCTTGGGAATAACGCTGAGTTTTGCTATACCTCAGTTGTCACGCATGTTGCATCGGCTTCCTGATTTAAAAGTGGAATTATGAATGACTTCCAAGCATGCGGGAAAACGGAAGAAGACAAAGATTCTCTTCTTATTCTGCTGAACTCTTGAGCAGTGGAAACTGTAAACTTGAATTTAAGCTTGTTGTATAGTTTTTTTTTTAAGCCTTTTAAGGAAAGGTGTGAGCCAAAGAACACAATTTTGATGCGGCGAACAGGTATTGTTTTCAAAAAGCTGTTGTACAATATTTCATAGAAAGTATCAGTTGCTTTACTAGCATCCATATTAAAAAAAAACACTATCCCAGTGAAATTGAGAAAGTTCCATATTGAGTTTTTCAAAATCAGTTTTCTTGAAGTCAAATTCATAGCCATGATCATATTGACTAGCACAAACCGAGGTCGGCATTTCCATTAAAACTTCAAAGCAAGGGTGAAATCTAACATCATCCAATAAAGGGCATGATCTTTGCACCGTTAAGCCATTAACATCATTCGTAAACACGAGGTCAAGAAAATTACCTCTTTCATTTTTAAACGGGTTAACTTGATTTAAGGCTAAAGAGCACATTGAGTCCACAAAAGAAATACTCGTTTCTGATGTCAACGATGTAGGTGACAAAAAATTGTCATCTTCTTGAAGAACGTCCCATTCAATGTCTGGTAAATTAAAATCACCAACAAGTTGTAACCTATCGTTGGGATTCATCAGGGAAACGATGTACTTAATGTTTATAACACATTGATCGTAAAGTTCACAATGCATTTTTGGTGGAATGTAGACACAGACTATAAAAAGTTGGAAAGTTTTGAGGAGAGTTGTAACACATACCATTTCTACGCTTATTGAGGGCATAGAGACAATTTTACAGTTGTAGCAATTTTTAAAGGCAATTAGAACTCCACCACCAGACTTTTTACTGCTAGTTAAGGAAGACCGATCTGACCGAAATATTTGGTACGAACTACATAGTATTTCATTGTCCAAAATAGACTTATCTAACCATGTTTCAATATAAAGTATTGCATCATAGTTAAACCCAAGACTTGAAGCAAACATTGATTTTAGTTTTGTCTTCAATCCTCCAATATTTTGGTAGAACATTGGGAAATAACTCATTGAGTATTTCGTACATTTGACCTCTTTTGGCTACAGTAGGTCGCTTCCGTGAACTATTGAGTTTACCGGCCAGAATTTCTCATAATTTAATAATTTAGAAATATCATTATAACGCTTAACATCAATAATGAAGGAGGAGTAGTTCCGATCTGCATTCAGCTTCATTTTGCGAATGTTAAGAAAAGATGAGTCTAAATTTGGTGATTTTTTTTAGTAAATAAGACCATATCATTGACTCATTAGTTGTTTGTGGAAAATTTGAAATAAAAATTGGCAAAGGTCTTTCCATAGCAACGAGATCAAATTCCTCTGCGGTTCTTTCTCCCCCCACTGCGGAAGTTGAGGGCAACAGTTCAATTCCATCAGATAAGGATCCTGCCGGGTCAGAAATCCTCTCATCCGTAATGGAAGCTATTGAGGAAACCGGTGGGCCGCTAGTAAACTCATCATTGGATTGAACTGTTGGTTGCTTCTGAGGTTTTTTTTATACGGCTACGAATTTATCGTTCTCAGCTTGGGGTTTCGGACCTGAACGGAGAGTTCTAGGTTGCCACAAAGATGGTGACGACGAACATTTCTCCAACACTTGAAGTTCCAGGTGATTATTTTGTTGCTGAAGACTTTTTTCCGTTGGGTTCTTACATCGATCCGATCGACTTTCATTTGAAAGCGGTAAAGGCTTCAGCAAAATCAATGGTACTTGAACTTCAGGATTTATTTGCGGGCTTTCAATGGCCTTAAAACCTTCACTCATTCTTTCTGACGATAAAACATCGAAATCGAATAACTTTTGAATATCCGAAAATATTGTGGAGACATTGTTGAATAATTTTTGGAGTCTAAGGATTTTCAAATGTAATTTACCCACCGAGATTTTGTCATGCTTAGTACAAAAGTACCGTAAGCATCCTTACCTTTAATACCTATGCATTAACATGAAGTAGTTGCAAGCATACGGCACAAGAAACTGTTACATCATTAGAAGTTTTTTTTACAGACTAAACAGCTTAAGAATCCATATTCAAAATACGAAGGGCGTTTTACGTGGTATTCCACGGGCCGAATTAAATGGATTTTTCACAAAAATTACCATAACTTAGGAAATACACTAAGTACAGAAATCGTTCACCACTTATTGAAAAGCTGTTGATATTTCCTTTCAGATTTTAATTATTAATTGTTTTCAAAACTTAAAATTTTAAAATTAAAAAAACAAAAAAAATATTTGTTACAACAGTGAATTGTTTACTTAGAATATTTGCTTTAAAGGAAATAAGATTTCTTAGAAATTGCAAAAAATAAGCACTGTATCACCACCATCAATTAAAATGAGAAATGCAACACCTATAAATAGATTTTTAGTGTTTATAATATTCAAGATCGGTTTATAACCACATAGAAACGCGAATTACTCGGGAGCAAACTATAGCACTTGTAGATAGGAACATAGTTACCACACATCATTACCACACGTCTTAACTCGAAGCATAAATGACGCAAGTCGAGGTAACGTTCCTACATTCTTCTGACGTCGTAAGTCGAAATGACATGAGTCGAAGCGTCGTAACTCGAGGTGTGCCTGTACCTAGCCCGGTTTTAAATTTTATTCTACACTGTGACCGCACATATAAGCAAGTACGTGCGATCCAGTCGTGCAATTCATTTGTTTTTTGAGTTTGAAGATATTTTTTTCAAAAACCAAATTAACCTGATTTAAAAATTAAAATTAAGTGCAAATTTTTATCTTTAAGAAAAGTAGATTTCTTAATTATTTTGCCGTTGGTACTAAAAATATTTTTACTTTTAATGAAAAACTTATTTTTCTCGAAAACGCCTCAATTTTGATAAAACTTTCTGAATGGTGTGCAAAATCTATCTTTTAGTTTTAATGTTTTATAACCGTACATCCCATATGACCGATTTTTTAAGATCAGACTTTCTCGTCATGATTTCATGATTTTGATTAAACTTTCAAAACATGTAGTATCTTATGATTTAAATAATATTGCTTATTACAATTTTAAAAACATTTTTTTTTAATTTTTAATAATTTTTTAAAGAACTTATTTTTTTTTGAATATTTTGAAAACGAATCTATAAATTTTTTTTATTTTTCTCCTAGTATAAACTATAGATTTCTTTAAATTGACATACTCAAAAAAAATTAAAAAAAAAAAACTGGTCGATCGATTTTGTAATGAAAAAATTATACAATAGAAAATAGCAAAAGAAATAAGATGACTTACAACATTTTTTGCAAGAGACGTTATGAATAGTGATTTATTGATTTCATAAAAATTTTATTTGTTTAATATTTTCCCCCAATTTTTGTTTTATATTTCTCGGTTGAGCCCTAGCCACTAGTCTAATGAAAGCAAACTTTCTTATTGTTTATTATTATTTATTTATCGTTATTTATTTTAAAGCATTTCATTATCAAAACAGCATACAGCATACAGAATAAATAATAAGGACGCCTATGATAAACACATAAACACGCAAAAATAACTAACAAATAAAAACAATACTCGATTACCTACTGAATACTGAATGCAAAAATTTCAATCAAGGAAACAAAATTGTACACCTGCATACAAACAACGACTGTGTTAAGTTTTAATATTGTCTATACCCACTAGCTTCACAGTGGTTAGAATAGGTATCTTAATTTTAGTACCTACCTTCCTTCCAACCTTATTAGAGGTAGGTACATAATATCCTATATAAATTCCATGAATACCCCCAATATGAGTTTATCGATCCACCAAACATAATTAAGCTACCTATTTTAATTAATTTTATTTCAAAAAGTAAATTATTGTTAACTGTACCTTATAGGTTATATTAAGGTATACCTATACCTAGCCTTGTTTTAAATTTTATTCTACAATGTGACCGCACATATGTATATGTACGTGCGATCCAATCATACAATTTATTTTTATAATATTATTCATATTTTCTAAGCGGCTAACGGCATTACAATTAAATACGCTGAACACGTTCATTGGTTCTCACAGTTTGAGAGCCAGAGGGACCCACATTTGGTCCACGTTGTCACCAAGCAGCTGTTCAATAAGTGACATTCCTCCTTCATGGTCGCAAGTCAGCTCGTTGTTTACATTTAAATAAAAATATTTTTCATGAATTTTGAGTTTATCGCCGCGAAGTTGAATGTTTAAACTCGGGTTTTTGGCCATGATTTCAGTTTTCATTTTCAGCACGCGTCTTCTCCTTTTGCGTGCCGCCGCCAGGTAAAGGGAAGTAAATTTTTTTTGTGTTAGAAGACCTGCAACAGTAAGACCTTGCTAGCTATAGAGCGTAAGCAGTCGGCAAATCGCAGGCAGTGATAAAAGACCAGGTCGTAATTGACAACTATAGAGCGCGAAGCTTGCCTGGCAAAAGAAGCAAAAATCAAAAGAAAGCAACATCAACATCAACAGCAACAACAACAACATCAATAACATCATCAGGAGCAGCAAAAAGCGGAAAACACCAAAAATCTATCATCGCGGGAATTAAACAAAGCAGCACCCAGAAATAAATAAGGTACTATAGTTATATTTTATTTATATTTAAGTTTTAAAGACCCACACTTGTACCCATTTGCTTTAACCGTTTTTCGACCAAATTTTTTTATTTGACTTAAAATTCTCACGCGACGACAAATAACTTTAGGACTGTTCCAAGCCCTACCCTTTTACGAATCACACGTTCCGACCCTTTCGAAAATACCTTCGCCTAAAATGGCAACGAAAATTAGTTTGAGCGACATTTACAATATCGTGCAGGTGTTCGATGGCAACCCGGATGAACTTAATCGATTTATCTCTTGCGGGAATACTTTATTTTCCTTTATAGCGGACGAGGCACAGCACTCTTTATTCTTGTCGGTAGTAAAAACAAGATTACAAGGAGCGGCTTTTGATTTTTTCCAATATAAGACTTTTTCCAAATGGAAAGATCTTATAACTGAATTGGAGTCCCAATTCAAAGAGACAAAATCGAGACCGTCTGCTCAAAACGAACTCCTAAGTGCGAGACAATCTCCAAAAGAATCCGTTAAGGACTATGGGGATCGTTTAATCAGTTTGCTCCTCGCCCTTGACGCCGCGACGTGTAGCTCTATAGAAGAAAAATCTGTTAGAGATTATTTAATAACAGAAAATAAAACTATGGCTATACGTTGTTTCGAGGACGGGTTGAGGAACGTGAATTTAAGGCTGTTAGTAAAAGCACAAAATACTACAGATTTAAAAACGGCAATCTCATACGCTATTCTACAATCCCCGCGCTTGGAAAATGAAGTTCAAAACTCTAACTCCAAAAGTGCTAACAACAGGCCCACTTGTTCTACTTGTGGAAAAATTGGGCATTCATCCGCCTCTTGCTCCCTCCGAAATGGTCAGAACCGACCAATTTGTCAAACCTGTGGTAAAACAGGTCATGTGTCATCTAGTTGCTACCGCAATAATAATTTTCAAAATTTCACACCTCAGCAGAATATAAAAAAGGAGGTACATTTCACAAGGTGTACCTACTGTAACGGGATGAATCACTCCCAGCGTGATTGCAGGACGCAGTTGAATCATATACGGATGAAAAACCAGCATTCAAGAAATAATCCATTTCGTGAAGAACGTCCTAACCCACAACACATCTCGAGGCATGATACAAGACATCATGTGCTGAGACAAAATTTCGAGGGTAACCTCGACAATAATAATTATCAATCGGGAAATGGCAGCACTCGGGAACTGGACAGCGGCAGTTCCTCCCGAGTACTAACAACTGCCGACGTACACCGTACCCCGATATAGACTTTAGCATGGCCGTATCATTCTGCACTGGATACTCAGAGCCGGTGATACGTATCAAAATAAATGCTAGAGATATTACGTTTTTAGTTGACACAGGTGCGGATGTAAGTCTATTAAAATCAAAAATGTTAACGAAAATAGAGGAAAATAAGGTTGATTGTATCATTTCAACCATTGCCGGTGATGCTTTCAGTACTTTAGGAAAATCTCCTGCGGTACTAATGTTCGAAACAGGTGAACACACAATTTCTATTAAACATACTTTTCAAGTCTTAAAAAATGAGATAAATCTTCCATTTGATGGAATATTAGGAAACGACTTCTTATCAAAATTTAATTCAAAAATTAATTATGAACAAAATCAGTTAGAGCTTAAAATTAAAAAAGGAGATACAATTTTGCCCAAAACTGAGGAGAAGAGGAATAAAAATGCTACACCTTACGAGGTGGTACCTACGGGTAATATCAGCATAGAAGAAAACAAGGATGCCCTTCAAAAGTCTGATAAAAATAAGCTGCTACCAGCAAGTTTAAAATTTGTGTCAGGGTCTGAATCCGATTGTTTACGGGCCGGATCAGATACCTTATTACATAAGGACTGCAGGCTGAACACCTTGGAAAACTTCAATTCCAACTCTCCACCAAATTTCAACCCCAATTATAAAAAAGATGATAAATATAGAAATATAAATAAAAAGTATAAATACCCAGCAGAAAATAAGACTGAGGAAAATTTTAATAAAGAAAAAACTGAAAAAATTATTTTAAAATCTCGGGCACAACAAATTATTGACATCCCTTTCAGCTCTATCGGTAAAAATCAAAGTATAGTAATTCGAAAGCAAGAAATTTCACCAGGTATATATATAGGAGAAACTAGGACTAATAAGATGGAGAATTCTTCTAGAAGAGTATGAGTATAAAATCATTCACAAAAAGGGAAAATGTAATACCAATGCCGATGCACTTAGTCGTATAACGAACGACATTGAAACTAAAGTTCTAGTAACAACCAGAAACCAAAAACGAGTTCTTGAAGAAAATAACAATAATGAAATAGAAGTCGAAGAAGAACAACCGAAAAGATTAGATTCGCAAACAATAAATAATTTAATCTTCAAAACAGAGTCTATATTCCTCAATAATAAAGTGAAATTTAAAGCCATTCTTCTACCCTTAGTAGAAACCTCAGAAGAGAAAACCCTGATAAATCGTATATCTAATTTTATAAAACCCAACTTAGGGCAAACATCTTCATTTTTTCTTAAAGAAACAAAAACTACGTTTCTCGTCCTTACATTACCCCTACCTATAAGAAGCTTAACAGATCAAGAAATCATAAAAAACGGTCTGAACACAATAATAAATAAGGTTACCCAAGAAAAAATAGAGTCAATCGCATTATCAGTACCAATAAACAGTGAACCACAAAACGAGTTAAAGAATTTAATAACACAGGTATTTCAACAAAAACAATTTAAAACTTATGTTCATATCGACTCACGTAAATACATTGATAATATTGAAGACATAACTAAAATACTACATGAGAATCACGAGTCACCTTTTGGTGGACACCAAGGAATCGTTAGAACAACAAAATGAATAAAACAATACTATTGTTGGCCAACTATTTCCAAAGACGTAAAATTACACATACAGAAGTGTGCATCATGCCAAAAAAACGAATTGTCGCGATTCAACAAGATTCCCATGAAAGTAACCAGTACCAGCAAAACACCATTCGAGCGAATAGCTCTTGACATAGTAGGTCCATTACCTGCGAGTTACGACAACAATAAATATATCTTAACTTTTCAAGACGACTTGACTAAATTTTCAGAAGCAATTCCTGTACCTAATGCGGAAGCCACAACAGTAGCACGCATGCTAGTTTAACGTTTGGTATGCCGGTTCGGAATTCCAGAATCTATTCTCACCGACCAAGGAACAAATTTCCTAAGTAAATTGTTTAAAGAAATTTGCAAAATTCTTAAAACGAGAAAATTACAAACAACCCCATACCATCCGCAAACAAATGGTGCATTAGAACGAAACCATAGAACATTAGCAGAATATCTTAGACATTATACTGATCGCGATACATTAAATTGGGATACATGGTTGCCATACGCTATGTTCGTGTACAACACTACACCCCATAGTAGTATAACGTACACCCCGTTCGAACTATTATATGGTTACCCAGCGCGTATTCCAAATTTCTTGACACAATCTCCGCAAATACAGTATAATTACAATAATTACGCTAACGAACTAAAAAGTCGTTTGCAGCATGGCTACAAAATTGCTCGGGGAATGCTTTATGAAAATAAGAAATTAAATAAAACATATTACGACAAGAACACTACAATAAAGAGATTCAAAATAGGTGACAAGGTACTTATGAGAGTTCAAGCCCGACAGAACGAACTTACTCCGTTATGGGAAGGCCCCTACAACGTTACAAACATCGTTTCTCACGAAAATACCGAGATAAAAATACGCAACAAGACAAAAATAGTACATAACAACGACTTAAAATCCTTCATGGAATAATCCCCAACCAAAAGGAAAAGTATTAAGAAAAAAAAAACTGAGTAAAGAAACAATCATTCTTTTTCTTTACCAACACCAATCAACCAAAACGCAGGAATATATTTCGAGGACATAGGAACAGCTGAGTTATACGCCCATGAATGGAAACTGGTCGTATACTACGACCTAAAAGATCTTACAATAGCATTGACACACGCTGGGACCTTCATAGGGGAAATAAATGAATTATGTAAGTAATTAAAAGAGAAGAAGCAGTCCAAAATATTATGCAACGGGGCAATTACTGAAATGAATCACTTACTACTTGACATACAAATAAAATACGAACTAATAAACAATACGCACCGGCAAAAAAGAGCCTTACTCAACGCAGTAGGAATATTAAGTAAGTCATTATTTGGCACATTAAATGAAGATGATGCCGATTTTTACACTGACCAAATAAGCAAACTCAGACAAAACGAAGACCATGTACTATCATTAGTCAAGAAACAGACGATCATCTTAGAGACAACTAAATACGTTTTCAGTAAATCCGAAGCTGCAATACATAGTCAGATGACAGCAATCAACCTAAAATTAGAACAAACCAAGCAAATGATAGACAGATTAATTAATTCTACAAACGTAGTTGCTTTCATTGAATTAGAGTCGTTAACTTCATTGGTCACACTGATAATTATAAGAGACCTTAACACGCTAGACGATATACTTGACCTAATAACAGACGTTAACCATGGTAAACCTCACCCAGCCATAATATCTTCAAAACAATTAGAAGAAGCCTTAACAAGAATAAAACAAGAATTACCTTTTAATACTAAATTACCTTATATAGCAGAGGACAATAATATAGTATCCCTTTATAAAAGTTGCACTACCAAAGTTGCCATTAATATTGACAAAGTAATTTATGAAATCAAAACACCCTTACCTCTAACTAAAAAATTTCACTTATATAAAAGCATTCCACTTCCCACATCTGAACAAAACAAATTCATGTTCATACAACCAACCTCCCAATACACTCTAATAGACAAGAACAAAGAACATTTTTATCAAATGAACTCAGCAGAACTATCTCGCTGCAAAGTACAAGATAATATGTACCTATGTTCCCTTACACACCCTTTATTTAGCACCAACATAGAAAACCCACGATGCGAAATCCAATTATTACTTAAACATACTAAACCAACTTCTTGTGAAATAAGGCAATCAAATCACTCAACAATATGGATTCAACTCTCACAAGAAAATAAATGGATTTTCTCCTCATTCCATGATTACTTTATTGACAAAATATGCAACGAAAACGTCACTTCCCACACTTTACACGGCACAGCAATCATAGAAATTTTATGAAATTGTTACCTCAAAAACAGATACATGACAATCTATGCATCTGGTGAAAAATTTTCAAAACTAACAAACTTTTACATTCCCCTTTAAACATTTCAAAACTATTAACAAACAGTTTCAAAAACATTTCAAACATACCTGGAACTGTAGCAATTATTAAATTCTCCGACCATGATGATCTTAAATTCATTTCCGAAAAGATAAACGAGTTAAAGTCAGACGAAGCCAAACCATTGACAACACTAAATGAGCACCATATACACCACTATATACTTACGTATACTGTTGTCATTGCAATATTGTTATTAAGTTGCTACAAAAAAGTCCGAACTTACAAATTAAGAAACAGAACCAAAACAAATGACAAATATAATGAAAAAATACAGACAATACAAATTGAACGCCCCACACAAAACGGTAACCCAACACCAGAACTAGTGCTTGGTATATAAATTATTTTTTTTTTCGAAAGACGGTTACAACAAAGCAAACACAAATACGTGAACTAAAGCAAAAATCAAATTTCATGTCATTCTTGTTCAAAATGTTAATTTTTTTTTTTTACAAAAAGAAGAAGAAAAAAAAAATGTATAAAGAATTCACTCAAAATAATGACAATGTTAAATTCTTCAAAAAAAAAATGTGCGTACAACAAAATGTTAATATTTCATGAATGACGACAGTATAATTTACTCAAAATAATGACATGTTAAATTTTTCAAATGTATAAGATAATTTTATTTTAAGCTATCTATTTTTAAAGATATAATAATATGTATGGTTACATTTATTATTTAAATTTCTAAAATTCGTTTTATATTCTTAAAAACAATTAAACAGTAATACTTAAATGAAGAAAACTTCAATTCAACAAAAATGTAATATAAATACTTAGCCTATACCTATGTACAGAAAATTGACCTCTTCTAGATCAATTTTCTTTTTCGAAGGGGAGGAGGATGTAGTGTGCACACTAGCCCTCTACATTTTTCTCACCCTCAACTGCATCTTAAAATATAAAAATATACACATATCATTGCATTTTCCCAATGCACCTAGTCAACCACACAGTAATACATGATTATTCTCATGGCACTCTTCACCAATCCATTTTCCATAAGCGAGCCCATAAGCGAGGCATCGAGTTTCAAATCCACAAATTTGTCGTCACTAGGTCAGAACCGATATGAAGCACCCAAGCATGCAATTCAACTGCAGGCATTGAAGGGAATCCCAAAACAAAACAAAATACTGATATCGAAACTCAAATGTATAGCAGCCAGGTTTAACGCTCTAAGTGTTTAATAGGTTACGACAAAGCGGCACATTTGTGGATGATTGAATAATAGTATTGCGAAAGAAATGGAATTTTGGTGACAAGTGACATGGTAATATTTTGATGATCGACATTTTTTATCTGGCACAAGAAAGTACATATTATGGGAAATGCTATGAAATGTGTATGAAATGCATATGAAATGCACATAGGAAATAAACTAAAGAAAATTGTATAAATAGTAAAGTAAATTTTAGTTTTAAGGCAGAGAATAATTACGTCGAACTCGAAAGGTCGTAGCCTATGCATAGCGACAGCAGGCCTTAGAGTTTAAATAAAATACAAATTACAAGAAAAATATTTGTTTTCTTTTAAAATATTCTCTCCCCGATATTGCTCTTCTCCTTTGTTTAGGAAAGCACGGTAATACGCGGGTTATTACAATACCTATAAAAATCTATGTGTAATATTTAATAGAACATTGACCTGGAACGACCACATTAACTCATTAACAGGAAAAACTTATGGAACGCTCAGAACGCTATGAACCACCCAGGAATTCACACCACTTAAAACCAGATCAATGCTGACAAGGACCCTGGTGATACCGGCCCTAACCTATGGATGTGAAATATTCTACAACTGTGACGCCATCAGCAAAAATAAATTAAAAGTTGCTTTTAATAGCATAATTCGATACATCTTTGGATTAAGAAGGTGTGACCACATTTCACATTTGCAAAAGAGCCTAATTAATATATCGTTTGATGATTTTATGATATTCCGAGCATTGCTACTGTATTTTAAAATTTTGAAAACACGTGACTCAACATATCTGCACGAAAAACTCAGATTATCTGTATCAAACAGAACATCGGTAATTTTAGCACGCTTCTCGTGTCTCACGTCAGAGGCTTAGGTCAATTCCAACGAAAGCCAAACCTAAACCTAATTTGTCAATATTAATGGAATTGTTAGGAACAAAATTTTACCATTTGACTTACCTCTGATAGTTAAAAATAATCACCAAAATTGGAGATTTCCTCAAAAAAAATTCTTCTCCCGGTGGATATAACACCTTAAAAATGATACATAATTTATGTTATTTATCTATTTTATTATACTTAATTTTACAATAACTATCTATACCTTCTTTTGTTTCCTTTCAATTTTTATTTTATTATTATATTATTTTATTTTTATTTTATTTTATTTAAAAAAAAAACAAGAATCAAAACTAAACTTGTTGAACCAGCTATCTCGACCGAGTTCTCTAGAAAAATGGCCATGAAATCCCATTCAGCCATTCCAGTCTTTGTTCTATCCATATAAATAGTTACCTCTATAATCTGAGTGAGATAACTATTTTTATTAATTTTCCAACAAACAAAATCTTAGCAGGGATATTATTTCCTATCTCTATCTTTATCATATTGTCTCCCCCTTTGTCCATAACTCTGTTACACAAATTCTTAAAACCTATTTCCAATAAAAATTATACTTAAATAACAATTTACTAATACATGCTTAAACTAAAAGCTTTTCCCCATACCTCTGTTCCTACTCTTACTACGTTTTGTAAAACAATACTTTAACTTTTCATACAATCTTTCTAATTGGTTAGAAAGAGATGAAGCTTTTATCCTTGCGCAGACTGTAAGTTAGTCTGAAACAAACAGTGTGTACTTGCAAAAACAAAAAAAATGTCAACAAAACAAAAAAATGGATTTAATAGTAAGTACATTTATTTTTCTTTTATATGTTTTTCTTAGCTACAAATCGTTGAAAAATCCTTTCTAATTGTATTAATAAATAATACATCAAATCGGAAATGATGTTACCAACGATTTGTACCTAGATTGGAGACAAAACAATGTGTTGTGAATTAAATTTAGCCATGTATGTATGTATCACGTTTCGCAACGACATTGTTTGTACCTATAGGTTTTGTTTAAAAATAATTAAATTAATGTTATTTTCTTTTCTTTTTTTCAGATTTATTAAACATTTGAAATTTAAAACAAAAAGGAACATAAAAGTATCAAAAGTAAGTAAGCATATGTAATTATAAAAATTAATTGAGAAAAAAAATACAAATGTATGTACGTATGTCACAAGAACTTGCGTATACCGTAGTTAGATTTAGATTTAGATTTATTTCATTTCAATTTTTTTTACAATAGTTTATAATATAATTTACAAGGTAGTTTGTTTCTTGATGTTTTCTCGAAGGTTACAAAATAGGAGAACAATATTTTTTATAAACTTCATATTATTATAATAGTTGTCTTAGAGAATAATTTTTAACATATAATGTATTATGAACCATGAAATATGGATTGAAATGATACTTAAATGAACTTTGTGGTTCGAATACAAGTATTAATAGTATTATTCAAAAGATAACCTTTGTATTGTAAGAAAAGCCGCGTGGAGAAAAGTAAAAGAAAAAGCTTATTGAGACAAAAGAAAAAAGGAAAAATACAAGATCATATATGAAAACTTGTAAGATAAATTAGGAAGAGTTTAAATTTGGCAAGTTGTTAATTTTAAGAGGGTTTTGGAGACGATTATGATTATGTTACGTTGAATGGGCAAGTAAAAAGCATTTATGCGTTGGATTAAGTATCTACTTGAATTAAATCTTCTACACCTGATCTTGATAAGAGGCAATCTCTGAGGTTTTTTAAGAAATTATTTATTCCAGCAGCACTGCTGGTTATATCGGCTGGAAGTTTGTTGTATATATGCGGTGCTATGACAGTTGTAAAACGTCTAACATGTTCCGTTCTAGCTCTTGGGACTACAACAGTATTATGCGCTCTTAATGCAAGTTAACATTCTAGTTCCATAAATAGCATCCAGGCAACGTAAATCTAAGGGATGCAGACCTATCATAAAACCGATCGTAAAACCGAAAAACAGTTTAACAATATCCTAAACTAACAATAAGAAAAACAACATCCGGCACATTAGGTTCGACCAATTCCAGGAAGGACTAATTATTATCATTATTCAATATTCACTATCTTAAGCAAACCAACCCCTAAGAAAAACGAGAACGCACAACAGCGGAATAGAGGAATGATTTCATCAGTCTTAATTTGAACACCAAGCTGATCAGAGTGCTCTTGTGAATTTTTGTATTAGTATTTTAAGTTTAAATAAAATTATTTTAATTAAATTGTAAGAACTCGTTAAATTGATTGGGGGCTCAACCGGGATACTCACGCCCTAAACGATTTAAAAATAAAAAGTAAAATCAGTGTGTGATATCCTGTGCCAAAAAACTAACCAACCAAAGTACCTTGCACAGACAAGGGAAAGTAGCAGTAACAAAAAGTAAAAGTCGTACTTCACCAAAGACCAGTATCCTGAGGAAAAAACGAAGCTTTGGAATCCAGAAAGTATCTTGTCTCAAAAGGAAAATAAAGTTTATTTTAGTAAGAACGTATTTTAAGAAATTATATAAAATTATTTGATAAGAATAGTGATTGTATATTAGGGTGGGCCTTTTTTTCATCTTTTGAATTTTGGGTTGTAATAGCAATAAAAAGTGGCTATTTGGGGTCCTTATGACGTATGCCAAGAATTTTTTAAATCTATTGAAAGTAACTGCCTCCAATTTTCATTCAAAAATTTGATAAATTTATTAATTTCGCAAGGTACATTTAAATTTGTATTTCATTTTTATTGTTCAAATTTTCAAATAACATAGCTAGCTTTGACTCTTCTTTTCTAACATTGTGGGCGAAAAAGTGATAGATATTTGGAAACAAGCATCGATTGTTTCCCATAAAAGAATGTTGCAAATGCTAAAATGTTATCATGGTAAGTGCAAACAGCTACTTAAATTTCACCCAAGAATTCCAAAAAGCTGGAAGTGTTTATTGCTTCAAGTAAAGCTTTGTTTGATATTTCATCCTGTAAGTGTTCCGATTTTTCTAAATGTACTTGTCCAAAAGAAAGAAAAGTTCCCTCTAATGAACAAGAATTCCTAATTGACCAAAGAACGACCAGAAAAATGATAATAGGAAACACAGATGCCGCTACAAAAAGAAAGATTCAAAAAAGTATGAAAAGGAAGCTTGATAGGGAAAAGTTAACAAGTTGTACCAAGGAAACGGTCACAAATGTGTCGGCAAATTCTGCTTCTCCTCATAACAGCTCATTGGACGGATCAACCGATTCATGTGAAGATACTGATAAAGAAGATTTTCCTAGCGTAGCCACTGTAAAGAAAAAGAAAATACAGCCTTCCGTGAACTATTCCGCATTATCTCATACCTGTGACCGATATGGCGTGTCAGACAGAGCTGCAGCAGCAATCGCCTCCGTTATCATACAAGAATCTGAATTGCACATTATTGACAAAAATAAACTTATAAGGGAACGAAAAAAAGCTAGAGAAAGTGTTCAAACGAAAGATGCCGTTTCGGAAATCTGTGCGTTGTATTTTGATGGCCGAAAAGACAAAACCTTTGTTAACAAAAAGATTAATGATAAATATTACCGTGAGATAATAGTTGAAGAACACATTTCATTAATTAGCGAACCAAATTCAAAATATTTAGGTTATATTGCTCCACCAAGAGGCACAGCTTGGTGTATTGAGCAAGAGATAACTAACTATTTTTTGACAGAAAATATATCACAAACAAATTTGATGGCTATTGGGTGCGATGGTACAAATGTCAATGTCGGAAAATTTGGAGGAATTATCCGTCTACTTGAAAAATGCTTGAACAGACCATTGCAGTGGATGGTTTGTATGCTGCATATGAATGAACTCCCATTTCGTCATCTTTTCGCTCATATTGATGGTATGACTTCAGGTCCAAAAACACTTTCAGGCGTTATTGGGAAAAATTGGAAAATTGTGAAGAAAATACCATCGTTGACTTCAAAAATATACCAAGCGTCCCCCTACCAGAGATGGACACAAAAAATCTTAGCTCTGACCAACTTTATTGGCATAGAATTGTATCAGTGGTTATGACTGGCAGCTGCCCAGAAGACCTTGCCGACAAATCACCCGGGAAAATGTCTCATGCTAGGTGGCTCACGCGAGCTAATCGACTCCTTCGTCTCTACATCGCAACAACCCATCCTGATGAAAAACTAACAACGTTGGCAACTTATGTTGTCAAAGTGTACGCTCCAACTTGGTTCTGCATTAAAAAACACCCAACATGCAAAGATGGAGCGCGGCATCTATGGCACTTAATCTCGACATCTCGCTACCTTACCTTCGACCTCAAAGCTGTTATTGATCCAGTCATAAAACGCAACTGTTTTTTTGCACATTCTGAAAATTTACTGCTGGCAATGTTAACTGACTCAAGCAAATGCATAAGAGAGTTGGCTCTGCGTCGTATTTTGAAAGCCCTCACTTTGAAATATGAGCAGTTCAGAGTTTTTGAGGTCCCAAAAATAAAAATGGAAGCCAGAGTCTACTACGATCTCATTGACTGGCAAAAAGATGTTTTTGATCCCCCTCTGCTGAAAAGCGTTTCCAATGAAGAGCTTAAATTCTTCATTTCTCAAGAAGAAAATGAAATACATTTTTAGAAATTACCATGTCACACTCAGGCAGTTGAGAGGGCAGTAAAAACCGTGACGGAAGCTTCAGCAACTTTATGTACAAAATCAGCACGTGAAGGATTTATAAAATCCAAGCTTTTGTCTTGCAAATTGATGCCGAAATTCGACAGCAAAAAAGATTTTCGAGTTATATGAAATCAATTATTTATAAAAAAATGTTTTTTAAAAAAGTATTAAATAAAAAAAATATCAGTTTTGTTGTATTTTACTTATAAAAAAAAGTTGTTTGTACCTTAGAAAAATACGACTTAAGATTTGTTTACCCAATTTTGTACGGTAAAATTGGAGGCAGAAGATGTTATCCGATTGAAATGAAACTTTCAGTATTCATCCATAAGACCATATAGCTACTTCTTATACCTATTACGAACGGCCAAAAGCAAAAAAAAATTTTTTCATAGAAAAGTGACCCACCCTATTGTATATGTAGAAAAAACATAGACATAACCCAAAAAAATCAGATAGCGGTGAAAACTACCACTTAGACTCCTTAGAAAATATTAAACTAGAAATGGCTTTTGCTCCTGCTTTAACTGAGCAAACAATTGACGAACTTATAGCAATAGCCATAAAGCTCAATAATGAAGCAATTCAAAGCGTTATGAAAGAAAAAGAAGATATACACAAAAATGAGATACAAAAATTACAGAACCTTATCTCATCAATGGGGATTTCGAGGTCCATTACGGATTATACAACACAAAAAATAGATCCGACGATTACATGTAATGAACCATTGGACGTTATAAAATCTTTGCCAGAATTTTCTGGAAGTCAGACCTCATACGTGAGTTGGCGAGAAGCTGCTCACAACTCCATATCATTATACGACGTGGGTAGTAAAAAATATTTCGCGGCACTAACAATTTTCCGTAACAAGATCACGCAACACGCGAATGATATTTTAACTAATCATGGCACAGTGTTGAATTTCGATGCCATAATTTCCCGATTAGATTTTGCCTACGCGGACAAGA
This sequence comes from Platycheirus rosarum, assembly GCA_963971375.1. Classification (NCBI taxonomy): domain Eukaryota; kingdom Metazoa; phylum Arthropoda; class Insecta; order Diptera; family Syrphidae; genus Platycheirus; species Platycheirus rosarum. The sequence continues at coordinate 111,223,352 of OZ020507.1, read as the reverse complement.
GACCAGTTCATATAATAGAACAGGAGCTGAGTATTCTAAAGCAAGGTTCAATGTCTTTAATAGACTACTATAACGCCGTTAATCAGAAATTAACTCTCTTGACCAATAAAACAATTATGACGCATGGTTCCAGTTCACCGGTCACACTAGAATTTAATAATATACACCGACGAAACGCCTTGCGAGTATTTATTACTGGTCTAAATGGTCAGTTATCTAATATTTTGTTTTCACTAAATCCACAAGATTTACCAAACGCTCTTGCTAAGGCTCAGGAATTAGAAAGCAATAACACAAGAGCTAATTTCGCGCTTCAATTTAGATCTTATAGAACGGAAAATAAGAAAGATCCAAACATTCTTCGTTTTCCTACACGGAATAACCACGCACAAGTTCCACAACACCAATATAGAAATGATTGTAGACAATTACCACAGCGGTTTGAACCAATGGTTCTTGGTAGCTCTGCTAACAAACCTATTAGTTCTCAAGAGCTGAATAGATTTAAAGAAATACATCAGCAGACAAATAATACCAACCCATTCCGTGCAAATAATACTTATAATTATAATAAGCATGGCAACACATGGGGCTACCCCACTTACGACGAAGAGTAAATGGTAGAAATATTAAGATTTTAATAGATACTGGTGCCAGTAGTAACTACTGTCAACCAAACATTTAAAGCAATCCCATTCTGTTAGCAATATTTAAACGCGCTTGCACTGTAAATGGGGAAACAATAATAAAAATTTGCCATGAAGCATTTATTTTGGAAAGAAAAACACGTTTTTACGTTCTCCCAAGCTTGGAGTACGAAATTTTAATAGGAGCAAAATTATTCAGCTCAATAAATGCTGAGATTGATTTAAAAAATAATACCCTTAAATATGGGAACAAAATAGATAAAATCTATTTTGACGAAGAAATAAGTATGATGATTAATCATACTGAGGATCATGGTACATTAGTGGAACCAATGGTGAAGAAAATAAAAAGTATTCACTCAAACATTGACACTACACTTCCGTTCAGAACAGATGTTGTAGCGGAAATCCGCACAGTACACGATAAGCCTGTCTGGAGCAAACAGTATCCATACCCTCTATCAGCTAATGATTTTGTGAATAAAGAAGTCATTAAAATGTTAAAAGAAGGTATAATAAGACCTTCCAAATCTCAATACAATAGTCCTGTATGGGTTGTACCAAAAAAAGGTGCAAATGAAGATGGCTCGCATAAAAACAGGTTAGTCATTGATTACAAGAAATTGAACGAAAATACTATATCAGACAAGTATCCAATTCCGGATACCAACGTAATTTTATCCAACCTTGGAAAAGCTAAGTATTTTTTCACGCTGGATTTAGAATCAGGGTTCCATCAGATAATGATGAAGGAATCAGACATAGAAAAAAATAGTTTTTGTGTTAATAATGGCAAGTACGAATTCGTACGATTGCCTTTTGGATTGAAAAATGATCCATCAATCTTTCAAAGAGCAATGGATAATATTTTAAGACCATATATTGGCAAAATATGCCACGTCTATATAGACGATATCATTGTGTATTCACACAGTATCCAAGAGCATACAGAATATTTGGTTACCATAATCCATGTTCTTAAAACAGCGAATATGAAAATTTCTATTGAAAAGTCAATGCTATACCAAGAAAAGGTAGACTTCTTGGGTTATGTCGTCGGGCATAACGTTATAAAAACCAACCCGAACAAGGAAGCAACAATCAAAGAATACCCTGAGCCAACGACTCTTCGCCAACTCAGAAGTTTCCTAGGTATGATTGGTTACTACCGTAAGTTTATTAGAAACTATGCAAGCATAGCTAAACCATTGACCAAGCACCTTCAAAGCGGCAAAGAAGACAAACATTGAATTAGATGCGGAAGCTTCGCAAGCATAACTTAAAGACCACCTAATAACTGAAACCGAACTTAACCAGCCCGATTTTAAAAAAAAAATTGTTCTCACTACCGATGCTTCAGACGATGCAATCGGAGCGGTCTTATCGCAAGATGGAAAACCCATAACTTTTATATCCAAAACATTAAGAAAAATGAGAAAAGCTTTGCGGCAAACGAGAAAGAACTCTATGCCATAGTTTTCGCTCTAAAAAACTTACGTAATTATTTGTATGGAGTTACTAATTTAGAGATCCATATGGATCACCAGCCTTTGACATTTGCAGTTTCACCTAGAAACCCTTATGCTAATATGAAACGCTGGCACGCTCTTATTGAAGAACATGCACCGAAAATGGTCTATAAACCTGGAACTACAAACGTAGTGGCTGACGACCTATCTAGACAAAATTTAAACCAGATTTCAGACAGTTCTTCTGAAGCCACTCAACACTCAGCGAAAAGTAGTGATGAGTATCAAATTGAATTGATTGATAGACCTCTGAATCAATTTAACCTACAGATAATAATAGAGAAAGGAACAGAAACTATTCACGAACATACTAAACCTTTCCCCAGGAAAGATATACATATCATAACATTTAACAATCCTTCCGACCTGATACCTTTATTCAAGGAATTTATAAAAGAAGATTTAGTAGCCTTGTTTGCTACACCCAAAACAATCTATGATATTAGAAACATTTTGAAAGAACATTTCACGAATAAATTCATACAGGCAAAATATTTTGCCCACGATATTTCTAATAAAGATGACCAGGTATCAATAGTGGCACAAACGCATACCCGTGCGCACAGAAACTTCAGGGAAAACCTTAAACAAGTTATTGATAAATATTATTGGCCTGGAATGTCAGACGAATTCCAAAAATTCGCAAGGAACTACGAGGTATGCAACGTAAATAAATACGACAGGCACCCTAATAAACAACCAATTGGTGAGGCAACAATTCCTGTAAAAGAGGGGGAGTGCGTTCATATTGATGTAATGTTTGCAGAAAAAGTAAAGATTATTACATGCATCGATGCTTATTCTAAATTCTTATTTACTAAAATTCTAGAAAATCGCCAAGAAATGCAAAACAAAGTTCTTGAGCTACTGCAAGCATTTCCTGATTGTAAAAACTTAGTATGCGACCAAGATCCCACATTTACCTCGGCTTCTTTCGTATCACTAATGCAAAGGTCTGATATCACTGTATACTATACCCCAGCTAACCACAGTACGACTAATGGTCAAGTGGAACGAGTACATAGTACCCTTCAGGAGATAGCCAGATGCGTTAAAGAGGAGTATAAATTATAAGATGTAGTTGAAGTATTCATCAGAGCAGCTAAAGAATATAATAAAACTATTCATTCCTCCACTGAAAAGAAACCCGCAGAAGTTTTGTTTAATAAAATTAATCACTCCGATGTTCCATTAAAATTAACAATGGTCCAAGATAAAATGCTTGAGGTCCATAATAAAAAAAGAAAATCTAAAGAAGTCAAACCCGATGATACAGTGTGTCAAAAGACTACAGGTGCCCACTGGGGCAAATTGCAACCCAAGTATAAACCCCGGAAAGTAACCGAAGATTTAGGGAACAAAGTTAAACTTAAAAATGGTAAGATTGTCCACAAAGATAATCTTAAATTTTAATTCCAGACAATGGACATCAGCACCCTTCTCTTAACATTCATGCTATCAAACAAAGCAGAAATCATCGATTACACTCGAGACAATTATGTGTTAGTCGAAACTGGTGATGCACTTCTATATGAAAATACTTCAAACATCTTCCACGTGATTAACTTGACTTATTTTCAAGATTTTCTTGACAGAACCAAAGAATCATTGGAACAACATTACGATAGTACAATCTTTGCTGACTCACCGAAAGATAACACACATAACAGCAATTTCAATACTATACAAACGCTTTTAGACTAACTTATGGTTTCTCGCTCTAAACGAGCAATTGAAACAATAGGAACTATTAATTATGGAAATGGATAGCTGGTACCCCAGACCATGATTATGAGATTATGGTAGAGAATAAAATTAACGACCTTATAATAAACAACAATAAACAATTTGTAACCAATTCTTAACTGTTCGAAGCAATACAATCTGTAAAACATACAATTAAAAGTGAGCTTATTTCCGAAAAATGTAAATTAATTATCTTTGAGCTTCAAAATTTGATGAAAACACTCACTCTAGCAAAGTTAAATATTTTGAATCCAGCTATCTTAAATATTGATGATAGAAACAAAATTGTAAAAAATTAATTTATTAAAACTTTTACTATTAGTGACCTAATCGATGTTTCTAAATTTAAAATCTTACAAAAAATTGAATTATTCTAATTTATATTAAATACCCCATCATTCACAAAAATTTTAAGTTATACGAAAGTAGGGCCATAAGCCAGAAAGATGGGAAACTAATTTTAAGTAAAGAAATTGCCAAATGTAACAAAACATTCACAAATGTACAAAATTGCGAACATGAGTTAAAGTATACGTTCTGCGAAACAAATAAAAATAAAACATGTCTATCAGAACTATTAAACAACCAAAAAACAGTATGTAATAAAATTAAGGAAAAGAATATAGACTTAGAATTAATTAAAGATGGAACCATTCTACTATCCGGCGAACACACCGTGGACAACGAAACTTTAAAGGGTGTCTACCTAGTGAATTTTGAAAATAACACTGTTATTGATGAAAAACAGTTTTACGATATCCTAAACTAACAATAAGAAAAACAACATCCGGCACATTAGGTTCGACCAATTCCAGGAAGTACTAATTATTATCATTATTCAATATTCACTATCTTAAACAAACCAACCCCTAAGAAAAACGAGAACGCACAACAGCGGAGTAGAGGAATGATTTCATCAGTCTTTAAATAAAATTATTTTAATTAAATTGTAAAAACTTGTTAAATTAATTTGCATATGAAAAGTTGTTTCTACTTAAATTGTTAAACCCACCCCGCAGATCATCAGCAAAAGCTATTAATTTACTATTTAAGGGAAGCTTAAAAATTGAGTTTATATAAATAAAAAAGAATAATGGTCCAATAACTGCCCTTGAGGAACCCCTTCATCTAAACAGGATATTGAATCATTCATTGTAGCATTAACACGAACTAGTTGCTTTTTTTTCTGAAGATAGGATGAAAACCAGTTCAAGATGTTGTCTCTGAAGCCATATCTGTAGAGTACCTTTAACAACAATTTGTGATCAACTAGGTCAAAAGCCTTCGTTAGATATAGGAACAGGGCAGCGGTTTTGTTACTTTTATCTATTTCCATATGTATATGTTCCGAAACAGATAATATGGCTTCTTCAGTAGATTTTCCCTTTGTAAATCCAAATTGAGATTTATTAAAAATTTTATATTTATCAAAAAATTAAATCATTCTTTTAGTAATTAATTTTTCGAAAATTTTGGAAAATACTGATAATAATGAAATTGGCCGGTAGTTGTTAGGATCATATTTGTTACCTTTTTTGTATATTGGGATTATTATTGCAGTTTTCAAATACTCGGGGAATACGCCTACTTGAAAGCTAATGTTCACTAGATGTGCCAAAGGTTTAATTATATAGCCAATAACTTTTTTAACGAAAATGCTACTAAAACCATCTATGCCACAAGAGTTCTTAGATCTTAGGTTAGAGATCACTTGAATTATTTCGGTTTCGGTCACTTCTCCAAAGAAGAACGACGACAAAGTTTCATTTACAAGAAATGATTCATGATGTGCATATACAAAGGAGAAACTTGATCTCTGGCTTTCCACTACATTTTTCAAGAAGTTATTAAAATTATTTGCGATATCGACATCACTTTCTGAGACAATACTGTCAGAAAATCTAATATTTTTCACACGTTTGTCTTCGTTTTTTTTACCTAACAGATCATTGGGGTTGAACCTATTTTCATTAAATTTTTAATTAAAATAAGTTTCTTTTTGTTTTTTAATAAGCTCATGAATATCCTTTTGCATTTTTTTATAAGCATTTCTTATACGAGGTATATGTAAACTTTTTTTATTCCTAGAATAGTAAGCATTTTTTGCATATATTTTATCACATAGGGTTTTAGTCATCCATGGTTTAATCAGTTTGTGTTTACTTTTTTGTTTTACGATCTCGCTACCAGATACATGAGCAGATAGAATATTTATAAAATTATTATAACCATTTGACGGACAAGAACAACTATATACAGCATGCCAACTTTCCCTGGATAAGCTCTCATTCAACAAAGGGTAATTAAATTCTTGATAGGTTTGAGTACTAAAATGCTCATATCCTCGCTCAGAATTGCTAAATATATCCAAGAGGGATAAACCAGTAGTATAATGGTCTGTTATGTCCCATTCAAGTAGGATTGGACAAATATTATTAAGGTTTTTAGTTCGAATAAAAATATGGTCAATACATGTTTTACTAACTGGTGTTAATCTCGTTGGTAAGTTTATTAAAGATTCAAAACCCAGTGAGGATAAAAGAAGAAGATAGTCATCGCAACCAGTTGGAAAACCTAAAATATCGATATTAGTATCACCAATTATACACACATTGTGACTATTTATTCCACAGAGTAAGTCTTTAATATCTTTTAGGAACATGTCTTTATGAACAAACTGGAGCCGATACAAACAGACAATGTCAAGTAACACATCACCACAAAGTTTTAATTTTACAACAACACTATCGGCACTCCCCAAATCAGGTGAAGAAACTTCCACAACATCAATATCATTTTTTACAAGGATTGCTATTCCACCGGATGGATATTTGCTATTACATTCGGCATATATATTACAGCCCGGAATCGAAAAATTGCATAGTTCATGGTTGAAAATCCATATTTCAGACAAAACTATAATATCAGGCAGTAATTTAAAAGAAGTGTGTATATATAAGCAAAAGCTATCAAAGTTTTTTCTCATACTTGTAATATTTTGATGTATTATAAAAAGATCATTTAGAGAAGACTCATAATTCAAACCAACAACAATATTACTTGCACTATAACAACTACTGAGATCGAATAATTCATTGTAAGGTAGCATAGTTAAAACTATATATTATAAAATAAAATTAATTTGATTATAAATAGTTAAGGTCTTCGATGCACCTGATGAATTTGATCTCCTTACCAGCAGCCTTACGCAACATAACTTTACCATGTCTCACCCATAGGAATTCATATTTTAGATTTTTGTTAGCCATTTTCGCCTCCCTCAACAAAATCTTCGTATCATGAGATAGCCAGTCGTTGACATAGATTTTACCTTTGCAAGAGGAAAAACATTTTGCAGCATCGATTGGAGCTTTGGTAGCATGTGACGCAGTCAAGATTTCCTCTTTCACTCTTCTGCTACGGAATTGCACCATCACTGTACCAGTTGATCTCCTCTTGCGCTTCAGTCTATAGCACGCACACATCCACATCATTCTCGTCTATTTGCAAATTGTCGCCCTCTTTGATGACTTGGACCACCGTTGCACGCACATTTTCGTTCTCAAAAAGAGGAACGTCACGTAGTTCGATAAAATTTGAGTGACTCATATACTCGGCCTTGTTTAGTCGCTCTTTGGTTTCTCTCAGCTCCTTTTTAATGAGTTCATTTTCTTTTCTTATTTCCGACAACATTTCAGTTGTCTTTTCAATTGCACTGATTTGTTGTTGCACGATCGTACTGTGTTATCAAGTGTTGTTTTAATTTCCAAAACGTTAAGGTGAATGCCCTCTAGAGTTATTTTGCTTTCGTCTCGAGGTATGTCATTGCTGACAATTAAAGAAGACATAGATAACCTGAGTGAATTGTTTCTTTTCTACTTTACACACGAATCGCAGGTCCATGGTTTTTTCAATTTTATGATAGAATCTACATTCATAGGACTTAAATGAACACACTCCGCATGCATTTGAAGCTTGCAATCAGTGCATTTTATCTTACATGAATCCCTACTGAATCTTGATTTACAAACACGGCAATTCATTTTTTTTTTTATATGTAGTATAAGACTAAACTCAACAGCGATAAGCAACTGCTCTCACTTTCAAGTCTTTACTCGTTGGCGGCTAAACTTAAATACGTAGTTGTCGCAGGTTCTTGCTCGTATCGTTATAAAAAAAATATTGTACTTGTTTATTATTTATTTTTTTCATTTTTTTTCAGGTGTCTATTTAAATCAACGTAGCCAGCCACGCAACGCGTTCCTACGATTTTGAAAAAAAAACTTTACACTTTTTAACATTTTTTGAACGAAATAAAATGGCGTTTGAATTTGTCCACTTAAAACTATTTTACGTACTTTTGCAAACAATCAAAAGTCAGAAAATCAAAAAAAAAACCTTGAAGTTTTCTTAATATTTTCCAAATTTTATTCGAATCTGTGACCGCACATAAGAGCAAGTTTATGCGATCCAGTCGTGCAATTTTATTTTTTGGTTTTGTTTACATATGTATTAATATTTTGTGTGTACTTTTCGGACTTTTCTACTTGTTATAGGTACTATAAAACAAGTTTAGGATTCCTGAATATAAAAAAAACATTGAGATAACAATCAAAAACGACATTAAGATCATAGAGAAGCCAATAAAAGTTAGTGACAAGAAATATCTGCCTGTCCATCTTTGTGTATAACGATCTGTAACGTAAACGACTAAAGTGATTTGATTAGGTTCAAATTTGGCTTCTGTGGTTCTTTTGAAATATTATTTTAGGAGTGCAATTTATGGTACATGCCATATAAGATATAACCATCAAGAAAGTTTATTTTTCTCTCGAAAACGGCTCCAACGATAATGACAGTATTTTCGTAGGTGTAAGCTATAATTATAAAAAAAAACAATTTTGCAGGGAAAGTCTATTGGCGGTACGTTTCATATGACGGTTTTTAATTTTCGACTTTCTTGGTAACGGCTTATTGGATTTCTGTAAAATTTTATGTTTGAAAAGATCTAGGTAGCTTTACAAATTAATTCTACATATATGTACCTACCAAAATTTTGAATATATTTTTTTTAATTATAATTATTATTTTTGAAATTTTGAGTAGCTTATCAATGTGGTAGTTGGGTGCTGTATGAATAGGGTAGGCACTGGAAGGCATCAAACTAGTAATGCACAGTCGCTGCAACTATATCGTACACATCAATTGTTCTTATTTTACCTCCCTGCGGTAACCACCGGGTACTGATCTGTCCATCCGGACATTCCTGCTAAACTTATAAGCGCGAGTGTTGAACACAGAAAAAATAGCAACTCTGCTTTAATGACTGTTCTGATCGATTCGCAGAAGTCTTGCACGAGCCCCTCAGAGAAAGAGGACGTACGGCGGATGAGCCCAACCAATTGAACCAACGGTGGCGTCAACAGTCAACGAAGCAGACGCCCGAATGAGCTACTTTGACGTATTTGGAGATAAGGTCATTAGGACAATTCAATGCAAGTCAGGGGACTGAAATAGAGATGGTGGCGGATGAACTCTTAATGGGCCAACGGCAGCGCTCATATCCCCGAAGTGGGTTACTGACTCCGGATTCTCCGGTTCCTTTTGTCCAAGGAATCCAACAAAGAACCTGGCCCTCCAGGTTTGGGGTTGTGCGTGGGGTTAACAACCCTGCCACGGAAAAAAGAAAAAGTTGCGAAGCGACCAATAGCCTCGGAAAAGGACGGATTTACTTCCGAGCAGCTAACATCGACTCGGATCACTACCTTGTTGCAGCAAAGATAAGAATGCGAATATCCCGAACTCCACAACAACGGAGTAATGCGTTGGATTAAGTAACTACTTGAATTAAATCTTCTACACCTGATCTTGATAAGAGGCAATCTCTGAGGTTTTTTAAGAAATTATTTATTCCAGCAGCACTGCTGGTTATATCGGCTGGAAGTTGGTTGTATATATGCGGTGCTTTGACAGTTGTAAAACGTCTAACATGTTCCGTTCTAGCTCTTGGGACTACAACAGTATTATGCGCTCTTAATGCAAGTTAACATTCTAGTTCCATAAATAGCATCCAGGCAACGCAAATCTAAGGGATGCAGACCTATCATAAAACCGATCGTAAAACCGAAAAACAGTTTAACAATATCCTAAACTAACAATAAGAAAAACAACATCCGGCACATTAGGTTCGACCAATTCCAGGAAGGACTAATTATTATCATTATTCAATATTCACTATCTTAAGCAAACCAACCCCTAAGAAAAACGAGAACGCACAACAGCGGAATAGAGGAATGATTTCATCAGTCTTAATTTGAACACCAAGCTGATCAGAGTGCTCTTGTGAATTTTTGTATTAGTATTTTAAGTTTAAATAAAATTATTTTAATTAAATTGTAAGAACTCGTTAAATTGATTGGGGGCTCAACCGGGATACTCACGCCCTAAACGATTTAAAACTAAAAAGTAAAATCAGTGTGTGATATCCTGTGCCAAAAAAACTAACCAACCAAAGTACCTTGCACAGACAAGGGAAAGTAGCAGTAACAAAAAGTAAAAGTCGTACTTCACCAAAGACCAGTATCCTGATGAAAAAACGAAGCTTTGGAATCCAGAAAGTATCTTGTCTCAAAAGGAAAATAAAGTTTATTTTAGTAAGAACGTATTTTAAGAAATTATATAAAATTATTTGATAAGAATAGTGATTGTATATTAGGGTGGGCCTTTTTTTCATCTTTTGAATTTTGGGTTGTAATAGCAATAAAAAGTGGCTATTTGGGGTCCTTATGACGTATGCCAAGAATTTTTTAAATCTATTGAAAGTAACTGCCTCCAATTTTCATTCAAAAATTTGATAAATTTATTAATTTCGCAAGGTACATTTAAATTTGTATTTCATTTTTATTGTTCAAATTTTCAAATAACATAGCTAGCTTTGACTCTTCTTTTCTAACATTGTGGGCGAAAAAGTGATAGATATTTGGAAACAAGCATCGATTGTTTCCCATAAAAGAATGTTGCAAATGCTAAAATGTTATCATGGTAAGTGCAAACAGCTACTTAAATTTCACCCAAGAATTCCAAAAAGCTGGAAGTGTTTATTGCTTCAAGTAAAGCTTTGTTTGATATTTCATCCTGTAAGTGTTCCGATTTTTCTAAATGTACTTGTCCAAAAGAAAGAAAAGTTCCCTCTAATGAACAAGAATTCCTTATTGACCAAAGAACGACCAGAAAAATGATAATAGGAAACACAGATGCCGCTACAAAAAGAAAGATTCAAAAAAGTATGAAAAGGAAGCTTGATAGGGAAAAGTTAACAAGTTGTACCAAGGAAACGGTCACAAATGTGTCGGCAAATTCTGCTTCTCCTCATAACAGCTCATTGGACGGATCAACCGATTCATGTGAAGATACTGATAAAGAAGATTTTCCTAGCGTAGCCACTGTAAAGAAAAAGAAAATACAGCCTTCCGTGAACTATTCCGCATTATCTCATACCTGTGACCGATATGGCGTGTCAGACAGAGCTGCAGCAGCAATCGCCTCCGTTATCATACAAGAATCTGAATTGCACATTATTGACAAAAATAAACTTATAAGGGAACGAAAAAAAGCTAGAGAAAGTGTTCAAACGAAAGATGCCGTTTCGGAAATCTGTGCGTTGTATTTTGATGGCCGAAAAGACAAAACCTTTGTTAACAAAAAGATTAATGATAAATATTACCGTGAGATAATAGTTGAAGAACACATTTCATTAATTAGCGAACCAAATTCAAAATATTTAGGTTATATTGCTCCACCAAGAGGCACAGCTTGGTGTATTGAGCAAGAGATAACTAACTATTTTTTGACAGAAAATATATCACAAACAAATTTGATGGCTATTGGGTGCGATGGTACAAATGTCAATGTCGGAAAATTTGGAGGAATTATCCGTCTACCTGTAAAATGCTTGAACAGACCATTGCAGTGGATGGTTTGTATGCTGCATATGAATGAACTCCCATTTCGTCATCTTTTCGCTCATATTGATGGTATGACTTCAGGTCCAAAAACACTTTCAGGCGTTATTGGGAAAAAATTGGAAAATTGTGAAGAAAATACCATCGTTGACTTCAAAAATATACCAAGCGTCCCCCTACCAGAGATGGACACAAAAAATCTTAGCTCTGACCAACTTTATTGGCATAGAATTGTATCAGTGGTTATGACTGGCAGCTGCCCAGAAGACCTTGCCGACAAATCACCCGGGAAAATGTCTCATGCTAGGTGGCTCACGCGAGCTAATCGAGTCCTTCGTCTCTACATCGCAACAACACATCCTGATGAAAAACTAACAACGTTGGCAACTTATGTTGTCAAAGTGTACGCTCCAACTTGGTTCTGCATTAAAAAACACCCAACATGCAAAGATGGAGCGCGGCATCTATGGCACTTAATCTCGACATCTCGCTACCTTACCTTCGACCTCAAAGCTGTTATTGATCCAGTCATAAAACGCAACTGTTTTTTTGCACATTCTGAAAATTTACTGCTGGCAATGTTAACTGACTCAAGCAAATGCATAAGAGAGTTGGCTCTGCGTCGTATTTTGAAAGCCCTCACTTTGAAATATGAGCAGTTCAGAGTTTTTGAGGTCCCAAAAATAAAAATGGAAGCCAGAGTCTACTACGATCTCATTGACTGGCAAAAAGATGTTTTTGATCCCCCTCTGCTGAAAAGCGTTTCCAATGAAGAGCTTAAATTCTTCATTTCTCAAGAAGAAAATGAAATACATTTTTAGAAATTACCATGTCACACTCAGGCAGTTGAGAGGGCAGTAAAAACCGTGACGGAAGCTTCAGCAACTTTATGTACAAAATCAGCACGTGAAGGATTTATAAAATCCAAGCTTTTGTCTCGCAAATTGATGCCGAAATTCGACAGCAAAAAAGATTTTCGAGTTATATGAAATCAATTATTTATAAAAAAATGTTTTTTAAAAAAGTATTAAATAAAAAAAATATCAGTTTTGTTGTATTTTACTTATAAAAAAAAGTTGTTTGTACCTTAGAAAAATACGACTTAAGATTTGTTTACCCAATTTTGTACGGTAAAATTGGAGGCAGAAGATGTTATCCGATTGAAATGAAACTTTCAGTATTCATCCATAAGACCATATAGCTACTTCTTATACCTATTACGAACGGCCAAAAGCAAAAAAAAATTTTTTCATAGAAAAGTGACCCACCCTATTGTATATGTAGAAAAAACATAGACATAACCCAAAAAAATCAGATAGCGGTGAAAACTACCACTTAGACTCCTTAGAAAATATTAAACTAGAAATGGCTTTTGCTCCTGCTTTAACTGAGCAAACAATTGACGAACTTATAGCAATAGCCATAAAGCTCAATAATGAAGCAATTCAAAGCGTTATGAAAGAAAAAGAAGATATACACAAAAATGAGATACAAAAATTACAGAACCTTATCTCATCAATGGGGATTTCGAGGTCCATTACGGATTATACAACACAAAAAATAGATCCGACGATTACATGTAATGAACCATTGGACGTTATAAAATCTTTGCCAGAATTTTCTGGAAGTCAGACCTCATACGTGAGTTGGCGAGAAGCTGCTCACAACTCCATATCATTATACGACGTGGGTAGTAAAAAATATTTCGCGGCACTAACAATTTTCCGTAACAAGATCACGCAACACGCGAATGATATTTTAACTAATCATGGCACAGTGTTGAATTTCGATGCCATAATTTCCCGATTAGATTTTGCCTACGCGGACAAGAGACCAGTTCATATAATAGAACAGGAGCTGAGTATTCTAAAGCAAGGTTCAATGTCTTTAATAGACTACTATAACGCCGTTAATCAGAAATTAACTCTCTTGACCAATAAAACAATTATGACGCATGGTTCCAGTTCACCGGTCACACTAGAATTTAATAATATACACCGACGAAACGCCTTGCGAGTATTTATTACTGGTCTAAATGGTCAGTTATCTAATATTTTGTTTTCACTAAATCCACAAGATTTACCAAACGCTCTTGCTAAGGCTCAGGAATTAGAAAGCAATAACACAAGAGCTAATTTCGCGCTTCAATTTAGATCTTATAGAACGGAAAATAAGAAAGATCCAAACATTCTTCGTTTTCCTACACGGAATAACCACGCACAAGTTCCACAACACCAATATAGAAATGATTGTAGACAATTACCACAGCGGTTTGAACCAATGGTTCTTGGTAGCTCTGCTAACAAACCTATTAGTTCTCAAGAGCTGAATAGATTTAAAGAAATACATCAGCAGACAAATAATACCAACCCATTCCGTGCAAATAATACTTATAATTATAGTAAGCATGGCAACACATGGGGCTACCCCACTTACGACGAAGAGTAAATGGTAGAAATATTAAAATTTTAATAGATACTGGTGCCAGTAGTAACTACTGTCAACCAAACATTTAAAGCAATCCCATTCTGTTAGCAATATTTAAACGCGCTTGCACTGTAAATGGGGAAACAATAATAAAAATTTGCCATGAAGCATTTATTTTGGAAAGAAAAACACGTTTTTACGTTCTCCCAAGCTTGGAGTACGAAATTTTAATAGGAGCAAAATTGTTCAGCTCAATAAATGCTGAGATTGATTTAAAAAATAATACCCTTAAATATGGGAACAAAATAGATAAAATCTATTTTGACGAAGAAATAAGTATGATGATTAATCATACTGAGGATCATGGTACATTAGTGGAACCAATGGTGAAGAAAATAAAAAGTATTCACTCAAACATTGACACTACACTTCCGTTCAGAACAGATGTTGTAGCGGAAATCCGCACAGTACACGATAAGCCTGTCTGGAGCAAACAGTATCCATACCCTCTATCAGCTAATGATTTTGTGAATAAAGAAGTCATTAAAATGTTAAAAGAAGGTATAATAAGACCTTCCAAATCTCCATACAATAGTCCTGTATGGGTTGTACCAAAAAAAGGTGCAAATGAAGATGGCTCGCCTAAAAACAGGTTAGTCATTGATTACAAGAAATTGAACGAAAATACTATATCAGACAAGTATCCAATTCCGGATACCAACGTAATTTTATCCAACCTTGGAAAAGCTAAGTATTTTTTCACGCTGGATTTAGAATCAGGGTTCCATCAGATAATGATGAAGGAATCAGACATAGAAAAAAATAGTTTTTGTGTTAATAATGGCAAGTACGAATTCGTACGATTGCCTTTTGGATTGAAAAATGATCCATCAATCTTTCAAAGAGCAATGGATAATATTTTAAGACCATATATTGGCAAAATATGCCACGTCTATATAGACGATATCATTGTGTATTCACACAGTATCCAAGAGCATACAGAATATTTGGATACCATAATCCATGTTCTTAAAACAGCGAATATGAAAATTTCTATTGAAAAGTCAATGCTATACCAAGAAAAGGTAGACTTCTTGGGTTATGTCGTCGGGCATAACGTTATAAAAACCAACCCGAACAAGGAAGCAACAATCAAAGAATACCCTGAGCCAACGACTCTTCGCCAACTCAGAAGTTTCCTAGGTATGATTGGTTACTACCGTAAGTTTATTAGAAACTATGCAAGCATAGCTAAACCATTGACCAAGCACCTTCAAAGCGGCAAAGAAGACAAACATTGAATTAGATGCGGAAGCTTCGCAAGCATAACTTAAAGACCACCTAATAACTGAAACCGAACTTAACCAGCCCGATTTTTAAAAAAAAATTGTTCTCACTACCGATGCTTCAGACGATGCAATCGGAGCGGTCTTATCGCAAGATGGAAAACCCATAACTTTTATATCCAAAACATTAAGAAAAATGAGAAAAGCTTTGCGGCAAACGAGAAAGAACTCTATGCCATAGTTTTCGCTCTAAAAAACTTACGTAATTATTTGTATGGAGTTACTAATTTAGAGATCCATATGGATCACCAGCCTTTGACATTTGCAGTTTCACCTAGAAACCCTTATGCTAATATGAAACGCTGGCAGGCTCTTATTGAAGAACATGCACCGAAAATGGTCTATAAACCTGGAACTACAAACGTAGTGGCTGACGACCTATCTAGACAAAATTTAAACCAGATTTCAGACAGTTCTTCTGAAGCCACTCAACACTCAGCGAAAAGTAGTGATGAGTATCAAATTGAATTGATTGATAGACCTCTGAATCAATTTAACCTACAGATAATAATAGAGAAAGGAACAGAAACTTTTCACGAACATACTAAACCTTTCCCCAGGAAAGATATACATATCATAACATTTAACAATCCTTCCGACCTGATACCTTTATTCAAGGAATTTATAAAAGAAGATTTAGTAGCCTTGTTTGCTACACCCAAAACAATCTATGATATTAGAAACATTTTGAAAGAACATTTCACGAATAAATTCATACAGGCAAAATATTTTGCCCACGATATTTCTAATAAAGATGACCAGGTATCAATAGTGGCACAAACGCATACCCGTGCGCACAGAAACTTCAGGGAAAACCTTAAACAAGTTATTGATAAATATTATTGGCCTGGAATGTCAGACGAATTCCAACAATTCGCAAGGAACTACGAGGTATGCAACGTAAATAAATACGACAGGCACCCTAATAAACAACCAATTGGTGAGGCAACAATTCCTGTAAAAGAGGGGGAGTGCGTTCATATTGATGTAATGTTTGCAGAAAAAGTAAAGATTATTACATGCATCGATGCTTATTCTAAATTCTTATTTACTAAAATTCTAGAAAATCGCCAAGAAATGCAAAACAAAGTTCTTGAGCTACTGCAAGCATTTCCTGATTGTAAAAACTTAGTATGCGACCAAGATCCCACATTTACCTCGGCTTCTTTCGTATCACTAATGCAAAGGTCTGATATCACTGTATACTATACCCCAGCTAACCACAGTACGACTAATGGTCAAGTGGAACGAGTACATAGTACCCTTCAGGAGATAGCCAGATGCGTTAAAGAGGAGTATAAATTATAAGATGTAGTTGAAGTATTCATCAGAGCAGCTAAAGAATATAATAAAACTATTCATTCGTCGACTGAAAAGAAACCCGCAGAAGTTTTGTTTAATAAAATTAATCACTCCGATGTTCCATTAAGATTAACAATGGTCCAAGATAAAATGCTTGAGGTCCATAATAAAAAAAGAAAATCTAAAGAAGTCAAACCCGATGATACAGTGTGTCAAAAGACTACAGGTGCCCACTGGGGCAAATTGCAACCCAAGTATAAACCCCGGAAAGTATCCGAAGATTTAGAGAACAAAGTTAAACTTAAAAATGGTAAGATTGTCCACAAAGATAATCTTAAATTTTAATTCCAGACAATGGACATCAGCACCCTTCTCTTAACATTCATGCTATCAACCAAAGCAGAAATCATCGATTACACTCGAGACAATTATGTGTTAGTCGAAACTGGTGATGCACTTCTATATGAAAATACTTCAAACATCTTCCACGTGATTAACTTGACTTATTTTCAAGATTTTCTTGACAGAACCAAAGAATCATTGGAACAACATTACGATAGTACAATCTTTGCTGACTCACCGAAAGATAACACACATAACAGCAATTTCAATACTATACAAACACTTTTAGACTAACTTATGGTTTCTCGCTCTAAACGAGCAATTGAAACAATAGGAACTATTAACTATGGAAATGGATAGCTGGTACCCCAGACCATGATGATGAGATTATGGTAGAGAATAAAATTAACGACCTTATAATAAACAACAATAAACAATTTGTAACCAATTCTTAACTGTTCGAAGCAATACAATCTGTAAAACATACAATTAAAAGTGAGCTTATTTCCGAAAAATGTAAATTAATTATCTTTGAGCTTCAAAATTTGATGAAAACACTCACTCTAGCAAAGTTAAATATTTTGAATCCAGCTATCTTAAATATTGATGATAGAAACAAAATTGTAAAAAATTAATTTATTAAAACTTTTACTATTAGTGACCTAATCGATGTTTCTAAATTTAAAATCTTACAAAAAAATTGAATTATTATAATTTATATTAAATACCCCATCATTCACAAAAATTTTAAGTTATACGAAAGTAGGGCCATAAGCCAGAAAGATGGGAAACTAATTTTAAGTAAAGAAATTGCCAAATGTAACAAAACATTCACAAATGTACAAAATTGCGAACATGAGTTAAAGTATACGTTCTGCGAAACAAATAAAAATAAAACATGTCTATCAGAACTATTAAGCAACCAAAAAACAGTATGTAATAAAATTAAGGAAAAGAATATAGACTTAGAATTAATTAAAGCCATTTAATTAAAACCATTCTACTATCCGGCGAACACACCGTGGACAACGAAACTTTAAAGGGTGTCTACCTAGTGAATTTTGAAAATAACACTGTTATTGATGAAAAACAGTTTTACGATATCCTAAACTAACAATAAGAAAAACAACATCCGGCACATTAGGTTCGACCAATTCCAGGAAGTACTAATTATTATCATTATTCAATATTCACTATCTTAAACAAACCAACCCCTAAGAAAAACGAGAACGCACAACAGCGGAGTAGAGGAATGATTTCATCAGTCTTTAAATAAAATTATTTTAATTAAATTGTAAAAACTTGTTAAATTAATTTGCATATGAAAAGTTGTTTCTACTTAAATTGTTAAACCCACCCCGCAGATCATCAGCAAAAGCTATTAATTTACTATTTAAGGGAAGCTTTAAAATTGAGTTTATATAAATAAAAAAGAATAATGGTCCAATAACTGCCCTTGAGGAACCCCTTCATCTAAACAGGATATTGAATCATTCATTGTAGCATTAACACGAACTAGTTGCTTTTTTTTCTGAAGATAGGATGAAAACCAGTTCAAGATGTTGTCTCTGAAGCCATATCTGTAGAGTACCTTTAACAACAATTTGTGATCAACTAGGTCAAAAGCCTTCGTTAGATATAGGAACAGGGCAGCGGTTTTGTTACTTTTATCTATTTCCATATGTATATGTTCCGAAACAGATAATATGGCTTCTTCAGTAGATTTTCCCTTTGTAAATCCAAATTGAGATTTATTAAAAATGTTATATTTATCAAAAAATTAAATCATTCTTTTAGTAATTAATTTTTCGAAAATTTTGGAAAATACTGATAATAATGAAATTGGCCGGTAGTTGTTAGGATCATATTTGTTACCTTTTTTGTATATTGGGATTATTATTGCAGTTTTCAAATACTCGGGGAATACGCCTACTTGAAAGCTAATGTTCACTAGATGTGCCAAAGGTTTAATTATATAGCCAATAACTTTTTTAACGAAAATGCTACTAAAACCATCTATGCCACAAGAGTTCTTAGATCTTAGGTTAGAGATCACTTGAATTATTTCGGTTTCGGTCACTTCTCCAAAGAAGAACGACGACAAAGTTTCATTTACAAGAAATGATTCATGATGTGCATATACAAAGGAGAAACTTGATCTCTGGCTTTCCACTACATTTTTCAAGAAGTTATTAAAATTATTTGCGATATCGACATCACTTTCTGAGACAATACTGTCAGAAAATCTAATATTTTTCACACGTTTGTCTTCGTTTTTTTTACCTAACAGATCATTGGGGTTGAACCTATTTTCATTAAATTTTTAATTAAAATAAGTTTCTTTTTGTTTTTTAATAAGCTCATGAATATCCTTT
Organism: Platycheirus rosarum; assembly: GCA_963971375.1. Classification (NCBI taxonomy): domain Eukaryota; kingdom Metazoa; phylum Arthropoda; class Insecta; order Diptera; family Syrphidae; genus Platycheirus; species Platycheirus rosarum. Next base: position 111,203,677 of record OZ020507.1, on the reverse strand, counting down.
TGCATTTTTTTATAAGCATTTCTTATACGAGGTATATGTAAACTTTTTTTATTCCTAGAATAGTAAGCATTTTTTGCATATATTTTATCACATAGGGTTTTAGTCATCCATGGTTTAATCAGTTTGTGTTTACTTTTTTGTTTTACGATCTCGCTACCAGATACATGAGCAGATAGAATATTTATAAAATTATTATAACCATTTGACGGACAAGAACAACTATATACAGCATGCCAACTTTCCCTGGATAAGTTCTCATTCAACAAAGGGTAATTAAATTCTTGATAGGTTTGAGTACTAAAATGCTCATATCCTCGCTCAGAATTGCTAAATATATCCAAGAGGGATAAACCAGTAGTATAATGGTCTGTTATGTCCCATTCAAGTAGGATTGGACAAATATTATTAAGGTTTTTAGTTCGAATAAAAATATGGTCAATACATGTTTTACTAACTGGTGTTAATCTCGTTGGTAAGTTTATTAAAGATTCAAAACCCAGTGAGGATAAAAGAAGAAGATAGTCATCGCAACCAGTTGGAAAACCTAAAATATCGATATTAGTATCACCAATTATACACACATTGTGACTATTTATTCCACAGAGTAAGTCTTTAATATCTTTTAGGAACATGTCTTTATGAACAAACTGGAGCCGATACAAACAGACAATGTCAAGTAACACATCACCACAAAGTTTTAATTTTACAACAACACTATCGGCACTCCCCAAATCAGGTGAAGAAACTTCCACAACATCAATATCATTTTTTACAAGGATTGCTATTCCACCGGATGGATATTTGCTATTACATTCGGCATATATATTACAGCCCGGAATCGAAAAATTGCATAGTTCATGGTTGAAAATCCATATTTCAGACAAAACTATAATATCAGGCAGTAATTTAAAAGAAGTGTGTATATATAAGCAAAAGCTATCAAAGTTCTTTCTCATACTTGTAATATTTTGATGTATTATAAAAAGATCATTTAGAGAAGACTCATAATTCAAACCAACAACAATATTACTTGCACTATAACAACTACTGAGATCGAATAATTCATTGTAAGGTAGCATAGTTAAAACTATATATTATAAAATAAAATTAATTTGATTATAAATAGTTAAGGTCTTCGATGCACCTGATGAATTTGATCTCCTTACCAGCAGCCTTACGCAACATAACTTTACCATGTCTCACCCATAGGAATTCATATTTTAGATTTTTGTTAGCCATTTTCGCCTCCCTCAACAAAATCTTCGTATCATGAGATAGCCAGTCGTTGACATAGATTTTACCTTTGCAAGAGGAAAAACATTTTGCAGCATCGATTGGAGCTTTGGTAGCATGTGACGCAGTCAAGATTTCCTCTTTCACTCTTCTGCTACGGAATTGCACCATCACTGTACCAGTTGATCTCCTCTTGCGCTTCAGTCTATAGCACGCACACATCCAAATCATTCTCGTCTATTTGCAAATTGTCGCCCTCTTTGATGACTTGGACCGCCGTTGCACGCACATTTTCGTTCTCAAAAAGAGGAACGTCTCATAGTTCGATAAAATTTGAGTGACTCATATACTCGGCCTTGTTTAGTCGCTCTTTGGTTTCTCTCAGCTCCTTTTTAATGAGTTCATTTTCTTTTCTTATTTCCGACAACATTTCAGTTGTCTTTTCAATTGCACTGATTTGTTGTTGCATCAGAAGTAACGATCGTACTGTGTTATCAAGTGTTGTTTTAATTTCCAAAACGTTAAGGTTAATGCCCTCTAGAGTTATTTTGCTTTCGTCTCGAGGTATGTCATTGCTGACAATTAAAGAAAACATAGATAACCTGAGTGAATTGTTTCTTTTCTACTTTACACACGAATCGCAGGTCCATGGTTTTTTCAATTTTATGATAGAATCTACATTCATAGGACTTAAATGAACACACTCCGCATGCATTTGAAGCTTGCAATCAGTGCATTTTATCTTACATGAATCCCTACTGAATCTTGATTTACAAACACGGCAATTCATTTTTTTTTTTTATATGTAGTATAAGACTAAATTCAACAGCGATAAGCAACTGCTCTCACTTTCAAGTCTTTACTCGTTGGCGGCTAAACTTAAATACGTAGTTGTTGCAGGTTCTTGCTCGTATCGTTATAAAAAAAATATTGAACTTGTTTATTATTTATTTTTTTCATTTTTTTTCAGGTGTCTATTTAAATCAACGTAGCCAGCCACGCAACGCGTTCCTACGATTTTGAAAAAAAAACTTTACACTTTTTAACATTTTTTGAACGAAATAAAATGGCGTTTGAATTTGTCCACTTAAAACTATTTTACGTACTTTTGCAAACAATCAAAAGTCAGAAAATCAAAAAAAAAACCTTGAAGTTTTCTTAATATTTTCCAAATTTTATTCGAATCTGTGACCGCACATAAGAGCAAGTTTATGCGATCCAGTCGTGCAATTTTATTTTTTGGTTTTGTTTACATATGTATTAATATTTTGTGTGTACTTTTCGGACTTTTCTACTTGTTATAGGTACTATAAAACAAGTTTAGGATTCCTGAATATAAAAAAAACATTGAGATAACAATCAAAAACGACATTAAGATCATAGAGAAGCCAAAAAAAGTTAGTGGCAAGAAATATCTGCCTGTCCATCTTTGTGTATAACGATCTGTAACGTAAACGACTAAAGTGATTTGATTAGGTTCAAATTTGGCTTCTGTGGTTCTTTTGAAATATTATTTTAGGAGTGCAATTTATGGTAAATGCCATATAAGATATAACCATTAAGAAAGTTTATTTTTCTCTCGAAAACGGCTCCAACGATAATGACAGTATTTTCGTAGGTGTAAGCTATAATTATAAAAAAAAAAACAATTTTGCAGGGAAAGTCTATTGGCGGTACGTTTCATATGACGGTTTTTAATTTTCGACTGTCTTGGTAACGGCTTATTGGATTTCTGTAAAATTTTATGTTTGAAAAGATCTAGGTAGCTTTACAAATTAATTCAACATATATGTACCTACCAAAATTTTGAATATATTTTTTTTAATTATAATTATTATTTTTGAAATTTTGAGTAGCTTATCAATGTGGTGGTTGGGTGCTGTATGAATAGGGTAGGCACTGGAAGGCATCAAACTAGTAATGCACAGTCGCTGCAACTATATCGTACACATCAATTGTTCTTATTTTACCTCCCTGCGGTAACCACCGGGTACTGATCTGTCCATCCGGACATTCCTGCTAAACTTATAAGCGCGAGTGTGGAACACAGAAAAAATAGCAACACTATAATGCTCTGCTTTAATGACTGTTCTGATCGATTCGCAGAAGTCTTGCACGAGCCCCTCAGAGAAAGAGGACGTACGGCGGATGAGCCCAACCAATTGGACCAACGGTGGCGTCAACAGTCAACGAAGCAGACGCCCTAATGAGCTACTTCGACGTATTTGGAGATAAGGTCATTAGGACAATTCAATGCAAGTCAGGGGACTGAAATAGAGATGGTGGCGGATGAACTCTTAATGGGCCAATGGCAGCGCTCATATCCCCGAAGTGGGTTACTGACTCCGGATTCTCCGGTTCCTTTTGTCCAAGGAATCCAACAAAGAACCTGGCCCTCCAGGTTGGGGGTTGTGCGTGGGGTTAACAACCCTGCCACGGAAAAAAGAAAAAGTTGCGAAGCGACCAATAGCCTCGGAAAAGGACGGATTTACTTCCGAGCAGCTAACATCGACTCGGATCACTACCTTGTTGCAGCAAAGATAAGAATGCGAATATCCCGAACTCCACAACAACGGAGTAATACTGTGAGGAAGTATGACGTCGGAAAGCTGCAATCGCAAGAAACCGCCAGAACCTATGCCGATCGAATATCCCGCAACCTCTCAAGAAATCCAGTACCGCCAGCATCAAGTGCCGAAGATCTGATACTGCCAACAAAGCATCAGAGATGCCACAACTGATGTGCTAGGTTTCACCAGACCACCACCGGGAAACCTCTGGTTTGATGACGAATGCAGGCAGGCCCATGCAGCCAAACAAGAGGCATATAAAGCGACGCTGCAAAGAAAGACGAGAGCTGCTCACGAGCTTTATGAGCAGAAAAGGAGGGAAGAACACCGGCTTCCCCAAAAGAAAAAGAGAGAGCATGAGAAGCGCGCGATCGAAGATATTGAGAGATGCTACTCCAGGAACAACGTGCGGAAGTTTTACCAACAGGTAAAAAGAACATGCCAAGGAAAAAAATCCCGCACAGAAGCCTGTAGATATAGGCATGGAAATCTCGTAGTAGAGTCACAGTCGGTGCTGAGTACATGGAAGGACCATTTCTGCAGACTGTTAAACGGCGATTAAGGCCAAAATCCCGCTGTCAGGCAGAATAAACCATTCAACATGGATGATGACAGACAAAACTTCCGTCCACCTGACCAAAATGAAGTAAGGATAGCAAAATTTAAACTAAAAAACAACAAAGCTGCTGGACCCGACGGGCTACCCGCCAAATTTTTTAAAGCGGCCGGAGATGACCTGGTGGAGTGCATACACCAACTCATCTCTAAAGTTTGGTCAGAAGAAAGTATGCCTGATGAATGGAACCTCAGCATCGTTTGCCCGATCCACAAGAAAGGAGACCCTCTAAATTGCGCCAACTATAGAGGAATAAATCTCCTGAATATCGCCTACAAGATCCTCTCTGCCGTACTATGTGAACGCCTGAAACCTTTCGTCAGCAACCTGATTGGTCCGTATCAGTGTGGTTTCAGACCAGGAAAGTCCATAATCGATCAAATGTTCACTCTAGGGCAGATCCTGGAAACCACCCAAGAATTCCAAATCGATACCCACCATCTCTTTATCGATTTTAAGGCCGCGTACGATAGCATTTATAGAGACGAGCTATACAGAGCCATGTCAGGTTTTGGCATTCCCACAAAACTCGTCCGACTGTACAGGATGACGATGGAGAACTCTCGCAGCTCCGTGAAAAGGTTTAATTATATAGCCAATAACTTTTTTAACGAAAATGCTACTAAAACCATCTATGCCACAAGAGTTCTTAGATCTTAGGTTAGAGATCACTTGAATTATTTCGGTTTCGGTCACTTCTCCAAAGAAGAACGACGATAAAGTTTCATTTACAAGAAATGATTCATGATGTGCATATACAAAGTAGAAACTTGATCTCTGGCTTTCCACTACATTTTTCAAGAAGTTATTAAAATTATTTGCGATATCGACATCACTTTCTGAGACAATACTGTCAGAAAATCTAATATTTTTCACACGTTTGTCTTCGTTTTTTTTACCTAACAGATCATTGGGGTTGAACCTATTTTCATTAAATTTTTAATTAAAATAAGTTTCTTTTTGTTTTTTAATAAGCTCATGAATATCCTTTTGCATTTTTTTATAAGCATTTCTTATACGAGGTATATGTAAACTTTTTTTATTCCTAGAATAGTAAGCATTTTTTTCATATATTTTATCACATATGGTTTTAGTCATCCATGGTTTAATCAGTTTGTGTTTACTTTTTTGTTTTACGATCTCGCTACCAGATACATGAGCAGATAGAATATTTATAAAATTATTATAACCATTTGACGGACAAGAACAACTATATACAGCATGCCAACTTTCCCTGGATAAGCTCTCATTCAACTAAGGGTAATTAAATTCTTGATAGGTTTGAGTACTAAAATGCTCATATCCTCGCTCAGAATTGCTAAATATATCCAAGAGAGAGGATAAACCAGTAGTATAATGGTCTGTTATGTCCCATTCAAGTAGGATTGGGCAAATATTATTAAGGTTTTTAGTTCGAATAAAAATATGGTCAATACATGTTTTACTAACTGGTGTTAATCTTGTTGATAAGTTTATTAAAGATTCAAAACCCAGTGAGGATAAAAGAAGAAGAAAGTCATCGCAACCAGTTGGAAAACCTAAAATATCGATATTAGTATCACCAATTATACACACATTGTGACTATTTATTCCACAGAGTAAGTCTTTAATATCTTTTAGGAACATGTCTTTATGAACAAACTGGAGCCGATACAAACAGACAATGTCAAGTAACACATCACCACAAAGTTTTAATTTTACAACAAGGTGAAGAAACTTCCACAACATCAATATCATTTTTTACAAGGATTGCTATTCCACCGGATGGATATTTGCTATTACATTCGGCATATATATTACAGCCCGGAATCGAAAAATTGCATAGTTCATGGTTGAAAATCCATATTTAAAAGAAGTGTGTATATATAAGCAAAAGCTATCAAAGTTTTTTCTCATACTTGTAATATTTTGATGTATTATAAAAAGATCATTTAGAGAAGACTCATAATTCAAACCAACAACAATATTAACGGGTGATTTTTTAAGAGCTTGAGAACTTTTAAAAAAAAAACGCATAAGATTTGCAAGATCTCATCGGTTGAAACGTTAGATTGGTCCATGACATTTACTTTTTGAAGATAATTTCATTTAAATGTTGACCGCGGCTGCGTCTTAGGTGGTCCATTCGGAAAGTCCAATTTTGGGCAACTTTTTCGAGCATTTCGGCCGGAATAGCCCGAATTTCTTCGGAAATGTTGTCTTCCAAAGCTGGAATAGTTGCTGGCTTATTTCTGTAGACTTTAGACTTGACGTAGCCCCACAAAAAATAATCTAAAGGCGTCAAATCGCATGATCTTGGTGGCCAACTTACCGGTCCATTTCTTGAGATGAATTGTTCTCCGAAGTTTTCCCTCAAAATGGCCATAGAATCGCGAGCTGTGTGGCATGTAGCGCCATCTTGTTGAAACCACATGTCAACCAAGTTCAGTTCTTCCATTTTTGGCAACAAAAAGTTTGTTAGCATCGAACGATAGCGATCGCCATTCACCGTAAAGTTGCGTCCAACAGCATCTTTGAAAAAATACGGTCCAATGATTCCACCAGCGTACAAACCACACCAAACAGTGCATTTTTCGGGATGCATGGGCAGTTCTTGAACGGCTTCTGGTTGCTCTTCACTCCAAATGCGGCAATTTTGCTTATTTACGTAGCCATTCAACCAGAAATGAGCCTCATCGCTGAACAAAATTTGTCGATAAAAAAGCGGATTTTCTTTTTTTTTTTCCGAACACTGATTTTGGTAATAAAATTCAATGATTTGCAAGCGTTTCTCGTTATTAAGTCTATTCATGATCAAATGTCAAAGCATACTGAGCATCTTTTTCTTTGACTTCATGTCTAAAATCCTGCGTCATCTGTCAAATACTAATGCATGAAAATCCTAACCTCAAAAAAATCACCCTTTACTTGCACTATAACAACTACTGAGATCGAATAATTCATTGTAAGGTAGCATAGTTAAAACTATATATTATAAAATAAAATTAATTTGATTATTAATAGTTAAGGTCTTCGATGCACCTTATGAATTTGATCTCCTTACCAGCAGCCTTACGCAACATAACTTTACCATGTCTCACCCATAGGAATTCATATTTTAGATTTTTGTTAGCCATTTTCGCCTCTCTCAACAAAATCTTCGTATCATGAGATAGCCAGTCGTTGACATAGATTTTACCTTTGCAAGAGGAAAAACATTTTGCAGCATCGATTGTAGCTTTGGTAGCATGTGATGCAGTCAAGATTTCCTCTTTCACTCTTCTGCTACGGAATTGCACCATCACTGTACCAGTTGATCTCCTCTTGCGCTTCAGTCTATAGCACGCACACATCCACATCATTCTCGTCTATTTGCAAATTGTCGCCCTCTTTGATGACTTGGACCACCGTTGCACGCACATTTTCGTTCTCAAAAAGAGGAACGTCACGTAGTTCGATAAAATTTGAGTGACTCATATACTCGGCCTTGTTTAGTCGCTCTTTGGTTTCTCTCAGCTCCTTTTTAATGAGTTCATTTTCTTTTCTTATTTCCGACAACATTTCAGTTGTCTTTTCAATTGCACTGATTTGTTGTTGCATCAGAAGTAACGATCGTACTGTGTTATCAAGTGTTGTTTTAATTTCCAAAACGTTAAGGTTAATGCCCTCTAGAGTTATTTTGCTTTCGTCTCGAGGTATGTCATTGCTGACAATTAAAGAAAACATAGATAACCTGAGTGAATTGTTTCTTTTCTACTTTACACACGAATCGCAGGTCCATGGTTTTTTCAATTTTATGATAGAATCTACATTCATAGGACTTAAATGAACACACTCCGCATGCATTTGAAGCTTGCAATCAGTGCATTTTATCTTACATGAACCCCTACTGAATCTTGATTTATAAACACGGCAATTCATTTTTTTATTTATATGTGGTATAAGACTAAATTCAACAGCGATAAGCAACTGCTCTCACTTTCAAGTCTTTACTCGTTGGCGGCTAAACTTAAATACGTAGTTGTCGCAGGTTCTTGCTCGTATCGTTATAAAAAAAATATTGTACTTGTTTATTATTTATTTTTTTCATTTTTTTTCAGGTGTCTATTTAAATCAACGTAGCCAGCCACGCAACGCGTTCCTACGATTTTGAAAAAAAAAACTACACTTTTTAACATTTTTTGAACGAAATAAAATGGCGTTTGAATTTGTCCACTAAAAACTATTTTACGTACTTTTGCAAACAATCAAATGTCAGAAAATCAAAAAAAAAAAATTTGAAGTTTTCTTAATATTTTTCAAATTTTATTCGAATCTGTGACCGCACATAAGAGCAAGTTTATGCGATCCAGTCGTGCAATTTTTTTTTTGGTTTTGTTTACATATGTATTAATATTTTGTGTGTACTTTTCGGACTTTTCTACTTGTTATAGGTACTATAAAACAAGTTAAGGATTCCTGAATATAAAAAAACATTGAGATAACAATCAAAAACGACATTAAGATCATAGAGAAGCCAAAAAAAGTTAGTGACAAGAAATATATGCCTGTCCATCTTTGTGTATAACGATCTGTAACGTAAACGACTAAAGTGATTTGATTAGGTTCAAATTTGGCTTCTGTGGTTCTTTTGAAATATTATTTTAGGAGTGCAATTTATGGTACATGCCATATAAGATATAACCATTAAGAAAAAGTTTATTTTTCTCTCGAAAACGGCTCCAACGATAATGACAGTATTTTCGTAGGTGTAAGCTATAATTATAAAAAAAAACAATTTTGCAGGGAAAGTCTATTGGCGGTACGTTTCATATGACGGTTTTTAATTTTCGACTTTCTTGGTAACGGCTTATTGGATTTCTATAAAATTTTATGTTTGAAAAGATCTAGGTAGCTTTACAAATTAATTCTACATATATGTACCTACCAAAATTTTGAATATATTTTTTTTAATTATAATTTTTATTTTTGAAATTTTGAGTAGCTTATCAATGTGGTGGTTGGGTGCTGTATGAATAGGGTAGGCACTGGAAGGCATCAAACTAGTAATGCACAGTCGCTGCAACTATATCGTACACATCAATTGTTCTTATTTTACCTCCCTGCGGTAACCACCGGGTACTGATCTGTCCATCCGGACATTCCTGCTAAACTTATAAGCGCGAGTGTGGAACACAGAACACTATAATGCTCTGCTTTAATGACTGTTCTGATCGATTCGCAGAAGTCTTGCACGAGCCCCTCAGAGAAAGAGGACGTACGGCGGATGAGCCCAACCAATTGGACCAACGGTGGCGTCAACAGTCAACGAAGCAGACGCCCTAATGAGCTACTTCGACGTATTTGGAGATAAGGTCATTAGGACAATTCAATGCAAGTCAGGGGACTGAAATAGAGATGGTGGCGGATGAACTCTTAATGGGCCAACGGCAGCGCTCATATCCCCGAAGTGGGTTACTGACTCCGGATTCTCCGGTTCCTTTTGTCCAAGGAATCCAACAAAGGACCTGGCCCTCCAGGTTGGGGGTTGTGCGTGGGGTTAACAACCCTGCCACGGAAAAAAGAAAAAGTTGCGAAGCGACCAATAGCCTCGGAAAAGGACGGATTTACTTCCGAGCAGCTAACATCGACTCGGATCACTACCTTGTTGCAGCAAAGATAAGAATGCGAATATCCCGAACTCAACAACAACGGAGTAATACTGTGAGGAAGTATGACATCGGAAAGCTGCAATCGCAAGAAACCGCCAGAACCTATGCCGATCGAATATCCCGCAACCTCTCAAGAAATCCAGTACCGCCAGCATCAAGTGCCGAAGATCAGTGGCAACACTGCCAACAAAGCATCAGAGATGCCACAACTGATGTGCTAGGTTTCACCAGACCACCACCGCGAAACCTCTGGTTTGATGACGAATGCAGGCAGGCCCATGCAGCCAAACAAGAGGCATATAAAGCAACGCTGCAAAGAAAGACGAGAGCTGCTCGCGAGCTTTATGAGCAGAAAAGGAGGGAAGAACACCGGCTTCCCCAAAAGAAAAAGAGAGAGCATGAGAAGCGCGCGATCGAAGATATTGAGAGATGCTACTCCAGGAACAACGTGCGGAAGTTTTACCAACAGGTAAAAAGAACATGCCAAGGAAAAAAATCCCGCACAGAAGCCTGTAGAGATAGGCATGGAAACCTCGTAGTAGAGTCACAGTCGGTGGTGAGTACATGGAAGGACCATTTCTGCAGACTGTTAAACGGCGATTAAGGCTAAAATCCCGCTGTCAGGCAGAATGAACCATTCAACATGGATGATGACAGACAAAACTTCCGTCCACCTGACCAAAATGAAGTAAGGATAGCCAAATTTTAACTAAAAAACAACAAAGCTGCTGGACCCGACGGGCTACCCGCCAATTTTTTTAAAGCGGCCGGAGATGACCTGGTGGAGTGCATACACCAACTCATCTCTAAAGTTTGGTCAGAAGAAAGTATGCCTGATGAATGGAACCTCAGCATCGTTTGCCCGATCCACAAGAAAGGAGACCCTCTAAATTGCGCCAACTATAGAGGAATAAATCTCCTGAATATCGCCTACAAGATCCTCTCTGCCGTACTATGTGAACGCCCGAAACCTTTAGTCAGCAGCCTGATTGGCCCGCATCAGTGTGGTTTCAGACCAGGAAAGTCCATAATCGATCAAATGTTCACTCTACGGCAGATCCTGGAAACCACCCAAGAATTCCAAATCGATACCCACCATCTGTTTATCGATTTTAAGGCCGCGTACGATAGCATTTATAGAGACGAACTATACAGAGCCATGTCAGGTTTTGGCATTCCCACAAAACTCGTCCGACTGTACAGGATGACGATGGAGAACTCTCGCAGCTCCGTGAAAAGGTTTAATTATATAGCCAATAACTTTTTTAACGAAAATGCTACTAAAACCATCTATGCCACAAGAGTTCTTAGATCTTAGGTTAGAGATCACTTGAATTATTTCGGTTTCGGTCACTTCTCCAAAGAAGAACGACGACAAAGTTTCATTTACAAGAAATGATTCATGATGTGCATATACAAAGTAGAAACTTGATCTCTGGCTTTCCACTACATTTTTGAAGAAGTTATTAAAATTATTTGCGATATCGACATCACTTTCTGAGACAATACTGTCAGAAAATCTAATATTTTTCACACACCTAACAGATCATTTACAATGTTCCATCGCTGCTTGGGGTTGAACCTATTTTCATTAAATTTTTGATTAAAATAAGTTTCTTTTTGTTTGTTTATAAGCTCATGAATATCCTTTTGCATTTTTTTAAAAGCATTTCTTATACGAGGTATATGTAAACTTTTTTTATTCCTAGAATAGTAAGCATTTTTTGCATATATTTTATCACATAGGGTTTTAGTCATCCATGGTTTAATCAGTTTGTGTTTACTTTTTTGTTTTACGATCTCGCTACCAGATACATGAGCAGATAGAATATTTATAAAATTATTATAACCATTTGACGGACAAGAACAACTATATACAGCATGCCAACTTTCCCTGGATAAGCTCTCATTCAACAAAGGGTAATTAAATTCTTGATAGGTTTGAGTACTAAAATGCTCATATCCTCGCTCAGAATTGCTAAATATATCCAAGAGAGAGGATAAACCAGTAGTATAATGGTCTGTTATGTCCCATTCAAGTAGGATTGGGCAAATATTATTAAGGTTTTCAGTTCGAATAAAAATATGGTCAATACATGTTTTACTAACTGGTGTTAATCTCGTTGGTAAGTTTATTAAAGATTCAAAACCCAGTGAGGATAAAAGAAGAAGATAGTCATCGCAACCAGTTGGAAAACCTAAAATATCGATATCAGTATCACCAATTATACACACATTGTGACTATTTATTCCACAGAGTAAGTCTTTAATATCTTTTAGGAACATGTCTTTATGAACAAACTGGAGCCGATACAAACAGACAATGTCAAGTAACACATCAACACAAAGTTTTAATTTTACAACTACACTATCGGCACTCCCCAAATTAGGTGAAGAAACTACCACAACATCAATATCATTTTTTACAAGGATTGCTATTCCACCGGATGGATATTTTCTATTACATTCGGCATATATATTACAGCCCGGAATCGAAAAATTGCATAGTTCATGGTTGAAAATCCATATTTCAGACAAAACTATAATATCAGGCAGTAATTTAAAAGAAGTGTGTATATATAAGCAAAAGCTATCAAAGTTCTTTCTCATACTTGTAATATTTTGATGTATTATAAAAAGATCATTTAGAGAAGACTCATAATTCAAACCAACAACAATATTACTTGCACTATAACAACTACTGAGATCGAATAATTCATTGTAAGGTAGCATAGTTAAAACTATATATTATAAAATAAAATTAATTTGATTATAAATAGTTAAGGTCTTCGATGCACCTTATGAATTTGATCTCCTTACCAGCAGCCTTACGCAACATAACTTTACCATGTCTCACCCATAGGAATTCATATTTTAGATTTTTGTTAGCCATTTTCGCCTCCCTCAACAAAATCTTCGTATTATGAGATAGCCAGTCGTTGACATAGATTTTACCTTTGCAAGAGGAAAAACATTTTGCAGCATCGATTGTAGCTTTGGTAGCATGTGACGCAGTCAAGATTTCCTCTTTCACTCTTCTGCTACGGAATTGCACCATCACTGTACCAGTTGATCTCCTCTTGCGCTTCAGTCTATAGCACGCACACATCCACATCATTCTCGTCTATTTGCAAATTGTCGCCCTCTTTGATGACTTGGACCACCGTTGCACGCACATTTTCGTTCTCAAAAAGAGGAACGTCACGTAGTTCGATAAAATTTGAGTGACTCATATCTCGGCCTTGTTTAGTCGCTCTTTGGTTTCTCTCAGCTCCTTTTTAATGAGTTCATTTTCTTTTCTTATTTCCGACAACATTTCAGTTGTCTTTTCAATTGCACTGATTTGTTGTTGCATCAGAAGTAACGATCGTACTGTGTTATCAAGTGTTGTTTTAATTTCCAAAACGTTAAGGTTAATGCCCTCTAGAGTTATTTTGCTTTCGTCTCGAGGTATGTCATTGCTGACAATTAAAGAAAACATAGATAACCTGAGTGAATTGTTTCTTTTCTACTTTACACACGAATCGCAGGTCCATGGTTTTTTCCAATTTTATGATAGAATCTACATTCATAGGACTTAAATGAACACACTCCGCATGCATTTGAAGCTTGCAATCAGTGCATTTTATCTTACATGAACCCCTACTGAATCTTGATTTATAAACACGGCAATTCATTTTTTTATTTATATGTGGTATAAGACTAAATTCAACAGCGATAAGCAACTGCTCTCACTTTCAAGTCTTTACTCGTTGGCGGCTAAACTTAAATACGTAGTTGTCGCAGGTTCTTGCTCGTATCGTTATAAAAAAAATATTGTACTTGTTTATTATTTATTTTTTTCATTTTTTTTCAGGTGTCTATTTAAATCAACGTAGCCAGCCACGCAACGCGTTCCTACGATTTTGAAAAAAAAACTTTACACTTTTTAACATTTTTTGAACGAAATAAAATGGCGTTTGAATTTGTGCACTAAAAACTATTTTACGTACTTTTGCAAACAATCAAATGTCAGAAAATCAAAAAAAAAAAAATTTGAAGTTTTCTTAATATTTTTCAAATTTTATTCGAATCTGTGACCGCACATAAGAGCAAGTTTATGCGATCCAGTCGTGCAATTTTTTTTTGGTTTTGTTTACATATGTATTAATATTTTGTGTGTACTTTTCGGACTTTTCTACTTGTTATAGGTACTATAAAACAAGTTAAGGATTCCTGAATATAAAAAACATTGAGATAACAATGAAAAACGACATTAAGATCATAGAGAAGCCAAAAAAAGTTAGTGACAAGAAATATCTGCCTGTCCATCTTTGTGTATAACGATCTGTAACGTAAACGACTAAAGTGATTTGATTAGGTTCAAATTTGGCTTCTGTGGTTCTTTTGAAATATTATTTTAGGAGTGCAATTTATGGTACATGCCATATAAGATATAACCATTAAGAAAAAGTTTATTTTTCTCTCGAAAACGGCTCCAACGATAATGACAGTATTTTCGTAGGTGTAAGCTATAATTATAAAAAAAAACAATTTTGCAGGGAAAGTCTATTGGCGGTACGTTTCATATGACGGTTTTTAATTTTCGACTTTCTTGGTAACGGCTTATTGGATTTCTATAAAATTTTATGTTTGAAAAGATCTAGGTAGCTTTACAAATTAATTCTACATATATGTACCTACCAAAATTTTGAATATATTTTTTTTAATTATAATTTTTATTTTTGAAATTTTGAGTAGCTTATCAATGTGGTGGTTGGGTGCTGTATGAATAGGGTAGGCACTGGAAGGCATCAAACTAGTAATGCACAGTCGCTGCAACTATATCGTACACATCAATTGTTCTTATTTTACCTCCCTGCGGTAACCACCGGGTACTGATCTGTCCATCCGGACATTCCTGCTAAACTTATAAGCGCAAGTGTGGAACACAGAAAAAATAGCAACACTATAATGCTCTGCTTTAATGACTGTTCTGATCGATTCGCAGAAGTCTTGCACGAGCCCCTCAGAGAAAGAGGACGTACGGCGGATGAGCCCAACCAATTGGACCAACGGTGGCGTCAACAGTCAACGAAGCAGACGCCCTAATGAGCTACTTCGACGTATTTGGAGATAAGGTCATTAGGACAATTCAATGCAAGTCAGGGGACTGAAATAGAGATGGTGGCGGATGAACTCTTAATGGGCCAACGGCAGCGCTCATATCCCCGAAGTGGGTTACTGACTCCGGATTCTCCGGTTTCTTTTGTCCAAGGAATCCAACAAAGGACCTGGCCCTCCAGGTTGGGGGTTGTGCGTGGGGTTCACAACCCTGCCACGGAAAAAAGAAAAAGTTGCGAAGCGACCAATAGCCTCGGAAAAGGACGGATTTACTTCCGAGCAGCTAACATCGACTCGGATCACTATCTTGTTGCAGCAAAGATAAGAATGCGAATATCCCGAACTCCACAACAACGGAGTAATACTGTGAGGAAGTATGACGTCGGAAAGCTGCAATCGCAAGAAACCGCCAGAACCTATGCCGATCGAATATCCCGCAACCTCTCAAGAAATCCAGTACCGCCAGCATCAAGTGCCGAAGATCAGTGGCAACACTGCCAACAAAGCATCAGAGATGCCACAACTGATGTGCTAGGTTTCACCAGACCACCACCGCGAAACCTCTGGTTTGATGACGAATGCAGGCAGGCCCATGCAGCCAAACAAGAGGCATATAAAGCAACGCTGCAAAGAAAGACGAGAGCTGCTCGCGAGCTTTATGAGCAGAAAAGGAGGGAAGAACACCGGCTTCCCCAAAAGAAAAAGAGATAGCATGAGAAGCGCGCGATCGAAGATATTGAGAGATGCTCCTCCAGGAACAACGTGCGGAAGTTTTACCAACAGGTAAAAAGAACATGCCAAGGAAAAAAATCCCGCACAGAAGCCTGTAGAGATAGGCATGGAAACCTCTTAGTAGAGTCACAGTCGGTGGTGAGTACATGGAAGGACCATTTCTGCAGACTGTTAAACGGCGATTAAGGCCAAAATCCCGCTGTCAGGCAGAATGAACCATTCAACATGGATGATGACAGACAAAACTTCCGTCCACCTGACCAAAATGAAGTAAGGATAGCCAAATTTTAACTAAAAAACAACAAAGCTGCTGGACCCGACGGGCTACCCGCCAATTTTTTTAAAGCGGCCGGAGATGACCTGGTGGAGTGCCTACACCAACTCATCTCTAAAGTTTGGTCAGAAGAAAGTATGCCTGATGAATGGAACCTCAGCATCGTTTGCCCGATCCACAAGAAAGGAGACCCTCTAAATTGCGCCAACTATAGAGGAATAAATCTCCTGAATATCGCCTACAAGATCCTCTCTGCCGTACTATGTGAACGCCCGAAACCTTTAGTCAGCAGCCTGATTGGCCCGCATCAGTGTGGTTTCAGACCAGGAAAGTCCATAATCGATCAAATGTTCACTCTACGGCAGATCCTGGAAACCACCCAAGAATTCCAAATCGATACCCACCATCTGTTTATCAATTTTAAGGCCGCGTACGATAGCATTTATAGAGACGAACTATACAGAGCCATGTCAGGTTTTGGCATTCCCACAAAACTCGTCCGACTGTACAGGATGACGATGGAGAACTCTCGCAGCTCCGTGAAAAGGTTTAATTATATAGCCAATAACTTTTTTAACGAAAATGCTACTAAAACCATCTATGCCACAAGAGTTCTTAGATCTTAGGTTAGAGATCACTTGAATTATTTCGGTTTCGGTCACTTCTCCAAAGAAGAACGACGACAAAGTTTCATTTACAAGAAATGATTCATGATGTGCATATACAAAGTAGAAACTTGATCTCTGGCTTTCCACTACATTTTTGAAGAAGTTATTAAAATTATTTGCGATATCGACATCACTTTCTGAGACAATACTGTCAGAAAATCTAATATTTTTGACACACCTAACAGATCATTTACAATGTTCCATCGCTGCTTGGGGTTGAACCTATTTTCATTAAATTTTTGATTAAAATAAGTTTCTTTTTGTTTGTTTATAAGCTCATGAATATCCTTTTGCATTTTTTTAAAAGCATTTCTTATACGAGGTATATGTAAACTTTTTTTATTCCTAGAATAGTAAGCATTTTTTGCATATATTTTATCACATAGGGTTTTAGTCATCCATGGTTTAATCAGTTTGTGTTTACTTTTTTGTTTTACGATCTCGCTACCAGATACATGAGCAGATAGAATATTTATAAAATTATTATAACCATTTGACGGACAAGAACAACTATATACAGCATGCCAACTTTCCCTGGATAAGCTCTCATTCAACTAAGGGTAATTAAATTCTTGATAGGTTTGAGTACTAAAATGCTCATATCCTCGCTCAGAATTGCTAAATATATCCAAGAGAGAGGATAAACCAGTAGTATAATGGTCTGTTATGTCCCATTCAAGTAGGATTGGGCAAGTATTATTAAGGTTTTCAGTTCGAATAAAAATATGGTCAATACATGTTTTACTAACTGGTGTTAATCTCGTTGGTAAGTTTATTAAAGATTCAAAACCCAGTGAGGATAAAAGAAGAAGATAGTCATCGCAACCAGTTGGAAAACCTAAAATATCAATATTAGTATCACCAATTATACACACATTGTGACTATTTATTCCACAGAGTAAGTCTTTAATATCTTTTAGGAACATGTCTTTATGAACAAACTGGAGCCGATACAAACAGACAATGTCAAGTAACACATCAACACAAAGTTTTAATTTTACAACTACACTATCGGCACTCCCCAAATTAGGTGAAGAAACTACCACAACATCAATATCATTTTTTACAAGGATTGCTATTCCACCGGATGGATATTTTCTATTACATTCGGCATATATATTACAGCCCGGAATCGCAAAATTGCATAGTTCATGGTTGAAAATCCATATTTCAGACAAAACTATAATATCAGGCAGTAATTTAAAAGAAGTGTGTATATATAAGCAAAAGCTATCAAAGTTCTTTCTCATACTTGTAATATTTTGATGTATTATAAAAAGATCATTTAGAGAAGACTCATAATTCAAACCAACAACAATATTACTTGCACTATAACAACTACTGAGATCGAATAATTCATTATAAGGTAGCATAGTTAAAACTATATATTATAAAATAAAATTAATTTGATTATAAATAGTTAAGGTCTTCGATGCACCTGATGAATTTGATCTCCTTACCAGCAGCCTTACGCAACATAACTTTACCATGTCTCACCCATAGGAATTCATATTTTAGATTTTTGTTAGCCATTTTCGCCTCCCTCAACAAAATCTTCGTATCATGAGATAGCCAGTCGTTGACATAGATTTTACCTTTGCAAGAGGAAAAACATTTTGCAGCATCGATTGGAGCTTTGGTAGCATGTGACGCAGTCAAGATTTCCTCTTTCACTCTTCTGCTACGGAATTGCACCATCACTGTACCAGTTGATCTCCTCTTGCGCTTCAGTCTATAGCACGCACACATCCAAATCATTCTCGTCTATTTGCAAATTGTCGCCCTCTTTGATGACTTGGACCGCCGTTGCACGCACATTTTCGTTCTCAAAAAGAGGAACGTCTCATAGTTCGATAAAATTTGAGTGACTCATATACTCGGCCTTGTTTAGTCGCTCTTTGGTTTCTCTCAGCTCCTTTTTAATGAGTTCATTTTCTTTTCTTATTTCCGACAACATTTCAGTTGTCTTTTCAATTGCACTGATTTGTTGTTGCATCAGAAGTAACGATCGTACTGTGTTATCAAGTGTTGTTTTAATTTCCAAAACGTTAAGGTTAATGAACTCTAGAGTTATTTTGCTTTCGTCTCGAGGTATGTCATTGCTGACAATTAAAGAAAACATAGATAACCTGAGTGAATTGTTTCTTTTCTACTTTACACACGAATCGCAGGTCCATGGTTTTTTCAATTTTATGATAGAATCTACATTCATAGGACTTAAATGAACACACTCCGCATGCATTTGAAGCTTGCAATCAGTGCATTTTATCTTACATGAATCCCTACTGAATCTTGATTTACAAACACGGCAATTCATTTTTTTTTTTTTTTATGTAGTATAAGACTAAATTCAACAGCGATAAGCAACTGCTCTCACTTTCAAGTCTTTACTCGTTGGCGGCTAAACTTAAATACGTAGTTGTTGCAGGTTCTTGCTCGTATCGTTATAAAAAAAATATTGAACTTGTTTATTATTTATTTTTTTCATTTTTTTTCAGGTGTCTATTTAAATCAACGTAGCCAGCCACGCACCGCGTTCCTACGATTTTGAAAAAAAAACTTTACACTTTTTAACATTTTTTGAACGAAATAAAATGGCGTTTGAATTTGTCCACTAAAAACTATTTTACGTACTTTTGCAAACAATCAAATGTCAGAAAATCAAAAAAAAAAAATTTGAAGTTTTCTTAATATTTTTCAAATTTTATTCGAATCTGTGACCGCACATAAGAGCAAGTTTATGCGATCCAGTCGTGCAATTTTTTTTTGGTTTTGTTTACATATGTATTAATATTTTGTGTGTACTTTTTGAACTTTTCTACTTGTTATAGGTACTATAAAACAAGTTTAGGATTCCTGAATATAAAAAAACATTGAGATAACAATCAAAAACGACATTAAGATCATAGAGAAGCCAAAAAAAGTTAGTGACAAGAAATATCTGCCTGTCCATCTTTGTGTATAACGATCTGTAACGTAAACGACTAAAGTGATTTGATTAGGTTCAAATTTGGCTTCTGTGGTTCTTTTGAAATATTATTTTAGGAGTGCAATTTATGGTACATGCCATATAAGATATAACCATTAAGAAAAAGTTTATTTTTCTCTCGAAAATGGCTCCAACGATAATGACAGTATTTTCGTAGGTGTAAGCTATAATTATAAAAAAAAAACAATTTTGCAGGGAAAGTCTATTGGCGGTACGTTTCATATGACGGTTTTTAATTTTCGACTTTCTTGGTAACGGCTTATTGGATTTCTATAAAATTTTATGTTTGAAAAGATCTAGGTAGCTTACAAATTAATTCTACATATATGTACCTACCAAAATTTTGAATATATTTTTTTTAATTATAATTATTATTTTTGAAATTTTGAGTAGCTTATCAATGTGGTGGTTGGGTGCTGTATGAATAGGGTAGGCACTGAAAGGCATCAAACTAGTAATGCACAATCGCTGCAACTACATCATACACATCAATTGTTCTTATTTTACCTCCCTGCGGTAACCACCGGGTACTGATCTGTCCATCCGGACATTCCTGCTAAACTTATAAGCGCGAGTGTGGAACACAGAAAAAATAGCAACACTATAATGCTCTGCTTTAATGACTGTTCTGATCGATTCGCAGAAGTCTTGCACGAGCCCCTCAGAGAAAGAGGACGTACGGCGGATGAGCCCAACCAATTGGACCAACGGTGGCGTCAACAGTCAACGAAGCAGACGCCCTAATGAGCTACTTCGACGTATTTGGAGATAAGGTCATTAGGACAATTCAATGCAAGTCAGGGGACTGAAATAGAGATGGTGGCGGATGAACTCTTAATGGGCCAACGGCAGCGCTCATATCCCCGAAGTGGGTTACTGACTCCGGATTCTCCGGTTCCTTTTGTCCAAGGAATCCAACAAAGAACCTGGCCCTCCAGGTTGGGGGTTGTGCGTGGGGTTAACAACCCTGCCACGGAAAAAAGAAAAAGTTGCGAAGCGACCAATAGCCTCGGAAAAGGACGGATTTACTTCCGAGCAGCTAACATCGACTCGGATCACTACCTTGTTGCAGCAAAGATAAGAATGCGAATATCCCGAACTCCACAACAACGGAGTAATACTGTGAGGAAGTATGACGTCGGAAAGCTGCAATCGCAAGAAACCGCCAGAACCTATGCCGATCGAATATCCCGCAACCTCTCAAGAAATCCAGTACCGCCAGCATCAAGTGCCGAAGATCAGTGGCAACACTGCCAACAAAGCATCAGAGATGCCACAACTGATGTGCTAGGTTTCACCAGACCACCACCGCGAAACCTCTGGTTTGATGACGAATGCAGGCAGGCCCATGCAGCCAAACAAGAGGCATATAAAGCGACGCTGCAAAGAAAGACGGGAGCTGCTCGCGAGCTTTATGAGCAGAAAAGGAGGGAAGAACACCGGCTTCCCCAAAAGAAAAAGAGAGAGCATGAGAAGCGCGCGATCGAAGATATTGAGAGATGCTACTCCAGGAACAACGTGCGGAAGTTTTACCAACAGGTAAAAAGAACATGCCAAGGAAAAAAATCCCGCACAGAAGCCTGTAGAGATAGGCATGGAAACCTCGTAGTAGAGTCACAGTCGGTGCTGAGTACATGGAAGGACCATTTCTGCAGACTGTTAAACGGCGATTAAGGCCAAAATCCCGCTGTCAGGCAGAATGAACCATTAAACATGGATGATGACAGACAAAACTTCCGTCCTGACCAAAATGAAGTAAGGATAGCAAAATTTAAACTAAATAACAACAAAGCTGCTGGACCCGACGGGCTACCCGCCAATTTTTTTAAAGCGGCCGGAGATGACCTGGTTGAGTGCATACACAAACTCATCTCTAAAGTTTGGTCAGAAGAAAGTATGCCTGATGAATGGAACCTCAGCATCGTTTGCCCGATCCACAAGAAAGGAGACCCTCTAAATTGCGCCTACTATAGAGGAATAAATCTCCTGAATATCGCCTACAAGATCCTCTCTGCCGTACTATGTGAACGCCTGAAACCTTTCGTCAGCAACCTGATTTGCCCCTATCAGTGTGGTTTCAGACCAGGAAAGTCCATAATCGATCAAATGTTCACTCTACGGCAGATCCTGGAAACCACCCAAGAATTCCAAATCGATACCCACCATCTGTTTATCGATTTTAAGGCCGGGTACGATAGCATTTTTAGAGACGAGCTATACAGAGCCATGTCAGGTTTTGGCATTCCCACAAAACTCGTCCGACTGTACAGGATGACGATGGAGAACTCTCGCTGCTCCGTGAAAAGGTTTAATTATATAGCCAATAACTTTTTTAACGAAAATGCTACTAAAACCATCTATGCCACAAGAGTTCTTAGATCTTAGGTTAGAGATCACTTGAATTATTTCGGTTTCGGTCACTTCTCCAAAGAAGAACGACGACAAAGTTTCATTTACAAGAAATGATTCATGATGTGCATATACAAAGGAGAAACTTGATCTCTGGCTTTCCACTACATTTTTGAAGAAGTTATTAAAATTATTTGCGATATCGACATCACTTTCTGAGACAATACTGTCAGAAAATCTAATATTTTTCACACACCTAACAGATCATTTACAATGTTCCATCGCTGCTTGGGGTTGAACCTATTTTCATTAAATTTTTGATTAAAATAAGTTTCTTTTTGTTTGTTTATAAGCTCATGAATATCCTTTTGCATTTTTTTATAAGCATTTCTTATACGAGGTATATGTAAACTTTTTTTATTCCTAGAATAGTAAGCATTTTTTGCATATATTTTATCACATAGGGTTTTAGTCATCCATGGTTTAATCAGTTTGTGTTTACTTTTTTGTTTTACGATCTCGCTACCAGATACATGAGCAGATAGAATATTTATAAAATTATTATAACCATTTGACGGACAAGAACAACTATATACAGCATGCCAACTTTCCCTGGATAAGCTCTCATTCAACAAAGGGTAATTAAATTCTTGATAGGTTTGAGTACTAAAATGCTCATATCCTCGCTCAAAATTGCTAAATATATCCAAGAGAGAGGATAAACCAGTAGTATAATGGTCTGTTATGTCCCATTCAAGTAGGATTGGGCAAATATTATTAAGGTTTTTAGTTCGAATAAAAATATGGTCAATACATGTTTTACTAACTGGTGTTAATCTCGTTGGTAAGTTTATTAAAGATTCAAAACCCAGTGAGGATAAAAGAAGAAGATAGTCATCGCAACCAGTTGGAAAACCTAAAATATCGATATTAGTATCACCAATTATACACACATTGTGACTATTTATTCCACAGAGTAAGTCTTTAATATCTTTTAGGAACATGTCTTTATGAACAAACTGGAGCCGATACAAACAGACAATGTCAAGTAACACATCACCACAAAGTTTTAATTTTACAACAACACTATCGGCACTCCCCAAATCAGGTGAAGAAACTTCCACAACATCAATATCATTTTTTACAAGGATTGCTATTCCACCGGATGGATATTTGCTATTACATTCGGCATATATATTACAGCCCGGAATCGAAAAATTGCATAGTTCATGGTTGAAAATCCATATTTCAGACAAAACTATAATATCAGGCAGTAATTTAAAAGAAGTGTGTATATATAAGCAAAAGCTATCAAAGTTTTTTCTCATACTTGTAATATTTTGATGTATTATAAAAAGATCATTTAGAGAAGACTCATAATTCAAACCAACAACAATATTACTTGCACTATAACAACTACTGAGATCGAATAATTCATTGTAAGGTAGCATAGTTAAAACTATATATTATAAAATAAAATTAATTTGATTATAAATAGTTAAGGTCTTCGATGCACCTGATGAATTTGATCTCCTTACCAGCAGCCTTACGCAACATAACTTTACCATGTCTCACCCATAGGAATTCATATTTTAGATTTTTGTTAGCCATTTTCGCCTCCCTCAACAAAATCTTCGTATCATGAGATAGCCAGTCGTTGACATAGATTTTACCTTTGCAAGAGGAAAAACATTGTGCAGCATCGATTGGAGCTTTGGTAGCATGTGACGCAGTCAAGATTTCCTCTTTCACTCTTCTGCTACGGAATTGCACCATCACTGTACCAGTTGATCTCCTCTTGCGCTTCAGTCTATAGCACGCACACATCCACATCATTCTCGTCTATTTGCAAATTGTCGCCCTCTTTGATGACTTGGACCACCGTTGCACGCACATTTTCGTTCTCAAAAAGAGGAACGTCACGTAGTTCGATAAAATTTGAGTGACTCATATACTCGGCCTTGTTTAGTCGCTCTTTGGTTTCTCTCAGCTCCTTTTTAATGAGTTCATTTTCTTTTCTTATTTCCGACAACATTTCAGTTGTCTTTTCAATTGCACTGATTTGTTGTTGCATCAGAAGTAACGATCGTACTGTGTTATCAAGTGTTGTTTTAATTTCCAAAACGTTAAGGTGAATGCCCTCTAGAGTTATTTTGCTTTCGTCTCGAGGTATGTCATTGCTGACAATTAAAGAAAACATAGATAACCTGAGTGAATTGTTTCTTTTTTACCTTACACACGAATCGCAGGTCCATGGTTTTTTCAATTTTATGATAGAATCTACATTCATAGGACTTAAATGAACACACTCCGCATGCATTTGAAGCTTGCAATCAGTGCATTTTATCTTACATGAATCCCTACTGAATCTTGATTTACGAACACGGCAATTCATTTTTTTTTTTTATTTATATGTAGTATAAGACTAAATTCAACAGCGATAAGCAACTGCTCTCACTTTCAAGTCTTTACTCGTTGGCGGCTAAACTTAAATACGTAGTTGTCGCAGGTTCTTGCTCGTATCGTTATAAAAAAAATATTGACTTGTTTATTATTTATTTTTTTCATTTTTGTTCAGGTGTCTATTTAAATCAACGTAGCCAGCCACGCAACGCGTTCCTACGATTTTGAAAAAAAAACTTTACACTTTTTAACATTTTTTGAACGAAATAAAATGGCGTTTGAATTTGTCCACTAAAAACTATTTTACGTACTTTTGCAAACAATCAAAAGTCAGAAAATCAAAAAAAAAAATTTGAAGTTTTCTTAATATTTTTCAAATTTTATTCGAATCTGTGACCGCACATAAGAGCAAGTTTATGCGATCCAGTCGTGCAAATTTTTTTTTTGGTTTTGTTTACATATGTATTAATATTTTGTGTGTACTTTTTGGACTTTTCTACTTGTTATAGGTACTATAAAACAAGTTTAGGATTCCTGAATATAAAAAAACATTGAGATAACAATCAAAAACGACATTAAGATCATAGAGAAGCCAAAAAAAGTTAGTGACAAGAAATATCTGCCTGTCCATCTTTGTGTATAACGATCTGTAACGTAAACGACTAAAGTGATTTGATTAGGTTCAAATTTGGCTTCTGTGGTTCTTTTGAAATATTATTTTAGGAGTGCAATTTATGGTACATGCCATATAAGATATAACCATTAAGAAAAAGTTTATTTTTCTCTCGAAAATGGCTCCAACGATAATGACAGTATTTTCGTAGGTGTAAGCTATAATTATAAAAAAAAACAATTTTGCAGGGAAGTCTATTGGCGGTACGTTTCATATGACGGTTTTTAATTTTCGACTTTCTTGGTAAAGGCTTATTGGATTTCTATAAAATTTTATGTTTGAAAAGATCTAGGTAGCTTACAAATTAATTCTACATATATGTACCTACCAAAATTTTGAATATATTTTTTTTAATTATAATTATTATTTTTGAAATTTTGAGTAGCTTATCAATGTGGTGGTTGGGTGCTGTATGAATAGGGTAGGCACTGGAAGGCATCAAACTAGTAATGCACAGTCGCTGCAACTATATCGTACACATCAATTGTTCTTATTTTACCTCCCTGCGGTAACCACCGGGTACTGATCTGTCCATCCGGACATTCCTGCTAAACTTATAAGCGCAAGTGTGGAACACAGAAAAAATAGCAACACTATAATGCTCTGCTTTAATGACTGTTCTGATCGATTCGCAGAAGTCTTGCACGAGCCCCTCAGAGAAAGAGGACGTACGGCGGATGAGCCCAACCAATTGGACCAACGGTGGCGTCAACAGTCAACGAAGCAGACGCCCTAATGAGCTACTTCGACGTATTTGGAGATAAGGTCATTAGGACAATTCAATGCAAGTCAGGGGACTGAAATAGAGATGGTGGCGGATGAACTCTTAATGGGCCAACGGCAGCGCTCATATCCCCGAAGTGGGTTACTGACTCCGGATTCTCCGGTTTCTTTTGTCCAAGGAATCCAACAAAGGACCTGGCCCTCCAGGTTGGGGGTTGTGCGTGGGGTTCACAACCCTGCCACGGAAAAAAGAAAAAGTTGCGAAGCGACCAATAGCCTCGGAAAAGGACGGATTTACTTCCGAGCAGCTAACATCGACTCGGATCACTATCTTGTTGCAGCAAAGATAAGAATGCGAATATCCCGAACTCCACAACAACGGAGTAATACTGTGAGGAAGTATGACGTCGGAAAGCTGCAATCGCAAGAAACCGCCAGAACCTATGCCGATCGAATATCCCGCAACCTCTCAAGAAATCCAGTACCGCCAGCATCAAGTGCCGAAGATCAGTGGCAACACTGCCAACAAAGCATCAGAGATGCCACAACTGATGTGCTAGGTTTCACCAGACCACCACCGCGAAACCTCTGGTTTGATGACGAATGCAGGCAGGCCCATGCAGCCAAACAAGAGGCATATAAAGCGACGCTGCAAAGAAAGACGGGAGCTGCTCGCGAGCTTTATGAGCAGAAAAGGAGGGAAGAACACCGGCTTCCCCAAAAGAAAAAGAGAGAGCATGAGAAGCGCGCGATCGAAGATATTGAGAGATGCTACTCCAGGAACAACGTGCGGAAGTTTTACCAACAGGTAAAAAGAACATGCCAAGGAAAAAAATCCCGCACAGAAGCCTGTAGAGATAGGCATGGAAACCTCGTAGTAGAGTCACAGTCGGTGCTGAGTACATGGAAGGACCATTTCTGCAGACTGTTAAACGGCGATTAAGGCCAAAATCCCGCTGTCAGGCAGAATGAACCATTAAACATGGATGATGACAGACAAAACTTCCGTCCTGACCAAAATGAAGTAAGGATAGCAAAATTTAAACTAAATAACAACAAAGCTGCTGGACCCGACGGGCTACCCGCCAATTTTTTTAAAGCGGCCGGAGATGACCTGGTGGAGTGCATACACAAACTCATCTCTAAAGTTTGGTCAGAAGAAAGTATGCCTGATGAATGGAACCTCAGCATCGTTTGCCCGATCCACAAGAAAGGAGACCCTCTAAATTGCGCCTACTATAGAGGAATAAATCTCCTGAATATCGCCTACAAGATCCTCTCTGCCGTACTATGTGAACGCCTGAAACCTTTCGTCAGCAACCTGATTTGCCCCTATCAGTGTGGTTTCAGACCAGGAAAGTCCATAATCGATCAAATGTTCACTCTACGGCAGATCCTGGAAACCACCCAAGAATTCCAAATCGATACCCACCATCTCTTTATCGATTTTAAGGCCGCGTACGACAGCATTTATAGAGACGAGCTATACAGAGCCATGTCAGGTTTTGGCATTCCCACAAAACTCGTCCGACTGTACAGGATGACGATGGAGAACTCTCGCTGCTCCGTCAAGGTTGGTTCTGACCTCACAGAAGCTTTTGCGTCAAAAAAGGATTCCGAGAAGGTGATGCGCTATCGTGCCATTTCTTTAATTTAATACTTGAAAAAATTATAAGAAACTCGCAAGTCAATTGTAGTGGGACAATTTTTTTTCAAGTCTGTGCAATTGCTAGCACACGCTGACGACATAGACATCATTGGCAGAACTCGGCGTGCTGTCACTGGAACGCTTGCTAGCATTGAAGCTGAAGCGGCTAAGATGGAACTAGCAGTCAATGAGGCCAAAACGAAGTACCTGCTGTCCACAGAAAGGGACACACAACACCGGTGGATTGGACAAAACATCACAAAAGACAGGTACCACTTTGAGGTAGTTAGGGACTTTGTGTACCTCGGATCCGCTATAACATCTGACAACAACATCTCGTCAGAAATAAAGCGAAGAATTACTCTTGCTAATCGCTGTTTCTATGGGCTAGGAAGGCAATTGAGTAGCAAAGCCCTCTCTCGAAAGACAAAGGAGACTCTGTATAAGACCCTAATCATCCCAGTCCTGCTCTAAGGCGCCGAGGCATGGACTCTATCTAAAGCGGATGAAGATATCCTTAGTCGTTTCGAGCGTAAGATTCTTCGGAAGATTTTTGGCCCTATCTGCGTTAACGGGCTTTGGAGGAGAAGGTTCAACCAAGAACTATACGAGCTGTACAGCGACATTGACCTGGTCAAAAAAATACGCATATCACGTTTAAGATGGCTAGGTCATGTAGAGCGAATGGACAACAATGCTCCGGTTCGCAGGATCTTCGATTCCATCCCAGAGGGTAGACGCAGTCAAGGAAGACCTCACCCTATAAATCGCAAGTAAAAATTATAGGTATACCCATAGAAAAAAGAAACAATAACAACAACTGGGAGGATAATTCTCTCTTCGTCTACAAACTGAAAAATATCTACCCGTTCAGCGACATATGTGTACTAGTCCCTGTACATTTCTTATGGCACTAATAATACGTTTGCATTTATGTTGGCACGAAACGTTTTCTGTTTTCTATGGCCAAACCTAGGTACCACAAAAAAAATCTTAAATTTACATCAAATTGTATCTCCAGTTATCGAGAGTAAGTAAAGTAAATAAAAACTTAACGGTTATATGGCAGCGGTTTGTACCGCTGTTATATGTATTTAGCCTTTAAAAAGGTAATCACTTTAGCCCTTAAGGCTGCAGATCGTTTTATATATAGACGAACAGATATTTTATTTTACTAACTTTCTCTATTAGTCTAAGAGCTAGCAACGTCAAAAAAAGTTTATTTAAGAGTAGGTATTAGTGCAGTTGTGGATGGGAATTCGGAGCGAGACAGAGACAGCAATAGTCGAGAATAAGAAAGAGTGTCGGTTGAACGTGTGAATGGATTTAAAAAATTAAGCAATGTAACGGCTACATTTTGTTAAAAGTGAAAGTGGTGGTGGTTTTTATTTATTAGTTTTTATTGGGTTTGTGCCTATTGAGTACCTATCGTAATGTGTGTTGATTGCATTGCGTTTGGGAAGTGGAATAGAAAATAAGATACAAAAATGTGTACATTCAAATCTGATAAGTGATAATGGTGATGGGATTTACCTATAATTGATTCTGTTTTTTTTTTTAAAGGGATTGTTCCTTGTGAGTGTCTCTATGTGTGCTATGTCCGTTGCACAGGGAACTGTAAAAAAAAAACACGGCAAATGCATTCAAGAAAAAAATTATGACCATGTTAAAAAAGGTGTTTTGTACCTTAAAGAATTTTATCTCTTGTGGTGATCCTTTTTTTCGGATGACCTTTGATTTAAAAAGGTGTGCATCCCTTATCCTGACATACTATGAATATCATGAATAGGTAGCAGAAAGTGTGTTGAGGAAAACATAAATTAATGACTTTACGAAAGGGGATTTTGAATTAATTCTGTTAAGGAACTGTTGGATTTGAAAATTTAAGCAATGTACCGGTTAAATTTTTTGAAAAGTGAAATTGGAAGTGGTGGTGGTTTTTAGTGGTAGTTGTTTTTTCAATCTTTTTTTTTATTGGGTGGGGTTTTTTTATAGGGCTTAGTATCGTTATGTGTATTATGGCCGTTGCACCGGGAAGTGCAATCAAAAGAACAAACGTGACATTTGCATTGGTTTTTTTTCTGTACGTAATGAATTTTATCTCTCTGTTGATCCTTTTTTCGGATGACATTTGAAGTAAAATACATACCCTTAGGATGAATTCTTATGAATATCATGATAATGTTTAGCAGAAAGCATTTTTAGTAAAGCAGAAATTAAAGATTTTATATTGGAGGATTTCGATTTCAAATCTGAGTAAGGGACATTTCTTAAATTTTTGAGAAGTGAAGTGAGCCATGCGGCGATGGAAATTGGTGGTGGTTTTAATTTAGTAATTTTTTTATAAGAATTGTGCCTTGTTTGTGTATCAGGAGTATATCGGGAAGTAGAATGAAGAAAATGTTGTCGTTAACTTTGAAATGAAAGAAGAGGCAATCGACTCTTTATCGACAGTAAATGTTTGTGTTGCTGCTTACACCACTACTTTAGCTCGGTTAAAACTGTATAGCTACCTGGAGAAGTTAGAGGAAAGAGTTCTGTATTACGATACTGATTCGGTAATATATGTAAGTCGTCAGGGGAATTTGAACCTCCTACAGGACAATTCATTGGTGATATGACGGACGAATTGGAAATGTATGGAATCGGAAGTTATATAACGGAATTCGTCAGCGGAGGCCCTAAAATGTATGCCTTTAAAGTGTTCAGTGCAAAAGACAAGATGGAACATGTTGTCTGCAAAGTGAAGGGGATTTGTCTTTATTATGAATCATCTCAAAAAATCAACTTTGATTCTATTAAAGACGCTGTTTTTAATTCTTCTTCTTCCTCAGACAGTGAAAATATTATTATCTATATATCTAATAATATTCCGCGGACAAAAGACCATCAAGTGATTACCATACCAGAAGTAAAAACCTACAAAGCCAAATCAGAAAAACGTCGTTTTCTGGAAGACCACAGCTCCTTACCATATGGATTTAAAAGACAACGTTGTCATTCAAGCAATTCTGTTTAAAATTATGAAATAAAAAAAATTTATGGAAACTTGTTGTACTTTTTATTTGAAAAAGAAATTTTATTACATTGTCTGGATCACTTCTAAACTTTTTAGTAAACTTGGTGGGTCTTTTAATTTTCTTTTGTTCAGCTTTTATCCATGATGCATACATTTGATTGAGGCAGGATGGTACTTTCATATTTCAAATGGGATTTAACGATTCGGTTTGACGAAGACAATCAACCAATTAACTTTTTTTTCTTCTTTTTTTAAACAATTTTGGTGACTCCTCGATCAAGCGGATTATATTCAATTATACGATCATGTAGCATAAGACAGTAAGCTGAAGTGTTTACGGGAATATTTTGAGATTTTTTCATCTCCACACGTTTATCGATGGGGCCTGTTTTCATAGTTTTGTTTTAATGTCTGCAGTCTATAACGAAAACTGCAGCACGTGATTTAAATAGACCCCAAGAAAGCAGAAGCTCAGTGATGGTTTTATTGTAGTAAGTTTTTTTAAAATCTGTGTACATTTTATAAGACAAACTATATCTATTTTATCAAAAGAAACATTGAAATCTTCATGAGGAAGATCTTTAAGTCTGTTAGATTGCAATGATCAAACGTTTTAGGATCAGCAGATAATTTTTTATTTTTCTCAGTTTGCAGAGCAAAGACAATATATCTAGGTTTTTCAATTTGTGTTGTTGTATTTACATTCCACATGTGATGATCAGAGGATGGCAGCATAGGGTATTCATAAAGATCCCAGTTTCGAAAAGCAATTTTCATAGCACTGTTTTGATTTATAGATTTGTATAAATTCAATTTCATAGAATCTGATAATGTAACGTGGGGTACTTTCCATTGTACCTTATGAAGTTGTAATTGTACTTCTTTTTCATCTGTTTGTGAGATTAGAGCGTTTTCATCCATTTTGGCTAAGGTTATAATAAGATCATGTCGAGCGTTCGGAACAATTTTTTTATAATCTTCAGCGAACTCCAAAAGTTTATTTAATGGTATACAGTAATTAAAATAATATGGCTTTAAAATATTAATAGGAGAATCAGGAGACCAGGATGCATGTAAAAGCATGTCACTTTCATTTTTAGTTAAAGATAAATAGTTTTTGAGCGTTGAAGTTATTCCAAAATTTCGATTGTAGTCAATTTCTTTGCCATTGAGTTCATAGCGTATTTCATCAAAAAGAAAAGACATTGCATTGTTTGCTAGTTTTGTGGTGGCTATTTGTCTTACGGGATCTTTTCCATCTGTCCTCGATAATGAGCCTTCAACATATAAAAAACTTTCCAAATGAAGGACATTAAGATTTTGATGTTGAATACAAATCTGTATGATGTCATTTCTCTCAAAATTGTTTTGATATGGTGAATAAGTATGATATTCATATTTAGAAATGCTTTCATTGATTTCAGGTTCTTGAAAAATGTTTAACATATTTTTGTTTTAATGTTTTAGGGTGTATCCGTATGATAATAAATATTCCTGATTATGTTTTGTAAGACGAAGACGACGTGTTACCACAGCTGAGTTCGAAGATTGATTGAGCAAACCAGTATTTTCAACAATGTTTTTATAAGAAGTTGAGTCAGCTTTATTTCCATACACAATCATTATTCTGGTTGTAAATGTTTTCGAACCGTTATTTTTTCTCCTCTAAAATTAATGTCATTACCGTCTTGATCGACGAACTTTAAGCACAACGATGTTATTCGATTGACGTTCACAGGTAAATAAATAACATTCCTTGGAACTTCTACGATTGTATAGCCAGGACTTACTTTAACAGCAAATTCATGTAAGATGTGTGCGGGAGTTAGCTTTTGCCTACTTATATTCAGCGGAAGCACAAAAAAAACACGTTTAATATTTATTGAACTTCGATCTTTATTCAATGCTTTCTTCTAAAGAACTGAAAACACACTACACAGCTCTCTTGTTGCTAGGCCTTACGGGCAACGCTTCGCTTTACAGACAAGATCAACTAACAATATATATCATTACAATAAACATATAGAGAAAATAGATAGAGAGAATAATAGGGTATGTTATGAATATAACTCGTCCCCCCCAAAAGGAATGAACTTGGGATTAAGTTCATTGCAACATATAATTCGTTTTCATAAATATATACATAATATATAAATAAGGAAGTTGTTTATATATATTTTTTTTTACAATTCTGTAGTACATTTATTTTGGTATAATATCATTTGCATTCATTATTTATTTTGATGGTAAGTATACGCCCTAGTGAACCATTTTATTATTTTATTGCAAAGCTCAAACTTATAAGGTTAATAAGGTGCTACTTTATTTATATGAACAAGATACATTTGTTTTGCATTGTAAGATGTTTCGGTAAGTGCTCATTGTACATAAGTTACTAAGTCACTGGGTATATTTATGTGAAATAAATTTGTTCTTAGATGTTTTTTTTTTTTATTTAGACATCCTATGTATGTTTAATCTTTTGCTTATGAACCTTTCTTTTATTTGTTTCGACAGTTATTTCATTGTTTTGAGTAACAATGTGGTCATTAAACCTAGGTGCCAATTTATTTCTTCTATCATCCTTTTAAAAAATTTGTTCATTTGCGGTATAATCCGGAGGATCCTTACGTGACTTATTAAGGTTGCTTATGTAAGTTTGTTTTCTTTCGAGACTTTTTGTATGAACTAATTTACAAAGATTTTCATAATTCAATTTATGTTGTTCTAAGTATTCTTGTTCCGTGCGAAAATCTGGGTTTGATGGAAACGGTTTACTGGAGTTTATATGGCCTGAAAGGAGTTCAAAAGGACTCAATTTTGTTGTGGAGTGTATAGAATTGTTATATGTCAGTACAGCCTCATCAACTATTTCTTCAATTGAAGCCTCTTTTTTATGACATTTAATCAAGCGAATCAGTTCCGTAAGGGTGGAATGAAAACGTTCGACTGGCGAGTTACGTGTTGATGTCTTAGCACAAATGTTATGATAACTAATGTTATACAATTCTAAGAAGTCCCTAAATAGAGTAATAGAGATAAATGAACTCGCTACCGTTATCTGCAACTATTTTGTTTGGAATACCGTGATGTGAAAAAAAGTGTCTGAGGCATTTAATTATATTGATGCTTGTTCTTGCTGTCAGTGGGTATACGGCTGAGAATTTGCTGAATTTGTCAATAATAGTTAAAAAATTCATTTTGGACACAAAATATATATCAATATGAATTATTTCCAATGGTTTTGATGGGGTTTCGGTTAATTGAAATTTAAGTTTTTCTGCCTAACGGTCGTATTTATACCTGTGACAAATTTCACAGTTATTTATAACTTTACAAATTACATGTTTAAGTGTCGGAAAATATATATCTCTTTTTAAGTGATGAAAACATTCGGTTATACCCCTATGGTAGGAGCTCTGATGGTAATTTCTAACCTCTTTCTCTTGTTCATCTCTCTCCGTTATATCTCTAAGCAAAGTCATAGATCTAACAAGCTTTAAACGTGCTCGATGGAAAAACTTCGTAAACACCTTTTGAATCGCCGAAAATGTTTCATCGTCTGTTAAAATGGCCATTTGACGTTTTGTATTCATGTGGTCCTGCAAAATGGAAGTGACTACGCTTTCATCTGCAGGATTATGGTGCTCAATTAAATACCTTTTTTTCCTCTTAAACAAAATGGTCAGTTTTGAAGATAATTGCGGTTTTGCCGGATTTCGCCTTATAATAATTTGATGAGAAAATTCGTTGATTGGACGTTCGGATATTGGAATACCACTATCAAAATTTTCTTCAGCCGAATGAATTTTTGATATTATAGACGATTCATCAGCGTTATTTTGTATCGAAGCCATTTCTAAATTTTCAAATTCAGTCTCGTTAGTGTTTATTTCAATTCGTGAAAGTGCGTCAGCGTTTGCATTTTGTGTACCTTTTTTGTAGACAACCTCATAGTCATACTCTTCTAGCCGCAACCTCCACCGTACTAGTTTTGAGCAGGGATCTTTGACGGAAAAAAGCCAAGTGAGGGGCTTGTGATCAGTGACAATCTTGAACTTTCGGCCATAAACGTATGGTCTGAAGTATTTTGTGGCCCAAACAATACCCAAAAGCTCTTTTTCGATCGTGCTGTAATGTTGTTCACTTTTTGATAGAGTCCGACTTGCAAAACAAATCGGCCTATCAGAACCTAAAGGACCTTGGGAGAGCACTGCACCTATTGCAACATTACTAGCATCAGTAGTAATAATGAAAGGCTTACGAAAATCTGGGTATTGTAGGATAGGGTCATTGCAAAGTATATTTTTGCATTCTTCAAAACAATTGGTAAATCTGGAGTTTAAAATAATTTTATTTCCTTTTCGAAGGCACTCTGTTAAGGGTTTCGTAAGGTTTGCAAAATCCTTAATAAATTTTCGATAGTAGCCCAAGAGGCCAAGAAAAGATTTAATCTGTTTTTGTGTGGTTGGCAGAGGAAATTTTTTTACGGCTTGTATTTTGTCCGGATTTGGCCGGATGCCATCAGAAGTAACAAGATGTCCTAAAAACGAAACTTCCTTACACAAAAACTCAGATTTTTCTATTTTAACTTTCAGATTTGCTTCAGTCAATTTTTTGAAAAACGGCATTGAGACTTTCCATATGTTCCTGCAACGAGGTGGAATACACGATTATATCATCCATATACACTAAGCACGTCTTCCCTTGGAGTTCTCTTAAGACATTGTCCATGACGCGTTGGAAGGTAGAGGGTGCATTTTTTAGCCCGAAAGGCATCCGAACGAATTCATAATGTCCGTTTTCGACCGAAAATGCAGTTTTGGGAATATCTTCTTTTTTATTTCAATTTGATGAAATCCTGAGGCTAGATCGAGTGTGCTAAAATATATACTTCTACCATGTTTGCCTAAAATTTCGGTTATATTTGGGATGGAATAACGATCATCTACAGTTTTTTCATTTAGTTTTCGATAATCGATAACCAGCCTCCATTTTTCTTTCCCGGTTGAATCTTTCTTTTTCGGAACTATCCAAATCGGAGACGACCAAGGTGAGAAGCTGGGACGTATAATACCTAGTCTCAATAACTCGTTTATTTGCCTTTGCACTTCCTCTTTGTGAATATAAGGGTAACGGTAAGATTTGGAATATATGGGTATCTCATTTGTGGTCTTAATTTCATGTTTTATAGAGTTTGAAAAAGTTAAGTTTTCACCATCTTTTAAAAAAATGCTTTTAAACTTATGACAAAAGTCTATGATTAACTTTTTCTCTTCCTCATTAAGATGGTCAGTTTTTATTGCTTGCCCAATATATTTCGGCTCAATGCTTTCTGAGTTTTCGATTTCATAGTTGTGAAATTCGAAATAAGCATCAACAGGTTCAGCTTTGATTGGTTGCTCTACTAGCAAAGTTTGTTGAGAATCAGATTTGTTTACAACCTCGACAAAGCAGTACCAGTCTTTTGCTAAATACAACCCTTCCGAAATCATTAAATGAGAAGTTATAGCGGTTGGTTTTATGTAAACGCTCCCGGATTTGATATCGATTGGTAGTAAATAAACACATTTACTGAGCTCAGGTACAATATAAGTTTTTGACATAAGATTTGGTTTGAAATTTAATGGTATGAACGTATTTTTTGTTTTTAAATTTGAGTTTTTTATGTCAATAGTTAGTCCAAGTTCTTTAATAATGTCGATTCCGATCAATCCATCAAAATAAGAATGGAATTTAAAAATCAGGAATTTCACTGGTTTTTTCGTAAGAAGCTCAGGTAATCCATTAATAACAACTTCTTTATTTACTGTTTTTTTATTAAAAATAGTTTTGATTTCGATTGGTGCAATATTTTGTGTTTGAAGTTTGTAGGCTACATTTGGGCATATAAATGACCTATTGCTTCCAGTATCGATTAAAAACTTGAGTGGACTGTTGTTGATGCTTGTGATAATAATGTAAGGCAATAAATGTGAATTGTAATTATTCAAATCTAAGTAACCTATCGATTTTCCGAGGCACGTTAGTGAAAATTTGCGTCATCAACAATGGATTCAGTTGAAAAATGTGGAATATCTTCAGTTTGGTCATACACGATTTCTTGCTGAAAAGTATTTCCGTTTGAATATTGACTTGGTTCAATCTGTTCTGGTGGGTTATTATTGGCATAATAAATTGGTTCGATGTTATGTACCTCTTGTGAGTTATATTTATAGGGTTGAGTACGATTGGAGTTTTGTCTATGGGTATACGCGTTTGAAATTGACATTGGTTCAGGTTGTGTATGAATTTTGGGATTGTTTGGTCTGAAATTTGTTGTGTAAGAATTGGTTTTTGGATTATTATTGTTCGGAATGTTTATGTTACTTTTAGGAACAAATTTGTTGAAATCTGGGGGTGGATTATAATTTTGAATATTTGGTGCGAAATGTGTGTTATTATTTGGGATAAAGGTAGACATATTTGCTAAGGAAGGCGTAAGAGTTCTTGGTACATAGTTCAGATTTCTAAAAGCACTGCTTGTATGTGGTTGTTGAACTGTATTATATGGTCGTGAATATGAGGAATATTCATTTGAAGGCCGTTGATTGGAATACAAATTATTTTGAGAACTATTATGTCCATAAAATTTGTGCTGTCCGTGAAAATTTAATCGATTTTGTTCCTCTAAACATAATGATAAGGCTTCACTCAATTTCTTAGGTCTCATTGCACGTATTGTGGATCCTAAAGGTTCCCTAAGTCCACTTAAAAACGAATTTAGGCACATTTCTGCATAGAGAGTCTTTTTTGCCGTTACTACCGTTGGTTCTTTTTCATGTAACCTCACATGATTTATGATAGTAGAAAAAATCTCTATAATACGGGCATAAAAGGGTTCAACATTATGTGTGTTTTGCCTAATTTGATGTAAGTCTCTTATGAGACTAGTTTCATTCCGCTTATCCGCATAATGAAGTATTAAATTGTTTTTAATTTCGTCCAGTTCTATGGACGTTCCATACATGTTTAATACTTCATTTGCTGGTCCGACAACTTAATTGCGAATTGCTCTCAAAATTATGCTAGCGTAATTTGTTCCACTAATTTCTTGCATCAAAGATCTGTGCAAATTGCAATCTACCCATAAAACGTTCTCAAATTTCTGAATCCGTCGAGTGTGGTTTTTACTGCGGTCGTCACTTTCACAAAAATTGTGTTCAATTATCGGACGATAACTCTAAATCTTTAATTAATCCAAAAATGTTCTGGAAATGTAACTCTTGTGTGAACATTAACCTTTCCACTTTCTTTCTTAATTTTCATGAGCTCTCCCTAAGTGTGAGTGAGATAAAAAATGATCTAAGTGCTCTCAAATCGGTACTTACCATTAACTCTCCTAAACGAAAAACTGCAAAAAAAAATTCTAAAAACACTGAGAAAGAAAGTGAATCCCCTTCCCCTTACGTGAGTCACCATCACGATTCCCAAAAGGCTGATCTGCCATCATCCGCCCCCAGCCTGCCTATGGTAGTGGAAAATGTGCAAACCCCATCAATAGTTTCATCTGCCTCATCTCAATTTAATTCTGAACCGCCAAATCTAGCTTATTCCGACTCTCAATTCTCGGTTCTAAATAATAACAACTCAGAATAGAAAACAGTGCATTCGAATAAAAAGTCAACAAAGCCAATGTATACAAAAAAAAAAAAAAATTATTGGCACTGACACTTCATCCTCTCTCTGTGCCTTACCCAATTTTAAATGGCTTCACTTGTCTAAATTCAACAAAGACACAAAATCCGAAGATATTATTAGCCACATATCAATAAAAACTGATATTCCATCAAATCAATGTAAATGCTATCCGTTAATTAAAAAAGAAACTGATTTATCAAAACTCAAATTCTTAACATTTAAATTGAGTGTTCCTGCTTCCAAATATTCGATTATCATGAATTCCTCTATCTGGCCATGCTTTGTCCAAATAAAAAAAATTGTCTCGAGAGAAAAAAATAATAATGAACTAACTAAACCCTCATCTCAGCATACGGGAACTTCTGCGTCATCATTATTATCACAGTCAACTTTGCCGCCGCCACCACCGTCATCATCATCATCAACATCATCATCACCTCCACCTCCACCACCACCACCAGCCCTTCCATCAACTCAACAGCCTTTACAACAGCCGCCACTCAATGTCAATTGACAATCAAAATCTAGAACATCTTCTAAACTAAATTTCTCTTCGTTGCACTCTTATCAGCGTTCCGGTAATTATAATCAGCTGTTTGGATATTACCAAAACGTTGGAGGAATGCGCACAAAAATTCAACAAATGTTCTTGTCTCTGTCATCTATTCAATATTATTTCGTTGCACTCACCGAAACTTGGTTATCCAATGACCATCTTAATGCTGAAATCTGCAACAACAATCATTATGCTCTTTTTCGTAAAGATCGTTGTTCTCAGACAACTGGTTTGTAAAGAGGTTTAGGTGTGCTGCTTGCTGTTTGCTCTACACATGTATGCATTGAAATGAGTTTGCCTTCTTCTGCTTCTTCTTGTCCGTACGAAATTGACCAAATTATAGTTAAAATCATCTTTGAAAATAAATATGTACTATTTGTTGTTGTAAGTTACATTCAACCCAAAAGCTCACTTAATTTGTATAAAATTCATGTAAACAACTGCAATTTCTATTTATCAAAACTAAAAAGTAATGAACATATAATTATTCTT
Source organism: Platycheirus rosarum (assembly GCA_963971375.1). Lineage (NCBI taxonomy): Eukaryota > Metazoa > Arthropoda > Insecta > Diptera > Syrphidae > Platycheirus > Platycheirus rosarum. The sequence goes on along the minus strand of OZ020507.1, from coordinate 111,164,319 downwards.
GGAGACTTTAATCTTACAAATGTTCAATGGGTTTTTGATCCCGAAGAGCTACAACTGTTTTCATTTAATGTTAATACAGATTTTGAATGTGAATTAATTGATTCTTTTGTAAGTTATGACTTGGTTCAACTTAATTGTTTCAAAAATAATTTAAATCGTATTCTGGATCTTATTTTTGTCGATAGAGAATTAAATATATCAGTTGATGAATCACTTTATCCTATTTTTTCTAACTCTGTTCACCATTTGGCTCTCAATGTTAATTTTTCATTCTATGATTATTTTAAAAGTACAAATTGTTGTAAATTTAAGTTCAATTACACAAGAGCTAATTACTCAGACATAGCGAGTTATTTGTCGGGTATACCGTGGCACTTAAAATATAGTTCTATGAATTTAATTCAATTTTATAATTTTTTCATTGATAATCTGAAAGCGGCAATTGATATGTATGTACCAAAGGTAAAAATAAATAAAAACTCAAAGCCTCCTTGGTTTAATAAAAGGCTTTCTAACTTAAGTAATAGAAAAAACAAAGCTTACAAACGGATACGCACTTGCGAAAATAATACTGTTTTGAAACAGGTTTACGTTTGGTTAGCGCGAGAATTCGATGTTCTTAACAAATTTCTTTATAAAAATTACATTTTTTCAATTGAATCGAACATAAAAACAAATGGAAAATGTTTTTGGTCATTTATTAAAAGTAAAAAAATTTCCACTGGTATTCCTAGTAGTATGAAATACCTTGGGTCAACTTATTCGGATCTTCCTAATATTTGTAATTCGTTTGCCCATTGTTTTGAATCAAACTATACGAAATTTAATGTAGATCATTTAAGCAGAGCTGATTTAAATAATCTAAATTATAAGGTTGACATTGGTCAGTTAGAGATTAATTTATCCGAAATCGAAGAAGGTCTATTGAGCTTAAATAGTGATTGTAAGCCAGGTCCTGACGAAATTCCACCAATTATTTTAAAAAAATGTGCACCTGCTATATCTGTTCCCCTTTTTTACATTTTCAACACCTCTCTTGTGAGTGATGAATTCCTTTCAGTTTGGAAAAAATCATTTTTATCTCCAATTCATAAAACTGGTCCAAAGCAGGAAGTAACCAACTATCGTCCTATTTGTAAACTATCGACTATTCCGAAACTTTTCGAGAAAATTATATGTGAAAAATTGACATTTCTTCTTAAGGAGCATATTTCACCATTTCAACATGGCTTTGTTGCAGGTAGATACACAACCACCAATCTTTCAATTTTCTCCAATTTCATCTTAAATAAACTCGAAGAAGGGTACCAAATTGATGTTATTTATACTGATTTTGCGAAGGGTTTTCGATCGAGTCAGTCATAGTATTTTGATTAATAAATTGAAACTATTTGGTTTTCACTCTAACATGTTGGAATGGTTAGAATCCTATCTAAAGGGTCGTATACAGTTTGTTTGTATAGATCAGGTGCTGTCAAATCCAATTGTAGTAACCTCGGGTGTCCCCCAAGGTAGCCATCTTGGCCCCCTTCTTTTCCTAATCTTTATAAATGACATGGCTGATATCTTCTTGAACTCCAGTAAGCTTCTATTTGCAGATGATTTGAAGTTTTTCAGATGCATTAAATCTTTAAATGATTGTATTCTTTTACAAGACGATCTCCATAAGTTGACAGAATGGCGTTCAACCAACCAATTATTCTTGAACGTTAAAAAATGTCAAATTTTTTCTTTTTGTCGCAATTTTTCAAAAATTACATTTGATTACACAGTTGACACGTTTGTTCTTGAAAGAGTTTTGGAGAAAAAAGATCTTGGTGTAATATTTGATTCAAAACTAAGTTTTATCAAGCACATAGAATTTATTGTAGCTAAATCTTGTTCAATGCTAGGGTTTATTAAACGTAATACCAAAGACTTCAAGGACCCTTTTGCCCTTAAATCTCTTTATAATGCCTATGTTAGGTCTAACTTAGAATACTGCTGCGTGATTTAGAATCCTTACTACAATATTTATTCAAACAGAATAGAACTGATCCAAAGAAAATTTACAAGGTATACAATCCAGAAATTAGGTTGGAACATCGAAATCCCGTCATACTCAACTAGATGTAAACTTCTTGGAGTTCAATCTCTCGAAAATAGAAGAAAAATGATGTCTGTAATGTTCATAAGTGATATTTTGTCACATCATATCAAATGCCCTATGCTTTTGTCATTGATTGATTTGTATGCTCCGTCGCGTCAGATAAGAGAACGTTGTCTATTCCGAGAAAAGGAACACAGAGTAAACTATGCTCTTAATGAACCAATAACTCGTTGTGTCAGAGAAACTAATCTCATTTCAAATTATATTGATTTTAATTTTCATAAATCCAGGTACATTCTAAAAAATAATTTACTTCTGTTCTTTTCAAATTGATTAATCAAATTATGTTTACACAATTGTTGTATTAAATACTTAATGTTATTTTGTTAGATGTTAAATGTTATACCTATTTATCTCCTGTTTTTTTTTTAGTCTAATTGAAGATTTAATTATCTCTAATTGATGTAAATAAATAAATAAATTAATTATTATGAATTGACAAAGCAAGAAGCTCTTCAACGTTAGTAATAAAATCGAAGAGCAAACGTGGATTACCGTCGAAACATGGAACATCTTTCACAGCATCTGGAATCTTAAGAGAATTGCAGAGTTCAAGAGAGTTAGCCATGACTAGCAACAAACTAAATTTACTCAGAGAAACTTTCTTAACTGTCGAAAAAAATAAATTCAAGGTATTCAATGATTTATAGTAAAGCTCTGTTATTTTTTTGTACTCTTTTTTTTTTAACTTTCTCTTTAAAATTTTACTTCGTAATTTTTGTAATTATTGAGAAAACCCCAGCATTGCAACTAATATCAATGACTTACCGAATTCTATTATGAGACTGTACTTTTTTTTTTTGCTTTAAGTAACAAATCCTTGCTTTTCTATTTTTGTATGTGGAATTAATTGTAGTTAGATATATCCATATGCGTATTTCAACTTATTTAATTTTTTGTTTTTTCATTCCTTTTAATAATATATAATAATTGACTTTATATAAATAATATAAATGAATTGGATACAAATTTTATTTACACTATTCTAATTATTTATTTTTATTTCTCATTCACAATTTTTTGTATGTATACACTTTATAAATTAATATAAAACATAAATTTTAATTATTATTATTTTTTCTTTAATTTCGAATATCAGTTCTTTTCTTATTTTTTTTTTGGTAATTTTTTCACAGATCTTGTAACTATGTAGATGCCGGTTGTTGTTTTTCGCTGGTTCTCGCCCTTACGATAGTTTATGATTGCTACTTTTGTTATTATATTATATGTATATATTATATATATATTTTATATTTTCAGAATGTAGGTAATAAATTTAAATTATTATTATAATTTTTTTTTTATTTTGGACACTGGTTAGTTAAAAATTGTGTCACAACGTTTTATTTGTTTGCGTGTTGTTTCGGTTTTCCTAATAAAGTATAACTTTTGAGGACACTGTACTTTTTTTTTTTAGAATATTCGATCCAAGAACGTTTTTTTTGAATATCCATGTATATTTGTCTGTTTTTAGTTTTTAAAACTGTGTCAAAATGTTTTATTTGTTTGTTTATTGTTTTCTTTTAATAATAAATTATTATTATTTATTAAGTTTTAAAGTATTTTACTTTCGAGTGCGACACTGTACTTTTTTAGAGTTTTTTTTTTTTTTTGACCGACTGCGCCAGTTAGCTTTTGCCTACTTATATTCAGCGGGAGCACAAAAAAAAACACGTTTAATATTTATTGAACTTCGATCTTTATTCAATGCTTTCTTCTAAAGAACTGAAAACACAATACACAGCTCTCTTGTTGCTAGGCCTTTCGGGCAACGCTTCGCTTTACAGACAAGATCAACTAGCAATATATATCATTACAATAAACATATAGAGAAAATAGATAGAGAGAATAATAGGGTATGTTATGAATATAACTCGGGTAGATTATTTGCATACGCCCCATCTATTATATTACATTCAACGCAAATGGCATTAACTCTATTTATGTCAACATAAAGATCCGATTCATGTAATAAGTTTGACTTTAACAATTTTTTGCTAAACCCTAAAAGAGGCCCAATAAAATTTAGTCTAGAGAAGTCAATGTCTTCCGAGCTGTAAATTTTACATTTCAAAGTGTTGTTATTTGCCGTGATTTTAATTTCACCTTTTCTTATTCCATTTTTATTTTTTTTTTTGTTAATTTCAATAAGTTTTTTTTGTATAAAATTATTTATATCTTCTATCTCATATGAGCCTATAGGAAACGAAATAACGCGTTTACCTATATGCAGCAAGTTATTAAACTCATCCACATTTGGTATAGAGTTATATGTTTGGAAATCTATCAGCCCGCATACATAATTAGATTTCAAAACAATTGGGGGGAAATACTCAGCATTAAGATTGGATTAATTTCCACTTAAAGTTAGTGTTAACGACATGTTGATTAAAAGACGAATAACTCAATTTAGATTTTTCTACATCATTTTATTCATTTCTTATTTTCGGTTTTTGAAAACATTTTTACATTGTTCTACTAAAAATATATAATAATATATATATAATATAATTATAATTTATTTTATTACCAAGATAGCTTATTACTTCAGTTGACGGTCTTAAATTTCCAAAACTATCGAAATATCTTACAATATTATTTTTTTTATTTCTAATATATGCCACCCAATGAGTACTAGTGCCAGCTTCACGATCTAAATTTATAACACCACATTCCATACCTAATGGTACTTTTGGCAATGAGTCTCTCATAAAAACTCCTCTAAAATATTTTAAGTGTTTCTTTCCAAATCGCTCAATGTCAAAATTGTTTAAGGGTCGATTGGGTAGCAGTTCAATTAGTTTTTTGGCTAACATTTGTTTAGGAAAAGACCAAGACCATTTTTATATGGTTGTAAATATAATCCGTTCCCTTGAATAGCAACTGATTCCATAGCGTTATTATGTCATTTGTTTTCTTCAAGCTGTCTTTTAGCAGCTCATGCATCATTCAGAGCTTTTGAAACACCAGCCGCTCCACCCGTTAAAGATCCTACAGCTGATAAACCAGCTAGAATTGGAGCTAGAAGTGGGAGAAAACCACCACTTTTTGGAAGTGGAATTATTCTCGGTGTTTGATTATGCTGTTTGTGCTTGTTTTTTAAATTTTTTTTTTCAGCCTTCACAGCAATATTCGCTATAGATGTTGTGCCACAAAAATTGACATTGTTTTTAATAGCGTTTCTTGCTTCGCTGATGGCCTTCTTAAACAAATTTTTATTGCAAACCTTTTTTTTCGCTTTTGTTTTATTAGTTCTTTTAGTTTCGTTTTTAGTTTTTTTACCACCCATCCCAAATTTTGTTTTTGCGTTCATTATGTTGGTCACTAAGAGTCCGCTTAGCTTTTCAGAGGCTGATGAGTCGCTTGCTTTGAATCTTTTCCACGCCTGCTCGGTAAGAACTTTATCGGCAACGTGTCGATGAGAGAGAGCTACTTTTAGAATATGCAACATCGTGTCGACGACAAGCCTCATCCAGTTAATTGATTCCCTTATCTCCTCTTCTCAAACGTTTTTCTAATTTCGTTCCAAGGCCACAGTAATTATAGGAGGAAATATGTACTTAGTTCAAACGGCAGTTTGTCTATAACTTTATTCAAAAGTCCTTCGCCTTCAATTGATTTTCTTTTTTTTATGACACTGATTTTGAGTATAATGCTCAATCATATTGTGATAAATGTACCTTCTTAGTTGAGGTTTGAAACATGTATGAAAGTAAGTATATAAAAACGAAATATTTTATTAAAAAAGCTGTTAGATGTCATTATGCGCTTCGTTAAGCAGTCAGAAGTCATCAAAGTAAAAAAATTTGATTCGAATGTAAAAGTCAAAAGAAAACATGGATCATTATTTCCAAACAGTATTCGAGGAATTATCGTTGGACCATCAAACTGTGGAAAAACAAATGTAATACTAAGCATTCTTCTTGATCCTAATGGATTAAAGTTTGAAAATATTTATATTTATTCCGAATCCTTACATCAACCCAAATATCAGTATCTAAAAAAACTGATTACATCCATCAAAGGAATGGAATACAATGAGTTTTCAAACAATTGTGAAAGTTGTCTCCTTCTGAAGCTAAACAGAACTCAATATTTATTTTCGATGACGTAGCATGTCAGAAACAAAATAACATAAGAGATTATTTTTGCATGGGTCGCCACAATGGGGTTGACAGTTTTTATTTATCTCAGTCCTATACCCATATACCAAAACATTTAATTAGAGACAATGCTAATTTTATCATTCTTTTTAAACAAGACGAATTGAATTTGAAGCATGTTAACAAAGATCATATAAACTCGGATATGACATTTAATCAATTTAAAGAGCTGTGTTCACACTGTTGGGCAAATAACTTTGGGTTTCTGGTTAGACAAGACAAGACAAGACAAGGAAAGCAATATTGAAAGAGGTCGTTACAAAAACTGTTTCAATAAAATTGCAATACTATAAATATACATTTATTGTATACAAACAATACATTCTGGCAACAACACTGTCTGGGGAAGCTTGTTCTTCATAATTATCGTAACAAAAACGTAATTTTCCTTTTACACTGCTATCATAATTTTTTTAAATAACAAAAGGAAATGGATGAAAGCGTGTTAAATGAACTAATTATAACCAAAAATGTCTTACGAAAAAAATATTTACAACTAAAAACTGGAAACATGATGAGGGGGACTGAGTTGGAAAAAACTTTCAAGCCCATTGTCGAACCCTTAAAAATATTGGTTAAAAATGTTGACAAAGGAAAACTTCAACAGAAGGATGAATCGCCTAAAATTGTTTACAAAGAGAACCCAAAACAGAAGTATGGTATTAAAACGTCTAAGCGTTGTAAGCTGCAATTCAAATCTTTTGATGAAAACAACGAAGAAGAAGAAGATAACGAAGGAACAGGATCTCCAACACTAGGAATGAATAGTGTAAATAATTCTTTTTTGTTCAGTACACCAAAAAATTTAGTAAGTCCAAATAAAACATCTTCTTTCGATCAAAAAATATTGTCAGAGTCAAATCGTGATACAGTATATGGTCCATATTTTGATGCAAATACACAATCTATAAAAATTGAAATTGAAATGCAGTTTTGCGATGAATGATCATAATATTATTATTGGCGATGAAGCTTTCACTCGAACTCCTGGTCTCATTGAATTGGTGCTTAAGAAAAATCCACGTAAACAGAAATATACTTCTGATGACTTAGAACAATATCGGAGAATTTTACATAAAACTAATGCAAATAGAATTAACCACGACAGTTCTTCTCGAATCAAGGCCAATAGAGGTGTTAAATATGCTCAATTATTAAGGAACTTATTGACAGGCTTACAAATGAAAACGGAAAAATAGGCAAATCATATTCTGATATAACTGAGATGAAATATACAAACAAAAACATTGGATATGTGTACTAGAATGATCCTAATGAACTTGTTAATCGACTTAGACTTTTAATGGCATCTAAAAATGCTAGAAACAACAACCACCAAAATGAAATCAATTCTATTATTGAAGAACTAAAGGAGTCAAATATTATATATTAGAATTATTTAAAAACCAAATCTTTTACATATTAGCAATGAACGTTGACAAGTTCGGTAGGAACTCCAAGACTTTTTTTTCAAAAACCAAAAGCCTTGTTGGTCCTGCAGGAATAGGATTTAAACTCCTACCGTCTGGTGATTTTGATATGGATAGTAAATATTTAAGGGTGGTTGGGTGCTGTATGAATAGGGTAGGCACTGAAAGGCATCAAACTGGTGATGCACAGTCGCTGCAACTATATCGTACACATCAATTGTGCTTATTTTACCTCCCCGCGGTAACCACCGGGTACTGGTCTGTCCATCCGGACATTCCTGCTAAACTTATAAGCGCGAGTGTTGAACACAGAAAAAATAGCAACACTATAATGCTCTGCTTTAATGACTGTTCTGATCGATTCGCAGAAGTCTTGCACGAGCCCCTCAGAAAGAGGACGTACGGCGGATGAGCCCAACCAATTGGACCAACGGTGGCGTCAACAGTCAACGAAGCAGACGCCCTAATGAGCTACTTCGACGTATTTGGAGATAAGGTCATTAGGACAATTCAATGCAAGTCAGGGCATTGAAATAGAGATGGTGGCGGATGAACCCTTAATGGGCCAACGGCATATCCCCGAAGTGGGTTACTGACTCCGGATTCTCCGGTTCCTTTTGTCCAAGGAATCCAACAAGACCTGGCCCTCCAGGTTGGGGGTTGTGCGTGGGGTAAACAACCCTGCCACGGAAAAAAGAAAAAGTTGCGAAGCGACCAATAGCCTCGGAAAAGGACGGATTTACTGTTGACGACCCGGAAAAACGAATCAAGGACAACGACCTTCGGATCTGCACGTGGAATGTTAGAACTCTTAACAGACCACGTGCATCCAAACAACTAGCGGAGGCCCTAGACTGCTACAGAGCAGGAATTACTGCCATCCAGGAAGTTCGATGGAATCGGCCGGGCAAAAGGAGGATGAAAAACTGTGACGTGTACTACGGTGATTGCGCAAGAAGACCACAGCGTTTATTTGGGTGCGGATTCGTCATAAGCGGTAGACTTAGGCTTTCGACACGTAAGTGAGCGACTTGTGACAATCCGTATCAAGGCTAAATTCGCCAACATTAGCCTAATATGCGCTCATGCCCCCACAGAGGACAAAGATGACGCCACCAAGGATGATTTCTATGAGCTCCTCGACAAAACCTATGAGCAATGCCCTAAATACGACGTTAAGATCGTACTAGGCAATTTTAATGCCAAAATAGGTAAAGAGGAAATCTTTGGTAGGACTGTCGGAAAACATAGCCTACACGACACAACGTCTGAAAACGGACTTAGACTAATTGACTTCGCAGCGGCACATAACGTCACCATTGCAAGCACACGGGCTCCTCATCTTGATATACACAAAGGGACTTGGCGACACCCAGATCAAAGAACCGTCAATCAGATTGATCACGTTGCGATCGATGCAAGACACGCCTCCAGTATCTTGGATGTTCGCACCTTCCGAGCAGCTAACATCGACTCGGATCACTACCTTGTTGCAGCAAAGGTAAGAATGCGAATAACCCGAACTCCACAACAACGGAGTAATACTGTGAGGAAGTATGACGTCGGAAAGCTGCAATCGCAAGAAACCGCCAGAACCTATGCCGATCGAATGTCCCGTAACCTCTCAAGAAATCCAGTACCGCCAGCATCAAGTGCCGAAGATCAGTGGCAACACTGCCAACAAGCCATCGGAGATGCCGCAACTGATGTGATAGGTTTCACCAGACCACCACCACGAAACCTCTGGTTTGATGACGAATGCAGGCAGGCCCATGCAGCCAAACAAGAGGCATATAAAGCGACGCTGCAAAGAAAGACGAGAGCTGCTCGCGAGCTTTACGAGCAGAAAAGACGGGAAGAACACCGGCTTCTCCAAAAGAAAAAGAGAGAGCATGAGAAGCGCGCGATCGAAGATATTGAGAGATGCTACTCCAGGAACAACGGGCGGAAGTTTTACCAACAGGTAAAAAAAACATGCCAAGGAAAAAAATCCCGCACAGAAGCCTGTAGAGATAGGAATGGAAACCTCGTAGTAGAGTCACAGTCGGTGCTGAGTACATGGAAGGACCATTTCTGCAGACTGTTAAACGGCGATGAAGGCCAAAATCCCGCTGTCAGGCAGAATGAACCATTCAACATGGATGATGACAGACAAAACTTCCGTCCACCTGACCAAAATGAAGTAAGGATAGCAATATCTAAACTCAAAAACAACAAAGCTGCTGGACCCGATGGATTACCCGCCGAAATTTTTAAAGCGACTGGAGATGACCTGGTGGAGTGCATACACCAACTCATCTCTAAAGTTTGGTCAGAAGAAAGTATGCCTGATGAATGGAACCTCAGCATCGTTTGCCCGATCCACAAGAAAGGAGACCCTCTAAACTGCGCCAACTATAGAGGAATAAGTCTCCTGAATATCGCCTACAAGATCCTCTCTGCCGTACTATGTGAACGCCTGAAACCTTTCGTCAGCAACCTGATTGGCCCCTATCAGTGTGGTTTCAGACCAGGAAAGTCCATAATCGATCAAATGTTCACGCTACGGCAGATCCTGGAAACCACCCAAGAATTCCAAATCGATACCCACCACCTCTTTATCGATTTTAAGGCCGCGTACGATAGCATTTATAGAGACGAGCTATACAGAGCCATGTCAGGTTTTGGCATTCCCACAAAACTCGTCCGACTGTGCAGGATGACGATGGAGAACTCTCGCTGCTCCGTCAAGGTTGGTTCTGACCTCACAGATGCTTTTGACGTCAAAAAAGGATTCCGACAAGGTGATGCGCTATCGTGCGATTTCTTCAACTTAATACTTGAAAAAATTATAAGAAACTCGCAAGTCAATTGTAGTGGGACAATTTTTTTCAAGTCTGTGCAATTGCTAGCATACGCTGACGACATAGACATCATTGGCAGAACTCGGCGAGCTGTCACTGGAACGTTTGCTAGCATTGAAGCTGAAGCGGCTAAGATGGGACTAGCAGTCAATGAGGCCAAAACGAAGTACCTGCTGTCCACAAAAAGGGACACACAACACCGGCGGATTGGACAAAACATCACAATAGACAGGTACAACTTTGAGGTAGTTAGGAACTTTGTGTACCTCGGATCCGCTATAACATCTGACAACAACATCTCGTCGAAGAATTACTCTTGCCAATCGCTGTTTCTATGGGCTAGGAAGGCAATTGAGTAGCAAAGCCCTCTCTCGAAAGACAAAGGAGACTCTGTATAAGACCCTAATCATCCCAGCCCTGCTCTATGGCGCCGAGGCATGGACTCTTTCTAAAGCGGAAGAAGATATCCTTAGTCGTTTCGAGCGTAAGATTCTTCGGAAGATTTTTGGCCCTATCTGCGTTAACGGGCTTTGGAGGAGAAGGTTCAACCAAGAACTATACGAGCTGTACAGCGACATTGACCTGGTCAAAAAAATACGCATATCACGTTTAAGATGGCTAGGTCATGTAGAGCGAATGGACAACAATGCTCCGGCTCGCAGGATCTTCGATTCCATCCCAGAGGGTAGACGCAGTCAAGGAAGACGTCGCCTTAGGTGGCGCGCTCAAGTGGAGGACGACCTCAACCAACTTGGAGTGCAAAACTAGAGGCAGCTAGCCAAAGACCGAGTTGGCTGGAGAGGCATGTTGGTTGAGGCCCAGGTTCGCCCCGAACTGTAGCGCCACCTAAGTAAGTAAGTAAGTAAATATTTAAACAACATTGGTAAAAAACCCGAGTACTCACACCAAGCTACCTCTAAACGATATGTTGATGAACAAATAAGCCTTAAGGAATTAAGTGTTAGAAAGCACATCGATTCCTCTTTGGAAGAAGTCTTGAAAACTATAAATAATGAAATTAGTATACTAAGAAACCAGATAGACTTTTCTTTAAAGGAAGCACTAACAACTATGAAGGAAGAAAACCTAAACTTACAATCACTTTCGAGAAAACCTATAGATTTCACGAATGATGCTACTAAAAAGTATGTTAACGAACAAATTAAAAATAACATTGAAAAGTTCATTGAACGGAGTGTTATATATCCGTCGGCAACACCATTGGTAGGTCGTAAGTAAAGTCTTACGAGTCTTAGGTAAACATAAATACATAAATAAATATGTATATGACTATGTAAGAATGGAGAAAATTATTTTCATTTTGTTCCCTTTAGTAAAATAAAATGATTAGTAACAAATCAAAGCTGAATCCGAAAAGATCTTTAAAATGGACTCCGAACTAATATCAAAAAACATTTGTGAATTTTTAAAATTGAAAAGTCATTCAATATTAGAAGAACACTACGAAGAGTTTTTAAATTGTATTTCTTTGCTTAAAAAAATTGAAAATACATCCTACATTGAAACAATTCATGGATATCACTACTCTAATTGTTGCTGTTCATCCAACCAATGTAACCTAGGCCCAAATACTTGTTTCTGTTACATTATAGAAAAACGTTTAGGTAGAATTAAGAAACTGATGTTATATATAAAAGATTGCAATAAAAAATAAAAAAAAAAAAACATATAAATCTTCTTTTTTTATTCAGCTGATTTCACTCTTTCTAAATATGAGCAAGCGGTTGTTAAGGAGGTGCATAAGACTGCACGTAGAAATTCTAAACGTCGTCATGTTATTATCAAGGGTTATGATGATTTATGGCAAGCTGACTTGGTTGAAATGATACCTTATAGTGAACAAAACAGCGGGTTTAATTATTTAATGACAGTCGTTGATGCCTTTTCCAAATTCGCGTGGGTCATACCAATGAAAAACAAAAAAGGTATTACTATTTCTAAAGGAATGGAGGAAATATTTATCCATTCTTCTAGGATTCCTAAAAATTTACAAATGATGATGGAAAAGAATTTTTCAACACAAACTTTAAAACCTTAATGGCAAAATATAAAATTAACCATTACTCCACATTTAGCTCATTAAAGGCTTCAATTGTTGACAGATTTAATAGAACTTTCAAAGACAAAATGTGAAAAGAGTTTAGTTTCAATGGCAGCCATAAGTGGATAAATATTTACTGCATGATTACAATCACTCTTTTCATCGAACCATTAAATGTAAACCTGCAGATGTTAACAAGCGAAATTCAAAGTAAGAATCAGCAAGTACAAACATGCATTTGAAAAAGGCTATATATAAAGGTTTTTAAAATAAGAAAAGTCCAATTAACAAATCCAGTCACATATCTTTTGGAAGACTACCAAGGGAAACCAGTTGAAGTCGTTTTTATGAAGCAGAACTGATGAAAACTAGATGTGCAAATGTATTCCTAGTTGAAAAAGTTCTTCAAGCGAGGGGAAATAAAGTTTTAGTGAAATGGTTGGGATTCTCTCCAGAACATAACTCCTGGATAAAAAAAAATTAAATTCTGTAACATAAAAAATAAATTTGATTTTACAACGTTGGAATTTGTAATTTTATTTTTATAAGACGTTCACATTTTTCTAAGTTTGTTATTATATACAAAAACATTACACGTTATTTCATTTTTATAAATTTAAGTTCATACGTTGCTCCAACTTTTCTAGTTATTTCAAAGACATATCCTCCTCCACCAATTGCTGCCAGGCTGCTTGTAGAAAGATCCAAATATCTGGTCGGTAAAAACACCTGAAAAATAATGAAATAGATAATGAATAGTAATAATAAAAACTAAATAAACCTGCCTTATATTCCTAAAGATCTGCTACAATGCGATCGCCCCAGCGCGTTTTTACTTTTTGTAATGCAAAAACGTTATAATTGAAATTCATTAGCAAATCCAACAATTTTTTCGTAGGCTTGAAACCAGTTTTCTCGTTTATTGAGTTTGCCTCTCTTACAGTGAAATCATCCAGGGTGAAGATGGAATATTCAGATTCCTCTAAATGTATGATGATGAAGAAGAGTGATGTTTTGTCGTGATAACTTCTTGAAACAAACTGTGCTCATCATAAACACATATTTTCCTTTTTATAGAAGTATCCCACTCAATTTTCGAGTACACTTTTCTGAATAAATTAAGAATGTTCTTGTTCATGTTAATTAAGGAAAAATTTAAACATGAACATTAAAACAGTTGTTACCCTGTAACAGAAGAAAATTACGTTTTGGGTTTTAAACGTAAATCATGATTTAAACGTAATTTACGTTTTAGGTTTTAAACGTAAATCATGTTGTTAACGTAATTTATCTTATTTTAAACGTAATTTACGTTTTGGGTTTTAAACGTAAATCATGTTGTAAACGTAACTTACGTTTTGGGTTTTAAACGCAAATCATGTTTTAAACGTAATTCACGTTTTGGGTTTTAAACGTAAATCATGTTGTAAACGTAATTTACGTTTTGAGTTTTAGACGTAAATCATGTTTTAAACGTAATTTACGTTTTGGGTTTTAAATGTAAATCATGTTGTAAACGTTATTTACGTTTTGGGTTTTAAACGTAAATCATGTTTTAAACCTAATTTACATTTTAAGTTTTAAACGTAAATAATGTTGTAAACGTAATTTACGTTTTGGGTTTTAAACGTAAATCATGTTTTAAACGTAATTTACGTTTTTGGTTTTAAACGTAAATCAGGTTTTAAACGTAATTTACGTTTTGGGTTTTAAACGTAAATCTTGTTTTAAACGTAAATTAAGTTTTGAGTTTTAAACGTAAATGAGGTTGTTAACGTAATGTACGTTTTATTAAAAACGTAATTTACGTTTGAGGGTCAAAATGAATTATTGAAAATTTTCAAAAAAAGGTCCTTGTTCGCACTTGTAACGTCTTTCTATTCTACTTCCCGATATACTCCTGATACACAAACAAGGCACAAATCTTATATAAAAATTACTAAATTAAAACCACCACCAATTTCCATCACCGCATGGCTCACTTCACTTCTCAAAAATTTAAGAAATGTCCCTTACACTGTAATAAAATTGAACAGCTCCTTGTTTAGATTTGAAATCGAAATCCTCCAATATAAAATATTTAATTTCTGCTTTACTGAACATGCTTTCTGCTAAACATTATCATGATATTCATAAGAATTCATCCTAAGGGTGTGTATTTTACTTCACATGTCATCCGAAAAAAGGATCACCAACACGTCCACGAGAGATAAAATTCATTACGTACAGAAAAAAACTAATGCAATTGTCACGTTTGTTCTTTTGATTGCACTTCCCGGTGCAACGGCCATAATACACATAACGATACTAAGCCCTATAAAAAAACCCCACCCAATAAAAAAAAAGATTGAAAAAACAACTAACACTAAAAACCACCACCACTTCCAATTTCACTTTTCAAAAAATTTAACCGGTACATTGCTTAAATTTTCAAATCCAACAGTTCCTTAACAGAATTAATTCAAAATCCCCTTTCGTAAAGTCATTAATTTATGTTTTCCTCAACACACTTTCTGCTACCTATTCATGATATTCATAGTATGTCAGGATAAGGGATGCACACCTTTTTAAATCAAAGGTCATCCGAAAAAAAGGATCACCACAAGAGATAAAATTCTTTAAGGTACAAAACACCTTTTTTAACATGGTCATAATTTTTTTCTTGAATGCATTTGCCGTGTTTTTTTTTTACAGTTCCCTGTGCAACGGACATAGCACACATAGAGACACTCACAAGGAACAATCCCTTTAAAAAAAAAAACAGAATCAATTATAGGTAAATCCCATCACCATTATCACTTATCAGATTTGAATGTACACATTTTTGTATCTTATTTTCTATTCCACTTCCCAAACGCAATGCAATCAACACACATTACGATAGGTACTCAATAGGCACAAACCCAATAAAAACTAATAAATAAAAACCACCACCACTTTCACTTTTAACAAAATGTAGCCGTTACATTGTTTAATTTTTTAAATCCATTCACACGTTCAACCGACACTCTTTCTCATTCTCGACTATTGCTGTCTCTTTCTCGCTCCGGATTCCCATCCACAACCGCACCAATACCTACTTTTAAGAACAGCTGATTTTTTTGATATTTCCTTCCTTATTTAATTCAGATAACAGCGTGCTACGTCTGGCAGCTCAAAGCCGTTGGCTTTACCTGTGAGCATTCTTTTTTTCAGGTTAAAATCACTGATATTTAGATCGTTTAAGAAACTTAATCGCTTTGGTTCCTAAGTTAACAACCGAATTTCTGTCGGGAAATTGGCATTATGTTCTTTGATAACAGATCTATGTCACAATAAAATCCCAGACATACTAAAATGGTTAGTTTTTTTTTATTAGGTATTAAAATGGCGTCTGGCAAGAGGTGAGCAACAACTTAACTGTCTGGCAATTTATATTTATATTGCTCGAGAGACATATAACATTAATACACAAAAATAAATAGTCATGATAAATGATTTTATAATCAGTGATTTTCAACTGACACATAAAGGATGTTCATATCTGACAAACGACAGACATCTGATTGAATTGAACTGATGCAGGCGCACTGTATTGAATGTTTGCTAATATCAAAATGCCATACTGCGAGTTCAATGCTCACCGGAAGAATTTGTTCTTGTCGGCGTTGTCTTTTAATAATCGCACGCTGAGATCTCGCTTCATCACATTGCCGAACATGAACATCTTTTCTTCACAATCGTTCTTGCTCGTTGTAAGTTTCGTATATCTCTTCTGACTGTCGCGCAATATTCATCATTCCACCATTCTGATTCGAGCTGACCTCTTTCAATAGCACGTTCCTTTTCCGTTCGACGTGCTGCGACATTTCAGTGTCACGTTGCATTCTCAGAACGCCGCGCCGACTATGTTACCATAGCCACTTTTTGGCATCGTTACAAATATCGAACTGTTAATGAATATCACTATAAATCGCATTAAAAGCTTTCACTAATCAATAATTTACCTTTTAAAAAAGCAAAAGCGAGGAGTTGAGCAAAAAAGATGCAATTGAAATATTTAAACTAATATAAAAAATAAAACAAATTGACAAACAAAAACAATGATCTTACTTTTTGTGAACGAAATACAAATAGTATAACTCGGACTTCAGACACTGATCAAAAAAAAAAAAATAATCATTATCAAAAAGAACAGAAAAGTCTCGTCAAAACGATTTTGATATTAAAAACATATATTTCGTTTTAATTTATACGTTTTAGATAATAAATATTGAATTATGTAATTTTGAATCGAATCGGTCTATAAATAAGAAATGTGCACATACGACCTAACACGCCAGTAGGAAAGGAGACGGTTTAACGTGGGAACTTTTGTTTGGGCTAAAAATGTGGTTTTGAGGGAAAGTGTTTTTTTTTACTTTTTATTTTTAATTGCTTTTATGAAATATGATATTTTAATTGCTTTTTAATTGCTTTTATGAAATGTGACGCGTGCCGTGGGTTTGTTGGTGGAAACTATGCATGTGATTCACTTAATCAGTGTGTGTGTTTTGGGAGGGGGTAAAGTGTTTTGATTTGATAAGAAACATAACAATGGAAATGAGTCAGGGTTAGATGGTGAGAATTTAAATTATTCTTAATGTTTTGTGTGGGTAGGTGAGATGATATTCATTTTTGTTTACATACGATACTTCCGCACAAGCTGATGAAGGCACGAAAGTAGGTACTGATATTGAACTTTTTTTTACCAGAACAAAAAAAAGAACATAAGTAGAAGAGATAAGTGGATGGGATCTTTTCAGGAGCAATTATGTGTGTGTTTGTATACGCAATGTCATTGAGGATCGGTATTAGAGAACATCATACAGAAAAATATTGTTTTATTTATTTTCTTTTGAAATAGGTATCCGTGAATTTAGGTATCCATGAATTGTGATCGGATGCAAAACCAAGACATTTCACAAGTAATTGATCTATGTAAACACACTTTATTTCATTATGTTTGGTGTGATTTGGGATGGATGGAGGGGTGTTGGCCATGTATGTGAAAGGGATCTTTTCAGGAGAAATTATGTGTGTGTTTGTATACGCAATGTCATTGAGGATCGGTATTAGAGAATATCATACAGAAAAATATTGCTTTATTTATTTTCTTTTGAAATAGGTATCCATGAATTTTAATCGGATGCAAAACCAAGACATTTCACAAGTAATCGATGTATGTAAACACACTTTTTTTCATTGTTTGGTATGATTTGAGATGGATAGGGAGGTGTTGGTCATGAATGTGAAAGGGATCTTTTCAGGATTAATTATATGTGTGTTTGTATATGCAATGTCATTGAGGATCGGTATTAGAGAATATCATACACAAAAATATTGTTTTATTTATTTTCTTTTAAAATAGGTATCCATGAATTGTGATCGGATGCAAAACCAAGACATTTCATAAGTAATCGATCTATGTAAACACACTTTTTTTCATTTGTTTGGTTTTATTTGAGATGGATGGAGGGGTGTTGGTCATGAATAAGAAAGGGATCTTTTCAGGAGCAATTATTTGTGTGTTTGTATACGCCATGTCATTGAGGATCGGTAAAAGAGAATATCATACAGAAAAATATTGTCTTGTTTATTTTCATTTGAAATAGGTATCCATGAATTGTGATCGGATGCAAAACCAAGCCGTTTAACATGTAATCTATCCATGTAAACACACTTTTTTTTAATAATGTTTGGTGTGATTTGAGATGGATGGAATGGTGTTGGTGAGGAATGTGAAAGGGATCTTTTCAGGAGCAATTATGTGTGTGTTTGTATACGCAATGCCATTGAGGATCGGTATTAGAGAATATCATACAGAAAAATATTGTTTTATTTATTTTCTTCTGAAATAGGTATCCATGAATTTGGGGATCCATTAATTGTGATCGGATGCAAAACCAAGCCATTTAACAAGTAATTGATCTATGTAAACACAGTTTTTTTCATTATGTTTGGTATGATTTGAGATGGATGGAGGGGTGTTTGTCATGAAAAGGGAGTTTTTCAGGAGCAATTATGTGTGTGTTTGTATACGCTATGTCATTGAGGATCGGTATTAGAGAATATCATACAGAAAAATATTGTTTTTTTTTTATTTTATTTTGAAATAGGTATCCATGAATTGTGATCGGATGCAAAACCAAGACATTTCCCAAGTAATCGATCTATGTAAACAAACTTTTTTCATTATGTTTGGTATGATTTGAGATGGATGGAGGGGTGTTGGCCATGAATGTGAAAGGGATCTTTTCAGGAGCGATTATGTGTGTGTTTGTTTATTTTCTTTTGAAATAGGTATCCATGAATTGTGATCGGATGCAAAACCAAGACATTTCCCAAGTAATTGATCTATGTAAACACACTTTATTTCATTATGTTTGGTGTGATTTGGGATGGATAGAGGGGTGTTGGCCATGTATGTGAAAGGGATCTTTTCAGGAGAAATTATGTGTGTGTTTGTATACGCAATGTCATTGAGGATCGGTATTAGAGAATATCATACAGAAAAATATTGCTTTATTTATTTTCTTTTGAAATAGGTATCCATGAATTTTAATCGGATGCAAAACCAAGACATTTCACAAGTAATCGATGTATGTAAACACACTTTTTTTCATTGTTTGGTATGATTTGAGATGGATAGGGAGGTGTTGGTCATGAATGTGAAAGGGATCTTTTCAGGATTAATTATATGTGTGTTTGTATATGCAATGTCATTGAGGATCGGTATTAGAGAATATCATACACAAAAATATTGTTTTATTTATTTTCTTTTAAAATAGGTATCCATGAATTGTGATCGGATGCAAAACCAAGACATTTCATAAGTAATCGATCTATGTAAACACACTTTTTTTCATTTGTTTGGTTTTATTTGAGATGGATGGAGGGGTGTTGGTCATGAATAAGAAAGGGATCTTTTCAGGAGCAATTATGTGTGTGTTTGTATACGCAATGTCATTGAGGATCGGTAAAAGAGAATATCATACAGAAAAATATTGTCTTGTTTATTTTCATTTGAAATAGGTATCCATGAATTGTGATCGGATGCAAAACCAAGCCGTTTAACATGTAATCTATCCATGTAAACACACTTTTTTTTAATAATGTTTGGTGTGATTTGAGATGGATGGAATGGTGTTGGTGAGGAATGTGAAAGGGATCTTTTCAGGAGCAATTATGTGTGTGTTTGTATACGCAATGCCATTGAGGATCGGTATTAGAGAATATCATACAGAAAAATATTGTTTTATTTATTTTCTTCTGAAATAGGTATCCATGAATTTGGGGATCCATTAATTGTGATCGGATGCAAAACCAAGCCATTTAACAAGTAATTGATCTATGTAAACACAGTTTTTTTCATTATGTTTGGTATGATTTGAGATGGATGGAGGGGTGTTTGTCATGAAAAGGGAGTTTTTCAGGAGCAATTATGTGTGTGTTTGTATACGCTATGTCATTGAGGATCGGTATTAGAGAATATCATACAGAAAAATATTGTTTTTTTTTATTTTATTTTGAAATAGGTATCCATGAATTGTGATCGGATGCAAAACCAAGACATTTCCCAAGTAATCGATCTATGTAAACAAACTTTTTTTCATTATGTTTGGTATGATTTGAGATGGATGGAGGGGTGTTGGCCATGAATGTGAAAGGGATCTTTTCAGGAGCGATTATGTGTGTGTTTGTTTATTTTCTTTTGAAATAGGTATCAATGAATTGTGATCGGATGCAAAACCAAGACATTTCCCAAGTAATCGATCTATGTAAACACACTTTTTTTCATTATGTTTGGTTTGATTTGAGATGGATGGAGGGGTGTTGGTCATGAATGTGAAAGGGATCTTTTCAGGAGCAATTATGTGTGTGTTTGTATACGCAATGTTATTGAGGATTGGTATTTGTGGTTGGTCTTTAATTGCTTTTTTTACGACCTTTTTAATTGTTTTTTAATTGCTTTGATTTTTCTTGTCGGCACGTGCAGGGAATAAGTCAGTCGAGTTTTTCTAAATTGTTTATGTATATTCTTTTGAAATAGGTATCCATGAATTGTGGATCGGATGCAAAACCAAGCCAATCATTTTTTTTCATGTAGGTTGTTGATAAGAAATGGTTTTTATTTAATGTTATGCATGGTAAAAGGTTGTGAGTGGTGCCGCGTGCCGTCGGATTGTTTTGTATATATTTAGTGTGGGATATTATTTTTTAAATATATTTTTTTTTCATGGGGCCAGTTGATAAGAAGTGTTTTTATTTCATGTTATGGTTGGGTATAAGGCAATGGTATTGAGTCAAGGTTATATGATGATGATGGTGAGAATTTTTTATCATTTCGTTTGTTAACATACTCCAATGGAAAAACTTTTAACACCAGTGTATCAGAAACGCACACATCTTCAGTTCAAAATGATATTTACAATCGATCTGTGACCACCTTAACAGATAGAAGTTTAAGAAAAAACTTCATAACTATTGACGAAGCAATCGGAAGTTTTAGGAAAGCTTTAATTAAAAAGAAGTTGAAATATGTGGAATATTTCAAAGTAAAGATGTTTTTTTATGGAAATTTTAAGATGGAATTCGATGATGACAAGGCTTTGACAATAAGATGTGCATATGATAGTAATTTTAATAGGCGTACTCTAAGCATAAAATGCTTTGAGTACCATGAATATCCATTAGAAAGAGTACTGAGTAATGGGGATGTTGAACTGTTTATGAAAGAGGATCTTGAATACAAATCTGATGTGGAATTGCTGGACTTTAAAACATTGAAGCAGACTTACCATATGAATATTTCTTTAATAAAACATGTACAATTTTTTTTAATAAATTTTATTTTCAAAATAACATTCGTTAATTTTTTATTTTTTATGATTAACTAGTTTGTGTTTGGAGGCAAAACGAATCCATTTAACAAATATTTTATCTTTTCCCTTTTGAAGCACTTCAAAATTTAATCAAAATCAACCCGCTAAACTTGCATCTGTTTTGTAAACATTTCTTTACTCTATTTATCGACCGAGGACATTCGAAATAGAGGGAGAAGAGTTATCACCCAATAAGCACACAGTTGCACTTGTTTGGTCTGCAACATAAATCCAAACATTCGTACGATCCACACTCAAATTCCTATACTGCAAACTTTAATTAAAATCAATCCGTTTTAAATTTTACTTGTCAAATCAAAACACCTTGCACCCTTTTTTATCTAAAATCTATTCTATAAATCGTTATTTTTCTTGAGGTATATGCTTTTTACTGGTTCTGATTTTGAATGACGAACGAATAAAAATTTTAAATATAAATACAACTTCCATGTTAGGTTTGATTACCATAACTTCAGAAAAATGGACCCTATATGCTCATTCCAAGGATACTATAATAAGTTTGCGAAGATATTCTGGGAGTACCAGCATCTCCAGGAAGCCCTGATGGAGGAGTTTACTATATTCCATGTGACTAGATCGTTCAGCAGTATGCGGAACGCAGCACTTTTAATCAAGGCGCTACATTGTAAGGCGATAGAGGAGGGTTTTGGGGGCGATATCCCTGAACTACCCCCAAGTGTCCATGGGTTGATAAAATTATAAAAAATCATTACATACAAATTTTTTTAAATAAAATCTTACTTATATCTAAAACTCTTTATGTTTTATTTAATTTAAGAAATATTTATATGGTAAGTCTGCTCCAAGGTGAAAAATCGCATTTCCCACCACCCCAGATTCACATGGCTCTGTCAAAACTTCCTAAGGCATTCCCGTTATCCCCTGCTATTAAAAAAGGGATTAGATTAGCTTAGATTATTTTAATTATATTCGTTAGAATTTATGTACAATTGGTCTTAAACTAACTTATAACTAAAATAAATCATGTCGGATCAACAACAGGGGCCCGACTTCCTTCAGCTGACTCTATACAATGCTATATTTTTACTTATATCATATTGTTGTTTGCATAATCTTTTAATTTAAATTCTTAATTATAATTTACTGTCTTTGGTTTTAAAAAATTGGGGTTAGGATGCGGTGTGGCTTATCCTCTGTTGTGTCCGCTGCTGGTTTTCTCGTAGAACGGGGCTCCGTCATTGTTCATTATATATTCGAATCGATCGTCTGTGATGGCTCGAATGTTGAGGTAGCGATGGCTGGGCTCTAGTTGTTGCTGGAGTAATTGCTGGATTTCCAAGTTGGGGTGGTCCTCCAAGTTCCTCAATATATTTTTGGAGAGCTGTGTCATGAACTGATTTATTGGGATCACTTTGCTGTCTTCATATAGCTTCTTGTTTGGGACATATTTCCTTGTAATGGGGTTTCGGTGTAGGCCTGTACAGCTACAGAGTATCTTCCTTTCAAAAACTTCGATCTTCTTCATATATGTTGGTGATATGGTGAACCAAATAGGACAAGCGTACGTCAGAACTGGACGGATCAGCTGCTTATAGATGAGGAGCTTGGTATTAGTGTTTAGTCCGTTTCTTCTTCTAAGAAGCGGGTGGACCAGATGTAGGGAGAAGTTGGCTCTCTTAAGCATAAATGAAGCGTGCTTATTGAATTGGAAGCGGTTAGTGAAATTCACTCCAAGGTATTTTGCTGTTGTCTTTGTCCTTATCACTGTGTTGTCTGGTAGCTTGATACTGATATTATCACAGCGTGGTGCGAAACGTCTTCGCCCTCTTGTTGCTGTTGTTGGGGTTCTGAAGCAGATAAGCTCGCTCTTATCGCTATTTATCTTTAGTCCCCATTTAAAGTAGTAGTCCTACAAGTTTCTTATGTGACTTTCAACTCTCCTGGCTGCGATTTCTGGTGAAATGGATGTTGCATATGTTAAGGAGTCATCAGCATATAGCTTCGTTTTCGTCCCTGGGATGTTAGTAAGCTGGTCAGCTGTGTAAAGGTTGAAAAGTATGGGCCCCAACTTGGAACCTTTTGGAACTCCAGCGATGATCGTCTTTCTTTGTGAATATTCTTTGTTGACTTGTACATAAAAGGGTTAGAAATTTGTTGATTAATCTTACCAAGTGTTCATCAAGTCCTAAACTAACAGTTTGAATATTAGTCCTTCTATCCAAACTGTGTCGAAGGGCTTTTCGATGTCGTCTCTTTTTTGTTGAGTCCGTTTGTCACGGCGGAGTGCAGTCCAAGGAGCGGATGGATGGTTGAGTGTCGTGCTCGGAAACCATACTGACATTCCGGTATGAATTTAAATGGTAAGTGATTTTTGTGTCGTGTATTCCAATGTTCGTGGTATAAGAAAGAATTTCTTTCACCTGTACGTCTACACTGTTCAGTACAAGCCAGCTGTGTTGGCATTAAGTGAAACTCAGGTTGGAGTAAATACTGATTTATCAGAATTTGCTCTACATGGGTATAGCTTGGTGCCATTAGTCTTTTCCCATCATGGTCTCGTGGTCTTAATTAGGAATGATATTGCTTGCCAGAGCCTTCCCAAATATGGGCAATGTTCCAACACGGACTTTAACTTCTTATGGCTCTAATTCACTGTCCGCAAGCATGTCATTCATTATTGTTTTATTTACAGGAGTCCAAATCTTGACAGTAATTCGACTTGTAACGAGTTTTATGCACTGTCTGATTCCATCTCGAAAATTGTTTCCCTTTGTCCTCTGAAATCGTTATTGCGGGCGATTTCAATGTACACAATTCCAACTGGCTCCACTATTCTGGTCAGACAACACCCAAAGGAAGGTATATCGAGCTCTTTGCCGGGTTACATCACCTTACCCAACTGATCGATGTGCGGGTATACCGGATGTTGCTGGGCAAGCCGCCCATACTCTTGAGTTGTTTCTTACTTCTCACCCTGATAAATATACCATAAGTGTAACTTCTCCATTTGGCACTTCAGACCATTGTATCATTTCAGCTAATTTCTCATCCCCCACCCATCCAGTTAAAGAAAAACTTCCCACCAGGACCGTTTGGCAATACGAGAAAGCCAACTGGGACGGCCTGAATATTTTTTTTTAACTTTAACTGGTCACTATGCTTCCTCGATAGTGACATTGATGCCAGTGCTGAAATGATCACAAATGTGATTCTTCTAGAGATGCGTGCTTTTATTCCTAACAGAGTAAAAAGCATCAAACCTCAAGAAAAGTCTTGGTTTAATTCTGAGTGTTAAGAAGCTATCAGGCTCAAAGAAGTAAGTTTCCGATCTTACAATGCCAACCCTACAGAGGAAAATCGGAAAAAGCACAAACAAGCAAGGAACTCATGCAACTCCGTTATTGAAAGAACCAAATTTTTGCATGACCAAAAATTACGGCAAAAAATTCTGCAGTGTCCCAAAGGCAGTACAAATTTTTGGTCATTTGTAAAAAATATAAAAAACTCCTCGACATCCTCGGTTCCAACGCTCATCGACAATAACAAACCAATTGTTTACTCTTCAGAGAAGACAAACTTGCTCGCCGCCCATTTCGCTACCAGCTCCACGCTGCCTCAAAGCAACGTTTCCCCTCCTGTACTTGAGAATGTAAATTTTTCCATGGGACAGATTTTTTTCCGCACTCGTACAGTAGCAAGAGTTCTCAAAGATCTCGATATACACAAATCCGCTGGCCCGGATGGTATACCCCCGATTCTTCTGAAGAGGTATTCTTCCACACTGGCAAAGCCACTGCGTAAGCTTTTCCATCGCTCCTACTCTTCTGGAATCTTTCCTAGAAGATGGAAAACAGCATTTGTCCAGCCTGTCCCTAAGAAAGGTGACCCATCCTCCCCCTCCTCCTACCGACCCATAGCACTGACATCCCTTCTTTCTAAGGTCATGGAAACACTGATTAACCGTCAGCTTAAGGAATATCTCGAAGATCGAAAGCTTCTCCATGACCGTCAGTACGGCTTCCGCAGCAACCGTTCCACTGGTGATCTGATGGCATATCTCACCAAACAGTGGAACAAATCTTTACATCGCTTTGGTGAAAGTAAGATTATTGCTCTTGATATCTCCAAGGCATTCGACAGAGTTTGGCATGAAGCTCTTTTATCGAAAATGTGTGCTTTTGGGATCGATGGAACACTTGTTCGTTGGATTAGAAGCTATCTTTTGGACCGTTAAATACAAGTTGTATTGGACGGATTCAAGTCTGATTTGCACAAAATAAATGCTGGTGTGCCCCAGGGCTCTGTTCTGTCTCCGACTCTTTTCTTGATTGTTATAAACGATCTTCTGTCTGTTAATTCTAATCCACTTAACTGTTTTGCTGACGACTCTACCCTCAGCTTTTCATATTCGTTCGATAATTCACGTCCTTCGCCTTCAGACGTACAATTGCAACGGTACCATATGTCAAGCTCATTAAACTCCGATTTATACAGCATTGTCAAATGGGGTAATAGGAATCGTGTGGAGTTTAATGCTTCGAAAACTCAATGCTGTCTTCTGTCGTTAAAGCTTAACATACCCCTAACGCCATTGTCCATGAATGGCACTTACATCGAAGAAACCGAAAAGCTCTCAGTACTCGGTATGTGTGTCAACGACGACCTCCGTTGGAACGACCATATATTTGAAATCGCTAAGAACGCTGCTAAGTGCTTAGGTTTTCTGTATCGGTGTAAGAAGAATTTTTCTCCATCTGATCTGGCTACAATTTATAAAGCGTTTATACGCCCTAAACTCGAGTATAACTCCCACCTCTGGGCAGGTGCTTCACAAACATCGCTTCACCTGCTTGATAGAATACAAAATAGAGCGTTAAGATTGATAGGAAATAGAAATGCCGCTGAAACAATTGCCCCTCTCGAACACCGACGCAATGTTTCATGTCTTTCCTTATTTTGTCGTTTCTTTTATAAAAAATGTTCACTTGAGGTAGCCAGCTGCATTCCTCCCCTTCAAAGTTTTGCCCGTAATACTCGTCTTGCTAGGAATGCCCATCAGTTCACCCTTGAGCCTAATTTCGGACGTACCGTGATATATAGAGATTCTTTTTTTAGCCGTACAACACGACTTTGGAATAGTTTACCCGGCGAGATTTTCCCTTGCCATTTCAATGTGCAAACATTCAAAACCAATGTTAATCGACACCTCCTATCTCTCCCCTCCCTATCTTCCTAATGTCCGCGCAGTGTGTTACATTAAAAGGGAAACAAATCGTCCCTTGTGCGCGCGTTAATTATAAAAAAAAAAAAATTAATTCCCTTTCCCTGAAGAAATGATGAAGCTTTCTCAGGATAAGTCCCTCCAGGATTTTGCTGACACAGCATAAAAGCATATTCGGCCGATATCCATCGACACTAGTCCTGTTGGTTTTCTTCGGAACGGGCACCACTTTTTCCGTTTTCCATGATTCGGGGAAGTAGCTGTTATTAAGGCAGTTATTGAGGATGATAAAAAGGGATATTTAACTCATTTCTTCAATACCCTACAAAATGCAAAGTATATTGGGAAATTATCAGCTATCGAATATTATAACCCAGATACAATGAAAGCTGAAGATCGAGTTGAGTTTTTAAAATGGTTTGCAGAACAAAACACCGATCAATTTGATATACAACGTGAACTTGAAGAATATTGTATTAGTAATGTTAAAATTTTGACTGAAGCTTGCTTGAAATTTTAGAAAATTGTTTCTCAATCAGAGTAATGTTGAACCATTTTTGGAAGCAGTTACTATTGTATCCGTATTTTATCTTGTATTCAGACGCAACTTTCTTGTACCAAGCACTAAGTGGTTGATTTGGGAAAAAAACGCAACGAAGAATCGATATAAAACATGACATACAAGCCTAAAGCAGAAAAACATCGATTTCTAGAAGATTACAGTTCTTTACCATACGGTTTTAAAAGACAATTTTCTCATTCTCCCCATTAAATAAAAAGGAATTAAAAAGTATATATTTTTTAAAATCTTTTTTAAAATCTAACAATCAAACATGACATCACTATAATAGAGAATTTGTAAAAAGTGGGTCCGGAAATTCCGTCCGTCTGTCTGTCTGTCTGTCTGTTCGCACCTCTACAGCCTAAACGGATGGGCCGATTTGCTTCAAACTTGGTATTTAGTATTTATCAGGTAGTATCTCTAACGGTACCTGCCATACAATTTTAACAAAAAGTTAGATTTTCTCGAAAACGGCTCTAACGATTTTGATAAAACTTTCAGGGTGCTAATTTTTTTACAATAATACATCTTTCAGTTAGAATATCTTTTTGGAAATTCGTTCTATAACGGTACCTCTCATATAACCGGTTTTTTCAAATGCGGTTTTATCGTAAACAATTACCCCGATTTCAATAAAATTTTACACACAGGAAGTAATTTAGAATTCAAATAATACCGCATTTCAAAATTTTCAAAAACTTTTTTTTCGATTTTTTAAAAAAATTTGAAGAAAAAAAATTTGGTTTTCGAAATATTTTGAAAATAGGTGGATTGAATTTTTTTTTTAAATTTCCCCAGATGAAAACTACAGATTTCCTTATAATGACATACTAGAAAAAATATTAAAATATTTTTTCGAAAAGTTTTTCAAAAAAACGACTTTTTAAAAAAAACTGGTCGAACGATTTTCAAATTTTTTTTTCTTCGATAGACATTTAGTTTTCAAATTTGTTTGCATACTTATTTTTTCCAAAAAGACTCGGAAACTAATTAAAAAAAATAAAGAATTTCTTTTATGGCAATACTTTTTTCGGTGTTGGTCGGTTCGGTATGCTCAGTGTTGTGTATATACATACATTATGCACTTAACGTGGATACACTAAACTACATTTGAACAAACTTGTGAATGGTCAGTTATCACACATTGTAAATCACCTGTAACCTGTGATGATCCGCTTTTAACTGCTACAGACTGAACACTGTACACCTTTGAACTGCTCTGATAGAATATAACAGTACGACTGTTGTACAGTACTGTAGTAATAAGTGTTTTATAGTTTTAGGAAGCAATCAAAACCCTTCCTATAGCGTCTATTATTAAAAGGACTATCTTTGTCAATAACCAAAAGTTTCGAATAGTGTCTTGCTTTTCACAGGCAATATCATCAAAGATAAAAACAGAATTTGGTTTAGTTTCTTCAGGTGGTATGACGTCACAATTATTTGAAAATGTAAAGAGTCCTATATTTTGTATGGGTTTAATGGCTCGTCGCAAAAACTCATACTTTGGCTGATGTTATGATTTTGAATAAATGTAAATATTTTCAAATTTTAATCCATTTGGTTGTTGTATCAAGATCATCATAACAGACAGACGTCTGTCTGTCTGTCTGTCTGTTCGCGCCTCTACAGCCTAAACGGATGGGCCGATTTGCTTCAAACTTGGTATTTAGTATTTATCAGGTAGTATCTCTAACGGTACCTGCCATACAATTTTAACAAAAAGTTAGATTTTCTCGAAAACGGCTCTAACGATTTTGATAAAACTTTCAGGGTGCTAATTTTTTACAATAATACATCTTTCAGTTAGAATATCTTTTTGGAAATTCGTTCTATAACGGTACCTCTCATATAACCGGTTTTTTCAAATGCGGTTTTATCGTAAACAATTACCCCGATTTCAATAAAATTTTACACACAGGAAGTAATTTAGAATTCAAATAATATCGCATTTCAAAATTTTCAAAAACTTTTTTTTCGATTTTTTAAAAAAATTTTAAGAAAAAAAATTTGGTTTTCGAAATATTTTGAAAATAGGTGGATTGAATTTTTTTTAAAAAATTCCCCAGATGAAAACTACAGATTTCCTTATAATGACATACTAGAAAAAATATTAAAATATTTTTTCGAAAAGTTTTTCAAAAAAACCACTTTTTAAAAAAAACTGGTCGAACGATTTTCAAATTTTTTTTTCTTCGATAGACATTTAGTTTTCAAATTTGTTTGCATACTTAGTTTTTCCAAAAAGACTCTGAAACTAATTAAAAAAAATAAAGAATTTCTTTTATGGCAATACTTTTTTCGGTGTTGGTCTTTTTGACAGCTGTCTTTTAATTTATGCTCAGTGTTGTGTATATACATACATTATGCACTTAACGTGGATACACTAACCTACATTTGAACAAACTTGTGAATGGTCAGTTATCACACATTGTAAATCACCTGTAACTTGTGATGATCCGCTTTTAACTGCTACAGACTGAACACTGTACACCTTTGAACTGCTCTGATAGAATATAACAGTACGACTGTTGTACACTACTGTAGTAATAAGTGTTTTATAGTTTTAGGAAGCAATCAAAACCCTTCCTATAGCGTCTATTATTAAAAGGACTATCTTTGTCAATAACCAAAAGTTTCGAATAGTGTCTTGCTTTTCACAGGCAATATCATCAAAGATAAAAACAGAATTTGGTTTAGTTTCTTCAGGTGGTATGACGTCACAATTATTTGAAAATGTAAAGAGTCCTATATTTTGTATGGGTTTTATGGCTCGTCGCAAAAACTCATACTTTGGCTGATGTAATGATTTTGAATAAATGTAAATATTTTCAAATTTTAATCCATTTGGTTGTTGTATCAAGATCATCATAACATTTGTTTTGCCACAATTTGAAGGACCTGTAATTAAACCTCTTATACTATTCGGAAAAAGTTCACTATGTTTTTTCTGTTTTCGTTCAAAAGCTATTCTGAAACGCAAATATTAAATGAAAAACAACGAAATACGTTGATAATTGTTATAGCGCAGTATTTTATAATGAACAACATACATCTTGACCTAAGTGGCACCTATAAATTGGAAGACGAAATCGTGGAACGATTTTCTGGTGAAAAACGGTTCAGCTTGTTTGTTAATAAAAATTGCAAATTTTCTCAAATCCATTTCATTCAGTGCATGATTTGGTAGCGAACTTAAAAGTTTTTTGTCTGAGAATGTAAATATAGTCTGAGTCCTTTTCTATATGGTTTTAGATGTAAACCATCACCAACTGAAATCGATTCCATTTTTTGATTATGACGTTTTTTCTCCTCCAGACTTTTTTTTTAGCAATACTAATATCATTGACTGCCTTGGCTATTCCTGCGGCTCCTCCAGATAAAGCTCCAAGTGCTGATAACCCGGCAAAAAGAGGAACAATAAACGGAATTACACCACAAAGACACCCAGAGTTATTTCTGTACCCCAAAATTGGTTATTGACAAAGATAGTCCTTTTAATAATAGACGCTATAGGACGGGGTTTGATTGCTTCCTAAAACTATAAAACACTTATTACTACAGTAGTGTACAACAGTCGTACTTTTATGTTCTATCAGAGCAGTTCAAAGGTGTACAGTGTTCAGTCTGTAGCAGTTAAAAGCAGATCATCACAGGTTACAGGTTACATACAAAAAAATACTCTGAATATCAAACTTAATTTATCTGCTTTAGGGCTGTATGTCATGTTTTATATCGATTCTTCGCTGCTTTTCTTCCCAAATCAACCACTTAGTTGCTTCTTCTGATTGATTATCTACACATCTGTATCCTTTTTTTATGTATCAACCTTATAGTGTTTGGTACAAAATTTGATAATTGTGATTTAAGCAATATCAAGGTTCACTTGAATTTAGAGACATACCCTCGTGAAGATCTAAATCTCAAATTTAAGCTGGGACGTCATGCCATTCTCTATAATATGAAAATCAAATTTCAACAATAATATTATAAGAAATATTCACAGCCACTCTTGTCACGCCATGAATTTAAGGATTCAGCACCAATCATTGTAATTGATTGTTCTCATCAAAACGAATCAATCAAAACCAGACCTGTAGATGTAAAAATTGAACTCAAAACATCAACTGCAACCCCAGATTCAACAACTGTATATTACCTTATACTTCATGATCGCCCAATAACTGGAGAAGTTCGTAAACTCACCTAAAATCACTATGTCAATTAATTTAAATAACACTTCACAAGTACATGTAATACTCAGTTACTATTTTGATTTAGTTGTCAGCACATCATCACTAAAGAAAAAAATGATCTGTATCGTAGACTTTCAAGGATTTAAAGGAATAAATAATGAGTGTATCTTAAAAGAAATAACTGTGCTTAGTGAAGGATGTCATCATCATCACCCTTCAAGTCTAATAAACTTTCAACTTCGGTTAGAAGACAAGCTCAATATCAAAATCATTACGGTTTAACTTGGGACGGTGGTTCGACAAATTTGCAACAAGTACAGACATTTCTTCGAGAAAAAATTCAAAATGCTGTTTTTTACGTTAAGGGTATAGACAAAACTCAATGGATTAAAGAATTACTAAAAAATGTAAGCGTAGAAGTCATTAATATTGAAGATAAATACAGCTGCCCCAATTTAAAAGAACTAAAGAGAATTTACACTGATGTTATGGTAAAATGTACACAAATTGGAAAATGGTGTGCGCTTCAAAATGTATATCTCTTGGGCAGATTTATAAGTGAAGCTACACAATAAATTTTAAAATATCTAAAAAAAATAAACAAATAAAAAAAATATACACTTTTGAATGAGAAAATTGTTTTTTAAAAACGTATGGTAAAGAACTGTAATCTTCTAGAAATCGATGTTTTTCTGTTTTAGGCTTGTATGTCATATTTTATATCGATTCTTCACTGCTTTTCTTCCCAAATCAACCAATTAGTGTTTGGTACAAGAAAGTTGCGTCTGAATACAAGATTACATGCGGATGCAATAGTAACTGCTTCCAAAAATGGCTCAACATTACTCTGATTGAGAAACAATTTTTTTAAATTTCAAGCAAGCTTCAGTCAAAATTTTAACATCACTTATACAATATTCTTCAAGTTCAAGTTGTATATCAAATTTATCAGTGTTATGTTCTGCAAACCATTTTAAAAACTCAATTCGATCAGCTTTCATTGTATCTGGGCTATAATATTCGATAGCTGGTAATTTCCAAAAATACTTTGATTTTGTAGGGTATTGAAGAAATGAGGAAAATATCCCTTTTTTAAAAGCAGGGGATAACTGGAATGCCTTAGGAAGTTTTGACAGTGCCATGTGAATCTGGATTGGTTGGAAATGCGATTTTTCACCTTGGAACAGACTTACCATATAAATATTTCTTTAATTAAATAAAACATAAACAATTTTAAATATAAGATTTTATTTAAAAAAAATTGTATGTAATGGTTTTTTTATAATTTTATCAAACCATGGACACTTGGAGGTAGTTCAGGGATAACGCCCCCAAAACCCTCCTCTATCGCCTTACAATGTAGCGCCTTGATTAAAAGTGCTGCGTTCCGCATACTGCTGAACAATCTAGTCACATGGAGTATAGTTAACTCCTCCACCAGGGCTTCCTGGAGATGCTGGTACTCCCAGCATGTCTTCGCAAACTTATTATAGTATCCTTGGAATGAGCTTATAGGGTCCTTTGTTCTGAAGTTATGGTAATCAAACTTAACATGGAAGCTGTATTTATATTGAACATTTTTCTTCGTTCGTCATTCAATATCAGAACCAGTAAAAAGCATATACCCCAAGAAAAATAACGATGTATAGAACACACAACGTTAGATAAAAAAGGGTGCAAGGTGTTTTGATGCGATAAGTAAAATTTAAAACGGATTGATTTTAATTAAATTTTGCAGTATGGGAATTTGAGTGTGGGTCGTGCGAATGTTTGGATTTATGTTGCAGACCAAACAAGTGCAACTGTGTGCTTATTGAGTGATAACTCTTCTCCCTCTATTTCAAATGTCCTCGGCCGATAAATAGACTAAAGGAATGTTTCGAAAACAGATGCAAGGTTAGCGGGTTGATTTTAATTAAATTTTGCAGTCTGAGAATTTGAGTGTGGGTCGTGCGAATGTTTGGATTTACGTTGCACACCAAACAAATGCAACTTTGTGCTTATTGAGTGATAACTCTTCCCCCTCTAGTTCGAATGTCCTCGGTCGATAAATAGACTAAAGGAATGTTTAGAAAACAGATGCAAGGTTAGCGGATTGGGTATGGGAATTTGAGTGTGGATCGTGCGAATGTTTGGCTTTATGTTGCAAACCAATATAAACATGTATTTGAAAAAGGATATACACCAAATTGGACAACAGAATTTTTTAAAGTATCGAAAGTAAAACATACACACAAACGAAGTTTCCTGATACTTATCTCGTTGAAAAAGTGCTTCAAAAGAGAAAAGATAAAATATTTGTTAAATGGCTTGGTTTTGCCTCCAAACACAATTCTTGGATATCTTCTCATCAACTAGTTCATCATTCAAAATAAAAAATTAACGAATGTTATTTTGAAAATAAAATTTATTTAAAAAAATTGTACATGTTTTATTAAAGAAATATTCATATGGTAAGTCTGTTTCAATGTTTTAAAGTCCAACAATTCCACATCAGATTTGTATTCAAGATTCTTTCATAAACAGTTCAACATCTCCCTTACTCAGTACTTTTTCTGTTGGAAATTCATGGTACCTACTCAAAGCATTTTATGCTAAGAGTACTTTTAATATAATTACTTTCATATGCACATCTTATTGTCAAAGCCTTGTCATCATCGAATTCCATTTAAAAATGTCCATAAAAAACATCTTTACTTTGAAATATTCCACATATTTCAACTTCTTTTTAATTAAAGCTTTCCTGAAACTTTCGATTGCTTCGTCAACAGTTATGAAGTGTTAAACTTCTATTTGTTAAGATGGTCACAGATCGATTGTAAATATAATTTTGAACTGAAGATGTGTGCGTTTCTGATACACTGGTGGTGTTAAAAGTTTTTCCATTGGAGTAGGTTAACAAACGAAATGATAAAAATTCTCATCATCATCATCATATAACCTTGACTCAATACCATTGCCTTATACCCAACCATAACATGAAATAAAAACACTTCTTATCAACTGGCCCCATGAAAAAAAATTATATTTAAAAAATAATATCCCACACTTAATATAAACAAAACAATCCGACGGCACGCGGCACCACTCACAACCTTATACCATGCATAATATTAAATTAAAAACCATTTCCACTTAAAAAAAAAATTATTGGCTTGGTTTTGCATCCGATCACAATTCATGGATACCTATTTCAAAAGAAAATGCATAAAACAATATAAGAAAACTCCACCGACTTATTCACCGCACGTGTTGACAAGGAAAATCAAAGCAATTTAAAAACAATTAAAAAGGTCGTAAAAAAAGCAATTAAGGACAATGACATTGCGTATACAAACACACACATAATTGTTCCTAAAAAAATGACCCCTTTCACATTCATGACCAACACACATCCACCCATCTCAAATCACACCAAACATAATGATAAAAAAGTGTGTTTACAAAGATCGATTACTTGTTAAATGGCTTGGTTTTGCATCCGATCACAATTCATTAATACCTAAATTCATGGATAGGTACCTATTTCAAAAGAAAATAAATAAAACAATATTTTTCTGTATGATCCTCAATGATATTGCGTATACAAACACACACATAATTGCTTCTGAAAAGATCCCTTTCACATTCATGGCCTACACCCCTCCACCCATCTCAAATCATTCCAAACATAATGAAAAAAAGTTTGTTTACATAGATCGATTACTTGTGAAATGGCTTGGTTTTGCATCCGATCACAATTCATGGATACCTATTTCAAAAGAAAATTAATAAAGTAGGTATATTTTTTTGTAGGATATTCTCTAATACCGATCCTCATTGACATTGCGTATACAAACACACACATAATTGCTCCTGAAAAGATCACATCCACTTATCGCTTCTATCAATGTTTTTTTTTGTTATGATAAAAAATAACTCTTCCTCATATCTCATCAACATATTTTTTTTATTTTGATATTATCTTTCATCATTCTAAATTTATCTTCTAACCGTTTCGAAATTTCAAACTGCAACCGCTTTGAATTCTCATTTCATTTAATTGCCCCACGCAACACATGCCGACAAACAAACTTCAAACAATTCCCAATTGTGCGCCCCCAACAAAATTCACCTAAAGATAAACAAAACCTTGACTTCATATTTAATTAAACGAGATATTGATATTCTTTAAAGATGATGCGACGATCATAAGGAAATTAGTTCAATATCAGTACCTACTTTCTTGCCTTCATCAGCTTGTGCGGAAGTGTCGTATGTAAACAAAAATCCATATCATCTCACCTACCCACACAAAAGATTTAGAATAATTTAAATTATCACCATCTAACCCTGACTCATTTCCATTGTTATGTTTCTTATCAAACCAAAACACTTTACCCCCACCCAAAACACACACACTGATAAAATGAATCACATGCATAGCTACCAGGAACAAACCCACGGCACGCGTCACATTTCATAAAAGTAATTAAAAAGCAATTTAAGTATCATATTTCATAAAAGCAATTAAAAAACAAATAAAAAGTTCAAAAAAAAAAACACTCACTCAAAACTACGTTTTTAGACCAAAAAAAAGTTCCCACGTTAAACCGTCTCCTTTCCTACTAACGCCACTTGTTGAGAATTTTTTTGGGCGGTTACGAACAAACGCGCAGAAGAAAGAATCCAGTCGTGTGTTTCTTAAGTTTTGCGCATCCGAACAAATCACAATTCATTTTAATACATAAACATATAGATATGAAATAAAAGATTATCTCAATTTTGAAAACAAACAATTAGTTTTTTTTTATTTTTTTCTGAAATTTTGAGTATAAGTTTTAAATTTTCTCAAAAGTTTTTTTTTATATAGATATTTAAAGATTTATAAAACCAAACATTAAAGCAGACTTCCGGCCTTACAAAAAGCACATTATTGTAAGTTTTTCCGATATTTTTAAAATATCTATGCTTTTTTTCCGATGCAAGGGTTATTCCAGAAACGGAAATGGAAACAATTTCGCTTTTTTCGCTTTTGGAATCTGCTCTTTCCCATTCCTACACTCAGCAATACAGCATTTTATGCTAGATCTTAAGTTATTTTTTTTTTAATTCATTTTTAAATAAAAACCAACCGAAATAAAATGCAACCCTGGAAATAAATTTGAATATCACCTGTATCTACTTGTGCATCAAGGAAGCAAACAAAATGCCATCATTATCAATCAGGATATACACATACACATGTGGTTGTATTCAGTCGTCCTTGCTTCACTCTACCCCTCAATATAGACCACACCCACTAGGCATCAAGTGATTTTGGAATTTAGCTGAACATTTTTTTAGTTTTATGGAAGTATGAATCTCTTGGAAAGTAACATCTAAGAAAGCGGAACGTGATATGACGACATGACGACAATTGCCCCCCCCCCCCCCCCCCCACCAACTGAGAAAAAAAGTGTAGTAAAAATGTAAAAAACCAAAAGAAAATAATTTTATAATTATATAATTTATAATAATTATTATAATTTTTTAATACAAATTTTTGAATCCTTTTATTTACTTTTAAATGTATACATAGGTATACATTGTGTATACATTTACACATTTATAAAAACAATTTAATAATTATAAATAAACTACATACTTATACATCTTATCAAACCAAAAAAATCATTTTTGAATTAATTTTTTTTTTATAATGACTGCATTGGGTTGGTAAAATGTGTGTGCAAAAATGTATTAATTTTTCGGGGGCTCATTAATTTTTTCTATGTCCTTAAAGAGTTCTTTTGATTGCATATTTGCATCAACTGTTGAAATACTTAAATTATTTCTTAAATCTTTCCTTGTATCTAATATTTAAATTTGAGAAAAACCTCTCTCCAATTGTACTGCTATGAGGCGAGCTACACAAAGTAAGCATGTAACTGCGTACATTTTCAAAAGCTAGCTTTCCAAGAAAATTGTTGAAACTCAATAAATTGACCCAAAATTTAAAAATATCCGTGTTTTATTGGTAATCTATAGCTAGCGCAGTATTGGAAGTCCCAATAAAACGCTATATTTATTCCATAATTCACTTTTAATTTAATCCCCGAAGTGACAACTGACGTCTTGTTGAATAAATTTAGAAGGGTATGTTCCAAATTCAACTCAGTTCTTGGACAGATACATCCGGATGGAATATCCAACCATGACGTCCTCAGTGACCCTTGATGACAAAATTAAATTCAGTTCAAGAAAAAAAACTACAGAAATTTAAGTTTCAATTGATGCAGCTTATGTCTAATGTCTTATTTGATTGATTCAATATACATTTTAAGTTAACTAACACTTTGGATCCTTTCCAAAAATTTTATTTAATTTAGTCAATTTGTTTCACTGATGTCAAAATACAGGAAGGCGATGTCTTGTAATCTTGTATCATGATACTCAACGAACATATCCTTAAATAATAAAATCTTACCAACCTTCAAGTACATATTTTTTCTACGTTCCAGTTGGTTGACATTTCTTTCCAAGATTTATCTCAACTTATTATATTCACTAATTTCACTAACCTAATTGCCGACACTTATTGTTTGTTGTTGTTTGCCGTATTTATATAAAATTTTACTGCGCTGGGTATACACTTACCAATAAAACACGGCTAATGTCATCATTGAAATATTCTTTAACTCTTCTTGTGGACCTATGATTGAACTAAATTCGTTTCATTTTACTTGCGTTTATAGGGACTATAAGGCAAGTTCAGGATTCGTGAATATAAAAAAAAGAGATAGTAATCAAACATGACATTACGATCATACAGAATTGTAAAAAAGTAAGTGGCGAAAAATGTCTGTCTGTCAGTATGTATAATGAGCTGCAGCCTAAACAGCTTAAGTGATTATCTTCAAATTTAGTTTGTGTAATTCTTTTGGCATTCCCAGACGCGAAATAGTATTTTTTTCTCGAAAATAGAAAAGTCTATTAACGGTACCTTTCATGTAACGGGTTTTTTAATTTTTGGCTTTCTCGATAACAGCTCTTTGGATTTCTTTCAAATTTTTTGAGAAGACCTAACTAGCCGAATTAATTCTGCATATCAAAATTTTGAATAACTTTTTTTCTAACAAAAATTAATATTTGACTTTTTTGAGGAAAAATCCATATTTTTAAAACTTATCTAAAAAATTATTATAAATTTTATAATCACATGTATATTATCAAACTCTAAAAAACTGCATACCAAAATAAATTTTTTTTTTCAAAAAACTAAAAATAAAAAACAGGATTTAATCAAAATCCGTGATACAATTTTCGAAATACTTTTTTCATAAATTCGTTATTATACAAGACGTGTGATGGCATACTCCATTTTTGCTACAAACCGTTAAGGGTTGTGGTTTTGACACTATATTTATAAGTTCAGAATGTGTTATTTCTTACGTAAGTGTTACTTGTTTATATCAAAGATCTTGACTTCCAATATGATTAAGCACATAAGAACAAGTACGTGCAACCCAGTTGTGCCCATTTTTTTAAGTAGGTACAGACAGTTTTATTTTTCAAGGCAATGATACTTATTTTTTAAATTCATATGAGCAAGTACGTGCGATCCAGTCGTACATTTTATTTTGTATACGAAACGGGAATTTTTTTAAAAGGGGCATTATGGTCGAAATGTCTCCTTTTGAAATTTGTATGGGGTCAAGAAAAGTTAAATGACTTGTTTTTTCATCGTCAATTAAATGAAATTTGTCTAAAAGTTGTTCTCACAAAACTACATAAAATTGGAATAACTTTATTTTAACTTTTTCTAAAATATTATTTTCAATGTCGTTTGTATTGCAAAATTCTTTGAATTTAAATCCGAAATACATGAACGTTAATGCAACGTGATGAACCTTGTTTTTGAAATCTAAATTAATTGATACAAATTGAGGTTTGCAAAAATATTTCAAACCTCTAACAAAAATTGTTTTGTGGATTTGTGTATCCAATGCACTTTGGTGTTTTCACTTTGAAAATTTGTATTTATTTTAAATAAAAATACAAGAAAGAAACAGAAGATCTAGTTGATTTTCAGTATTTTTCAAAAAGTTTAAGATAGTATTCGCATTAGAGAATTTGTTTTCGAAAGAAGAGAGAGTAAAATAATTTACAAGGGGCTGATATGTCTATGAAATTTGCTAGCGAAAGCCAACGGGCTGAACAATGCTTTAAAATTGGATTGTGATGATTGAGAATGTTGGATGTTCTGGGCTTACACAGAAAGTATTGGTTAAGTTAAGATATAAAGCTACAAACACACATTAATAAGAACAAAATTGTTTCTGATGTCAAAAAAGTGGTGTGTTAGGAGGAGCGTGCGTAGTGTGTGCTTTTGAAAAAAATGCAGTAAAAGCACTTCTATTGTAGTATTAGGGGGCAACGCTGGTCACGATTCACGACCCGCGGCGTTCCCCCACACAACGAG
Source organism: Platycheirus rosarum (assembly GCA_963971375.1). Classification (NCBI taxonomy): domain Eukaryota; kingdom Metazoa; phylum Arthropoda; class Insecta; order Diptera; family Syrphidae; genus Platycheirus; species Platycheirus rosarum. The sequence continues at coordinate 111,124,365 of OZ020507.1, read as the reverse complement.
GGCGTTTTATTTTGATAATTATGGCTTGTAAGTATTTTTTTAAAGGGATACTCAAAATCTTTGATACCTTTTCCAAACCCCATATCGGGTACTTTGGGAGAATAAATTTCATAACCTACTCACTAGATGTTTTTTTTATTCGTGTTAGCCCTACTTAAGCCATACGGATTGCATACAAAAAAATTGTACAGTACACAATGCACTTATCACACATTTCAATAACCCTATTTGATAAAAAGCCACACCCTTATTCTTACCCAACAACCAATCACGAGCTGTGCTGTAGGATAGTATGAAAAAGCGTATTTCAAATCTGTATTCAGTATGTATGTATGGATACCTAAATGACTATACTGTTTTCTGGAGTATGAAAAAGGAAACAAATTTAAGGGTACGGCCAACCAACACACCCTTTTCCAGTTTTCCATTTTTCCAATGAAATTTGAAGGTATACAAAGTTATAACCACTGCCAATTTTATGAGTTTTTTTCATACGTTGCTTTAGTACATATCGTAACAGCGTAATACTACGGGGCGATCAGTTTTACTTATAATGATTATGTCAGTGGTCAAACTCATAGGTTATACTCAAATACCGTCAAATACCTTATGCGAAAATTAGCGTTATTTCTAAAGTTTCCGTATTTATTTTTGAATAGATCGAATTGCTGTTTGTATGTGCGAAAAGTTAAACCCACACGCACTATAATCCCTAAATGGATACCTTTAAACCACCATGTAGAATAATATTACATTTAGTTTTATTTTCATACGAAATTAAATGGTTCGATTTTGCAACTTAAAGCTACCGCGCTTGCTGTCTGAAATTAAATACACAATGGAACTTTTAAAGTTAATGATGTTCAAAAGTGAATTTTTAAGTAGTTGCAAAAGTGAAGAGCGAGTTCCACCAATCAATTTGGATCAGTTACCCGTTTTTTTGCTGTGTAAGTAATATTATGGTAGATTCAAGGGCTTGGTTGTTTATCAATGTTTTATGAATGTTAAGATAGATATGTAACAGTTAGGACTTCACCTTAATAAATATGTAATATAATAGTGAGTTGGTCATTGGTGGCTTGGTGATGTCAGTAATCTGCTCTTATAAGGTTTTCAAACAACTTGAATCTTCAATACCTACATAGGTACCTACATCTTATGAAATAATTATTATAGGTATTCAATTCAATTAACATATATTTTGTACCTAAGCATCTTCTTATATTCAGCTAAAAGCTAGCTACTAGCTTTTAAGTATTGCCCTGTACATTTATGTACAGTTTAATAAATAATAATTATAATAATAATAATAATAATAATAATAATAATAATAATAATAATAATAATAATAATAATAATAATAATAATAATAATAATTAATAATAATAATAATAATAATAATAATAATAATAATAATAATAATAATAATAATAATAATAATAATAATAATAATAATAATATAATAATAATAATAATAATAATAATAATAATAATAATAATAATAATAATAATAATAATAATAATAATAATAATAATAATAATAATAATAATAATAATAATAATAATAATAATAATAATAATAATAATAATAATAATAATAATAATAATAATAATAATAATAATAATAATTAATAATAATAATAATAATAATAATAATAATAATAATAATAATAATAATAATAATAATAATAATAATAATAATAATAATAATAATAATAATAATAATAATAATAATAATAATAATAATAATAATAATAATAATAATAATAATAATAATAATAATAATAATAATAATAATAATAATAATAATAATAATAATAATAATAATAATAATAATAATAATAATAATAATAATAATAATAATAATAATAATAATAATAATAATAATAATAATAATAATAATAATAATAATAATAATAATAATAATAATAATAATAATAATAATAATAATAATAATAATAATAATAATAATAATAATAATAATAATAATAATAATAATAATAATAATAATAATAATAATAATAATAATAATAATAATAATAATAATAATAATAATAATAATAATAATAATAATAATAATAATAATAATAATAATAATAATAATAATAATAATAATAATAATAATAATAATAATAATAATAATAATAATAATAATAATAATAATAATAATAATAATAATAATAATAATAATAATAATAATAATAATAATAATAATAATAATAATAATAATAATAATAATAATATAATAATAATAATAATAATAATATAATAATAATAATAATAATAATAATAATAATAATAATAATAATAATAATAATAATAATAATAATAATAAATAATAATAATAATAATAATAATAATAATAATAATAATAATAATAATAATAATAATAATAATATAATAATAATAATAATAATAATAATAATAATAATAATAATAATAATAATAATAATAATAATAATAATAATAATAATAATAATAATAATAATAATAATAATAATAATAATAATAATAATAATAATAATAATAATAATAATAATAATAATAATAATAATAATAATAATAATAATAATAATAATAATAATAATAATAATAATAATAATAATAATAATAATAATAATAATAATAATAATAATAATAATAATAATAATAATAATAATAATAATAATAATAATAATAATAATAATAATAATAATAATAATAATAATAATAATAATAATAATAATAATAATAATAATAATAATAATAATAATAATAATAATAATAATAATAATAATAATAATAATAATAATAATAATAATAATAATAATAATAATAATAATAATAATAATAATAATAATAATAATAATAATAATAATAATAATAATAATAATAATAATAATAATAATAATAATAATAATAATAATAATAATAATAATAATAATAATAATAATAATAATAATAATAATAATAATAATAATAATAATAATAATAATAATAATAATAATAATAATAATAATAATAATAATAATAATAATAATAATAATAATAATAATAATAATAATAATAATAATAATAATAATAATAATAATAATAATAATAATAATAATAATAATAATAATAATAATAATAATAATAATAATAATAATAATAATAATAATAATAATAATAATAATAATAATAATAATAATAATAATAATAATAATAATTAATAATAATAATAATAATAATAATAATAATAATAATAATAATAATATAATAATAATAATAATAATAATAATAATAATAATAATAATAATAATAATAATAATAATAATAATAATAATAATAATAATAATAATAATAATAATAATAATAATAATAATAATAATAATAATAATAATAATAATAATAATAATAATAATAATAATAATAATAATAATAATAATAATAATAATAATAATAATAATAATAATAATAATAATAATAATAATAATAATAATAATAATAATAATAATAATAATAATAATAATAATAATAATAATAATAATAATAATAATAATAATAATAATAATAATAATAATAATAATAATAATAATAATAATAATAATAATAATAATAATAATAATAATAATAATAATAATAATAATAATAATAATAATAATAATAATAATAATAATAATAATAATAATAATAATAATAATAATAATAATAATAATAATAATAATAATAATAATAATAATAATAATAATAATAATAATAATAATAATAATAATAATAATAATAATAATAATAATAATAATAATAATAATAATAATAATAATAATAATAATAATAATAATAATAATAATAATAATAATAATAATAATAATAATAATAATAATAATAATAATAATAATAATAATAATAATAATAATAATAATAATAATAATAATAATAATAATAATAATAATAATAATAATAATAATAATAATAATAATAATAATAATAATAATAATAATAATAATAATAATAATAATAATAATAATAATAATAATAATAATAATAATAATAATAATAATAATAATAATAATAATAATAATAATAATAATAATAATAATAATAATAATAATAATAATAATAATAATAATAATAATAATATAATAATAATAATAATAATAATAATAATAATAATAATAATAATAATAATAATAATAATAATAATAATAATAATAATAATAATAATAATAATAATAATAATAATAATAATAATAATAATAATAATAATAATAATAATAATAATAATATAATAATAATAATAATAATAATAATAATAATAATAATAATAATAATAATAATAATAATAATAATAATAATAATAATAATAATAATAATAATAATAATAATAATAATAATAATAATAATAATAATAATAATAATAATAATAATAATAATAATAATAATAATAATAATAATAATAATAATAATAATAATAATAATAATAATAATAATAATAATAATAATAATAATAATAATAATAATAATAATAATAATAATAATAATAATAATAATAATAATAATAATAATAATAATAATAATAATAATAATAATAATAATAATAATAATAATAATAATAATAATAATAATAATAATAATAATAATAATAATAATAATAATAATAATAATAATAATAATAATAATAATAATAATAATAATAATAATAATAATAATAATAATAATAATAATAATAATAATAATAATAATAATAATAATAATAATAATAATAATAATAATAATAATAATAATAATAATAATAATAATAATAATAATAATAATAATAATAATAATAATAATAATAATAATAATAATAATAATAATAATAATAATAATAATAATAATAATAATAATAATAATAATAATAATAATAATAATAATAATAATAATAATAATAATAATAATAATAATAATAATAATAATAATAATAATAATAATAATAATAATAATAATAATAATAATAATAATAATAATAATAATAATAATAATATAATAATAATAATAATAATAATAATAATAATAATAATAATAATAATAATAATAATAATAATAATAATAATAATAATAATAATAATAATAATAATAATAATAATAATAATAATAATAATAATAATAATAATAATAATAATAATAATAATAATAATAATAATAATAATAATAATAATAATAATAATAATAATAATAATAATAATAATAATAATAATAATAATAATAATAATAATAATAATTAATAATAATAATAATAATAATAATAATAATAATAATAATAATAATAATAATAATAATAATAATAATAATAATAATAATAATAATAATAATAATAATAATAATAATAATAATAATAATAATAATAATAATAATAATAATAATAATAATAATAATAATAATAATAATAATAATAATATAATAATAATAATAATAATAATAATAATAATAATAATAATAATAATAATAATAATAATAATAATAATAATAATAATAATAATAATAATAATAATAATAATACTAATAATAATAATAATAATAATAATAATAATAATAATAATAATAATAATAATAATAATAATAATAATAATAATAATAATAATAATAATAATAATAATAATAATAATAATAATAATAATAATAATAATAATAATAATAATAATAATAATAATAATAATAATAATAATAATAATAATAATAATAATAATAATAATATAATAATAATAATAATAATAATAATAATAATAATAATAATAATAATAATAATAATAATAATAATAATAATAATAATAATAATAATAATAATAATAATAATAATAATAATAATAATAATAATAATAATAATAATAATAATAATAATAATAATAATAATAATAATAATAATAATAATAATAATAATAATAATATAATAATAATAATAATATAATAATAATAATA